>CM018076.1:106079459-107308192 GCA_008658365.1 Alca torda
TTTAAATAGATCTTATAATCTGATCTCTCTCACTGATTTAAAACAATACCGGATTTTATGATAGAGTCACTCCCCGAGGAGTCACCCTTCCATCTGTCTCATGATCTGAACTGGACTCTTATTCATTTTCTGGTACCCACATTATTGTTAAACATTTCTATAGCAATAGTACTCAAAAGGAGAAGGATTAAGGTCCCACCATATTGAGTGCAGTACAAACTCACATGTACACAGAATTTGTGGCCCAAAAGGCTCATAGTTTGGGGTGACAGGATATGCCATGCAGAACAGTTGACAACATACGCGCAGGAAGAGTATTGCCAGCACCACAAGTGACACCCACAATTTCCAGTTACTATTCTCATATTTAATGGGTCTGGGTAGCAGGGAGGCCTCTGGAATATATCCAGAAGGGGAGGGCATTAATGTTTAAACCCATTCAGATCCATATGAGTGGAGTCTAAGCTACTTTAAGATGTTTCCCCAAATAATATGGTAGTGAGGAAGAGCCATAGAGCATGAGATGTAACAATAACCCTTTTGGTGAAGACTTTCACTTCTGGAATCTGTTCTCCACCTTGTCAGAGCATACTACAAAATTGTATCTGTAAACCTGATAACATGACTGAAAAGAGAGCTCTGGTGGTTTTAGTGGCCACAATCCACCTTGCAAGCTGTTGATATATTTTATATATGTACCTAGACTACAAATAAATCAAACTAAATATATTCTCCATCAAATCAATTTATTACGTTACTTGTCCAAACAAGACAAAGAAGGGAGTTGGACTTGATGATCTCTATGGGTCCCTTCCAACTCGAGATATTCTGATTCTCAGGTAATTTTTACTAGAATAAGGAGGATGTTTATACTAAAATCTAAAGGCATTTTTAAAATTATTTTTACACCTTCCCCATACACTGGAAGATTTGTCAAGGTGTACTTAAGATTAGGAGATAAGACTCACTGGCATCACACCCACTCCAGTGGTCCAGATAGTGTTATGAGAGCCACTGAGGCAGGTGGCACAATCTAGCTCTCAGAATTGCCCTACTTTGAACACTGAAAGAGAGGTCAGCATGAGGAAACTGATCACGTCTCCATCTGCATGGCGTTACAGATATCCTTAGTGGTTCCTTTAATGCTGTTTTCCCATTTGCTTGCTTCTCCTCTCTGATCATTTCAACACCTACGGGGGCTAGCCCAGAGATCAGAAGAAATGAGTGGGAGGTAGACAGCCAGCCACCTTCCTATCCAGTCCCCCTCAAAGAGTAACAGGCAGCAATGGTGTCTTTTGCCAAACTCAAGAGGGGGCAGACAAAGATAATGGAAGACTGAGCTGATCTTAGTCATTAAAAGAGCAGAACAGACATGCCTGAAATTTCCAGATGGGAAGCAGTGGTCAGAGAGAAGTGGAGATGTCAAAGAGGGAAACAAAGTCCCTGAGGTCAGTGGATGTCAGGAATGACACAGCACAGACAAGACGTGAGGCAGAATCATGAGACAAGCGTGGCACATAGTGCTACAGCTGTTGGGTGGCTGTCAAAAACAGCAAAAACCAAACAGAGCGCTGTAGGACTGGCTCTACACTTCTGCTAAGGAATTTACGACATACCATTACTGCTGGTGTTGATTACTTTCATTTAATGTAAAATTAACCACAAGTCATTTTTTACTGTGAACCCACGTGCAACGCAGTCATTTTTGAGTAAGATTTACATTGACATCTGAGAAAACCTATGGGATGCTAACCTGTTCAGAGCTGAAATGAAGAAAGGCTCCTGGAAGAGTCACTTAACCAAGCTCCACACTGCTAGCGTTGCAATATTGCTCACGTGACAACCTGGCGACCCCACTTCACCAAACAAGTAATTTGCTGTAACATATATTCCTTAAAAGATTTCTGTATGTTCTCCCACTTGGCTTGTGGGCTTGTTGCAGGTTTTCATCAGGGACTTCACCACAGCACTTACCGTCTGTTATTCCCTCCCTACGATGAGGCAAGGGGGGTTGGTCCAACCGTCCTCCCTTGTGTTTTTTAGTGGGCCTCGGCCTCTGAGACTGATTGACAGCTGCACTGGTGTTGCTGTCAGTAGAAAAAGGACTGCTCGGCCGAGGTCTCTGAGAGGAAGGGTATGCTTTGCCTGAAAAAAAGAGAAACCAGATGAAAAATTGTTATTGCCTTGAAATGGGCTGTTCTATTAATGTCTGTTCCAAAACATTAAATCTGGTCTAATTCTCAGAGGCAAGCAAGTGTCCCCTTGAGGTAGCCACTGATGACAACTGCTTTAAGACACACCACAACAAGCAAAGTGAGAAACTTGGCATTCTTTTGTCTTTAACTTTTGTAATTAAAATCATTCCATCTGCTGTGATAAAACTACTGTATGCCATGTAACTCCTACCTGCTCTGTGTGCTGAACAGATGTGTCATAACAACTCCTCAGCCTTGAGCAGGGAAGGAAAACAGTTCTGCAATCATATCAAATTTATCTCCTCCTGCCTTCCACCTTCACGTTTCTCGAGCCAGATTCTCATTTTAGGGGCTCCCATATGCACTGTATACTGGAATAACTCCAGTGAGATAAACATAACTGATTTGGCAGTGTACGTTTGCATACTTAAGGGTTCTCTTTTTTCAAGAAATAACATATTGGGGCATATTTAAATATGGGGGCATATTTAAATGCTAACATTTTCCTGTTAATTTTCAGTATTTTTATATGTTAAAAAAGTAATGTATTCTGACTGAACGTATTCCTCAGATATACATAGACTAATCAAGCTACACGATTTCTCTTAAAAAAAAATCTTTGATGGTGTTCTATGGAGCAGATCATTAAAAAGCATCAGCGCAGGAACCGTAGGAGCGCAGTTCATTTGTTACATTCACTTTCTCTTATTTTGATATTTTTATTCAGTTAACTAGGCTTATTGTTTAATAATAACTGATGAAAACTAAAGGTCACCATTTTTATGTCATTCTTGCCAAGTATCTTGGAGATGTTAACACTTTAATTTGTTTAGAACTGGTACTTAAAACTCTTAGTTGTTTTAATTCTATTTGCAGTGGAAAATGTATAAGCCAGTCAGAACTTCTGCTCTTTCAGTCCTACTGTGGGCCCAAATGGTGTAAGAGTTGATGGAACGTGGTAAAATGGTTGTTGTTATTTTTCTGGTCATCTGACACCAAGCTAGAAAGGAGCTTTATGATCTTCTGGGCAACGTAGAGCAGGGTCTACCCTGCTGCAAGTTATGTTTTTGAGCAAAACCTTTCAACAGATGCTCTTAGTTCCAACGTGCCATCACATATGATCTGATCTAGACAAGCCTAATCGGGACTAATATGCTACTTGCTACACTATTTGAAATATTCTTAGTGCAAGAGGGCAAAGTGAAAAAAGTAGTCATAATCTCTCTAACATGGCATTTCCCATTAAAACATATGTGTTAGAATAACATCTCAGTATTTGACTTTAGAGATTTCCTGACTGTCTGAGGCTTGATCTTCTACCTTCTGACTGATGTGCACCCTGAGGAGGACGCTGCTCTTAGGCAGGTTTGTCTCCCAACTGCATGTCACTGCCACGGGAGGTTACCCTGTTTGAAACCCTCATGTGGACATTGCCTAACTCTCCTCTACCAAAATAAGCCCAATTTAACTTAAATGGTACGAAAAGTATGCCTTTGCTAACCTGGCTCATTTGAACTGAAATGGGTTACAGAACGCCCACCCAAGCAGCTAATTCTGGAGCTGGGAGAAAGTAGTAATAAGCATTTGTGGGAAGGCTGGAAACATTAACCTCTATAGCTGGCACAGCTGCAGCCAGACGAAGCCAAGTGATCAAGCCCTTGTTTCATAGATAAGGATAAAACAGCAGATGAACACAGAAAAAAATATTAAAATTTCATTTAAAAATAATAAAAAAAATACCAGTAATGCAAAGAAATTCAGATATGAGCCTGAAATTCCATCCTAGCTCACAGCACATTGCACAGATGTTCTGCAAAAATAAACTTGCAACATGCAACTAGTGAGTGCAGGATGAAGATTCTTCACACTTATTCTCTTGACTAAAGAAATGTGATTATTCATTCAGAATGTTGGTTTGAAAAAGAAACAGACACCAAACATTCTCTCTTTCATCCTTCCATTAAAATGAGGGAAAATAAATAGCACTGACCTAAATCAGACATGGGCAAACACAAATGATGTGCAGGCTCCCAAAATACATTTTTCAGTGCACCTAGTAACCGATTACAGCGCCTTGTATTTGTATGCAGCCCTTCCAGAAAGAACTGCTGAGCGGTGTCAGAGTCTCTGTAGTAGATTTAGTGTGTGTAAGTGGAGACAAGGATGAATCCACTAATCCTTGATTTAATTTCCCAAGGGTGTTAAAAAGGAAAACTGTCTGAACTTCATGGCGAATCACATGATGGCTTCTGGAAATCGGAATCAAAGTGTCTGGCAGGAGAGACACCTTGCGCCTGGATTTACCAGCGCCTCTTATGCTTGGCAATCAAACACTCCCACGTGAGGCCATCAAGCTGGCCTTCTCCTTTCACATCAGCGGGAATATTTTACAGCTGTTCTGATGGGGTGAAAATAACTGCCCAGACTGCAAAGGAGAAAAGAGTCGGGACCTTCAGACTCCCTCCAGAGCAAAGAACAGAAATAATACTGCTGCTTTTTCACTACAAGACACCATTTTGCATGACGCAGGGTTTGCTGCGGCACAGCAATAGGCCTGTCTGATTGATCACGCTACACCGGGAGGCATCATATGGTAATGAAACTGCAGTAAGCACTGGGGAGTTATTTCCATTTGCTGAGGGTTTCATGAGAAAAAGAGGGGAGGGCTGTTTGTTTACATGTGGGTTTTATTTTCTTTCCATTTTGCCTGCTGGATCATTAAGAGAGTAAGAGGGTAATAATCATAAAGTCTCTACCACAACTGTTGGATCCTTTGTTTTACCCTAAACTCTCATAGTCTGTCCAAGGAATTACACGCATACTCAGTTTAAGGGCATTTGTGACCTGATTAAGCAAGGAAAATATAACTGACAAGAGGGCTCTCATCCTTTCCTTGTACTTTCCACTTACATAGCTACAATAAGAAATTATATTTATTTAAAAGTGTTCATGTGTTTGTGAGCCCATTTATTTTTGTTATGTGTGTGTTTGTGGTGGAAACTCTACTTCTCAATGGCCTGATACAGGTGACATTAACTTTGGGTGAATCTTTGCATTTGCTCTTACTGAGGCCAAGAACACCACCAAAAAAAAAGGTTGAGAATGGTTTGCTCCTTTCATTCAAAACTGTTCAGGAGATTCTTCAAGCAAAACAGTATATTTTAAATTATAGTTTGGCCAAATGGGCCCATAGTAGATGAGTGAAGGTCTACATCAGTTTTTCTTCTCTTTTGCTTTGTTTTTTTCAAAAGATGAAACAGATTTACTCAGTCAATTTTCCACTAGTGTAAGGAGCAAGTGAGGGGTTTAACTACTTTTAATGGTGAAATAACTGTCTTTTTATGATGAGTATGTCTGACCAAAGTCAACGGCAAAAGTCACAGTGATTCGAGAAAAGCTGTATCTGTTCACTCTGTAGTTTGTTGGTGACAGGACTTTGCCATCAATTCTTTTCTTCATTCCTAATGTTCATAAAAGGCAATGTTTGCCATGAAGCCATTGCATGCAGAAAGCATGTGGTTTTCAGCCCTAACGTGTGGAGACATTTCTCATAAATGCACACATTTTACTGAAGGATAGACTTCATACCAGACTAGCAGTAAAAAATTTTAAATGATGGGAACATTATGGGACCTGTGGGCAGGAATTGTCTGAGAAAGCATAACAAAAATATGACCCAAGTTCATACTTTTCTATTAGATTTGTGGATTTAAATAATTAGTTATTTTTGCTATTTTGATAAGACTAAGCAAATGCAAATAAGGTCTTTTTTCCAGGATACTTAAAAATCATTTTTACTTTTTTTTTTCTACAAATAAACATATGGAGTTTTAAAAATATTAACTAAATTATATTTACTTTTCGTTAATTCAGTTTAGAAGGTTGGCTGTTTTCAAAAGCAATAGTCACTTTACCTTTGACACATTTAACTTGGCAGATTCAGTTGGCATTATTAAAATTAAATTTTATCAAAATATATTAACTTATTGAATTAAGTATTTTTTAAATTAGCTATTAATAAGGATTTAAAACAGTTTGTATTGTTAACAATAAAAGCACACCAATTCACCCCATGCTTAGAAAAACTTCACAGAAAAATACACTTTTGCAAGAAGAGATGCAACAGAAGAGCAGGGATGGAGATAATAGTTTAAACATGATGTTCATCACTAGAAATGTGAATGATTGTGAGGAGATTTTTGCAAAGAATGAAAGAATCAAAGACTGTGTGGCAGAATTAGTGATCTCTTCACTGAAATATTAAAGGGAGCATATGTCAGTAAATCTATAGCAGAGTCAGCACAGAGGGAAACTGCAGCAGACTGAAGGTGTAGATTAAAAGCTTGTGCTATTCACTACTTCAAATCACTAAAAACGAAATGCAATGCAAGGTTTCATTTAAAATATACTGATAAAAGTATCTCCATCCACCTTATTCCATGCATGTTAGACAAGTGTGAGACGCAGGTTCACTGAAAGGAAAAGAATAGGCAGAGACACCCTTCATGCAGAAAGCATCAACTTTGAGTCTACAAACCTGTTCTTGTCAGGCTGGTTCCATCCAGCCTAAAACCAGCTTTATCTGCTGCTGCAACCAGTGCTTGTGCAAAACTGCCGCTGGTAAAGATCGAGTCATCTGAGGAGCTACCTACACTAGATCTATGACTAGAAAAGTTACGGTCCTCATCAGACGCAGAACCCCATCCATTTACCATTGAACCTAAAAACAAATGTAGGGGTCTAGTGAGTTGTGCACATTTGATATTTTTTTATCATCTAAAGCTTAAAGACCCACTTAATATGCCCTTTCTCAACAGGAAACACAAAATGCATTTGACAGAGCTTGGTACAAAAGAGCAGTATTCAACTAAAGCTTCAAGACTCACTTAAAGTCCTTTAACAACAGGAAACACAAAGTTTATCTGACAGAACTTGGTATAAAAGATCACTATCAATGGTAAGAGGGATCTCATTTATAGCTCCCTCCATGTTGCTTTGACCCTGTAAATAAAATGATACATATTCTCTACAAATATGAAGGCTCCATAATAAATTCTTTTGAGAGTTAATAAATTTTCCTTAGGACTGAAATGAATCTGATTTTTTTTTTACTTGACTTATTAAAAATCAACATCTAGTTTGATATTTGCAAAAAGAAGTCTTAATTTAGGACAGCACAAGTGTAAGTCTCGGTAGATATGGCTGAAGTCAGACATGGGCTTCAAGAGCTATCCTGAACAAGACTGGCATTATGTAATTTTCTCAATCAAAAACTTAAAACAGATGAGCAATTTTAATGGCCTGAAGAAAGCTGATCTAAAGTAGCTCATTCTAGTGGATTAAAGTTACCTTTTTAAAAGGTTGGAAATAATGAACATTCAAGAGCAGAGCAAAAACATATTCTAATTTAATATTGAGTCAGTCACTAAGCCAATTCTGGCCTCATGGTACCTTCTAGCTATGGTTTACCACCACTGCAGGAGAGGAAAGTGATAACATCATAAAAATGCAGTCAGAAAACCAGATACCAGAAAAAGCACATGAAAGAAATATAGGAATCTTGACATAACTGAAATGTAAAGAGAAAATAGAATCATAGAATCATAGAATCATTTAGGTTGGAAAAGACCCTTGGGATCATCGAGTCCAACCATCAACCCCACTCTACAAAGTTCTCCCCTACACCATATCCCCTAACACCACATCTAAATGTCTCTTAAACACATTCAGGAATGGTGACTCCACCACCTCCCTGGGCAGCCTATTCCAGTGTCTGACCACTCTTTCTGTGAAGAATTTTTTCCTAATGTCCAGCCTAAACCTACCCTGCCGCAGCTTGAAGCCATTCCCTCTTGTTCTAACAATAGTGAAGGAAGGATTAATCTTATTTACTCTTTTTATATTTTCTTTTTTTTTTTTTTGGATGTGTGAAGCATCAATCAGCTGCCCAATGTGGCAGTACAATATATTTTCAAAAGCTATCACTCAGTTCAGATTTTTTTTCAAAGTACTGGAATTCTGTTTCTTCTGTGGCTTCAGATGGCAATGATGGTGTCCTGTACTTCTAAAAATCATGGGTAAATGTCACAGGGTAATTCTACACTGTGCAGTGGAGCAAGAGGCAAAGGAAACTTAGGTAGCACCAAGTACCTAGCTTTGCTCCAGGAACAGGGCAGCCATGCTAACGGCTGAGCTCCCAGCCGCACCAAGTCCAGCTGAGGTGCAAAGCTGCCAGACTGCTTTTGGAACCTCAGCTGCTGGGTGGCATTGCATGATGCTACGCAGGCATACTGTATTGTTCTGAGATAGCTCAGGCACCTATCCTGAAATACCTGAAATTTGCTTTTTAAAAACAGTGGCATGAAAAGGTTGAAAAAAAACCCCAGTGAACCCATGAGAATCTGCAAAGAACTGGTTTTCAAAGATATGAACACACATGTGGAGAGATACATCACGGCCCTCACTTAACTATACAGTTAGCACAGCTGAATTTATGTAAATGTACACAAGATGTGCAGCAGTGTAAGTCATGTTCTTCAAAGCCTTTTTTTAATCCATGTCCAAGAAAGTATTATTGTGTTCAAAATTGTTAACTAGTAAATCAGTAATGACATGCTTATTAGTACCAAATTGATAAGCTAATTAACTAACAGTGGTGTCAAATATTAAAAATATCCTGCAAAAATAAGTCATGAGCACAATAAATGAATACTGGAATTTAGTCAGTAGCACACTGCACCACAAAGCCCAAGAACAATGGATTATTTTGTGATGCTGCAGTGACCAAACCTTTTAATGTCAGTAAAGTGGCAGGCTATAATAACAAAAGTCCGTGCACTCCTAAGACACAAGAAAAGAAACCGAAGAGGTCTAGGGAGGTCTGACAGGCAGAAAGTGTGTTAAGTGCAACAGAGAGTGACAGAGTTTGATTCTGCTTGCCAAGAGCACACATAAAATTGTTATTTTCCAAACAGACTCGACCTGATGCAGACAGATGTAAGGAAGCCTAGATAACAGCAAGGGAAGGCTAAATCTGAATTTCCTCTGAGAAGACAGTTTCTGAACTAACAATCAAAGTGCGATAGGACATCATAGAGAATGGAGAGTAAAAAGGCTTAGCAACAGTTATTGATGATGTATGAAAAGAGATACTACAGATAAAACACTTCATGAGGGTGTAAGAAAATGAAACGCTATAGCTGAGGACATTTTCAGACAATCACTTATCGACATATTCTGCAAAATATGTAAGCACAAGCTGAAACATAAAAATATAACTAGACCTACAGATATCAAAGGATGACACTTGGGTACTAAAAATTTAACACGTATCTTGTTAGTTTCAGGGCCTGAGGGTTTTGTATGATAAATTCTACTCTCTACTTAGAGACATATAAAAACATATACTGATACAGAGTAGGTATGGTTTTCAGTATCATAGGCAAAAGGAACTTGGATTTGAATTTCCATTTGCTTACATTGCTCTGTCCATTGGCTAACCAGTCACTCAGTTGTTACCCAACATAAAATACACAGGATAATTTGGATGGGACGCATTCAGGGTATGTCTAAGAACAACTGCTATTTTTCATCTACTCTTTGAAGGGCTGGACTAAGTTCATCCAGTCCAACAAAATAATCCACGTTTTAATTACGAAACATACTAAAACTCCGCAAAAGCCCATAACGCTCTCTCCAATGTGTGTGCATACGCACCTATCATTCTACACGCTCATAGATGTGCCAGGTTTTTCTAAAAATAGCTAAATTTTAATTAACCGTAGAAAGCTGTTATCAGACTGCCGATTTTTCAGGCTAACCCTATAGGAAAGCCCCGTTCCAGAACTACTCCGTATTCCCATGGACAGCAAGCATTATCAAGGCTGGGAACAGTGCACTTTGCCCATGGATCTCTTCCCTTTCCCCTCTCCTCCAGCAGCTGTGTTAGGAGGCACAGCCTGCCAGGATGGAAGCATAGCTCAATTCTTGCAGGGACGTGAGCTTTACTGGGATGTCAACACCGTTTACAACTAAAGCAAACAATGACCCCACAAGAGTACTGCATCCAGTTCTGCAGTTCCCAGCACAGGAAAGACACGGACATGTTGCAGTAGGTCCAGACAAAGGCCACAAAAATGATCAGAGGGCTGGAGCACCTCTCCTGTGAAGACAGGCTGAGAGAGTTGGGGTTGTTCAGCCTGGAGAAGTGAAGGCTCCAGGGAGACCTTACTGCAGCCTTTCAATATAGAAAGGGGGCGTAAAAGAAAGATGGAGAAAGACTTTTTACCAAGGCCTGTAGTGACAGGACAAGGGGCAACAGGTTTAAACTGAAAGAGGGTAGGTTTAGATTAGCTATAAGGAAGAAATTTTTTACAGTGAGGGTGGTGAGGCACTGGAACAGGTTGCCCAGAGAAGCTGTGCATGTTCCATCATTGGAAGTGTTCAGAGTGAGGTTGGATGACATCTCTAGTGACAGATGTCTGGTGAAAGACATCCCCGCCCATGTCAGAGGGATTGGATTAGATGACCTTTAAAGGTCTCTTCCAAATGAAACCATTCTATGATTCAATGATTCCGTGATACTTCTGGTTGCTGGAAGCAGAGGCAAAACTCCTTACAACTGCTGAAGTTGCTGAAGCAAGCGACCATGAGACATATACAGTACCCACAGCTAAAGGGGAAAACTCTACGCTATTTCTACTGGTTCCTGAGCTATTCAGTTCCCCTGCATAAACAATTTTTCCCCCACCAAAACTTGCAGCAGTAAAATTCTGGCTTGCTTTGTCCTCCACAGGTGTGGATGTTGCCCAGTAAGCATGGGAATGCTGGAGCCCAGCCCGGGCACCTCAGGCTACCGTGCAGCTGCGTTAACGTAGCACACATGGTGACTGCTTGTTTAAAGGCATCCACTGGCCTCTTGTTTTCCAAATCAGATGCACATTTGTTTCTCTCTGAATAAAGGCAGAATAAGAGATGCTGACGTCCCTTTCAGATCAACTATGCATTTTGAAATGGAATGAAACAGGCTTTCAGTGTCTCCTTTACATGCAGCTCACTATGTGTTTTCCAAGAGCACATTTGAGTTTTTACGCTTTCTGGCAACTGTAAATTTTACTCTTGCTGACAGCAGCAGTAAATGCTTTACGCAGAACAAAATCAACTCTGTGAAAAGTTGAACTCTGTTTTCTTGCTCCATAAAATATCTCTTGGTGCTAATGCAAACAGAAAGCTTCTTTGCTCTCAGGGAAAGGTGAGGGGAATAGAGGTGCTGGCTTCTAGTAGATTGCATGCTACTGCTTTTAGTGGAATTTTGCAGGCAATAAAAATGCTATTTTTCTTTGCAAAGTGTACTCTTGCTTTACTTTAAAAAAAAAAATATCTAATGCACTTGTGAAGTAAAAGCTGCTCACGACAATCCTAACACTTTTGCAAATTCCATTAGATACCTTTCTCTACATCCCAAACTCCATGTGCATGCTTAAAGTTAACAAATGATGTCACGGGGACGTGTATGTGTATGCTTATGCACTTTCCTTCACAAGACCACTAAGCACATGCTAATATTAAGCTCCTGCTCCTCCGCAAGTTTTTTGATGGAGGAGGACTAGAATGCTTAGGTTTGTGAAGTATGAATGAAGTCGGTGGGCACCGACTCTACTTCAGCTGAAATCAGTTACAGAATTCCTTTAGCCTTTGTACAGGAGAAAGACATTATCCTCTTTCGGATATATCTGATTACTGTCATGGTCACAAAGAAAGAATGTCCACTGGTTTTGGTGGAAGTGGCGGAATAAAAGGGACAATAGTCTTTGTACCATTAATATAAGAAAGAATAATAGAAAGGGCTGAATGCAGAGTACAAATATGATCATACTTTAAAAATTAAACCTGGTTCTATACTTTACATGATACTTCACTATAAATACCCAAATATTTAAATGTATATACCTGAAATAAACACTTAAGTTTTAATTTTTTTCTTTTGGGGCAGGAAACACTAAACAAAAGGAGGTAAAAAGCATACATACATATTTGGCACTTCACAGGTCCAACCATAATTAATGCCCTTCATAAACATTTAATGAAAAATGAATTTATGTCACTTAGCCAAATTTATTTGTGTTTGCATTTTCAATCTTTCTAGATTTTTTGGTTTCCATATTGCTGAAAGGCACAAAAATTTCTCAAATTTATTCAAGCTGTTAGAAAAGAAATGCACACAGAACATTAAGTAGTTGCTCAAATGTTGCTGAGCAGTAAAATACTATGATAAAGTGGCATCTTGCTGTGTCTCTATTACTTCTTCAGCACTAAAATTAATTTATGATCAGTCATCAATTCATTTACATGTCGTTTTATGCTAAATCCATCACTGCTGATGAATGCATATCCCTAGATCCATTAAGCCAGAGTAAAGTCTGTGCTTTATAATATGACCCTGCTAATTGTTGCATTACCATTTTTATGAGATACAAAAAGTAGCAGTTTCTTATTTTCTGAGCACACATTTAATCCATGAAACACATTCTTCCTGTTAAATGCAATCTGTCTAACTGCTTATAAAATAGAATCTTTTGCAATAGGTATGCCTAAGCAAATCAATATAAATATTGAACTCTGCCATGGTAAAATATGGCTCATCAAAACGATTTTGTGTAATTTTCAAGAATTATTCCATTTGTGCTCAGACACAATGAATGAACAACTTTCACCATACAGACAGTGATCAGTGATTCTTTTAATCAAGACTAAAACATGCCAAATAAGGGATTTTCTTCCTTGCTGAGCTATATAACACATGGGGATTTCAGATCTATATAATTTTGTTGAAAAAAAAAAAATTAACCTTTTGCAGTGCCACTGTTTACAATAACATCTCTCTGCTTATATCAGTTTGTATCGGTTAGGTAGAAAAGGGCTTGTTATAATTTCCATGGTAGTTAATGGGTGTGTCTCTCCCCTCAGTCAAAAGGACCAGGACTGAAGACCCAACAGCTCCCGCTACCAGTTTCGCTGGTGCTGCTGGGAGAGGAGAAGATAAGGAGAGGGCAAACAAAACCCCGAAAGCATAATACTTTGATTTGACAGAACCTACTGTTGTTAGGGTGATTTCAGTGAGAAGCAAATTCATTTCTTATACAGTCATATATGCAATTCATTTCTTATACAGTCATCATATGCAATTAATTAAGTCTATTAAAGTGGAACATAACAGACTCTTCATGACCATTCATGCCATAACTTTGCACGGCACTTCATTATAAAGCCAAACATTAAACATAAGCAAAAGAAAAACCGTATTTCAATGTGTCTCTGAAAGCACAAATAGCCCTAAATAATTGTGAATTAAAAGTCAAGTTTTACAGCTGCTTTTCAGTTTTCTTCTTTTTGAAAAAATCAGAATCAGTAATTCGGTATCCTAACAAACCATGCTGGGAACGAAGCAAAACTTTGGCTTTAATTTTATATTCCGTCCCATAAACATTCAAATCTAAACCTCCCTTCTTGAGTTTTCTTTGCAATATCTGGAAAATGTTAAGATATAGTTACTGTGCACTCCTCCTTTCTTTTCACATTATTATACACGTCAACATTATGTCTCTGCCACCTGCAAAGAGAAAAGCTTAATAGCGCAGATTAAATCCTTGTCTGAATCTTCAGTTAGCTGTAACTAAAACTCAAGGGCCTGGAAGACAACCTGACTTTTAAACACTTTAAAGGAGCAACATCGTGGTTTCGGAGGAATTTAGCAGTTGGAGGTCAGCTCACACAGCGCCAGCTTTTCCCCTCAGAGAATCCCACATTTGGCATTGGATGAAAACCTCGGTCTCAGCTCATCCATAAAGAACAAAGTCCCATTTCACGCCGGGAGTGGGTATCTTCAAGTCATCGCTGAGGCACGCAAACAGTACGGGGTGAGGAATCTCGCCCTGCTCACCCTACAGCAACTCTGTTTGGAGGAAGACTGGACCCAGGGATGTCAATTTAGATTTCTCGCAAACACTGAACTCCCAGCGCACGCTTCAAAACGAACAGAAGCATTGCTTCATCTGGGTCAGCTGTTCTCATTTGCCTCCATTTTTTTAATATAATGTTTAAAGAAGTGAAAGCGTGATATATAAATTCCTAGGGAAATGCTGGTTTAAGTCACAACAAGCCCTGTGAAAAGAAGTAGCTTATATGTTCTCAGTGTAAGAAAGAACAATTTAGTTGTTCTACAGTATTCTAAAAGCAATGAAATTAAAAAATGAGAAACAGCTTAGAAACAATGAATGCAATTTGTTATATAACCTCCTTAACACCATTAAACACAGCCTGGAAGACCTAACAGGAACAGACAGACCAAAATTAAAATTCTCTTTTGAAACAATTCACCCAATATAATAAGCCCTTTCCTTCCACCCCTAGAAAAAATACAAGCCCAAAACAAGCCCTCAGAAACTCAAGGTTTTACCTACGTAGTAACTGATGAAAACAGAAGCAGTTTTGTTATTGGGAGAGTTTGCTATTTTACAGATCATTTACACTAACGCTCTGGCTGTATTTTTGTAAGGTTATAGTTCCCTAACTGTTTTAAGTCAATCTAAGTGTTGGCTAGACGCTATAGGGGCAGTCTGTCATTTTGCTTCCCTTCCAGCTGTACGTTCCCTTCCTGCAGTGCTGGCAAACGCCTTGCCATGCGGTGAACTAGATCAAGGAACAGATCCAGCTTGTCATTAAACAAGAAAAAGCAAAAGAAAAACCTTCATTTTCAGCTAGATGAGGTCACATCAAGATAGTGGTGAAAATGAGTGAGAGTGCACTTAGATTACCTTAAGTACACTCCCAGCCTAGATTACCAGGTTCTGCCTGATTTCTTCCAAAAAAAATACACCAGGAAGTTTTTAACACTCCAATAATTAAACATTTAACAATCCAATAATTAAACAAGATTTAAAACTATTAGAAGTTTTTGAATGTTATTCATAAAAGGAGAAATCGTAATAAGCACAAATGTCTATGAATTGGAGCAGAAATGCAGCCATTCCTTATTTTGCACTAGGTAGGTGGTCCAAAATATTAGGTGAAAATGCAAATGTGAAAAACATTCATTTTCTGATTTACAGATACATCAACATTGACATATTAATACATACCAAATGGAAAATATATAGCCACCTGATTTATTTATTTATTTATTTTATTTCTGTATTACCAGTGCAAAACCCTTACTGCATTCCTAATGGAAAGGCTTCTGAGCCATTAGTAAGATATGCAAAAATATGCAGAATTACAGCCCGAAGGAGATTATACTAGAAATTCAAGCAAAGTGACTTAACGTACTCATGCACTAATAAGTTAACCTTCTGAATTCAGGGATTTAAACTTTAACTCTACAGCCTTCAGTCGGATCCGGATTTCAAATCACAGCAGCAGAGATACAATTCTTAAATCTTAATTAGATTGGCAAGCAGTCTGGCCCTAGAGTGAAGGAAAACCTGGAAAGTGGGATTAAGCTACACACTATTTAATTCAACAAGGGAAAAGGAAGAAAATTATCGGTATTGTTGCTCTGTCACTGTCAAATTCCTGCAGTGTTTTCAGAATAGCAATGCTTAAGTAAGGGTGCAAAATCCTTGGAATTTCAAAGGTCCAGGACAATGAGATGAAATTTAGCAGTGCTATGGTAGTAAATTGTACTGAGAGAGTCGCCCTTAAAGTACAACTAACAATCAGTGTTCTTCCTCTGAGATCAAAGACTGAAGAAGCAGCCACTAGCTTTTACGAACTATGGATACTACGTACATTTGAGTCTCCAGTAAAGCTGTCCATTATGGATACAGTATGGTATATAGAGGCCCAAATTCAACCTAAAGAGAAACATGCTGACACCTACAAAAAGTTCATTATGTCCATATAAAAATCTGTATTTTTCAAAAAATATCTTTCACTGCCTACATTTCATCAACAGCAATTTCATTCATTCAGGTTCTGTGCATTAGTTTAGCATGCCTTTCTAGGTCCCCTTTGATGATCCCTCTTGTAACTTTCCAAGGCATGCAAAGGAGAAGCAGCAGTGAAGGAAGGAGTGTCAGAATAATTAAATGTCTTCACTGAAAAGGAACAATTACTACATTCAGCAATACAAAGTAGGTTCAAAATATACAATTTCCTACACAAATGTTGTAGTGACTCTACAAACAAATGTTGTGCTCATCTAACTACACTTATTCTGAAGTCTTTTAGCTTCCCTGTGTTCATCCCAATGAAAGCATTTACCCAGCAAAACATCTAAAAGTGCTTTAAGATAACATTTTTATGCTGCTCCTGATTTATGAAATACATATTCCTAAGCCAAGGTCTTCCCCCTCTTTCTTGGGTAACTGACTTGCTTCTCCAGTAAAGTGAACTTTTCATGAAAGCTAGGATATAATTGAGTTTTCTTTCAAGTCTTTAAAGCTTTTTAAAATTCATGAATTTTCTTATCATTTTGCAGCAAAGCAAAGTATTTTCAAATCCTTCTTTAACTTTAGAGTTTAATGTTAACACATTTTAAATTTTACAGAAATAAAGTGGAATAAATTTTCACTTAGGAAGTGTTTGATTGATGATGTATTTAATGTTAGGAACAAATTGGTGTCGCTGTTAACTGTGTTTGGTTACCTGTCACAGAGCTGTCTAGATTGTCCATACTGGAGCCTGGAGTATGCTCTAGACCTCTCAACGGCCTATTGATTTCTACAGTTTCTTCTTCAATATCATCCTCATCATCATCATCATCTGGAACATCTGTTTCCAAGTCTGAAATAAGGTTTCCAGATACGTATCCTAGGGGCGGAACTGGAGCCTGAGGAGGTTGTGTATTGCTTTGGATGTGCCTACACAAACAAAGAGGAAAATGTCATCAGAATGGATGAGACTTTGTACCCCATGGTCAATAGAAGACAAGCCTTTCAGTAAGTCCTGAAGCAGATTTACAAAACGTGCTTGTTAGGTCAAACTCAAGAAAAGTCAGTTCAGTTATTCGCCATAGCTTCTAATACCAGAGTACCTGTGCACATTCCAGTCTTATATACACTTCCCCTCCTGTATGATGGGGAAGGTCAAGGTTGTCCTTACAGATGAGGAACAATGAACACAGAGGCTACATAAATCAGGTAGGAAGTTCACGGAAAACACAATTCTGAAACCCAGCCTAGCATATAAGCGTCTCACACAATATTCCACCTTGCAAATCACACCTTGAGCTAAAATTAAATTACATTCCTTCTGCTTAAACAGACTCAATGCCCTTAAGTAGAACTCACCCTAAAGAGGAGGAAATGACCAGTGGGACGGAAGAAATTTTCAAGTCCAATGAACCTATTATCATTGAGGCCTTTTTTTTATTTTGCATTATTCCAAGTATTTTAATTGATTTAATTGCAGCAGTATTAGGGCATGCATGTGTGAAATTACTGCATGCAGCAATCACAATTAAAAAAAGAAAAACAAAGATAAAAAGCACCCACAGGATAGCTAAATGGCCAAAGGCAAGCACGGGACTTGGTGTTTCATTTGTGTGGTCTCTGAGAGGCTAGAGAGGAAAAGAACAACCATCAGCTTTCAATGCAGCATTCTCCACAGCACTACAGGTACACGGCAAGCTGTGCCAGGGGACCCAGGCATGACTGGCCTTGGCATGAGAGCATGTCCCATGCTTGACATCATTGCTAACTTAGGCACGCAGGAACCCTTGGGTGGCTGTTCATGAGGTGTCATGGCCTGATTCAAATCGGCAGCTCTCTGGACGGCATCCAGGATTCTGCTGGTCTCTTGCTTGGACATAACAGAAAAAATTACAACTGTCACCTGTTCGGTTTCCTAGCTCTAATATATTTTCGATGAAAATGCTGTGCTGTATTATTGCCTACACTTGATAAGTGCAGTAATTCTCTTTATTCAAACAGCTTTTTATTTTTCATAACGTAAATCTATCGGATCGAGAATGTCACAGTAAATGTTATGTACCACTGGAATATCTCTCCACCTTTGTGCAGGTTTTAAATTATTGCTTATTCTGAAGCTTATTTGCAGAGCAAATGCTTCCCGTGTGATATACAACCCCCTTCTGACCAGTAGTTCTTGAATACTTCTGTCTAGACACGAGGTTCTTAGCTATGCAGTGTTCAGAACACTGCCCTAAAGGGCACTACCATCTAACTAACCCTCAATAAACAGTGTGATTAGCTCCAAATCAAGGAAAATACTTAAGTATATGCTTAATGTTAAGCATGTGATAGAACAATTCAAGTCAATTTCTCGTGTACTTGTAGTTAACCATATACTTAAGTGATTTGCTGGATCAAGGCCATAATGATTATGTACTTTTCCAGTAATCTCTAATGTGCTCTTTCTTAAATTTCTAGTTGGCTGGTCTCTGTATTTCTCTTCTGTTACTCCTACAGTAACCTATCTGATGGGTCTCATCATGTTGTTTTGTTTCCTCCCCACTCCCCCCGCCCTCTACAGAGGGGGGACAGGTTGACTTTGTGAAAAGAAAACTAAGAGCTCCTCCTTCCCACTTGAGACAATGGAGGACTTTCCACTGACTTTGAACACCATTTGCTGAACAGCATGATATATATCCAGCCACGCATTAAACAACTCCATGTCACAGCTACTGCAAAAATAATTTGTATTTGCGACTCTCAATATTTATCCCAATGCCTGCTATAAGGTTCTAGTATGAAAATACAGTTTATTTCCTCTATATTGTTTTTGGAGTTTCAGGCTCAATTACTGTGCCCCCTTCAAACATTTACCATGTCTGCTTTGCTATATCAAACTGGTAAGCCCTAGTTAATTCATCAAGGTGGGCTTGAAGCATTGGCTGCATCTCCTCTCGTGGAGAAGGCGTGAGGGTTGCAGTCGACTGTTGCCCGAAGGAGATCGCAGGTGATGAAGCTACTCCTCGGACAGGAGGTGTAGGAACGCGATCATCATCTTCTTCAAGTTTGAACCCTCACAAGAGCAACGTTAAAATCTGTATATTCCTAAGCACATTATGAAAGTTTCCAGTCAATTTTCATTTCTCCAGAAAGGGAGTAAAACCTTTCCTTTCAGCCGCAAGAGGCTTTGCTACACAGTCCTATTACGTTATCCGCTCCCAGACTGGCACCCGAGGTTTGTAGGGTGTCGAAAGGGTAACAGCTGCAAAATGCAGCAGCCATGCACCGCAGACAGGGTATGCATCTGTGTGCCGGCTCGGAAGTGTGTTACCTTCAATAGGCCAGGTCTAGCTGCTGCCTGGGATTTGGGTCTGTCCCACAGGCAGGCCGGGGTCTGTGCTTGGCAGCGTGGTGCTGTGGCGGGACCAAAGTACCCCGTTGATTGAGTGCAGATTGCAGACAAGCCTCCAGGCTTCCGCAGCGTCCAGGGAAAACAGCTGGCTTTGATTTGGCACCGCCTGCCTACCTGCCTGATCTATTTATGGTAGCTCAAGCTGAATAACTTTGTGGCTTTATTTACCAGCGAAGAAAGGCTGCTCCTCTGCTGGCAGCGCGCCATTCGGTAACTAGCTCTGCTCCTCTCCTCGGAGATTCGCGGGCTTTGTCTGGATAGAAAAGTTGTAAAAGGACAACTGCCGCTTAGGGAACATCCAGAAAGCAACTGACCTTCACTGTATCCCCAGCCTGGTGCAGTTGACAAGTTCTTTTTCAGTCCCTGAAGAGATTGCTTCTGTTTGTTTTGCAGGGGAAATGTTACTGTGGTATTTGCTTGCTCTTCCCTTAAATAGGCATAAAGCGCTCTAAAACACTAGATCCATTTTGTACATTCTAACAACTTCCTTCCTGCTATTTCTGGGGCTTTTCCCTAAGAATAAGAAATTTCCTTGGGATTTAAACTACAGGCAGAGATCCAAATGCTTCATTCTCATGTAACACAAGGTAAAAGCTGCTACATTGCTATTTCAGGTGGCTAGCATTATTTTTAATCAGGAATTTAGAACCTCGATGTTTTTGAAAAATCCTAAAAAAATTGTATCTTTTGCTAGCCTGAAAAGAGAGTACTCCAAACTGTGTAAGAGTTGTCAGTAGGTAGGTGTTAACTACTTAGTTGAATATATGTAAAACTCCAGAGGAATACTATTTTTACGTGGTTTTAGCCAAGATTTAATATATTACCAAACATAATGGTTTAAAAAGCACCTACTAATGTTTAAGGCCTTCACACTGTAGATACAGTTTTGCTATTTCTTCTTCCATTTCACTGCTTTGGAAACATTACTGAAATGTTGAACACGGTTGATATTTACATCATCATGGAATAAATTATTATTATGCTTTCATTTCCCAGACCACAGGTGCCCCCTTCAAACATTTACCATGTCTGCTTTGCTATATCAAACTGGTAAGCCCTAGTTAATTCATCAAGGTGGGCTTGAAGCATTGGCTGCATCTCCTCTCGTGGAGAAGGCGTGAGGGTTGCAGTCGACTGTTGCCCAAAGGAGATCGCAGGTGATGAAGCTACTCCTCGGACAGGAGGTGTAGGAACGCGATCATCATCTTCTTCAAGCTCATCCTCCATGCCCTGATGTAGGTAGGTCTGAACTGGCAAAGGCGGACACCAACCATCACTGTCATATCTAAAATAAAAACCAAGTAAACTTAATATACATCAAATCTCATCTCTGCTGTGCAGAGAGGTATATAGGAGTTCTGCTATAGTTTGAACCCTCACACGCAATGTCAGCTTTAACATTTATTGAAAATAGGGTCATAATTGCTTAAATTCTCCTTACTGAGTCTGTTCAATTTTTCCCACAACAGCTAAGCAACTTGAACCAGATTTGCAACAAAAAAATTACTGGTCCATTATCACATTTGTTAATGGTGATTAGATAATGTTACGCCACAATCAACAACAAAAATGAACTAACTCACTTCCTGGATCATTAAACTAGGAGAACATGTTGAAGATTGACCCAAACATGAAAATAGCGGCATTCTTAAAAGGCAGAGCAAGCTTTACATAGTTGCACTTACGCATTTCCTTACTCCCATCCTCCCCTTTATTTGTCCATAAATTTACCATTTGCTTTCATTTTGTAGCTTAAATAAAAAGCTACACTTTCCATATAAATTCTGGTCTTTCCACACTGCGTATATGTATCTACTACGAGGTATAATACATTCATGTCACAGCAGCACTGACCCTAAGCATATGCTATGTCACAGCACCAGCTGATAAGATACATTAGCGCACATGTTGACAGCTCTGCCAGCACCCCACCTCCTAACCAATCTTTACTGGGACTTACCTAGACAGCGCTAAGTTTCCGAACACTTTCAACACACCTGCCCAAAGTCAATTAAAAGATAAACAACTACCAATATTCTTCAGTGCCACAACTACCAACATTCTTCAGTGCCAAATTCTTCTCTCTTCATATATAAGACTTGTTCTGATAGGTTTGTGTGGTTCAATTTTTAGTCTTATACCAAAGGCGTAAGAGGTAATGCTACATCTCATCAGGGCTAGCACAGAAGATTTATATTCTATTACCACTTCTTCTGCAAGCTTTGCCAGCAATTCAGTCCTTTTCTGTCTCTGTCCTCATCACAGTGCCTTTCAATTCAGTGTGTATTACAGTATCATCCCGGGAGCTCATCCCTTAGAGACACCAGCGTCTCTCAAGACACATAAGCCCTAGGTGACTGTGGCCATTCCCTGTGCATTATCTCCCCAGAGTAACTCCCTACTCTGAACACAACTTCAGTCGTGCACAGCTCTTGCTGATGATCACACGACTCAAATCTCAACACTGTCTGCTCTTCCCATCTTCAAAACATCCAGTCAGTCTGCAGTCCCTTGAGCATCTGCACGTATTTCTTCTTAACTCCCAGTGTATTCCAGAATACCTCAGGATAGACAGCTCTTTTCGAAAGGCAACCAGACAACCAAAAGCTCTCACAGCTCCTTCACTGTCAAACCATCTCACACTCTAAAGGCCATTCCCCAAGCATCATCTAAGTCACTTTGTCTTCTTTCCACCTTTAAATACAGCTGACAAGGTACACCCCTTTTTTCTGCAATGCAGTTAATTTCTCAAACCAGTTTAAAAATACTCCTTTAAGGCTTATGATTTGGTAGGAAGGAATTATCAATTTCCCAGAGAAAAATGAATCCCTGCCAATTTTCTCAAGTGTGAAGCTGGGTTTCAAGAAGGCTGGGAACACTGAGACAGAGAAGTTTCAAAACCTGTATTATGAACAGAACATTTACTTCAAGCAAAACCCAAAGACTTCTAAAATTAACTAAACTACTTTTTCCTTATTCAAAAGTCTGTAGCCTATATTTAAAAGCACAGATTCAGGATAGCTAAAATGACCTGGCTTAATCATCCAAAACTCTTTGGAAGATGTATCTGGTAATTGAGGCTGGTATCACTTTAAATCTGTATCTAGATATAACCATATATAGATACACAAACATACGTACACGTACAGCTGTGTAAATAAATGTTGTATCTTAACACTTGGCATTTAGGAGCTTTTGAGTGATTGATCATTACCGTTTTCGTAACGCAGAGATTTAAGAAAATGTTATATAATACATATTCAATTCCTTAGGAGACAATTAAGATACGACTAGCTTCTAATTTGTCTTTTCTTGCCATATCCGCTCATGACATTGCCACCCAAGGTTGAAGGGACCATCCTAACTCGTGCTGCTAAAAATGTACAGTGCAACAGCTCTGTCGCTTCCTTTTACCCTCTCGATCTCATGCTTTGGTATAATGGCTTCTGCTTTAAAAGGGACAGGGCAGAAAGATACTCCCTCGTGATTTTTCAGTAATGCATAAATGAGCTTTGGATCTGCTCGCCTTTTGACCCTACTTGCTTCAAATCCCCAAATGTTCAGCTTGATAGTAAAAAGATTTCTTAGTAAAAAAGATTCCTTAGTAAAAAGATGCAGCACAAGTGCTGTATCTTTACGCAGATTTTGTTTGAAATGGAAAGAAGCCTAAGCCTGAAGTTCAGAACATTGAGATTCAAGATCTCAGGTACAAGAACTTTTGTCGTCATAATATAAGATGATTGAAAAGTCACCAGTTCTAACCTGCAAAAAAAATAATCTGCAAGAAGAAGCTAACAAAGCTAACAGATTACATAGCAACTACACCTCATATAAATAACACAGTTTTTGAAACTTCTGGAACCAGCATGGTGAATATTGGTCACATCCACGTTCTGTTTGGGTTTTGGAGTAAAATCAACTTGGTGAAAATGCAACCTTTTTCAAGTACTTCTTATTAAAATCCAAGCACCTTAACTTCACTAGGGACCTCTGATAGTAATTTCATGATAATTAAGTCCCTAATAAATTCTGGTTAACAAACATGACTCTCTATGTTTCTAATAATTTTTATTCTATTCTCAGCACTTTTATTCTATAGCAATCTTTTGCTATTAAAAAGCCTGGTTCATTACACTGATAGATTTTTTTCTTCAAAATTAAAAAATAGAGGTGATTGATAGAGAAGGGGCACATTCTATAACAATTCTGTTTCATTACACACATTGTTGCAACAAAGAAAGCTTCCTCAAGGCCTCTCTAGGCCTTGCCAGAAAGGATTTTTTGATGTAAAGGTATTATCTTTTTTACTTTTTTGAAAGACAGAAAATCACTATCGAATATATTGACATCCAGAGCTAATATGCCATTTCAAGGTGTAATCAACAGTAAGAAATAAAAATAACCAACGATAACAATATAAAGACTGCCTTGACTGGGGTTGGCTCAAGATCATGTATATTATTGGTGAAAAAATATAAGTAGCTGATAATGAATAAGTAATAAGCATTTCCTTACTGCCAAATTTATTAGATAAAAACCAAGCACAAGCATCTTCTCTGACAAGGGTGGGAAAGGGAACACGCTTGCTTGGGAGCTACTACAGGAAAAGAGAAACTTCAAAAACTCTGCAGTAGGTACAAGAGAAAATTAAGGGAGACAACAAGGAACAAGCTCGGAGTTTGTAGAAGACCACAAAAAGGGAAAAGTTTCACAGAAAAGAGTTTGCTAGCAAAACAACAGTATAAACAGACTTTCTGCACAGGTTAAATAGGAGTTTAAGACATGCCAAAAGCTACCACATTACAAAAAATGTCTGCTTGGATGTTAGGTAACTTTTTTTTCACCTACTGCTATTGTGGATTTAATTTTACAATTTATAAGCTAATAGACCATAGTGTTAATTTCTAGTAAGCAAAGTAAGGTGTCAAAATTGTTTAGTTTATTTGGGATACTCATGCCAGTGAAACTCACACTTGAATTCAAGAGCTATAGGAAGACATGCACAGAAAAATAAGTTTCTGTTTAGATGCCACCTTCTTTGTTTTATTGCTCTGAACGTTCACCTTTCATATCACATTACGAGAACTTTATTAAAGTCTTCAGTTTTTTTGACAGGAAGTTCATTTTTCAATTGTAATTCACAATATAATTACATCTGCATGTAATTAATTCTAAAATTAAAACACATTGAACTTGTCATACATAGTATACATCAAAGCAAATCAAGAAAATAAAAAGGTTTTAAAAAATCGCTTGCTTTTTTTTTAACCCAATGTGTCAATATTAAAGGTAACATAAGGAATGCAGTCCATGATTCATTCCATCTTAGCATGTTGAAAACCACAGAAACAAGATCAACCCTTGAATACAGAATGACCACTAGTACTGGATACATCCTCAGGAATTATGGGCATTGCAGATTCATTGGGTTCAGCAAAGTTGGTTGCAAATTACTGTAGCTCAAGACTGGTAATCTAATCTTCAAAATTTTTTTGTATTTGGTAAAATGCACATTAGAACATCTTGTTACAACCACTATTAATGAGATATTAAAAAAAACAGAGAAGGGTAATTCAAAAGATGATAAGAGCAAAAACTAAGTCTGAGTTGGGAACCTGCTGATTACTTTATCCTTAAATAACCAGTGTTGTCTTGGTGACCAACATCATTCCTTCCAGCTAAATAACAGATACTTTATGCAACTGAGGAGTGAAGCCCTATGTCACAAGGGATTTCTCTAGAAGGTATTTCCATTTACCTCTTATGCTATTTCATTGTCCTGAAAGAAATTCCAAGTTGTTTGCCTTCTACAGCATAATTACTTTAGTGAAATGGCTGCACATGTGTTTTAAGGATATAAACTGATAAAGACAAATATTACATAGTGAAGCCATCTTAAATTTATTTTAACTTTTTATAACAGAATACAGAACATAAAGATTATATGCACTTTTTGCCTTGAGATTTAAACAACATTTACAATCACTAAGGTTGTTAATTTTCCCTTATATTTGCTTTGAAATTCTAACTCTAATACAGCCTGATGGGACCTTCATTTTAAAAGGAACTCCACTGACTTACACAGTTAATTATTATTAATTTTAAGAGTTGAAGGACTTGATATAAACTCAAATATTAATATTTAATTATTCTAATTTTCATTATAAAAGTAGTGATGATCAATTCATGCTTCCAGCAGAGATAACACTTGAAATACCTTTATTCAGTAAAGCTATTACAATGATTTTTAAAACATATGTTTCATCCTTAGGAAATATTGATTAATCCATGTATTTAAACAGGCAGAAATTTGTCCCTGACAGAACACTGATTCTCAAAGGTTCCAACAGAGCCGACCACAGTAAACTATTTTTCTCTATACTCTGAGTTTCATCCAGAGTTTGATAACCTGGTATTTCATATAATTTCACTTTATAAAAAGCATTCCATAATTGTTCTCTGTGCAGGAAATGTTTTTTTCCTCTCATTTAGTGCTTTTTGTGTGATTTTGTGTCCTTAAGCTATCCAAAAATAACTGTAAAGTTCCAGAAACTCAAGAGTTGTTGAAATAACAAAAAAAAAGGCCTGTAAATGGCATGCCTTCCTCAACTGTGAAATTTCTTCTAAAAGCCGATGAGAAGATTATTATCCACTGGCTGATCTTCTCAAATTAATCCAGTTTAGTGTGGGGTTTTTGGTTCTGTTTGCTCTAATATTTTTAAACACCAAAGTAGAGAAAAAATACAAGGAGCCAGATTATGTCATCCTTACTCACTCTGAGTCCCACCATCTGCAAGTAGTTCCAACAGAATTCAATTAAGCTACATGTGAAGCGAGATACTTCTCAGCGTGAGTAAGCAAAGAAGCCCTACATGATGACGAAGCAAGGTCACTTTTATTTCCATCTTCAGTCACTATCAAGAGAGGCTATTCAAACATTCCTCCTCCATAGCCTTGGATAAGTCTATAGGATAAGGTGCTTGCTCTCTTTTTTTCTTTTCTTTTTTAAACAAAACAGAATAATATTGTCACTTAGCAAAATTAAAGAAAAAAAAAAAAGAAGAAGAAGAAAAGCCTCATCTCTGCAAACCACAGATTTTTCTTCAAAAGAAAAAGAAAAAAATTACCCTGCTTCTTGCTGATCCACCCCATAGTGTTCCAGCTCTGTGCCTGGAAGTGGCTGTACGGGAGGGGGTGGGAGGGGAACACTGGCCCAGTTTGAACCATTATTTTTCTGGGGCTTGGCAGTATTTTTGTTTTTCTTCTTTTTCCCTCCTTTGCCACCTGCAAATCCAAAAAGAAAAAGAAAAAGTTAGAGATATAATGTGGGGGAAAAAGATAGCTATTTACATTTCTTTGAAAGAATTCTGATTCCAGATGGCATGCCCCAAAAAAGAAGATGTATTTATATCTCAGCAGAATCAGCATCAACGTGCTAATGCTGTTACAGGGTTATAAATAATAATAGAATGGAATGGAAAAATATTCTAAATAATTGCTGAAAATCACTTCTTTTTAAAACTCCATACATTTGCCCCACAGTAGTGCACAACCAAGGAAAGATGTGTTTTGCTGTATCAGAAATATATTTACTGATTTATTCATGACTTCTTGAATTCACTGTTAGATAAAAATATAACAGACCACAGCAAATTATTTCAAATGTCAGAATCCAATGTGCTTATAACACTGTTTTGCATAATCTCTTTCTGTGGAAAACACAGAGGTTAAGGACACAATCTAAAAAAAATTGTCATTAGACTCAATATCTTTCAGCCAGAATGACAAGTGTAAGTTGTCAAAACAAAAAGAAACAGCGTTTTGCTAATAGGAATTTACTAAGTTCCATTTTTTTAAAACATCAGGAAGTTATCTGCCATGTTTTAGGACTGTCTGTTTCACAGCATTCAAATATCTTGTGCCACTATGGAGAAGAGGTTCTATTTCTGACGTACAGCTCTAATGGAGGAGGCTGGCAGTAATGAGGTGAGCAATGCGTTTTGCTTAACCCCTCTTCTCTTTTCTTATTGTCCTGGTACCCACTTCTCCAGTTGAGACACTTGCATTTGTGAGAAAGTGATCTAACAGAAAAAGCTCTCTTCCCACTTGTGTAGCTTCTTTTATTTTGCCCTGACTCCTTTTTCTTATCAGGAATTCATTAAGATGAAGCATGGCACAAGATTTCAAATTCTTTGACTGCTCGGAGACCCATCTATTTATTGCTATTTTGTCGCTGCTTTCAAACTCTCCGGATTGTTGGGTGGAAGAACGGTTCGTCATATGCTTTTTCAGTGGGGTACCCAGACGGCAGTCAGTCATCTCCTGCCTGGTGCAGACAGCACAGTGTAATCCAGCTTACCCACTGACATCTCTTGCCGATTTATAAGGATCAGCCGAAAAAAAAACCCCAAAAACCAAAACATGTAAAAAGTTCTGATCAGTAATGAATCAAAACCCCACAACCGACTCGTAAAGCAGGGGGGCACAGCGTGCACTGCAAGGTACCACCCTCTTTGCCACGGGTCTAGCTTTAGGCATAGAGACATCCAGTAGGAGGTGCAATTCTAGCAACAGAGGCAAGCATGGGCCATGGGACTTTTCATCTGAGAGACAGTGGCTTTCTCCTGTTATGTCCAAATGTCATCTGGACCAAAATAAGAACGAATAGAGAGGGAAGAAACAAGGTGATTCTGTGACTCAGAAGTAGCCAAGACTTCTCTTTTCACCTCCTGTTGTGGCTGCTAGAGACAGACAACAAGTCCAGCAAGGTTTCTAATCGGCCTGGCTGGCAGCATGTTGCAAACAAGACTTCGCTTTCCACTACTCGATTCCAGACCAGAGCTCTTCCTTCCTTGTCTTGGAGTATTTATAGAAAGTCCAGCCAAGATCCTGTCATTCACTGTATTCGAACTGAGCTGATATTCCGTACATTAGGATGCATGACAGGCTCTTCCCTCCTTTTGTAGCCTGGCAGAGAGAGAAGCTTTCTTGAAAATGGAAAGAACATCTTGATCAAAAGAAAAGGAACCCCAGTGATGGTGGCAATGGAAGAACAAACACATGAACCTTCTGGACAGAAAAAGAAGCTTTCAAAGCATAGGTACGGTGGAAAGCGAAGTTAGAAATAGGGTCACAGAACAGTACAAAGTAAGTATGCTAATTTTAATCTGTGGGACATGGAGAAATTTTTTAAAAGTCAGCGGGAGTAGGAGCCAACAAGAGCTAAAGCAGGAGGGGCTGCTTTGAGAGGAGAGCACATGCGTTAAAGTGTGTGTGAGTGTGAGAGAGAGAGTGTGAGTGTTGCAGGGGGATTTAAACTAGGAATACTCGGAGAAGAGAAATGCAGAGAAGAACTTCAGCTTAGAGGTTAGTTGAGGTGGAGAGGAAGATTTTGCAAGTGTAGTGTATTGGTAATCTCAGGAGACTGATAAATTGGAGGACGGACGTGTGGGTTGCTAGTATAGAGACACTTGGATTTGGGGGGTTTTGGAGAGAAAGGTCAAAGGTAATGGAGCTATTAGAAAGAGTGAAGCAGAGAGCTGAGGAACTGTTCAGATGAAGAAATAAAAGAAAGGAACTCCAAGGTCATTATTGGTAGGGAAAGCAGCCTCCACTGTAGAGCTGGGCAGAAGATTTCTCTTCTGTCCCCACGGGCAAAGCTACTCCACTGTCAGACTAGTGGAACAGACATTTAATACATAATGCCTGATGTGTGTTTGAAAACTGTTGCAGCGAAGCCTTGTTTCCCCATAGCAATGATGCTTGATGTTTCAATGTCTCCTCACACTGAAATTCAATTATATTGTTTAAATCTCTAGATGACTCAGGTCCTGGAAAAAGAATTTGCCAGTCAGGCTGATGAGCATAGCACTGACATAAGCTGGAAGCTGTGCAAAGTACAGCCACAAAATTTCCCTGCCTCACGAAGCAGTTGAGATTTTAGCTATTTTCCATTCCACAGTGGGACAGGATTTCTCATGATATTCATTTTAGAGAGACAGAAACTTAGTCAGAATAATAAGTAGTACTTAAAGTACTAATCAAGGAAGTGAGAGAACAAGTCCCTGCTCACCCTGATGGGGACCAGGTAATCAAAGCTGGTCTCTGACTCCAGTGATGCTCTAATTATCGGACAATTTGAAGGTCTCCCCCAGTTTCTCATGTATTACAGACGTAATTAGCCTGTACTAAAGACACAATTAGTGGGCAAGGGAGAACAAAACACTGACTCTGCAGTCCAACAGTCTGACACTCATCTGAGCATTGGGGCATTCAGGTGTGAGCTGCTTTGATGACAAGAGTGCCCTGGCCATAGAAAGACAAGCTAACCTGAAGTTTCTGTGTGTCATCAGAAATTTTACTTCAAACTGAGAAACAATACACAAAATATGTTTCACTTGAAATATGTGTTCAAAGTCCAGCTTTTGATCAACTGATATTTTCCAATGAAACTTTGTATTTTCTGAGAAAGTTCTCAGGCAGTTGTAGCTGTCAACACATCTTAAGTGTGACACTGCCCTCTGATAACTGGCACATATGTACCTCAGCATATCAATTTCTGTATTTTCATGCAGCCAGAGGAGCAAGCTGATTTCCTAAGCTACTTGCCAATACATCTCACATACAAGGAACGTGAATCTTTCTTGAAGTATCGTATGGATTTAGCTCCCAGATACCTCTCTGTCAATGCCATAAGTCTATTTTTCTGTCAAACTCAAATCAGCTAATACTGCCATTGAGAACACAAGACTTGCAAACACATTTGGCTATTTGAGTTTTGGGCTAATGGTTACAGGCTTCTAATCTCAACATTCGATTTGAATAGTCATTTCAATCGACATAAAGAAGCCATTTTTAGGGTTGATCTGTTACTGTTACGACTACTCCAACTGATAGTGGAAATTCAAAAGGCTACAGATATACTATGAATTTGAAACTGAAGTCCTTTTGGCTCTCACATATGTCAGTTAAGTGAAATAGCAGACTTTCACTTTAATTGCTGGCTTTTCAGTTTTTGTCTTGAAAAGAAAAAGACATAGTCACACATAACATAAGCAACAAGTAAGCAAAATCAAAGAACTCAAGAAAAAGGTGTGTTTAAATATAATACACAACCACATGTACTACAATCATTTTCATCCAATGAAAATGCATCATGTCTCCAATATAACATGCAGCGCACACAAAATCTACATTGTGTTTGTATGCAGACTTGGCACAGTTTTTGAAACCCCAGTCATCTTGCAGGGCCCTACATTTATTTCTGAGCTGCTTCACTGAGAAACAACATTGAGCTCGTGGGAGTGGGGAATCTGTTAACAACTCAACAGAAATACTAATGTGCTCATGAAGTTCAGTGCGGGGAGACCTATAAACTGACTGATATGGAAATATACGTGCTCCATGAACTGTGCTGTCAGGGAAAGGATGCGACAAGGCAAGGTTTGCATTTGCGCTGACAAGCGCTGGTTGGGAGGATTCTCCGATTGTCTCCCAAGAGGTTTTGCGAAAGGCATTTTGGGTGGTTTTTTTTTTTTTGCAGTAGAGGCCAACGTGCGGCTGTTCGCTGACGTTCCGGCGGGCAGGCGCCCTCGTGCCTATCCGCAAAGCGCAGCTGGGAGGTTTTCCGCCTCCCCGGCCAGCTGCTCACCGACACCCCTCCGTCCCTCACCCACCCACGGCGGTGGAACCAACCTGAGAGGCTGCCACTCCTTTCGGAGCTGTTGTGGGAGCTGGTGGTGCTGAAATCCTGTGACTGGTTGTGTGGCAATCTATTAGCCAATCCCTCAGCCACGCGGTAGTCAGGGATGTAAAGCAAGGCTAAGGGTTAAAGGGCAAAGGTCACAGTGGCATCGTGTGATTAGTCGACGGCACAAGCACATGCGACGCATGCAGTTAGCAAGTCAACGGCAGATGTGACGGGGCAGCAAGAGGTAAAGTAGTTCTTTTTTTTTTTAAATGGATACCTCTCCTAGCCTAATGGAAGGCAGATGGCTTGGTGATTAGCACAGGACAACGAGGATTAAAAGCACAGAACAATATATTTTGTGACTGTGTGAGGTTCAGCACGCATGCAAGGTCTGTAAGCGTTAGTTACCGTAAATATGAACAGTGACTCAGGTACTAAAAAGATTTTTCTAATGCATGCACAGATGATACAGTGCAAAGCCAAGGGCTCCAGAAAATAAGAGCTGTAATTACCATTGTTGCCTTTGCCTTGGTCTGGGAGAGAGTAACCGAATCCCATCAGGTCATTTTTTTGCTGAATTGAGCTTTTCCACTGAGGATCAGGTAAGTCGACAGCCAACTCATGGATGCTGTTGGAATGCAGTATCTGGGTGGTGGCATATGGCGTGGCTTGCGTTATTTGGCTGGAACTGTTGTAACTAGTCTTCGTGGTGAAGTCAATGCTGCTGTAAATGGCTCCATCAGAAAGCATAGTAGCAGTTTTATCTCCTTGCCCTGGCACTGGTGGCAGCACATCTGTGGTGAACACAGGGGAATGAAACAAATCATTGATGCACAGGAAGCCTGAAAGTATCAAGGTTTAAGATGAAAAATAAATGTGTCATTTTGCACGTTTGCATTTCAGCTGAGACAGGTCCATGAGCCAACGAAGGGAAGATGATGTACAACCATCGCCAAGCTATCAGCATCTGTGACAGGCCTACCACTTGTCCTTCACGTCTCACTGCCTAAAACCATCTTTTTTTTTTCCCCATACCTTCAACTGTGAAAGTGCAGTTTGGAATATTTCTGTACTGAAGAATGTTTTCAATTGTTCACTCTATGTCAGAACCAATGAAACTGTCTGGGCTTCAGGGAAATGATGAAAGGAGTGAAACTACAAATTGCACAGGAAACTTTCCCAGCAAATATGTAGCAAAATTCTTAAATGGATGCCAAAGCTCTCAAAGTAGTTTTTTAAGGGCATCACCTTGACTTCCTTGAAGTTTTACACATTAGCTTATCAGATTTTCTTTTTGACATTAGCTAGTATATTTCTTCTTTTCAAAAAAAAACCCCAAAAACAAACCACCAAAAAACTTGACAAAACCAAGTTGTTCTTGATAGGTGAAAGAAAATATGTTATTCTGAAGGGATTTAAGTGATCAGTCTCTTAAAAGGGCAAAGCAGTGTTGATAATGGAGAACAACTTGTTCAAATACTCCAGTACATTTACCTGAAAAACAGTACAGCATATTTAACTAAATATCTGTTGACTTCTCTACATCTTCTGAATCCTATCACGCACTGCAATTTGTACCTTTAATCAGTTAGATTGGCAGTCTCTCTCCTTACTAAACATTGCAGTGACCTTTGCTGGTGGAATACTAGATTTAGAAGCTGAGACCACTGAAGTGTGAAGAATCTAATGATGACTGGCATGATGTCCCAAGGAGAACCACAGCTTAGCAGATAACCCTCTTCCTGCTCCCTCAGAGGTCAATATATCAAATGGTACTATTTTTATAATTTATTTTGACTCTGAAAAGTTGAATCCATTCTGAAATCTAGTTGTCAGAAAAATGCATCATTTATATGCCATTTTTTTTTTATATTGCCAGATGGCAGATATGTATTCCAACCGTTAGACCGTACTTGAGATAACGCACACTCCTATAGTGAGGATGTTCAGATCCCATTCTAGATATCACAGACATTTTTATATACCTTAAGCCCCAAAGAGGAAAGATGATTCTTGCACCTAGACAAGGGTTTAGGCTCAGTTCCAGACTCAGACATGGGCTTTGTGCAACCTCAGGGAATACAGTTGTTCTTTCACTGTCTCAAGACATTTCCAGCAATGAGATATGATACCATGGCCTCCTCCCCACTGGTGGGTTTGAGTTGGTCTTTTTTTGGTTTGATGTGGTTTGGTTTGGAGGTTGTTGTTCTTTTTTTTTTTTTCCTGGGATGAACATTTAGAGCACAGAACTATTTCCTACTGCATTCATGTGTGCAACAGTGAACATTTTAATATGGAGCCTAATAACATCTGCAGTCTCAGGGCAACAACATAATATTAACAATAAATATGGCAATAACAAGGACTCAGTAGAGAAACTGCAGAAACAGAGATTAAATCTGGGTCTATCAGTATGATCTGTTTTTGCAGACAAGAGGGAAATGGGCACAATCAAGTATTTAAAATGCCTTAATTGTATTAACTTATATCTGCAGATAAACTGTAAGTGTAAAATTACAATTAATGCAAAGTACAGGTCATATTTAAAAATCAGGTTATTACTATCTATCTGCACATATCTAATGTGCTTTCTAAGGGCAGTACACCATCATAAAAGCATCTATGTGCAAATATAGTATGAGATGTGAGAGACAAGTGGAGTCCTATCTTTTTTGCATTTCATTCAAAATAAGATTTTTCCTTTCCACAATTGGTTTCATCAACATATAATGGATTGAAGTTCAGTAAATAAATTCTGTTGTTGATGTATAAAATGAAGTAAGTCCAGCTCAACCAGCTCACCCTGTCTATGTGGGATCTGCAGATTCATGGAAGTAAAAACCACCAAAATGCTCACCTCTCAAGTACTCAGACATACATCTATCTTTTAGAACACATTTCTGGCAACTGAAGAGGTATCATCTCTATACAGTCATTTTAACATGGAGAACTATACATTTACACACACTTAAAAGGAAAGTTGCATAGCTTCCCACCAGCCAAGAAGTTTCAGTCATCACTATTAATAAGCTGAGGGTCTCCAGACATTCTGGGAATTTTCAGTTCAACCACAGATTACTTTTTTGACCTCAATGGGATGTATACACTAAGCACTCAAAGAGCTATTAAAGTGCCATTTTACAAAGTGCCATAATCACCTGGTAAAAATCAAGTGTGATTTTCCCACCAAGTTGTCATAGCAAAAAAACCCCACACTGTACACTTCAGACCAAAGATGAACACACATTTCCCACTGGACGATTTCCCAAAAGCTCTCCAAAATCCAACTTGTTTTGTAACTCTTGAGAAAAATGAAATAGTGCTCAAGTACTTCCTGAGGGAGACTGCTGCCTTGTGAGATGCAGTACCATTTTGTGGCCTTACGTGACTCCAAACGTAACCTGTGCTTCCCCCTTACAGCCTTGCTCTCAAATGCCTATCTAGGACATAATGCGGATTTCACTCTTAAAGACAATGTTAGAACCGCCTGCCTCAGCTTCTGAGTGTCCAGAGTGATTGATGCCACCTTACAGTTTTCAAAATTCTTACAGACCTCTTATGCTATCAGAGACCTTTTAACTAGTAAAAGAGGCCAAAATACTATCTATACAGTTAATTCATGTTAAAAGACATCATCTGACTTCTAATCCATCTTTAATGCAGAAGCAACGAAACTCAACTGCTGAAACAGATAGGGATAAGTGTTCCCAAAACAGCCAGAATAAAAGTGTGAGCTCAACTGTAAAGATCAGGGGTGGAATTTAGCTACTGAAATTCCAAGTATAACTGTTGCATCTCTTGGACACATTTGGACCCACACCTCATCCACATTGAAGCCAAAAGCTTTAAAACATGCTTACAATTTCAGCTGTATAGAGCCAAATGCTAAAAGAAAATGGTATTTTTTCTGTGTTACGTGCACTTATGGAAAGAGGGAAAAGTACTGAAGTGTTTTATTTTCAAGATATTCACAACAAAGAAGCTGGCAGATATTCCGTTGCCTTCTAAATATTATAAAAAATTTTGCTTACTTTACAATATATTTGTAAAGTAAGCACTTTTCAACTTTTTCATATGAAAAAATATCTAGAAGGTCTTGTAATTTGAAGTCACAGTAGTCAAACCACAGGCAAGAAGTTTTGCACTGTTATAACTGATATGAGGGATGGAAGTGCATTCTGGTACAGTTCAAAATGGAATTCTTTTCATATTTATCAGTTTGATGGTTTTATAGATTTTTGCATTTTAATGTATTTTTGATATATAAAGTCATCTTGATTTTTATTTACTTATTTATGTCTTAAAAATATTTATAGACTCATTTATGTAGGGAAGTCTTGTTCTGAACACCACTATGCAGAACTAGCTGTGTTACAACATCACAGAAACCAAAGATGTAACAGAGAGATGTGAATATTACTATGACTTTTAAAAATCCCAGTCATGCATCTTGAAATTCCCATTTGAATAAAATACTTGAAAGAAAATAACCCCTCTAAAGATTCATCACCATAATTACAAATCATTACCTCATGTCCCCAAAGGGCCTTCCTCAATTCAAAATGGAAATAAAACACTAATAAAATCTAAATAGTTCCCTTTTATGTAGTCTTTGCTCCAATAAGAGGGAAAGTTTAGACCTTTGATGAAGACCTTTGAGGCCTTCTTCATGGATTATGGTTGAGATTGAGAGCAGTCCCTCAGCAGGAAGGGGATGGGTAAGGGCACAGCAACAATGTTATTCTGTCCTGCTGCTGCCGAAGGAGCATCCTTCCTGTATCCCCTGAGCTCTTCTCTGCTCTCATGGACATCCTCTATCTTTGGCTACATTGCCCTGCACAGCAGATGGCTCACCTCCACACAAAAGGGAATGAGTTTGAGCGACAAACATATTTCTCTTGATATGATAAGCAAACCCTGTCTCACCACTGTGGGGTAAATGACAAACTAGACCTACATTTTAAAGAAGTAAAAAGAGGCACAGCAAAATGAACATTTTAAAGTCAATTTTAAATCAAATCTTGAGTCAAACATAGAAAGAACTATAACAATAAAAAATATTACACAGTGTTTATCATAGATGTTAACTAACAGAAGCCTATGTATACTATGTGGTGACTTACTAAAATGAAACCTACCTCCACGACCGAAATTGCCAAGATCGTTGGGTCCACTAGTGCTGTTGTTTACTGGCAGACTTGTGGCAGGCCAAGAGTCTGCAAGCCAAGGATAACTGGGGTCACTTGCATTCAACAGACCTGGTCGACTGAAGCAGAATAAGAAAAAAAAGATATACATATATATTTTTTTTTTACAAAATTAAAATATCTGTGAGGCAAGTAGTGATTGAAGAGACCATATCACTGTTCTAACACCGTAGGTAACAAACAGTTTAGGAGACTTTAATTTATTTCAAATTAAAATTGTGTAGCCTTTGATGATTTAAAGACCTTGAGCAGTTAATTAAGGATATATACAAATCAACTCTGTCAGTAGAAGTGGGACTAGGCATCCGTCGTGATTCTGCCAGAATCCAAATGAACTCCGTTGTCTGTGTGAAACAGGGGTTAGGCAGCACCATCGTGGGATCCTACACCAGGGCTGCATGATAAATTACTACCTCAAGGGAGCCATCACTCAAACTGATTGCTCCATATCAGCCATTTCCAGGACTTTGGGCTACTATTTCTTCCTTCCCTTGCATCCCAAATGCACGCCTGTCATCTACAGGCTGGTAACTCTTTCTTTGAGCACTCTTGAATGGTTTAGAGGCAAACAGGTTTGAGTAGGATTAATGGAAAGTCCACAGCTATCTTTATCTGCCACTACTGCATGGCTTTTATATCTCTCTAATTCCCAGCTTTGAGAGCAGTATTAAACAGCGAGTATGCTGAAAGAGAAGGTACGCTCAGGCCATAACGCACCGTGTCTCTCTCACCCCAGGACAAACAGTCAGAAATTTAGCAAGGCAGGTGGATTGTTAGTATTTGTATTTAACAGGAAAAACAAATCATTTCCTGCAGACACCTCCTTCCCCCAAACGAAAACAAAAAAACATCCCCAGTTCTGCAGCTTTTCTAGGTTATTAATGCACTCATGAAGTTGGAGCAACATCTCCGATCATTGTACGTTATAGACCCCTGCCTGGTACAATCCCTAAGAGAAACATCGGTTTCTATGGAAACAGCAATAAGAAGACCTAGCCGCTTTCTTGCCACATCTACTCGCTCTCATTAGGCCTAATCTCTTTTTGCTAAAATATTGATTAAATGGGAGATTGGAAGTTATTACCAGGGCCTAATTACAATCTCCATATTGGCAAAGGGAAAATAGATGAGGATATATGGGCCCGTTATCAGCTTTTATCAATTTCAATTGAGTAGCCAAAGTTGTGGAATCCAGTCCTATCAATCTACAGCCTATTCATCATCCATGAATCATTTATTTCGTGATCGATTAAGTGTAATTGTTCACTCACAGCAATTTAGGGGGAGCCAATAAGGAGTCTTAAACAACAGCAACTTCATTTGCTAATGTCTAATTAATGCAATAAACATCCCAGTAACAAATGAACACATTCTTTGTGATATTTACTACTCATTTCTTCCAGGGCATCTGGGAGATATGAAACATCTGGGCTTGATTCCTCCAAAGTGCACAACAGATAGGTCATTAAACCTTGTGGTAAGCTACTTAACTCCTCCTAGCATTGTCAATCTTCCAAATGATCGGTTATTAGCCAAGTGCATCACCTATAGCATTTTTCAGATCCCTGATTTTAAAAATAAACAGGATGGAAAGACCTTTATGCAAAGAAACATACCTTCCATTGCTCATTAGTCCTCCATCTCCTCTTTGGAAAGTGACTGTGTTTTGGTTGGAAAAACAAAACAAACAAACATACACACACACGCACACACATATAAGACAGGGAAAAATCAATTAGTAATAATTAAAAGTAACAATTCAAACCGCTCAGTGTCTGACATCAGAGGCCTCTTGGCATCATCACATAACAAAGTACAGAAAATATGAGAAAAGGATCAAACGCGTTAGGGTTACAATTTGTTTAGGATTTCACTGCACCTTATTGACTAGCATCAATTTGCGCTGTCGCTTGCAAGGCCAACCAGCTGCCTGGGTAAAACCACAGGCCCCTTCATATGACTTTGCGTTGCAAGACTGTGCCATGTGATGAAATTGTTTTCTTGGCATGCTTTTGCTTCAGTACATAATGACATTGCACCAGTGAGTTAATAACATCATGTTGTAATGCAGTAATATAATGTCACCGCACAAACATGCCATTTCCCAGGACAAATACAAAGAGGTGGCAGCTCTATTAGAGCTGAAGGGGTGAAAAAAAGCATACAGCTGCACCGTTCCCATTAAAAGTACAGTATAAGAACCAGCACCCACGCATAAATGCATACACACCAGTATCACTGGGAAGAAAAAGTGTTTCCAGTCTTGCCATGGAAGATGCCAAGGATACGTTCAGAGGGAGACTATTGTTTTTATGGCTCCATTCATGGGTGTTTGACAAAAAACAGACTATCCCTTATCTATCTTATTAACAGGATTACATTTCAGGGCAATATAGGTAATCCGACATTACTGGTGAAATGCTAATTGACAACATTTGATGCTTTTTTTTGAAGCACTGGCAAATCTTTTGAATCAAGGCCAACAAACTACTCTGGTTCTCAATGGCAATATCCCATTATTTATTGTCAGGCACAGATAAGGCAGACTATTAAATTATATCAATGTTCTGGACACCTGCCTCCTTACAGGCCCCTGACAAGATGAGGGTTCGAATTTCAGAGAGGAAAGGAAGACTGCGGCCAGTTTAATTTAAAATAGGGCTTGGTTTGGAAATATTGTTTACCTTTGCAAGACAGACATTCCCATCATTAAATTATAGCTGCCAGACTATTTGCAAGATTTTCCAAATATTAGTCCAAACTACACTAATTCAAGATTAGGCTTCTACTATATACCATTCTAATCAGACAAAATTACTACACCCAATAGAAATGCTGCAATCATTAAAAAAATTAGCAGTTACATAAATTACACTGGGAAAATACTTCTGATACTGTCTAGAATCCTTGTCACTTTATTAACTCCTAGGATAATTTTACAGTCTACATTCAGCAAAGGGAACAAAACTGGCCCCTCTGGAAGCCCTGTGGAAGAGTGCTTAGGTAGGGTGATTAATTACCCTTCACTGCAGAACAGACTAATATCAATATCAGAAAATCACTGCAGTCATATGTCACATCAAAATGGTTAATAGCTGAATTTTGAAAGGATGTAATCAAACCAATTAATGAAAAGAAAATCAAAATGCAAGTATGGGAAGTATTAAATAAAAGTCTGCTTTGAAAAACAAGACATGGTAAAACATTGCAGCTAATTAGAGTCGATGCTACTTTCACGTTGTTTCTAACAGGCTGTCAAATGACTGTATCACTCGTTGCTTAAAAGTGAATAAACTCAAGTGCTGTGGATATCATGTGTGAATACGCAAAGAGATGGGTACTGCCTGGCTGTGTTTCAAAGTATGCTGGTCAAAAGTACATTAGATGCTGTTTCCTGTCTCCTCCTCCTCTTCACTCCATTTTCCCATCTTTCTGCATTTGTCAAAGCAACAAGAAATAAGGAAAATGAGAAACAAAGATGCACTCAGGAGCACCCTTATAAACAAAGTTTACAGCTTTAAGGGAATTCCACCAAAACATATTTTCTGAAAACTTCTAGGGATTAATGCTCTTGTTTAGACTATCGTCTACCAGAAATAATTTTAAAGTGATATTGTCACCACTTCTATAGCACATAAAGGTGTGTGAGATTTTAACTGTGCATGTCATATGGAAAAAAAATAAAAATCAATATTTGTGGTCTTCAAAATATTTATATCCCTTGTGTATCTTTATAAAGCAAAACTAAAATGGGGGAGATTGCAGCAATGTTTGCCAGAGACATTGTGTTTTCTGTGTAGTGAGGTATGGAGAAAACTCCATATCAAGAGAGAGAAACATATCAAGAAGGCATGACATCGAAATCTCTTCACTAGAGCCATAATTGCTGCAGATTGGCTGTGGCATATAAGCTTGTTGCAAGAGACAGGTATCACAGCATTTACTCTTTTTTCTTCTATCTGATGGTATCCTACTGGTAGTAACTGTTTCCTGTTTTTTTTCCTACATTAAATAATCTTACACCCTCCCAATATAAACACTATTTTTAGAAGAAAGGTTTGGCCTAGTGTATTAAAAAAAGACTTTTCCTTGAAGTGACATTGTTTCTCCTGGGGAAGGCTGTGCCTGGCTTATGTGATGTGTATGGAACTGGGAAGGAATACAGGTTCTTTCATTTACCCTCTGCCCTGTATACCAATGCACAGATGGTTCTAATCTTCATGAGAAAATAAACAAGAAAGTATTTTAGTTACTATCCTTGGTGGAAAAGGATCTGGAATATCAAATAAGCTAGCCAAAATTCTTCTTGAAGTGTGGACATGTCATCAAGATCTTACAGAAAAAAAAATCATATTCCTGATGCCATCCATAAATGGGCTACCTGAGGCTGGATAGAGAAGGTGCCTTTCTTTTAGCATCAATATTGTGAAAGAAAAGACAGCTAACAACAGAAGATATGGTCAGGCTGCCAACACAAGCACTATGTTTATCATTCCTGCTGTACGTTTTGTCAGCATTTTTGCCTGCAGTTTGATTTCTGCAATTACAAAACAAGTCTAAACGCCTGAATAGGAGCATACTTAATGTAATGCAAGCTTGTAGATGTCACTGTAAAAATAAAACACACAGACAGCTGGCTTTATTCATCCTGTCTCCACTTCAAAAAGAAGCAGAGCAATTTCAAGGGGCAACGTAAGAGGAGGAAGGGAAGGATGTCCCTATCACTGACCCACCCATCTCCCTTGCTTTTTATCACCGAGGAAGCAAAAAAGCTCTTTCAGCACTCTTTGCATCTGATATATATTCTTAGAAAGGCTGAAGACCTGCAGGGATGAGATTGGTTTTCAAAAGAAGATGAAAAAATAACCTCTGCATAGAGAGATTTTGAAGGAATCCCCACCAGTTTACACTTCAAGGACTGTAAAAGTGCAGAAATATAATCCAAAGTGCACTTTAAATGCATGAACATTTAAGGAAATTATATTGTATATATTTGGATGAAGAACAGCATATGTTAAGGAGCTTTTCACATGCTTTTCATTAAATATATAAGGAGGTACCCAGACCATTTACTAATATTATCTGACAAGGTTAAACTTAATCTTCATGCCTGCTAGAATTGGAAAAATAGGAATGTATAGTAAGTTGACATTCTGAGGCAAGAAAGCTTTAGAAAGCTTTAGAAAGCTTTCTGCATGCCTATCTCTAGTAGGCCACATTTTCCTAGCGCAAATGAAAACTTTAATGTTGCCAGCCAAGTCTCATTCCTTTTTCTGATAAGCTGTTGCTCAAATATGAATGTAGATTAATCCTCTTTTAATAAGCATTAACTCAGAACAGATAATCAGCATATAAAAATTCCATCAAATCTTCTGTCTACCTTTGGATGATTCTGTCAAATAATTTATCCTCATTTAACAGTTTCAGGAGTTGCACATAAAATGTGTAGCATTCTGTAATTCTCTATCTATTTTTAATTTGTTTTTATTTACTCAGCTTCACGAAATCTTTAATCCCAAGGAGCACTAGACACTAAATAAGCTTACCTACTCATAAGTGAAAATACATATTTACTTTCTTTGCATGACCGATGGCCTAGACACTTGAAAACACCTGAGTATTCAAGTGAGTGGGTACTGGCACAACAATGAGTTTGAGGGCACAGGAAAGATAAGCAGATAAAAGAAATTGCTCTTATTGCTACAAATGGCTTCCATGCCTTTGGTATGAGTCCTTATACCAAAATGTGAAAAGAGAATTGCAACTCCCAGTACAAAATAAACAAATTCTGTTCTGTCACTGTAATACAGAGGAAACAATCCATCTATTATACGAGAGGTGGTCAGATATCTCCTTTGTGCTATCTATCTTTTCTTGTATCATGTAGAAACCCACAGTGCACGTTTATAGCCAGGCAATCTGAGTAAAGGGTAACTGTAAAAAGAAAAAAAAAAAACCCACAGTGCAGCAGTACTTTAGCTTTTGCAGAAACTCACAAAATTCAGCCCAATACATCCTTTATATCACAGAGCAGATGACTGAAAAGGGGCAACATTTCTATTTATCATCTCTGTGCCAGATTTGCTTTTGCTGACAGTCCCAAGAACGGATACTTCTTGTACAGGTGCAGATGGCGACACTGCTACTTACCAGTAATAATCTAACAAACATAGTCAAAAATAATATGTTTTGTAGTACTGATATTACCAAAAATCAATACCTGGTGAGTCATGATGAGGAAAAGGGAAGGGGAAGAATAGTGATGTACAGAATTGTGGCTCAGTAACTACTAGAGTCAGTTCAACGGAAAATAAGTACAAAGATTTAGCTATGATTTTCAATGTCACTTTGTTTGGGACCAACTGAGCAATTTATCAGTGCTTACAAAAATGTTCACAAAGACAGAAAGCTTAATGAATTTAACTCAATCAATTATTCTTCTCTGGCACAAATCTTTACCAATTGCGTGACATTTGCTGTTTGCTCTTCTCCTACACAAAGTGTTACAGTAGTTTAGTCACACAGCTGAGATTATACCTCTTAGGAGCCTAATAACAGAATACAAATAACAAAGTGCCAGTGAATGACCCATAATCTGAAAATGACCCAAAAGAACATTTTTAGCAAGTAATTATATAACTGCAGGATCCAAACTTTTAAAGAGCTATTTTTAGTGTTTTAAGTTCTACACATATGCCAATACTACTGAAGAAAAACAAACAAAAAACCCATTTACATCAGAAATAACTGAAAAAACTGGGGTTTGTTTTATGTCTGAAATTGAGTAAGTGTATGAATGTTCCACTAATACGTTCAATCTTTAGTAAAATTTTATTGACAGATGTCTCTGATGCGATTCTGAATGCTACATACCACCGTCTAAATATTTAGATCTGAAACCAAACTGTTTATGAATCTCAACTTTGAAGGGAACAACATACCCATCCCTCCACAAGCATAGATATGTTTGTCTAAGTGATATTACCAATGGCAAATTCAAATATTAGAGAACTAATTATGTTTTTAGGGAACTCCGAGTATAAAGATAAAAAAACATGGACTATGTTCTTTCATAAGAACAACTTTTTTTTATATTAATGATTTTTTTTTTTTTTTGATTGACTACTGGATGACTTAGGTTCTCAGTACCTCCAGAAACAATTATCGGACAGGAAACAGAACTATGTGCAGTTATAGTTCTATAAAGTCCATGAAATGTCAAAACTATTTTTAAAAAAAACAAATTTTTGGCAGTGCCTCTGACATGAGCTGACAATGTGAGCTTGCAGCCCAGAGAGCCAACATATCCTGGGCTGCATCAAAAGAAGCCAGCAGGTTGAGGGAGATGATTCTGCCCCTCTTCTCTGCTCTGGTGAAACCTCACTTGGAGTACTGTGTCCAGCTGTGGAGTCCTCAGCATAGGAAAGACATGGACCTCTTCGAGCAGGTCCAGTGGAGGGCCACAAAAATGATCAGAGGGCTGGAGCACCTCTCCTGTGAAGACAGGGTGAGAGAGTTGGGGTTGTTCAGCCTGAGGAAGAGAAGGCTCCAAGGAGACCTTATTGTGGCCTTTCAGTACTTAAAGGGGGCCTACAGGAAAGATGGTGACAAACTTTTTAGTAGGGCCTGTTACAATAGGACAAGGGGTAATGGCTTTAAACTAAAAGAGGGAAGATTTAGACTAGATACAAGGAAGAAATTGTTTACAATGAGGGTGGTGAAACACTGGCACAGGTTGCCCAGAGAGGTGGTAGATGCCCTATCCCTGGAAACATCCAAGGCCAGGTTGGATGGGGCTCTGAGCGACCTGGTCTAGTTGAAGATGTCCCTGCTCATTGCAGGGGGGCTGGACTAGATGACCTTTAAAGGTCCCTTCCAATGCAAACTATTCTGTGATTCTATATCCTAGTTGCCCAGCATATGTGGATCAACTCCATTGAATCATGCACAGTCACTCTGGCTCCAGCACAACCCTGTGTCATGCCAATGTATGCTACAAAGACAATGGAAAAAAATCACTACAGTTACAGACAGCTGACAGTGGCATAATCATAGGAACCAAATGCAAAGATACATTATTTCATTTCAGAAAAAAAAATCCTATGTTGTGTCTCAAAGAAAAGCAAGTAAAGCATCTAGGGTAAGATGTGTTGTGCCACAACCTACACTAACTTGAACAAACCTGCCTGGAAGCCAGAGGAGCAATTCCTGATCCCCCAGAGATTGTCCACGAGGACACTTCTCTCTCACAGTGTCACAGGGCCCTGGAGCAGACATCACCACTTTCGCTCATCTGCCTCAACAGCCATCTGCTCTTTCCCGCTAAGCTAAACACTGTCATGGTTTAACCTCAGCTAGCAACTAGGACCACTCAGCCATTCACTCACTCCCCTACCCCCAGCCAGCATAGGGAGAAGAGGGAGAAAAATTAAAAAAAATTAAAGAAACCCTCATGAGTTGAGATAAGGACAGTTTAATAGAACAGTAACAGAAGAGAAAAAAATAATAATGATGGCAAAAGCATATACAAAAAGAGTCATGTAATACAACTGCTCACCACCCAATGACCGATTGTGCAGCCTGTCCTGAGCAGTGATCATGGATTCCCGCCCCCCGGCCTACCCCCGTTTATACACTGCGCATGATGTCTATAGTATGGAATACGCCTTTGGCCAGCTTGTCCTGTCTATGCTTCCTCTCAGCTTCTATGTGAAACTGAAAAAGTCCTTGACTTAATATAAGCATTACTTAGCAACAGCTAAAACAATATGTTTTATCAACATTATTCTCATACTAAATCCAAAACACAGCAGCTACTAGGAAGAAAATTAGCTCTATTCCAGCTGAAACCAGGACAACACTCAAGCTGTGGCTGAAGATAAGCAAGAGCGAGAAAGCAGGTAGCTGAGCATGAGGACCAGTTGAGCAGTGCAGTAGGAAGACTGGCCTGTATCACACGGATGGCAGAGGGGACAGAAGAAGAGACAGCTTTGGTAAGTGCAACTGAGGGACCAAGCTACATGCAAAAACTTTACAGACTTCTGCTGGAAAATGTTTTATCAGCCTTTTACACTGTAACACTGAGGTATAATTATTTTTGAGTTTTTGAATCTCGAGCTTAGGTATGAGAGCAGAAGCTAATTATTTGTATTAATTATTAATATTAATCGTATACTCTCTTTTTCATGGCTATCCATATGTCGACTAAGCTGTTTGCAACCTGCTGTTTCAGCCACACTTCGTTTATTCTTCACATATCTTTAATCACACTTACAATAATGGTCTACCGTATGCTATGTTTATTAAAGATATGAAAACTAGGCTATCAGCTTTGAATTGGGTAGGCAGAGAAAAAGCCAATGCTTCAATTTCAAAAACATTGTAAAGCCAATGCGTGCATAAGTTAATCACTAGACCACTTGAAGATCTGAACACCTCCCAGTAAGGGCAGCATATATGCAACTAACAGCTAAAGTGGAAGAAAGTTCCATTTCTCCAGTTAGATCTTCAAAAACGTTCAAGATACTTTTTTTAAGCTTTAAAATAAAAATTCAGTTATATATGACTAATGCTTGTTTTTGTTAAGTTAGTACAAGCATCTTGTCCTGCAAATTACGTTCAAAACTGCATCATTTTGAGGAGCTAGATGAGTAAGCAGTATGCGGAATTATAATGACGGAGACATTAATGCTGGTGGATTTTATGTTCCTCTGGAATCACTAGGACAACGAATGCTACATTTTTATCACAGATAGGCAGTAGAAGTATTTCTCCTTGTATTTGGTTTTAAATCTGTGTATCTCACATGTTCATAAACGCTTAGATAGCTAATGTTTGCAATGATGTGTTGGTGAGGTAAGAGACAGACTAATGGACAGTACCTGCAGGGGTGAAGGTGAAGGACTGAACTGCAAAACAAGAAAGCAAACACATTGTGAGTTACACACCCTGATAACAAGTGTTAATTGCAGGGCACGAGTTTCTTCTGGAATTTACCCAGTTGTGGTTGAATAGCATAAGCAGGACATAACAGTTGAGCTTAAAGCACTAACCAGCCAGCAGCCAATGAGAAATGATGGTTGGAAAGGTGAGCAGTGAATTTTGGCAGTCACATTTGAAGACTTTCTGTGTGGACATGCTGTTCTCCAAATTGTAAACATTCGGATGAATTTTGAAGCATGATGTGTTATGAACTTTCTTTGCTGAAAGCACACATTATTTCGTAATTCTGATGACGGGAATTCTGTGTCATGATGCAATGTTCACATCACACTTAGATGCAGCAAACATCATGAGAAGGAATGCGTTGCAGGAGACACACTGTTTATAATTACTGTTATAATTATTTACAGCTATGCATTTTAAGGTATAAAAGACTTTGCTCTTGATCTCCCCCCTGCAACATGCCAAGTCACACACAGGGCTAGTAACTCTGCTATTAGAAAAAAGAATAGTCTTAGCTTGTGTCCAAACTTTATGTATAGAATTGTTTCCTAAGGGGAACAACAGTACAGCTGTCTCTTAATATAAAAAAATCTTGGGATCTAGACTGGTATTTCATACAAACGCATGTGTAGGTGTGTGTGATAGATACTAGTTTCACAATCAACACTATTCCAGCTCTCAGAGAGTAAAAGTCATTGCTGTTAAAGGAAAGAAAAAAACACCTTGGCAAAAAGCATAACTTATGAATGCTATAGACCACGTGGTGATGCAAAGTGAGGTTACACAGAAACTGAGTCAGTCCAAGAGCCGCTGAAAGGGTCTCTCCTCCCTCTGCTTCCACTGCTCATCTGATTTCTTCTTGGGCTGCCCTGCTGCACTAAGCCAGTGGCAAACTAATCCAGCAGGAAGGACCGAAAAACAACATAGAATAGTTTCCTTCTGGTTTAACAAGCCCAATCGGGACACTGAGGAACCTGATGATGGCTAGCACCAAGGTGAGGTGACTGTTTGGCTGTGAGCAGGGAATGAATGTTGGGTTTTGGCTAGTTGTTAGAGATCCTCAGGCACTTAGGGAACCTGTGTCCTTGGGTTCACATGTGATAAATTGTAAATAGAAGAGTCCTAGTGTAAGTTTAGTGTCATATAACTTCAACATTAAATATGCTGTCTCCTCAACTGTGCAAATCTTGCTTAAAAAGGAAATGTTTTCTTTTTTAAAATGTTAATAAACACTATAAGACAACCTATGCCAATATCTGAAGAACACCTTTTTTGTGTAAATTAGGCTTCAGAGTGACCCATTTTATGGTAATTCACCTGACTTCCTGAAAATCCATAAGAATCTTGAAGCACAGAATAATACACAAAACAAACAGGTTGGGGGAGCAAAAAAAAAAAAATTTCATTTGGCAAATGTATTTATTTTTCCAAATGTAGTGTTCAGAAACTAATATGTAACTGGAGCAACACATTTGATGCAACAGGGATCACACTGTGAGGGCATTCCAAGGTGTTTTACCTCCAAGAAAAAACCTTTTACGGCTTCTGTCATTGGCAAATTTTGACCACATTTCTCCAATACATCACTTTCTTCTCCTCCAGCTATAGGTATGGGGTCACTGATTAAGTACCTCCGTTCATTTCCTATGCACATGACTTCAAAGGCGTGGAAATGCATGGGAATGAAGAAGGAGAAGACCAAATACTCTTTCTAACCTTCCTTGTAAGAGTCTAGTCTAATTCACATCTGAGCACATAAATGGGGCTGGACTACTAACAGAGTGCCTTCTGAGCAAGGAGCAAGAGGTACAATTAGTCCTCTTTGTACTTTTTTATGCTAGATGTGCTGGAGATGCAAAAATAAAGACTGTCTTATGATAATGATGAAATGTGGTACCGAGCAATGCATTTAAAGCTTCTCATACACCAGCGTTTTCACAGCATACATTGAAAACAAGCATACAAAAGTCACCCAGACCACCTTGGCTGTAAGTTCAACGTGTTTTTTAAGTAGGTTTAACAGCACCTGTTCTCTTCATGATAGAACCTGATGAGATGGTAATACGTAGTTACAGTTCTTACCAGCATAATTGCTGAGCCCCTTCCTCTTCTTTCTGCGCCAGTACAGCCAGATGCTGAAACCCATCAGAATTACCCAACACGCACCACCGATGCCAGCTATAAAGGCAGGCTGTTTGACAACATCTGTGATTTGCTCAGTTATGCTGTTGTTATTTTCAGTGATGACAACTTCGTTACGACCTCCTGCACAAAAGAAATTCAACAGAACGTTGTTATTATGGATTCTGTAATACAAACAGGAACCAACTACTGCAAATGAAAATTAAAAAAAAAGCCAGGAATGCATCTCAAAAGAATTATCCACAGTAGGAGAGCTTTAATGAGTACCAATGCACACCTGAAAAACAATGTTTCTAGGAAGTAAATCCATAATCCATTGTGATTTTGCAAACACATATTTGAAAAGATAGTTCTATAGCACTCTCCCAAGTAATCTAAGAGATGGCAGTCCAGAACCCTTTTTTTAACAATATACGTTTGTTGGCTTGTTTTTACATAATTATAGACAAAATGATGAGAAAATGGATCATAGGAAACCAATAAAAAAAATAAAAAAAACCCCAAGCAATCAAGAAATATCTTCTTTCAAACAAGAATCCAAATACAAAATATGTTGCAACCTCCATGTTCTTCTCTCATTGTTGTCAGCATGCCAGAAATTCTCACTTAACTCATTTGTTTTCACAGCACGCTGGTGTTTCCAAATTTAAAATAAAAAATAAAATATATGTATTTTCAACTCGGGCAAAGATACACTTTTCCAGCAATTATTTCATGGGGAAAACAATCCATACAAATCCTAAGTGCACCAGCTTTGACACAAAGTAGAAAATCACGCAGTAAGCTCTAAACAATCACAGCAACAGATGTTATTTTTTTTCACCTAGAAAAGGCATGAAAAATTCTTAACATCAACCTGTAAGAAATAATTATGAGGTGGAATACCAATTAAAGTGACATGCATCAAAAATTACTACATAGGATCTTAAATAGGGTATATTGCATTAGAAAACTGTAAATTTCAGTAGATGCTCCCATTGCTTTTTTTTCCCCTCTTTCTCTGAAAGGGAACTTTTCTAAAAGGAAAAGCTTGGTGTCTGGCTTGAAAACAAATGATCATAAAAAATGTGAATAGAAATTCAGGAAATGCTACAGCATATTGTTCTAGGGCCAACACTTCTCTACTTCAAACCTTCCCTTGTCAAAATTGGTTAGTTTTAAAATTAGGAAATGTGGAACACATTGTTCTGCAAAAAATACGTATATTGATTATATGTACATTTGATATAAACTGCCCACATCTGCAGTTTTAAAATTGGGGAAAGAATTATCCATCATTTCCGGTATAAGGATTTATATAGCTCAACGCCTTGAAATGTTTATGCGGTATTACTAGATGTTTGTACGCATGCTGAAGAGCTGCAAGAGTAGCTACTCTGCTGAGACAAAAAAGATGCAAATACTATGATTCTCAATTATGAGAGTCTATCGCACAGACGTAAAGGTAGCAGAGTATGGCAATAAAACACTGCAGTGGTCATTCAGAGGAAATTATTAAAAGTATTGTAGCATTATGCCTTGCTGTGAAAACGTATGTATTCCTCTTCTACAATTCAGCAACGATTAAATTTACCGCTCACTTCTTTCAGCAGAACAGCCCCTGTGTCAAGACACTGGCTTCAGCCTAAGGCAAACAAACAAATCCTTGGCTTAAGCAGATGCGAGAAGTCTGACACTTCCAGTTTTATTTCCACGGACACCTCTTTGCAGGAGACCCAGAGTTTACACCAGTTGAGTTGTGGATGAGGATCCCGCCCGGAGGCCCGGTTGGGCTGAGGGTGCCTTTCCTGCCCAGGCTGCCCCCCTGCCCCGGGGACCGGCGCTGCCCCAGCCAAGACGCAGCTTCAGGCCCTAAGTTGTGTTCAGAGCTGGGCTGAGTCACTCGGGAAGAAATGCGATGCACTGCATTACATTGCTATCACACTGTTAATGATCTCAGTGATTTTATTAAGCTTTGTCTCTTTCAGCACCATGTCAATATTTAGTAACGATGACCGTCTGCTTTTGCAAACAGGCTGTTGAAACTGCGCTAGAGCTTGGCTTGCTTTCAGTAGTTCTGTGCAAGAAACAAAACAGGCTTCCCACACACAAAACAGGTCCCACAGAAGGATGCTGACAGACTACGCTGGCTAATGTATAAACAGGCAGTACACCAGTACTGGTATCATGCACCAGACTATACTGGCCACACTGGTCAGGTTTACTAGCATCAGGGGCTGGTAGCTGCAGCTATCCTTTCCTATTTTGTCTTGCCGCTGCCAAAGGCCCGGTGGTTACTGATGCGGTAAATGAGAATAAAACTCAGTGAACACCTGTAACAAGAAAAAGAAGGGAGGCAGCGGTGACTCCTTCATCGGATTTTCCCCTTTTTTTCTGCCCATGGAGCCAATCCATATGTGCACCCCAGTGCTGCAAGAGGAAGTGCTGAGACTAAAACTAATAGAAAGAGGCACTCTACGGCATGCCCTTCCAGGCACACAATTGATTTGCTAGTAGAAATCAGCATGGGAGCTGATGTTGCTCTAATTGCCATTAACTTTCAGTTAATTTCTGTGCCCTTTGGAGGAGAGGTAAAAGCAGTGGGACGGTGAGGAAACAGGTAATGTCAGCGCTGCTGCGGAGGCAGCCGTGCTGCCACGGAGAAAAGCAGGCAGGGAAGCACTTCAGACACACCAGCTTTGGGAGCAGACACTCCTGGACTCAAGCAAAGAACAAATGCTTCCCGCTAAAGCCTCCAAAAAGTCTGAAGATCCCGTTTTCTTCTCTAAGGTCAGAAATGAGTCTTTTGAGAATGGAGGATGCAAGAGCAAACTGGAGAGAGCCTGGGGAGAGCTTTCAGGGGACTTTACGCTCTCCCCCTCTTTTCTAGGGGAAGGGGCAATCTGTCTCCACATTACTTTCTAAAGTTTGCAGTCTGGCTGTTTGCTCTTACCCTTCAATGCCTAGCAATTACAACTGCAAAAGCAATAATTCATTTACATTTCAAAATAAGGTATGCTTTGTGAATTCAATGAATAAAAACCAAATGGATACAGATGAATGTTACTCACCGACGTTTGATAAAATTAATGTAATCATCGGGGTTTGGGGAAACAGCATGCATTTTGTATTTCTTTATATAATATTTAAGCAGAAATAATAAATATGTCATCTAAGGTACCAGTGTACTATTTCATATACTGCAGGTGTTTCTGTAACGATGCTGTCAGTTCAACTAATTAGAACATAGACAAGGGAAGCGTGCGACCTGTAACGCTCCATTGTTCCTGAAGACAAAAACATAATGAAATATAATGTCTTCCTCCCATTGGAGAGTAATGAAGAACAAAACTAATTTGTCGGACCAAAAATTAATTAGACACATCAGATTCGATTGTACCTATTACTGTGAAAGTTTGCAGCTGTTCCTCATATTATTATGCCAATGATGGAATGTAAGAGTGAACAGCCTAACTGATGAAGAGAAATAATAGTTATACCATTAACCAACATTGCCGTGATCTCCAATTTTGTTTCTGGTTTGACAAGTAAAATTTTTTAGCATATCAAAAGTGATCATAAAATTGTTTTTCTTGATTCTCTTTGAGTATTCCATCATTTTTTTCATTGTCCTGCTTGAAGTATAGGGACAGGATTCCTGTTACAGTGACACCATTTCTAACTAAAGAAATAATATACTTCCTACTGCTCCATATTCTCCTGGTTTTACTTTCCGGATTGTAACAGATCTGTTATCTAGAATTGCTCTGGGAAGTCAGTAGTCGATTATCCACCATAAGAATCAGTTCTTTTCAGGAAAAAACAACTTCTTAGAAGAACAAGCCCTATACTTAAGAACAACATCGTCTTTCTATTTATACACTGGACTCCGTATGTCATGACAATGGAAGTCGTACTGTTTAGTAACACAGCTTAACTCTTCTGCATCACTGACCTGCTCTCTCCACAATTCAGCATTTCTGCAATTGTTCATTCTGTTTGCAAGCTGTTAAATAGTATAGCTAATCAGTAGGCCGTATAGGAATCCATTATAATGCAATCATTCCATAATGTTTTCCCATTCATGATGATATTTTGACATTTATTCATTAGCTCATTTTTAATCCATGTAATTATTTTTTTAAAGTTTACCTAAAAAATTAATTTTCTTATTTTATGTTCTTGATTCTCAGTCAAACGTCAAGTGGTACCAACTCAGATTTTCCAGAAATGGTATCAGTTAAACACTGTGATCTTTATAAAGCAAATTTATAGTCTGAGAAAAAATGGAGAAACAGACCATACAAGTAATAACCACATCCAGCTTTGGGCTCCCAAAAGGGAAAAGAGAAATGACTGCAGAAACACAACCCAAACAGAAAAGACTCTCCTTTACTTTTCATGCAAAGGACTCTTAAATTTGCAAAGATGCCACTTGCTGAAGTGGACATTCTGTGATCATTTAAGGAACATTAAAGTGTAAGTTTAACAATGCAAAATTTAGTCTCTAAATGCCAAACAGCTTTTTTCTTTCTTTTGTACTTTAAAGTACTTTTTGTACTGCATTTGCATCCTAACATCCTTTCCTCCTTCTTGCAACAATACAGATCTCTCTATATTTGACTCTTAATTATACTAGTTATTTTTTATAATGAAAAAGTCAGGATGAAGGACTGTACCCGGATGCGGGGCTGAGCATTCTGGGACTTATCCAGCAAAGCATTTTGGTGCAAGTTTAACTCACAACACATTAAGTGACACAAGGCTACTCACATGCTTAAAATGCAACACACTTAAATGTTTTGCTGGGACAAGCCCAGTGTGTTTAGTGCCTGGCTAGACGGACTCCTTAGTGAAATATGAAAAAGCAGTACTGCTCAAAGCGAATGCAATGACAGACTAGTCTCACGACATCAGTCATCTACACAGAGGTCCAAAATTCAGGCCTATTAGATGACAGGTTTCTTGCATTCTCAAAAATCAATTTCTTGCTTTCAGTTCTAGAAAATTTTTTCCGCTCTTTCTTCGGTGTTTCTGTGGCTGCCTTTTCCTGAAACCATTGTTACCTTCACCTCCAGTCTTATATTTCCTTCTCCCGGTGACAATATACTCAAAGTTGATGTACCTCTATTTCTGTTTTGATGCATAAGGAACCTGAATATCATTAAACAATTAAGCAATGCTTAGGGGACAGCCTTTTCTAAAGGTCTACACATAAGAGACTACTCCATGTTTGGGACATCATGTCGACATTTTCTAGAATGAAAATATTTAATAACAACAAAAGACCCACAAACAAAGAAAAGTTCATTTAAATAATAACTAAATCAGATCATACAGATAAAAGCAATAAAATTCCTATATTACACACTCAAAAGAGGTACTGCTTTGCACCGCATGATTTTGCTAAATATGGTTGCTTCTCCTATTCTTACCTTTCCCATATTGTTCCTGCCTTTATATTTTATACTTGAGAAGAATTTCAGAAGAAAGAGAACCTATGTTTCCCTCAGGTCAGGAAATTAATTCAGCATGGAAACCACTAATAAGAAAGAGTAATTTCAAAGGCAGGGATGACAATGCTACCTTTGCTCTCTATTTGGGCTAAAGGTCTCTGACAGAGGAAACTCGTCTGCCTGGGACACCTGAGGAACACTGACTTCAAATGTTCAGAAAACCAACTGTAAACAGTGCCTTAGGCACCAACAGTATAAATAAGGCAATACTACAGTCATCTGAACAGGAGGAAAAGGGAGCTCGAGCTGTTAGCTCCATAAATCTGTCAACCTGCAGAAGTGGTAAATTCATTTTGAAAATATATTAAATCAGTTTCGGTAGATTATCTGCATTTTCTCATGTGTCTCGGGAACATACTTCCCTTCATTGGCTGCGAGAACTCTGCACAAAGAGAAAACACAACGTCAGCAGGCAGTGGGACGTTAAAAGCTAACTAGCTAGCTCTATTCAAATCTCGTCTTTTGCTCCATGGATTTTTATGCTTCCAGAAGTGATTTATGAAAGCATCTCTGAAAGCCGAAACAGGCAAAACAAAACAACAAAACAGACAGTCACTTACCAATTATTATGGGTTGTGGCTCACTTTTTACTCCCACACCTGCACTGGTGCTCGCAGCAACTTCCACGCGGTACTGAATACCTGGATATAGGCCACCTATTACTACAGACCGAATGGCTGCATCTACTGTTTTGTTGATATGAAATCGAGTCTCATTACCTAGGCACCAGATCTGGGACAAAAGTTGATGCGTTAAAAAAATACGAAATTCTGCATACTCATAAACAATCGTGCATAGATACGACATATCAAGGTATTGCATGAAAATCACTTATTTTGGACTTCTTAACAATGTTACCGTCCAGGAATAGCTAGAATTGGGATGATTTAGTTTAGTAAAATATCCCAGATTAGCATAGGATCAAGCCAGTTGCAAAGTCTGCTTGCAAATACCTCTCTGGACTCCAGCTCTCCATGGAGCTCAAATTCTGTGGTTATACTTCTTACAAGCACAGACCAGAATCATCCAAGTGAAAAAGAGGCATTATACATCAATTGAAATCTTATTCAGTAATATGATTAACACCAAACCTTTCCTAAAAAAACCCCACATTTTTTTCATTCTTAATTTCCCACTGAATAGCAAAAGGACACCAAATAATACAAGCATAGGTTGAAACACTTCTTAACGTACTAAAGAATTAACAATTTTGAAAATTCTTTTCAACTTCCTTTCACTGCACAACAGGGATATGTGAAATTGCTGAAATGGAGTAAGTACAAGCTCACTTTTTACTGCTGCTTTTGTGATTACTTACATTGTTCAGGAATCCAGATATCAGTTCCTGACTCAATTACTCTCTAATTAAACAGAAAAAACACTCTATAATCTCAACTGGCATTTTGTGATGAGAATGGTCTATGATTTCAGGGTGTTATGTCTCTCTCTTGCATTTTTCCATAGGCTTTTCCCAAGAAGTTTCAAAACTAAGACCATTTAGGGATTCTTCTTCAGTTAATGTTATCTGCGTATACTTCTTCTGTATTATTAAAGAAAGCATTTACTACCACTCAAGAACATCAATGCATTAAGATATCACACGTACACTACATAATTATAATAGCAGAAGAAAGCACTATTGGTGGGGCCACCATCAGCAACCAACTGATCTGTCTAAGCAACAGTAATGATCTCTCTCCCCTTATTTTTGAGCCTGCTCAGTGTTTTATCACACCTTATATTTTTTTCTGTGAAAAATCGAGGAAGATTTGGAGAGCAAAAGAAACCCTTGTTCTCCTAAGCTCAAGTAGATCTTATTTGCAGGCCAGAATGCATTCGGGTGAGAAACTACTGCATTCATTCTTTCACTCTTTGTTTGTCCCGGTCTTAGGTTACAGCAGCTATGAGATGCCACTAATTAAAGGCATTTAATTCATAAATGAATTTACAGGCGCTCTGATGCTTGAAGTGGAATCAACAGATCTACATTCAATTTGTTAGAAAATGTACTGTGAAACCTCAGCAGTCATTTTGTACTCCAGGTTGTATTAAGACTCTTCGCAGTACAGTCACTGTAGCCAGCTCACTAATCAGGCAGCCACCTAATCTAACACAGAAGGGATGTAATAGGTAACGACTCCAGCTGTTTTTATTGTTTATGTAATAAACAGCCTAGAGGTCTGAGCACTCACCTGGAACATGGCTTTTATTAACCATCAGCCCACTTTGTTTCATATCTACGTATTTTGCGGTTTAGGAGTGTGCTTTACCTATTTTCCTATAAGCCCTTGATGGTTAATATTGACTTACACTGGAGTCAGTATCAAGATTAATTAAGCCAAAAGATAATTATTAATTGATATGAAAATGAGATCAATAAAATACTGGGATTAATAAATCTTGATATTGACTAAAAGCAAAACAAAAGAAGTGCTATGCTAAACATAAATATTGTGAGCATTTACTGCATCCTTCTGACCAAGCGATAAACTGGAAGAGGATGAACCATTAGTTGATTTAAAAGTCAAGCACTTTCTCCCTTCTCAATTTTGTGTTCCCTCAAGATAGAACAGGGGAAAAAAACCAACATCTTTTTGTGTGATATAAGCTGTATCCACCACTTCCACCCTTTGTGGGACTGTCAAGAAAGCTGCCCTGCTCTATTTCAATTACAAATTTCACACTAGGTATACAAACCAGCCACAGCGAAGTTATTTAACAAACAGTGTGCTCCACGGTCACAAGCCTGTGACAATGCTGAACCCTGCCTGATCACTTTCTCCATAGTCCTCCACCCCAATAACACACTGCACTTTTTCCGTGTTGTGAAAATATACTTGTGCAAAAGTGAGCTTAGAGGGGAATTTACAACAAAATTTAAGATGATTTATGTGGTTCAAAGTGGATAGCAATAAAGGAGAAAAATAACACCAATGCAGGGAAGTCTCATATAACAAACTCTGGATATAATACTGGTGTTCAATCTGCTCCTCAGAGCAAACAACCTAGCAGTTTAAGTTGAGAATCTTGACAAAGATAGTACTTGGAAGAAGTCTTGTATTCTCCCAGAGCCACAGTCCTTGACTTTGATCTTGGAGTGTTAGGATTAGCATTTTTGCAGGGGAAAGAAGAGGTATCTTTCCTGCCAGCTTTTTTGTCAGATTGAAGGCACTCTAAGACAGGGACTTCACTGCCGGTCTTGAGAGTGCAGAAGCTCTTAACAAGAAAACCCCTTCTCGTTCCACAGCAGGGAAAAGTAAGAAAGAGAAGCACTGTAAACTAGCTGGCAATTACAGCTCTCTTACAGATCTAGCTCATGGTATTTTTGCTTTTAATATAACAGCAGTACTGCCTAAAAAAAAATAATAAAAAAAAAATCCATAAGCAGTCAGTCTTCGTTCTCCATAATTACATGGGCGGCTGTAAATGCTGTCAGAATCTAAATCCATACACAGCACTATTGTTCTGTAATTCAAGCAGGCTGTTTCCTTAAACACACAACCCTCCCATTACACATCGTTTCTACCTTATACTCCTGGATGACTCCATTTTGGTGATCCGGAGGGGGAGGATCCCAGGAGATGCTGATGCTTGTGCTGTTGTGGTTTCCAACTGTCAGGACAGTAACAGACTGAGGAGGGGCACTTGGAGCTACACCATGGAGAGGGAAGAAACAGAAGCAAGACATTAATCCATTTGCTAGAGCACGAATTTTGCTGAAACAGTGTAAGAGCAAGCAGACGGTATACAAAGTTCACACTCCCTGCAGGCCTAGGTATGCACATTTTGTTAGGCACTGGCAATTTTGAAAAATGCCTTTCTGAAGAGAAGCACAGCACTGAATGACAATGTGGAATTTGTGGCAACGGAGAATCAATACAAATCATTCCTCATTTATTTGTATTTAGCATTTCTTAACTTTGCATTGGAATTATTCTCACGCTTGCATTTGTTTTCCGTAATATGCATGGATGGCTATGGATATATCAACTAAGTTATAATGCAAGGCTGCTTCACCTGGCCCAAAAAGTGTTTTGATTATTCTTCTCCCACATGGTCTAATAATAATGTGAGCAACAGACATTTAAGGATTGTTTTTTGTTTCCTATTTGTTCTCCAGGAAGACATTAACTTAACAGGTTTAAACATAAATCCTTGCAACTCCTAGGTGGAAAAGGGTTAAAGTGTTCAGGGCTTTATATCAAATGCCAGTGAATAGGGTTGTTAAGTTAGGTCAGATACATGCTTACATCCTCTTTTCCCTAGGCAAATTGCTTTCTCTTCAGAGCCATGTTCAGTTCAACCATTCACAGCTGTTTGGCTGGTCACTGCGTATTAAGGCCATATCTACAAGACAATTGCTTGCCAGCCCTGCTACGTTGGCTAGAAGTGTGAAAAAAAAAAAATATCATAGCTATTAGTGATCAGAGCTATGCTGGCAAAGCCCCTCTTGCAGCTACACCAGCAGCAGGGTGCCTTTGTTGGCTCAGGACATGTTGTTTGGGAAGTGGCTCAGCAGCTCCGCTACAGAAAAGTCCCCTCTGTGAGCATCTGCTGCATCTCCACGCAGGGGCTCTCCCACCAGAGCTATAGGTGCCACGGCAGAGGGCTGTGGCATATGTCCCTCCTCAGCCACTTAAAACTTCTTGTGAGGCCCCCTCTACCCTCCCTTACTTCTAGGCAAGTGTTGAAAATCCACCGCAGTGGCAAGCAAAGTCAACAAAGTTGAGTGTATTATATTAAGGTATGGTCCCTGGGGAAAGAAATTATTAACAGCTGCACTGAACTTGTCCTAGGATCCATCTAGTCCATTTATCCCAGTCCATCTATCCTGTCTTCAACAAGACTAATAGAAAGAAAGCATGAACTAATAAAGCAAGCATATAGTGATACCTCTCCAGGACAGTTTTCCAATTCACAGATGCCAGTTGCTTAGACACTTTCTGTTCCAGGGCAATGTCTTTGTGTTTAATAACTCCTTATGGAAATTTTCTTCCATGTATTTGTCATTGCCTTTAATATGATCTCAAAACATTTAATATGAAATATGGAAGCTTATTTTGAAGACTTATAGTAGACCTTGTACCAGAACCTAAAATATTTATCACTCCCACCTGCTCTAATTTCAAAATCTAGATAGTCCTCTGGTTTTGGGCATCTCACATCGTGTGTCACAGCTCCCTGACTCCAGGCCCCTTGTCTAGAGTATTCCTATCCAAAAAGAACTCCTTCACTGGCAACAGGACTCTAGTCTTATCTTTAACAGATATTCCTGACTGCATGAACATCTTTGGACCACGCTTCTCGGAAAAGCAAAGAGCCACTGGCATCTTTGTATTAAAGTCTGGCAGGTTTAACACAACTAAACACAGCCACAGATAGCAGGAGTATTCAAGTTTCCTGAGTCAATTCAGATTTCCTTATTCTTCCCCATAGCCTCTTTGAGACTGGCTCTATTCCCACTTTGGAAGCTCCTCAGCACTTGACCTGGCACAGGCTCAAGGAGCTGAGCTGGAATCCTTACCCTGATAACCCTGAAGTGTCGGAGTGGCCTGTTGCAGGAATCACACAACCGAAGACTAGGGTCTCAAAGGTGGGGACAAAGGCCCATACAAGATTAAATCAGCATAAAATATTTTAGAGGAAAAATGACACACATATTACTGTCCTGTGAGGTTGCATGTTTTGACAACTACATTTTCAGATGCTGGTTCAGCTGGAAAGCAAATAGTGCTTGGTAGACTCCTTGTGACCTTGAACGATGCAGAGGAACAGCATCCTGGAGGGGAGAAATGGAGCTGTATTGGCAACACCAGCTCTTAGCCAGCTCCAATGAAGCACAAAAAAGTGGCCTTGGGCTACTCCTTGCAATCGTGCAAAGCATAAATTTGGTGAGGTTAATAGTTGCATTGTGTATTTTATGGCAAGTGAAATAATTTGCCACCCAGTAAAAAAATTAGCATTTTAAAAGTCTTCAAGTTATTCAATAACAACAAAACCATGAATAAATGTATGTGTGCAATATTAACTAGAACAACATTTTACATGAAAATAATAATCATAAAAATGGCAAACCTTAATGCTGTATAACTCATTTTTGTTTTTAACTACAATGGAACAACTTGCTGAAATGTATTTACTTTCATTCTCAAACACAAAGGGCATTCAAAAATATAATTTGCTATATACACATACCTGGAAACACAGAGACAGAGGGGAGAGTAAATGATAAAGAAATGCGAAATGAATATCATACTGTAACATTTAATGAAAAACATACTGTATTAATTTGTCTTTGCATTTAAACTGCATGACTATTCTAGTTAATATTCTACTAGTGTGTGGTTTGTTGGTGGGTTTTTTTGGAGGATATATGGTAAGCTTGAAGCAAAATTAAAATTGCAGCTGATGAATGCGGCTGAAAGTATCATTTTAAGAGCTGAACTAAGGCAAGAAGGAATTGACAGACAGCAGCTGATAAAAAACTATGGAGACTTCCATTACTAACTGCGATATTTTTGTGGTGACAAACAATAAGCAGAAAAAATACTACTCCACAAAGTTATTCTGAAAGAGATTTAAAGCAGTGGATGTAATTGAAAAAAAAAAAAATCATCTGTCTTTAGAGCAAGTGTGAAAGAAATAGAGAAAATTATAAAATAAAATATTTTATTTAGCTCCTTTTCGTATGTGTATACACATACATGTATATAACAGTTCTGCTTCCTCTCTCTGATAATATCACCCTGTAAGCTGGCACCATGATATAAATTAAGCCACTCGTCTGACACTGCTGCAGTTATTAAATAGACCACATTGAAAAATAACATTTTTAAAAACGTTTTCTCATTTCCCTTGCTGCTGGCTTGTGGAGAACACCTTGCCTGCTTCTTGACAGGTCAATTATTCCAGTGCTCAGCTTCTTCTTACAGATATGAAAGAACCCAAATCGCTGCTCATCTTTTCCAGACGCAGCCAAACAGAATTCCATTTGTTACCTTCACAAGGCCAAAGAGGCAGGAGATGGATGGATACGGAACTGTGACAAATGTCTGATCTAGAGGAAAAGTCTAACTGCAGCAAAATTGATTTTTGGACGTAGGCCTCAGAAGTAACATTGCATGTAAAATTCAATCCAGCAGAAAGCTGCCACTACCTTTTTGGTCACACTTTGCCTTTACCAGGGCTATCTGTTTTGATGTCGCAAAAAACTTCCAACACACGTATCACTCTTCCAAATTATTTTCTAAAAATAGTATATCTGACATTTTTTAAAAGTCAAGTCTAAAAAAGCTCATTTTCGAAATGGAATCACAGGCAACACAGCAAGTGGGATACCTTTAAATAGACTGCCATCTTTCTTCATCGGATAAGATACAAACCACTGTCATTAAACATTTAGTTGATGTTATTTTTGAAATATATGAACACCAACCTAATTACAAAGATAATGTGAGGAATTAAAGGAAATATCTGTAGAACTGCATCTACTGAATGTTTTAATTTTCTCATGGAAGAACTTAACTTTATCACCCAAGCAAGAGGAAGAATTATTTACAGGGGCTGACATTTGTCTGGTGATAATACTACGTGTTATAGGCAGATTTTTTTTTTTGAGAGAGACACTTGTAAACAGACTCCTTGAAGGTTATATTAATCTACAAAGCAGATCCTACGCTTTGAGTTATACATATCTGTAGGCAACAAAAGTTTTTAAAATCTTCAGTATGTGAAAAGTTATTTCACATGAACAAAGTGGCCTTTAAAGTAGGAAATTACCTGACAGGCCCTGCTGAGAGATGAGGTTTATAAAAGAAAATGTCATTCCTCAAGTATTTTATAGAAATAGACAGGAGGTACAAAATCTTCTCTCTTTTTCAGTAGTTCTGAATTTACCTTTAGCAAGAGCCAGTTAGAGGAACTAAATACAACAAAAATCAATTGAAATTGGACAAGAAAAAAAAAACCTGTTAGTAAGGGGGGAAAATCCTACATTTTAATTCTAGAAAAGCAATTTTACCTGTAGAAAGATTTTTCAGTTTTCTTTTTTTTTTTAAAGCTTTGTTCAAACTGCTGCAAAGATATTCTTTACTGACTGATTTAGGCTTTATAGTCTGAACAAAGAAATGGGAACCGTAAAGTCCCAAGTTCTAAAGCAGACCTGAACAATGCCTTCCCACATGTTCTTCTACGTGTTGCAGGACATTGAATTTCCTCATCTATAAAGTAGGGATGGCAACAAAGTTATCTTCAGGATTACTTACTGGTTGAGGGTTAATCATAACAAATCAAAGAGAAAAGTGAATAATAAGTGAGTCTGCTCTAGAATTAAAAAGTACTTGGCAATCAGCACTAAATTAAACCCCAGCAGACTACTGTAAATTATTAAGATGCATCTTCAGTAGGAAGAAAAGAGTCCACTCAAAACCCACATAAACCCTAACAGCATTTTGAAACTTCCCTAGTATTTCTTTCCCCTGCTTTGAAAGAAATCAATGAAACAAAGAGAAGATGAACCCTCATTGTTATGATCATCCTTCTCCTTTCATAGAAGAGATTCTCCAGTCAAAGGTTGCATTAGATATGTAGAAAGATAGGCTTGTTGTACAATTCTAAGAGAAAAAGACAAAAATTACTTATATCTCACATAACTCCCTTTACTTTTCAATAAAAAAGCAGTCCTGGAGTGCATATGTTTTAGCAAAAGTATATACCACGCTATGTACTATAGATAGAAGTGCTAGAAATTTCAGTAGTGTAAATTGTTTACTATGTCTGCATCCTGCATGTTTCACATAGGCTTGAAAGGTACTTACAGAAGCTCTCTAAAGGACTAAATAGGGCAGTTTCCTGAATGATGTGCTAACAGAAACAATAAAGTGGCATGCTCTTGAGACTGGAGTTCCTTTAGACTAGTTAAGTATCTGTCCTTCACTAGTCCCCATTTCCCAAACAAATTGTTCATCTACATTATTACCCAGTCAGAAAGATGTCCTTAACATCACACACTCATCTGCAAAAGGTTTAATTTATTAATTTCATTTTCAAATGAGGCCAAAGTCTTTTATTGCAGCAAGACTGGTTACAAAAGAATGGCCACTGTGCACACTTTTTGGAAGCCATTTGCACACTAGAAGGATGTATCAGCCAGAAGAATACAGGAGTGGCCCAGTGCGTTCTTCTGGAATACTTACAGCACAAAACTGAATATTATGTTGAATTCCAATGCCAACCCTGTATCTAACAAACAGAAATCATGTGGAAGAAAGGGCTGAACATGTGCATACACGCAATAACCAAAATGGTCACTCTTGATTCCACCTCCAGTGATAGGTATGAAGGTCTATTGCTTTACTGACTGGTTTACTAACCTTCCTCCGTGGTACGAGCAGACTTTGATTCACTGTCCATTCCTTGGAATTCATTGAAATAAGGGCGAACTTTAATTTCATAAGTTACCCCCTTTTTCAAGCTGACGAGAACAGCACTGCGCTCAGTTGGGACTTTGACCTCCAAATTCTGCCATACAGCTGGAGAAGGTAGGCCAGATGTTTGGCGATACATTACTCGGTAGCCCTGAATAAACTGGGATTGCCGGTCAACCTAGAAATGGCATTAAAAAATACGTCAATAAATATATTAAAGTAACCAAACCATATAAAATGAAAACAAAACATATGCCTAGAATACCTATGTCCTTATGAAAAGGAGAAAAATAACAGTTGTTTATGCTGCTGAATTTAAAAATTAAACTGCCTTCTTGTCAGTTGATTGATTGTCTATAAAGAACATTTTTCTCACATTACTTCTTAAAGAACATTTCTTTCTATTTTATTTTCTCAAGCTGTATAAATCATGATAATACCACCTTAAATCATAAAAAAAGGCCCCACCCCTGCAACAAATCATGAAAAAATTTTGGCATAATGCTTACTGCATGTAAACTTATTAAGCACATCTTGGCTACTGATGTGCTGAAATATGAGAAAAAAAGAAAAACAAATTCTTTCCAGAAATGAACAAGTCTTTGAAGATGCCCTACATGCTTTCAGTTAGTCCATTACTTGGCTCACAGTTCATATTTTCATGAGATGCTCAGGAAAGTAAAATAAACATAAGACAGATGCAGAGAAAACAACTTCCAAGGACATGTGCTGTTTCTTGCGTTCACAGTCTAAGCAGGCTCTTTGCATCCTGGGGTTGTGATGCTCCTGGCCATCAGATGGAGATGGAGTTTGGTTTTGATTTGTATTTTATATGTTGCTAGGCAAGCACAATTCAAGATTGGACCATACATAGAAGTTTAACAATTCTAACTTATCATAGTTATAAATAGGATTTTTATTTGAAAGGGGGGGGGGGGGGGGGCGCGGGGGGAAGTGTTTAATCTTGGAGAGGTTGCACGCATTTTTTCTCCCGGGGAAAAAAATAGCATGAAACAATGATTCAAGCTATTATGAAGTTTGCATGTATTTTATCTGAAAAAGCAGTCAAAACAATTTGATGGATAAAACCAAACCAAACCCAGCTGCTTCTGTAGCCGTGAAATAAAGAGCCAAAGAAAGTGCAGCACAAATAACAAGACTAGACAGCTAGCTCTTTGGTGAATCTCCGGGTTATAACTAAGATTCAACAAGTAGGGTTTCTTTTCTGTTCTTGACAATTTGCTAGCTCAAAGATATTTCAGAATTACAGATACATTTGTTTGACTTGTCTTAAGAATAAATGAATTTAAGGCTGAAAGCACAAACCAAGGTCTATTACGCTTCTCCTATAACCTTGTTACAGTTTATTAAGGCATTCAGAAGGGACATGGATTCGTAGACATTAAAAAGCAGGGCAAGCAAGAAGAAAGCTTTATTTATGAGAGCAAAGCAGAAATGTCTTTCATCAAAACTGTCACCGTTAAAAACCTTGCAACATATGTTACAACAACATTAAGCTTGCATTTTATAAACTTCTCTACATTCACTTTAAGTGAATTTATGCACTGAAAGAGGGATATAACTCACAATAATAGCTTGTTAATACCGAAAGAATCAAGCTGTGTTTTTAAGAAGAACATTAAGCAGCTGTTTCCAGATGAAGGGAGTCTGTAAATCAGAGTAAATTGTTTTTATCCACGTTTGACTTCCATTAATTAAATGTTTTACGGACATAAAGACTTTATGAACCTCATGTTTACTAAAAAATTCAGCAAGAATAACACTTTCATGCACTTTGTAATACAGATTCTCAACCTAAATTACAATATAAGGCTATGATGTTTAATAATCAAACACTGAGTTTGAATCCTGCTTAAATTCCGAGTTAGAAGCTACGCTGAAAGATGGTACAACTTTGTTAGAACTTTCCATTTTGTCATTGCTGTGCTTTTAAGCTCTACTGACTGCTGCCTAGTGGAGAACATCTGAAAATTCAGAATTGCCCAGGCTGAACGGTAACGTTGTGTTGCTACAAAATGGTATGGAAAATGTTTTGTACAACATGGTACAAATGCAAATGCACCCACCAACTCACTGAGAAGAACTGGACCCCTACAGTATACTAATTTGGAGTCCATCACACTTTGGTATCTACTTACGTACAGGTAATATACAAATTATTCATACACCTCTCTTCCCCCAAGCCTTTGGAATTCCTAACCTAAAAGACTAAATAATACAAGGAATAAGAAAAGAGAACGCAGTAGTACGAGCCTGTAAGGTACATGGGTGCTATAAATTAGCTTGATTTGGGCTCACAGAAGTTTCACAGAGCTTTCAATTAGAAGTTTGATCACAACAGGGCTGAGTGATCTGCCCGAATTTCAGATTATTGACACCGATTCCAATGTTCAGGGTTTGGGAGGGTACTTATGAAAGAAAATACTACACATTTTTAATGCTTTCTATAAACATCCAGTTGCATTCAATAGCTTTGTATTCTCTTCTTGATATCTCTCACGCCCACTTAAAGCTAGTCTGAATGAACAGGGCCTTTCATACGGTCAAAATGTTGGGAAACCACTCAGAGGACACTTCACTTATTGAGAAAGGTGATTTTTTTGTTTTGTTTGGAGTTTTTCTGAATAGTAAAAAATTACTCATGGATAATTACATGGATTAACCAGATATATTTGTGAGGTATAGGACAGATACATTTCACATATATATATACACATACACTCAAACCTATACGTGTGTACATGTGTATCTATGTATATACGTATACATACATATGTGTATATATCTCTATATACATGCACACAGTCTTTTATATAATACAAAGCCTGTGCCTTCATTGTTTCCTCTGTTTGTTATGTGGTAATTATGTGTCACTCCAAGAGCAGGCCACTAAAAATATTCTTAGCATTAAAGATCTGTATTCAGTTGTGCTAACCATCAAAAAACTCCATAGGTTTGGTATACGTTCACACGTAGGCAGAGTTGCAGAAACATGCACAGTGATTTGATGAAAGAACGTAATAATTTCTAGGTATTCTCCTTTCTCTCTTTTTTTTTTTTTGTAAATGGTTGACACTTCCTCATACAAAGTACTTAGCATTATTACAGATTGCAGGAACTGAATACTGGGATCAGAAAATATTTCTAGTCTTCCTATGACACTCTTAACTATTCTTGAATTTGTACAAGCAGCAGTGACATCCACTGAAAAAGAGCTGCAGCAGTTGCTGATCTAAAGATACACTTTCTCCCTCAAAAGACAGATGGCAGAAAATGCAGATGCTCCTTTAAAAGACAGAAAAGAGCAATTACTGGGTAGGCTCTGTTCAGCACTGACCTAAGGCTTTAAGGCGACCTACAAGCGTAATTGGTCCTGCACGCTCCTTCTCACCCTTTTACGATGAATACGTAGTGCAGGAGGTGTCTACAAAACCGACAACAGCTCTCCATTTCTGCAGAACAGGAAACTCGTTTTCCCTGCATGCTCAAATCTGCACATAGCACAGCTGAACACAAGACAGGTTGAATGGGTATTAGATCATTCAGTTAGACTATTAAAAAGATGGCAAGAAACTCATAACGCAGCTTATGCTGCAAATACAAGCTCCTTTCAGGCAAACCTGCTAATCTGCACCCTAAAGACATTTTGCAATATGCTCTTTAGTATGTAAATTTCAACCCCAAAAATACCCTAATACTCTGCTCCCCCATATACCCCACAGCAATTTTCCATCTGGGCAGAACACCTTGCGCACTGTGCTGAACTCACCAGTACAGACTCCCAGTAATCTCTGGAAATTCAAACAGCACTAGCATTTATCTATCCTACAGGAACAAGACAAAAAGTAATGATACACTGGAAGACTGTCTAAAAGACTTGGCTCTTGAAGCTTCCAATTAAGTACATTCATTTAAAATCAATGTCAAATTAAAAGGCAGACGTAAATAAATTGTCTTTCTGCTTGGTAGCCTCCTAGAAAACAGTCAGGATTTCAAAGTAACAATTCTTTTGCCATATTAAAGAAATGATTTTTATTCCCGCTTGTGCCACAGGGCTCCTTTATAATGCTAGGAAACTTTTCATATTTCACCAATAATGAAACTCTCAGTTTAATGCCCAGTAAGGCTAGAAGTGCTGAACTGTAGTTGAGATCAGCTAAAAAAGTGCTTGGAGTACACCACATGCCCTTGCAAAGCAAAATGTTTTGATAAAAGTAAAAATAAGTCAGGCCCAAGGTTTAAAATTAGCCATTTGATAACAGGGCATATCTGATTCCCTAAGCCTCATCAGCACCTCACCTCTCTATGTGTAAAGTTAGCACAATGACACATCCTTATCATTGTGATGTTAAATCCAGTATTATTTGTGAAGCACCCAAATGTTACAGTTGAGAGCATGACAGATAAGCAAGCATGTGAGACAAACTAATAATTTTTTATTCAATGCAAGGTTTCAGTGGTACGATTTTAATAAGACCTGGCACCACAGAGTGAATAAAGAAGATAAAAAGAAATGTTGAATAGCTCCATGAAGAAAAGATCCTGTATGTGACCAGATAATTACAGCTACACTGTAATACTTATGCACAAGAGGAGTAAAATTTAAGTGACAGTGAAAACCTAACTTCTGACTTTCCTCTTCTTTTTTTTAAACAGTTATTTAGTAAGCCTGAATTCCTTTTTAAACAGACAAAATATGTGTGTGTATGTACGTGCATATTTTAAAACTGCAACACGGTAGCAGAGAACTATTTCTGAAATTTTAAACTCAAATTTGAAAAAAAAAAAAAAAGAGAAAGTAAAACCAAAACAATCTCAGAATGAAGGGAGAAATTGGTGTTAATCTGCTGGGACTCAGGATGCCAGAAACTCAGTAATCAAGGAAGTTCCTTGGCATTCACTCTTTGAATTGCAGAAAGTCAGTGCAGAGTCTTACAACTCTCACAGCACTTCTGTCCTTTTGTATGATAGGTACGCTATCTAACCATTTTATATTAATAGTTTGGACTCTATTCTCTGGATAGAGTGGCTTTTTTTTTCCTAGAGACTATGGTTAATTACCTGGTTTTGTTCTGGTTGCTGGAAAGTTTCTAATTAGCTGTTCCAGAGATCTTTTTTTGTGTCTTTCCTCTCTTGGGCAATTCCAAAAGTCTCTACAGAGGCCTGCATGCTTGTCAGGTGGCATAGGGTCACTGCTTTGAGGATCTTCCCAATAAACTGATACCCGTAGCACCCCTAACAATTTATCTTTACCTTACCATGTTTTCTTCACTCATTACTTCTTCAGTAGGGGCACCAAGAGACTCTTATATATATGTGTATATATATATACACACACACACAAACATATACACACACACAAATACATATATGTATATTTCATTATAATATAATGACATTGGTTACCGTGCATTAAACTGATTTCTGTTTCTATTGGGGCTTCCTTTTGTAGTATATGCTAAAGCAAGAGCAAGCCTATGAAACTATATTTCTGATAGCTGTCACATCCAAGAAAGGATTCAAACGTGATCCAGGTTTACAATTACTGGCTGCTAACACCCAAAGTTTCTAAACTACAGACGCATCTGCTTGGGCAAAAGGATTTGCTACAAAGGTTAGTCAGCCTGTCACGGGGTTATTCAGTTGAAACAGCCAGCACTTTTAGAAAGGCAAGCTGCATGTTGACATCATCAATGGCAAAATACAATGACACATTTGCTAAAGAATCTTTTAAGACAGACAAACTTGTGGGTTTCTCTATTTATTCTAACCTGCCCCCCGACCACTGAAATCTGTCAGAAGAAGGATGGTGCATAAGCCCCCATAAATACGGCTGACTTGTGCAAAACCAGTAATCCTTATAATACACAATCTATCACCACACTTATCTCTTGTTGCATAATCCCCTGTACACATTAACCTCTTAGCAATATTACATACAGAAGAAAAGCCCTGAGCCCCTTTAGCAGAATTCATCCTACACAATACAACTGTTTCACTGGCGTGCAGTGTAGCACCATTTCTCTCACTCTTCCACCCATGGTTCTCCTTTCTCTGGGGCAGATACCCCAAAAGCAAAGCACTCTTTTCTGGTGTGCAGCACCCTGGGAACTCTCTCCTCCTACGGTTACAAATCCTTTCCTTCAAGCCTCAGGAAGGGAAACATAGCATTTTGAAAGCCAAACACTATATCAGAAATTCTACCCGGTAGTTTGACCCTGTAAATAGAACTGTTGTTAAGTACTGCCAAAAAGATTCTGGTCTCCTATAATGAAAGGATATCCACTGATTGTGGGTAAGGCTCATGCTAGGAAACCAGATGCTACACAGTGGATCAGGCACCAGCACCACAGGCCTCTGACTTCACTACAAGGGTCCTATAGGAAAGCTATTTTTGCATTGTAGGCTCACAAAATAATAGGGTATTGTCAGAGGTCCCTATGCCTTGAAGTAGAAAAGGGTTTTTCATACAGCAATTTCATGTTGATATTTAGCTTTGATTATTTTTTGACACGTACCGTAATGAGTCCGCAGATCAATTATCCTTTAGATTATTATGTCAAGCATATTCATTGTTATGATACTTTTTCTAGTCAGACAGCTAGCTCACTTTGAGCTCAACACTGAAGACTTTGAATCTATCTGTCTTTAAAGAGGAAATGAAAAGACCATTTCATTACCACATATATATGCCTGTATACTGCTAGTTTATCAGAGCACTCACATTCAGGTGAAGACTGGAGCTTTCCAGAGTAGTAAAAAACTGCAGGGATAAATAGGAAAAATTCAAGTACTGTTAAGGCAATAATAACAGAAGCCTTACCGTCCAGGTGACTTGAACCGTAGTGGGTGTCAGCACAACAGGATTATGCAGTCGTACAATGACATCTCCCAGTTCTTTCTGGACTTGCCGGTGATCCACACCTTGTGCTGGTGGACTGATATCTGCCAGGCCAGGCACACACATGGAAGTATTATTTTAATGAAGAGAGCTATATATGGCATCATAAGAATTAGCGAATAGCTTAACAACCCCATTTAAACATCCTTTTTACAGTACTGTTTTTTAATAATAAAAACAATACAGTACTAAGGTTTAAATATGAACTCCAAACCACACAAAGTAATGGAAACAAATGATTCACCTCGAGCTGCTTAGGAAATAACAAAATATAAAGATTTTTAAATGAGTATTCAGTCTCGCTGGCAAAGTTTTCTCAGATCTGCTAAGTGATGAGGGAGATGCAATACTCACTAGTTCCAAAATACTCATAATAATAATGTTGCATGGATGTATGGAAACAAATTGGTTAGTATTGTTAAATGAAATTAACGGGGTTTTTTTTTCATTTATTTTCTTAGAGCATACATGACGAAGTCATTACATGTATCCAAACTTTCACTAAGCTTCCCCTCCCCACATACCATGCACACAAGAAACAAAAAACCTAAAAATAGCATTTTCTTCTGCAAAGCAATTTTTCCCTTTACAGATATAGATAATGAAATTTAGTGCAAATATAAAAAAGAATTCATTTATGAAGCCAAACTGATTCTGATCCAATAGAAGGTCAGCAAAAACACTCCACCACAAAAAATTGACTCTTCAAAATTACGTCAAAGATTCCTTCAAAGTGTGTGGGGAAATTATTTCTTCTAGTCAAAATCTGAAGGAATTTTATCACTGAATATACATCTATGGAAAACTGTGACTCCATGTGCAGCACCCCATGTGGCCCTAGTACCTAGACCTTAGAATACCATTGTCTTAAACTGAATGAAGCTGTATTACCTTTGCTAAATAGGAACTGAAAATACAAAATTTGTGTCAGAAAAATGGAGAGGAGATGTGCAATGTGTCTTCTTAGTAATAGTTCCTAAAAACCATCATTCTCTATTACATAGCACCAAAGAAGAATGTTGGGCTACAGCTATCACCTAGCTAATATATCATCATAGCACATCCCTTCCCTTCAACTTGGACAGAAATGAAGGTACTTTCTAGCAACCAGTGAAGTCCGGATCCCTTCAATGGATCCTTCAAGGATCTTACAACATCATTCTTGGTCAACAGTTACAGACGCCCTTACTATGTCAGTTGTCTATATGGATTGCATAGTACCTGTTAGAAATACACATACTGATTATTTCTCCTGGAATTTGCTTGTAATTTTTCCAGAAGAGGGGATTATAAACGTAAGCACAGATTATATTCAAAAAGGCCTGATACATTATGGTCTAGGCATCTGTGAGTTTTGATTGGTTTTGCCATGGGATTTGCTAGCCAAAGACACTTTCATTCTTTTTGAATCAACATCATGTCCTTGTGAAAAGAATACATACATAAAAGGATTTTTTCCTCTTCTGATGGTCTTAGATAAGGGATTATGCAGCATGTGATTTCTTTTTATCTTCTAAATATTATTAAGAAGAAATAACAGTGCTCTTAAAAATGAAACATTTAAAGATAACAACTAGTTTGAATCAAATGCCTCCAGATTTTGAAAGAAAGTAGGTTTTTATCACCAATATTTCAGCTTCATAATTCTGGATTGTTATGGGTTCTGCAATAAACAATAAACAATATTGCCACAGGCTTCTACTGCTATTCAAATGAAAATGGCTCCATGGATCTCCAAAGGGAATATAATCTAAATATGGATGTCAGTGAAGGAGCTTGTCTAGCAAATTATGCCTATTCAAAGCGACCAAGAAACAGAAAGATATAATAAAATAAATCTGTAAGACAGCAACTCAGACTGGTTTACAGGAAAATAATTTACACTGCTATCCACAAAAAGCTATGATCCTTGGTACAAAATACCTACAGCTAGCCATGGCTACATTTTAGGTTCAGTTATCCTTTGGTATACAACAAACAAAGTCCCTATATTCCCTTGGGAAAAAAAGGCATTTCTACATAGTGTGTTTGTATGAACTGCATTCCATCACTTTAATGAGACATAGGTCCAGAAGTAAGGGAATAACATGGGCTAATAATAAGAAATGAGTGTCAAGATGTACATGTGGAATTCCATTTTCTGGTATGTACACTTGGAAACATATGCATATGTGATGCTCACAGTGTAATGTCAGTTTCACATTACTAGGAGACTCCTGGTGGAAAGCAGTTGATCTATCTATAAGGATATCATCAAGTACTGGAATAATAAAATCATGGCTCAAGAAGCTATATTCTGATCACAATTAAGAGGTGTCTAAAATTAAACGGGTTATATATATTCTCTAACCTCTTCTTTTAACAGCTTCCACTGAACTTACTATTAGTTGCCAGTAATTTAAATTCCAGCGACAGGATGATATATAGTATCTTTAAAATGTTTTTTAATATATGGTTTGGTCTGTTAATAATCCAAGCAAGAAATCAACTCCTTTCTTAGAGTAATTACTGATTTCTCTGTCCTTATTTGATGTAAGTCATACAAGGTAAACCTTTTGAAAGTGCCTGATTGTCTACTTGTAGTCCAATGGTGAAAATATGTATAAAATCCTATTGCTTTTATTTGCTATACTTAATACCAGGAAATTAAATGCTCAGCTATCAAAGCTACCACAGACACCTGTTGCAAGGTAATATTATATAGCACTGTTACAGCTGCTTTTTAATTCCTCCATAGCCACAGTGAATAGGCTTTCTACTGTGCGTCAGCTTCTTCTGTGAGCCTGAACTGAATTCAGGCATAATTAGAAATCACATCAAAACATTATGTTAATTTTCAATTGATTTTATGATTTAATTCTATTAAACTGCAGGCTTGCAAAGAAGCTATAAATCCTGTACATGTCTCAGTGTGCTTGACTGCTAAACAGCTTCTGGAAATGGAAGCTGCAACACATGCTGTAGCTAATTAAAAGACATGTTTTTACTGAAATCAAATTGCTTGTCAGTATGTCAGATAAAAAGTCTATACTTGACACTCAAATGCCAAACAAAGTTGTTTTTTTAACTAGGTGATAAGTTATGCAGACTAAAGGGCTGGTGCAATGAAGGCATGAGTCACCCTATACTAATGGAAGAGCAAGAAAGAGAAGAAAATTTGTAATACTCCATGGATCTTAAAGCCCTAAAATCCCTGCCCAACTCACTCCTTCAGCTTTTCACAAAGCAGCTCTGTTTCTCCTTTTAGAGCAACGATTACTATGTTGAGGGGATAATTACTAAGGACAGCTTCATTCAGGAATAGACCGGGATGAGAGAGGCTGGATGTGGTGGTTATGTGCTAAAGAAATACCACCGTACTCTTGTTTCTCTCTTTCAGACCAGCAAAGGACCCAAACCCCTCACACATGCTGGAGCTGACACAGGATGCACTCTCCATGCACACTTTTGTAACTTCCATAAACAGAGACAGAGGATCTCATTCTAAATTAACTGTGAGAGGAGCTATTACTTTGGATTCAAGAAAATTATGATTAAAAAAAAAATTATCAATTCCTGTATTCCAACCTGTTTAACACAGAACTACACTCCTGAATGAAGTATTCAAGCAATGTGTTGTCAAAGGCAAAAAAATCCATGCTGTGAAGAGAAATTTGCTTGTGGCAGTTATATGCGGTTAGAGCTCGATGTAATGTAAACAGAATTCAATACCAATGGAGGATCACAGCTCTCAATTATATTACCACCCTATAAATGAGGGATTTCACTTCACCCTTCCCTCTGGGTTTATGCAGTGGATTAATACAAAGAATTCAGAAATCTAGGTAGATAAATAGAAGACCCATACTTTCCTCAGAATAACTTCAAAATATTCTTAGCATGCAGATGCCTTGATTTACATGAATTCTCTGCCTAAATGTTGGACCACTCTAATCAATTCAGGTATTTCGTACAACTCTTTTGATTGAAACTAATGCTACACACAGTGTCTGTCATAAGCACTTCTTGTCATAGTATATCCCTATTATTATAATGGAGAAGATGAAAGGACAAGAAGGTAAAAGATACTGAGGAGAGCATGGTATTCAGACCACTTTTCAGAAAAGCTTGGGTAACTCACATTACTTTCAATAGAAACCAGACATCAAGGAGCACACTAAGTGAACTGCAAACCAAAAGGTCTACAAAGAATTAAAAAGCTAACCGATCTCTCCTAAGCTCCACATTGATACAGCAAACATTGGAGTATTTTTTATCTTTATTGGTTAACCTCAATTCATGATTCTGTCAGAGTGCTAAAACCAAATGGCCAAACTGACCTATTGGTCAGCTCTCAGTTCCTGCTTTCTATTTTAGCTCAAGCACGTAAGCCTTAATAATTACTATTACCTTGCGTTCGGACAGGATCTGACATAGGGCTGGGATCGCTCAGACCTTGTGAATTGATGGCTCTCACCATAAACAGGTAGATTGTATTGGGGCGCAGTCCTCTCACCGTGTAGAGGGTGCTCTTCACGTGGTTAGCCACTGTTTGCCAACTATTGCTCACAGATTGACTGCAATGAGAAGAGGGTTGAAGATTACAGGTTAATGCAAGAGAAAAATAAAGAACTGAAAGGACCTATTTCTGTAGCCCTATATCAAGCCTAAGTACAGGAAAAAGTAGTAAAAGCAGGGTAAAAATAAATATACTTTTTTCAGTTAACTCACCAAGATGGGACAAAAAAAAAAACCCCACAGCTGTCAAAAATATTTCTCCTTTCAACAGAAGCAAAAGCTTTTGCTATCTCTCTAAAATACCTGCAAAAGGAAAGTGTCAAAAGCTGTAAAGTAAATTTGAATGATAAATAGGCCACCCTTGAACATAGACCTTAGAAAGGAAAATCCTGTTAAAAGAATAATTTTCTATACTGCTAAGTAAATTATGTCAATAAACTGGCATCGGAAGAGAAGTATTCTCCTTGAACTAAATTCATACTCAAAGTTACAAGAAAACCTTCTGAAAATAGACTTGTAAATGAAGGAAAGCATATGAATATTTTTTCTGTCACTAAATTTTCCATTGGACATTATCACAATTAGATTACAATCCACGGTATGAAGTGATTGTTAAAACAGCTTTTAATGAAAATGCCTGGCTTTTGTTAAAGTTATTGAAGGGATGCCATTAAAGCTTATCTAGGGCGAAATATCACAAAAGTTTAAAGAGAAAATTTTATTTTATTGCGCTTTGTTGTATAGCATTGATTTAAAAAAAAAAGGCTTTAAATATATTAAAAGGAAAAAGAAAATGGAAAGCTACGAGTCATGCTCTTTCAGTTGTTTCATTCACATAATGCACAAAGGATAAGTTCCAGAACAAAACCAACAATGTGCACACAGAGTCATGTTCTTTGCATATTAACATAGCAAGATGAAGCATTATCACTATATGTTCTTAAATTTGCATGCAAATAATTTTGACAAATTCTTGAATGAATTTTAATTAAAAGACGAACTAAACTATTTGCCATTTGTTGAACATCCTGATTAAGGAAAACATTTAAGAATGTGCACATTTTTAAGCCGAAGCGTATATTACTGATACATGTGAGAGGTGGCCTACGCTTAAACAAACTTGCTGAATTGGAGCCCAGGAGTTCTTGCGTACCATGTATTAATTGCTGCTGTGTGGAGGGGAGCAGCTGGATTCTGTTCAGCCTCATGCTGCAGGATGAAATCCTAGATTATCAACACTAGCCTTTTCAGTTAAAAGTTTTAATCTATCTAAAACAGTAAAAAATAGAAGTTTAAAGTGCTCTGACTCTTTAATAGGTGCTGCTTTAACAAGAACAGGAATTAAAGTATGCAGAGAGGCTTCAGGATTACCCACTTATTTTCAGATTATTTGTACTATGATAGTCAAGACAACACTGGCCCAAATGATTTGACCTGCAGCATTCCCACAGGAGACTCTCACTGATCATCAATGCTGAGGGAAAAGTAACAAACAATGACAGCATTTTCCTGTTATATTCCTGTTGATAGGAAGAAATAGATGCTCCTCTAATTAATCACATAGAAAAAAAGCAGTAAATTAAAAAAAAAAAAAATCAATGCCTGCCATAGGAGTTGAGTCTTTTAATGAACTTTTAATGATATGTGTAGAGTCCAAAAGAACACCACACCACCAAGAGAACAGCTGGTACCAGGGCTCATGCAAAATTAGAAAGGAAGGAGATTAAAAGTGACATAATTCACATACCTAAAAGCCTCAATGATATATGCACTAGCTGGTACGCTTCCAGGGGTCCCTGGTTGCCAGGACAGGGTGACACTGTTCTTAGTAACATCAGTGACCTGAGGTTTGGATGGTGGCCCAGGGAGGTCATTTATATCATAATTTTTACTGACTGTCGCTCCACCGGATTCTGTGAGGGGCAAATTCAAAACAATTACTTTTTACCCTTGACTGTATAAATTTGACCAAAGTAGAAGATTAAAAGGAAAAACATGCCAAACATCTCCAAAATCAGCATAATCAATGTTCTTCATCTGTAAAGAACTAAGTCAACAATTGCATTACCACATATATTTTTGGATGAAAAGCTATATTTTGTAGGTACATACTGAAAGAAAAAAAAACACAAAACTCAAAACGTTATATATATGTATATTAAAAAAGAAAAGAAAGAATAACAGAAAGACCAGCTTTGCTGAAATTTACATAACATACCAAAACCTTAGTTATTGGAAGGCCAAAAAAGTTCCTATATCCAAATCAACTCCAGTACTCACAGACAGCACATTGGACCTTGACAGGCCTCTGTGTAGGCGTAATACTTTTCTTGCCCAAGCCAGTTACCGGTAAATTCACAGCTTACTAATACTCCTGTTTAGAACAGTTATAACGTGTCACTGTCACTGGTGACAAATACAAATTGTTGCAATATCAACAGGCATTTTAAGATAACAGCGCTGAAATGCAAGGGGTGTGAAGGAACCCAACCTTTCCACCTAAAACTTCTCCATCTCAATCCCAGAATTTCTAGAACAGATTACTTCACTCGGACTGCTCTAATACAGTCTACACTTTCATTCTGTGACAACTGAAAACCAGCCCCTGGACATTGCTTACCTGTCACCTCCAGCACAGCACTCCAAGATGTCTCCCCACTGGAACTAGTAGCAACGCAAGTGTAAGTCCCGGTATCTGACAGCTAGACGCAAGAAACAGTTAAGGGCAGTTTTATCAGCCTTTTAGAATCAGCTGACAGAGTTTACTCTAATTTTCTTTTTCCCAGTGTCTCTTGGTAAAAAGGACTTAGCCTACGTTTTACACCAGACTAGAGGGCACCAGACATTTTCAAACAATCATTTAACAGTGGCTTAATTTTAGAGAATATGATTACTTGCTTCTAATACTTTTCTAATTTTCATATTGTTAATGGTATCAGTACAGCACGTAAGTGCTACAGAAGAGATGTTTTAGACTATCAAGCTTTGTATTAGCTACAACAAATGCAGGTGAAATCAGGTAACAATATAACAGCCATTAATTTCTTAGAGGACAAAAATCTCAGTGTTCATTACCCCATCATGACCCAGAGACACAGTTTCCAATGCCAGGAAAGCTGTTACATCATCTTAGACTCTTATGACAGATGAAGTCATTTCATACAGGCCACCCCACATCCAAATACTGTTGCTGAGCCTTAACAGTGGTTCTCTCTACACAGACAGTCCTCCAAGCCATTTTCAAATGGCAAAGTTAAATCAGATCCTACACCACACCTACCTGTCTTCTGTTTCACATGGGATTTTATTTCAGGCTCACAAGGCCCTTGGGTAGCAAAAAAAAAAAGCATTTGTTCAAAACTGGTGTTATTCCCTTGTCAGTTCATATATTTCAAATTTATTTGAGGAAACCATTTTGAGTTATATTGTCAATATTAATCTCACTGCTGTATAAATGGTTCTACTGGAAAATTTACCTAGTGTTTTGCTAGTCTTTACTTAAATATAAGTAAATATTTCTGAGACAGGAACCAGTGAAGACTACAGAGATGGGTGGAAAACGGTAACTTCACAAAGCACAAAACATACAGAGGAGCTCTCCTGACACTACGTATAAAGCATGGTAATCTGGAGATGGACGCAGAAGAGGGAGAGTGCTGACTCTAGTGATAAAAGAGAAGAATTATAGTCACCATCAGACGACTTGACGGAAATAGGACTGCATCCAAGAAGCCTTATTGGACTTTAAGGAATTGTAATGGGAGTTCTGCTAAATGAAGATTGGCACTATAGCAGAAGTGCTTATACCTCACTCTTCTAGAAGAATGTCAAGGCAAATAATTGAGATTTTCTTCAGATTACTTGTTGATATATAATTTAATTGATTCTTAACTTGGTCACGTTTGAATTTTGATGGTATTTTCTTCAGATACGCTGGGACTGCAGTGTACCATTCTTAGGGGCAAGAAGCAACTGATTAATGCCAGTTCAATAGTCCGAATGAGCATGACTTACATTTTAGGAGGTTCTTTTGCTGTGAAATACAAGTAATAATTAAAACCCCCTGACAATGCCTCAACGACTCAAAATATAGAGGTACTGCTAATGAAATGAGAAAGACTCTTGAAAAGAGACAGATTTTCCAGAGGAGAGCACCTTACTGCATTCTGAAGCAGTGTTTTATTTTGCTTCTTCCAAGGTTTTATTAAATGTATAATTCTTCATTATGTGATAATGGAGAATATTTCTCAAGGCTACGGTTCTCAACTTCATTTGTGTACTACCGTGACAGATGGTGTATGGCATACTCAATGAAGTATGTGGTACACACACCAGAGTAACTTGCAGAAGGCAAACTCAACGTATAAAGCAAGCTGGAGATATGCTGCCTCTTGCAAGTTATGGTGAATTATCTAACTTCCAGACTCTGGATGGATTAGATACAGACCTAGTGTATTGATAATTCAATTATTTATACTTTTTTTGTGCTATGGAAAAAAACAACAGGGGAGCTGAGTGGAAAATCTTTGCTACTCAGTAAAAGAAACAGTTTTCATCCTTAGTTAATGCAGGTATCTAAATCTGGTGTTGTACACTTTTATGGAGCAGAAGGGAGTTTTCCATCAGTATTGACCTGTCCGAAAGGGTACTGAATGAGTTACATACATAAGTTTTTAGTTGTCTTCCTCAGAGCAACTGGGAAGGCTGGCTCATCAGAAAAATCTCTAGGTTCACATGTATGACTGTGGCCCATGGTTCACTGTAACTGCTGCAGACTCCTGAATAATTTGATTTACACACACAAAGAAAGTTGCATGGCAGAAGAGGATGGTCTCAAAGGTTTAAATAGTAGTGGCTCATCTTTACCCATGTCTTGAAATCTTTTATGATTGTGATAGTGATTATTTGTGTGGGAAGGAGAAGGCTGAGGACATGTGGGTGATAAATATGATTTTTTTTTTTTTTTTTAACTTGGGTATGTAACTGTACTTGGACATATCTCATGGCCATTTTTTGCTTAGGAAGTGTTGCTAGCCCTTGCTCAGACACGTTTGAGAGAAAAGTTAAACACTCCAGATTTAAATCCATATTTAATTCATAAAAATTGCAAGGTATGGGAGAAATCTGGTTTTTATGATTGTGTGTGTTTTTTGTTCTTAAGGCTGAGTCAAACAGTGCACATTACTGCAACCAAGGGGTTTATAAAAAATGTCTTTCTGAGCCTTTAAGGAAAATTGGTTACTAGTGAATGAGCCACTTAAGGATCAATAAATGCTTCATGTCTTTCCAAACCACACTCACTACTAACACTGTTTTCTTCTCCCCTTGCAAGCAATTTTTTTTCCTTTCGTTTACAGACCTTTTGCCTCTAACAGCGAGATTAATGCGCTGTCACGATTCAGAACCAATTTCATTGTTTGCATAGCTGCATGCAGACAGGTATCCCAGGAGCTTCTGCCTCATGGACACACCACAGAAGCCCATCATCGATGCCTGAAAGTTTGTTTGAAATCACTAAGCTTCCACCTTTAATTGCTGCTTTCTAACACTACTGGGGAATCTTGACTATTCAAGCGCACTCTTTAATCCAGCTCTACAGGAAAAATGCATTAACCTTCATGGCCTAAACCTGCCTTCAGCCCAGGGAGGAAGGATAAATTGTTTACTCTATGAAAGCTAGCATAAATTTTTTAATAAATTCCATTTTGTTTCAAGGAAGTTAACAATTCATCTACGATCACTGATGAGATGGTATCAGAAAACAAAACTGCACTTCATGTCTTGTCCTCAGTAGCTATGTTCATTGACATTTTTTTGGACGGCAAAGCTAAGTGCAGAAATTACTGTTGATGAAATTAAATGGTTTCTGAAATTGCCTTTAAGTTCTTGACAAATAATGACATCTACCTTACTACTTTTCTATATAAATGCTTGTCCACATACACACAAACAACCATGCATTTTTATCTTTGAACAGAAAAAATTAAAAGCCCAAACAAAGATTAGTAATGCAATGTTTATCAACAAAATCTGACATTATACTATTTGGAATATTATAAGATTTCTTTGTACTTTTAAGATATCCTATTATCTCACGTGTCAAAATGTAAATATTATGATAGGCATTTCGTTTTGAGTAGAAACCCATCTGCATATACGTTACAGTGTTAGATGTCTTCTTCCATTTGCAGCCTTATGAAACCAGCCAGCGTGACATTGGGATAAATCAGCCAGCTCAAGACTGCCAAGACTCATTGATGAAGAAAGTGCACAGCCAAACCCTGATGAACTCCAAAATCACTTGCTAGCACAATAGCTCCTTGAAAAATTATGATCAGGTGTTGAAAATGACCTGCTCTAATTTTTAACAGAGACAACAGATGAGTGGCTTCATGGTGAGACCAACTGAAAAGATAAGGAAGGCCTGTCCTTTTGTATTTATACCCATCCCCAACTCAGGTGTTTCATTGCAACATAAGTAAAATTTTAAATATCAATGTTTAGGGAATTCTAATAGAAATATCTGATGGTAGTTTGGCTCTTCTCCCCTCCTCCCCCCCCCCCAATGTCAAAGAATGAAATAGAATGTGGACTTGGTGAGAATTTCATAGTAAAAGAGACAATTAGGTTGATTTTGAAGACAGCAGAGCTGCTTGAGACACACACCAACAGTTCAAGACTAGCCATGTATCACTTACTTTGTTAGCGCTACTCACCCGCAGAGCTTTAATCTGAAGCGTTCCCTGATCCTGTATAGATGTTCGAGGGTCTCTGCCCAGGAAAGTGAATCCTTCTTTTAACCAGCTGATGACAGGAAGGGGGTCGCCGGTTGCTTTGCACTTCAGCAAAGCTGTCCCATCCACTGCCAGTGTCTGATTGACCGGCCCCTGGAGGATGATGGGTGGAGGCCTATCTGTCAAGACTAAACAGTGACACATGTGTTGGCATCCACACCGTTAACGATCCTCTGCTGCAGCTAGCCCTTTCCTTGACACAGTACCAATTTTAACAGGCTGGTTTAGGTTAGCCTCTAAAAGGCTAAAACCTTTATTTTTGGAAGACCCACAGATACACGTTAACAATTAACTGGTATATTTGAAAAGCGTTTGTGTAAGAATTTTATTACACCGCTGCAACACCTAGATATATAAAATTCTGTTAGCAAAGATCATCACACTCATTTGATTAAGACAGGATGAAAATCAAGATCTTGATCCAGAAAAGAACCGAGGTATATCTCTCATTTCTTCCAATTTAAGAAAGCACTTAAAGCACATGTTTAATGTCACATCAAAATGTGCTTAATTGCTTACCTGATTTAGGGCTTAAAAGAGAAAATCTGTTAAAGTTCAAAGCGAAACATTGTAGCCATTCTAGCATGGGTACCAACCACATCCCCCATCCACACTCAACTTGCAAGTTTTCATCAGCAAAAGTATCTAACAGAACCTCAGTGATCTAAATGACTCCACTCTTTCCAGTGCAGAAAAATTCAAACTCAACCAAGCCATTTAACAGCTTGCTTACCAAATCATTTCATCACCTTTTAAAGCCATGACCTCTCTTAACTTTTCCCCCTCTAATAATTTACATTTGCATGCTTGAAATAGTGCTTAAAGGACTCCATAACCAGTTAGCGAGTGCATATCTGCGTATAAACCTCATTCCATGACCAGTGGGATATCTTGAAGTTGAGGTAAAATGCTCATGTTCACTCTTCTTGAAAGACCAATTTTTTCAGAAATAATTCTGCTGTTGAACCTATTCTCTGAGCCATCTGTTAAGCAGCAAAATACAGCTTTTGTTTATACAAAATGAATGTCAAATACTTGAATATAAACAAGTCTATGACTCCTGCATAAAATCAGTATAACAGAACTGAGAATTCATTTTTATATATTTACCTGCCACATTGCTGCTGTTTTAAATCTTGGAACAACCGAAGAGTTATATGATTGGTATTAAATATTGTAACAGGCAGGATTAGCTCCTAAACCAATGTAGATTAGCTTGCCCCCACTGATATCAATTGAGTTTGTATCATTTATTCTAGATGAGAATCTGGTTCATTATAGTCCATACACAACACCTGACTCTAACAACGAAGTGAAAATAAACTACTGTGAAGCGATATGGTTTCCGTTGTATTTGAGCTGTTTGAGATGCAAACCTCTGGAACCTTCAACAGATCCAAAGCGCTTTCATTACATTACTTAAATAAAAAATACTAGGAAGATGTTAGGGGTAGATTTTATACCCAAAATAATTGTTTCTGAAACTGTAATGTTGCGAAAATACTAACTACCTTCTTTTGTTAACAATATACACAAAGTATAGAATCATTACTGTTAGTGGCACCTTGGAGTATGAGTTCATCACATTTATTGAAACTGAAACTAGAAAGCCAATACAGATTATCTATTAACACCAGAACATGAAAGCTATTTTGGGAATTCTGAATTATCACCCATTGAAAGCAGAAACGGGACAGGAAACACTATATTACAAGAAAAGAGAAAACGTAATGCATTTTCACCTTGATATGAAATTTTTGATCTCACTAAGATTCCTTATGACCACACAGTTCAGCCACTTGGTGAAATAAAAATTGATCTCAGCTCATATGTTACTATCAGCATACCTGCAGCACAAGTATATTCAAACAAAATCTCAGCTGCTTAGATTTTCATTTAGACTTAACGTAAAACAGCAAATCCGAGTTTTCTAGGTAGCTAAAAATTAAGGAAAAACTATTCCATTGCAGTTACTTGCTGCATCTAATTGCCTTTCATATGTGTAGCAATGTAGGTATTTTCAAAACCTACTGCATTACAGATATTGTTCTTTGGCATGTAATTAGTTTTTTTACAGCCCAAATGAGGAGCTCATAATCCTTTAAATAGCTCTGATCAATAGTGTAATTGAAAGTCTCCTGGCCAGAAGGAATCTTCATTTTCAAGGGTGTTATGGGTGAAAGACCACTACAGGTTTCCATGACACTAAGGCTAAAGGTTAAATGAACACTTAGGGTTTCCACTGATCTGTGAACGACTGTATTGTCTTCACAAGTATGACTTGTAAATCTTCTCTAAAACGTGTATACGTGCTTGAATTCCTACTACCAGGTCTCCAGTACAAGGATTCAAAACTCGGTTAGAAGTTTAAAAAGATACATCATAAGAATTCTGAGGAACAGAGACATAACGAAAAATACCCACAATACGGGGGTTCTGTTAGTTTCTTTTACAACATTTTAATTTTTTACTTAAATTTTATGTTGCTTCTGTTGCAGGAAACTTTTATATCCATTCCACAGAAACATTTTTTTGTGGATAAAATAGATTTACATTGTAAAAGAGATTTCAAAATTATTTAATTTTTAAAAATGGTTTTGAAACTGTCAGCAGACATGTATTCACATATTCTGGTAACTGAAAAATTATCAGGTTCCTTTTGTGATAAAATGCAGCTTAAATTTTGAGCAGAGTATCAGAAAAGAACAAATAATATTTGTTAATGAACAGTTTATTCACTACAAATGCAACTTGGATCTGCTCAAACCATGTTTAAATTTGGGTGGAATCTGGTCAAATTACAACAGGAAATTAAAATAAGAGAATGAAAAAATGAAGTCTTTACTTTGGCACTTCCAAAATCAACATTTCAAAAATTTTCCTGGTGAATTAGTGGGGAAAATCAGATACAAGTTGTTGTCCCAAAGCAAGATCATTTACCTGATTACAAAATTCTCATGATAGCATGATAGGGCAGGGTGTTCTCCTGAGAGGTGGAAAAGCAGAGACCAACCCTTCCTCTGTCTTTTTTGAGGAAGAGCTTCACAAGAGGCTGTGAAGTTGTTCTGAATTTATCCTGTTTGAAACTGTCACACTTGCTATAAAATATGTAATATATATTTGATCAGGGACAGGAATGATGGCGGCTGGATTTGCAGATGAGTAAACTGTGAGTGATATTAAATTCTTCCAGGAGGATTTGAGAGAGACATATCCCAGAATATTCAACAGACCTATAGTCAAAAAATAGCAGAGTAGTTTGGGAAAAATGCCGTAAGAGTCTATTCCAAATGGAGAGGGAGCTGTTGAGGTATGCTGTCAACTCCTTCTCTCCTTTTTTTTTTTTTTGACATCTGTTCTGAATTCCCTTCTATGTCCAGCCTTTTGCTTTCATTCAAAAGCCTATAAATGAGATCTTTTTAATTAGTTGAATATCCTAAAACATTTCATTCTTATGTTGCCATCCACTGGGGGAGGTTAAGCTTGCCCCTGCATTCCAATACTCATCCTAAACTGCAACCGCTGGGTAAACTAGCATTGCTACGCCGATCCTACAGTTGAGCATACAGTGGACGAAATTTTTATTACTAAATATAAATAATGACCAGGTTTGGAGAAACTGAGATCTTCTCCAAAAGACTCTGTGCATGATGGATAAATTTATGGAATGAAATACTAATTGTAAACTATTCTTTTTATTTTGAGCACAGACATAGTTAGATGGAAGCATTTGGTTTATTTGCGTGATTTTAAGACTGTGAACTGCATGTTGCACGTCTTGAGTTTGAAAGGATTGCTAAGATTGCCTCAATTTTTAAAATGATTTTGCTTTTCCAGATGTGCGTTAGACAGCAGATTATGTGATAGCCTTTCAAGAAAATACAAGATTTGAATTTCAAATACACGGAAGGCTCTTAGCACAGTCCATAATCAGCAAAATTATCACTCAGCTCAGCACATTTCATCACAGCTAGTAATCTCTTCTCATGTGAACACTTGAGTTAAAAATATTTCCAGTAAAGACTTGTAAGTGCAAAAATGTAACAACTGAAACACTGCTATATATGGTGTAATTAAGCACTTGTTTTTCTGCACATGACATATGTTTTCATTCTGTATTGGAACTTCAATTGGATCTAAATTACTCTGGATCAAACAAAAATGTGTTCAAAATGAAAAAGATGGCTCGCCACTATTATTAAATCATTAACCAAACAGAAAAATTCTGGGCTATGAAGTAAAACTGAAATCACCAGCCAAAAACTAGAACACTAATGCTGAAGTATATAGCTAGCATGCACAGTGTTTATCTTTTATTATATTTTTTAAAACCATTAAATTAGATTTCCCTACTGATAAAAATCATTAGCTTCCATAACTTCCGCTCAGAATCAACTAAAACAGATTATTTAGACATTTATGGTTAACTTCCTAACTGAAAGCAATTAAAAAAATATCTGCGATCTAATGGTACATTTATTTATATAATCTCAGTTCCACAATATTGTTCTGGCACTTTTCTCCTGACCTCACCTGCCCTTTGACTCAAGGATGCAATGGTATTTCTATAAAGCAACCTTGTATTATTTCATAACGATCATGCTGACAGTGGGGTCTGGAAAGTGTTTGAAGAACGCAGGCCTTGCATTCCTTGAGCAGCAGAGCCACCAGCTAATGCTTTCTCTAGCAATGTGGAATGCACACCGCCTTTCATCAGAATTAATTGTAGTTGAGTTTGCATTTTTAGCAGGGACACCTTTGTAAGCTTTCTGTTGACTCGTTAAATAAACTAACGAAAATTCCAAAGAGGTCATTAGGATTTATTATTTCTCCCCCCCCCCCAACACCAAGAAATAGATAAAGATGGACCACAGGCCCTGTCTGTCAAAAGGAAGAATTTCTCATCACTAATATCCTTGAACCTGATTTGATCCTCTCGGCCCCTGTTGCAGTAAATCTGTACAGCATCAGCAGGTGCAACCATTAACAGCTCAATGTCCTCTTAGCCAATGTTTGTGTGTTCTGTTTATTCCAATCACAGTCATGGCACTGAATCAGGCAGTGCTATAGACAGATATTAAAAAATACTGCCTTTCCATTAATTTAAAATGACCTTTTAATCTACATTTAAATTTGAATTGAATGAAAATGCATCATTTTGTCAGAGACCATGAGAGGAAGGACTTAAAGAGACTGCAGAGCGAAGGTTAGCCTTTAGTCTTCAGAAACTACTTTACAGAAAAGCAATGTGCTTGTAAAGATGCAGGGATAAGGCAGAAATTATCTCCCTTTGTCATAAAAATATAGACAGCTTTTGGAAAACAAAGAAAAGGCATCAAATTAATGCTCAAACCTCTATAACATGAGCCTGAACCTCTCTACCTGTCACTTGTGATGAATATGTTCTTCTGAAAAGCCAGATTATTCAGAATTAGACATCTTTTCAAACTTTCATGGTGCAGGCAGGTCTCTAAGGGAACAGTAAAAGTAGACCTCTGCATATAACAACAGTTTTAATGGCAAAAATTCATCAAAGTCTGTCAGGGGATATTTAATGAGTCAGTTAAGACAGGGAATAATGACGCTGGGGAATGCAACGATCTCCTAGTATAAGAGGAATTCTGTTGTTTTCTTCACTAACATTAAAGGATGCAGACTGCCTTCTATCCACAATGGAATGAAGGGGGATATCAATGGGATTCCTGGTTTTAGATGGACTGAAGTAAACTTCAAGGCAGGATAACTTTCAAATCCAAAATTTTGAAATGAAAAGCATCAAGAGAGATCATGTTGTACTTTTCTTTTCCTTTCCTGAAAACCCTACCTACGTATTTACATGTCTCTTTTAGCATCTATCCATACTGAGAAACTCTTAGAACACAATTTTGAGGCAAGGAAATATCTTGGCGCCTTATTGACACAGGGAATAAAGGTCTACATGTTGTAGCGGTTCTAAACCAACAGTACTTCAGTAAGTTCAAGGTAACTGTGTTGATTTAATTGAGCTAAGAACACATCCCCAAACTAGCTGATAATACTGAAGACTGAGAATGAGGTGGGAATTGAGCGTGATTTTTCTGCACCCCAGTTCACTGCTTTAATCACGAACCTATTAATTCTTCATAACATTTTTTGCAGTCCTACCTTAGCTCCAGCAAACCGAGATGCTTGCTTTCTCACCAACCCTATTCTAAGCTCGTTTGTACTTTTTTTGTATTATTGAGGAACCTCCAGAAAGCAAGCAAAAGGCAAACTAGACTTTGATGCCTTGCACAGAGAACCCTTTCATTGTATTTGTCTGTTTACATGTATGAATTACGTGCTCTCATATGCCTTTATTTACATCACTTTTAAAATACTTTTGACAGGAAAAAACAATAGGAACTTCCATAGCTCACCATCAGTAACCTCCAGCTGAGCTTTTGCTAAAATGCTTCCAGCAACCGTCAGTGCTTGACAAATGTAGTAGCCTGCATCAGACCGCTGAATGTTGGTGATAGTGAGGTCTCCGGTTGGTGACACTGAATACCTGCTGTTGGGTTGGAGAGGCTGGTTTGGGAAGAGTAGATTCTGCAAAGACAATTCATCTCACATCAATTCAAAACACAAAAGCACCTCTTTTCCCTCAGCTAGAGAGGCAATGATTTTTCCCTAAAAGTACTATATATAAGCTAGAAGAAAAAGTAAGTGTGGTTATAACCTTAGGAACACATAGAGCCAGCTTTCCCTGCCTTGGGCAACTTGCAGTTTAAATTAGAAACAGCCTTTTGACAGCACACAGTGGTGTATTCTGGCTGGGGGTCCAGGCAAGGAAAAATTTTCCAACAATCGCATTTGAGTGATTTGTATTTGTGACACATTCATCTTCATTCTAAATGTAATTGAAATAATATACTTAGTTGGCTGTCAAACCAGGAGGACACAATACTACAGTAAACATTCGAAAACTAGCAGAAAGAATTGAATCCTGGGGACTTGAGGGAGCACAGAACTATTGTTTGGCTGTGAATATGTTCTGGGCAAAGGAGAAAGTAAGAGCATGGCACAGAAGGAAAGCTGTGAGGAAGATACAAACAGGTCATAAAGTAGGAGAAGCTGGCAGAACGTGAGATCTTAAAGGAGAAGTAAAAGGAAATTAAAACTGAGATATACCAAAGAATAAAAGCAGCATGGAGCCTTGAGGGTGAAGAGAAAGAGCATAAATCTGATGTGGAAATCATCAGAGAGAAAAAAATATTTCATGTAGGATAAGACAACAGTTAGCACAAAACAGGGGGATTAGCTTTTGCCTTTGGGCTGGATTGGAGAAAAGACATGTCAATAAGAATAACTGGAATGGATGCAGCAGTCATTGCATATGATGAAGGACTGAATGAATCAATAATACAGAAAAGGACAGAAAAGCTTTTAGTGGTGAAGGCTGTACTTTCAAGGAAAAAGTTATACCGTCTGGCACAGCTCTCCATGTGAATAAAAAAAGAACAGGAAAAGGGAGGCAATGTGAACAGAAAGGTCAGCAGCATTGCCCAACGAGAGAGAAAGGGGAACAGATTAAACAATAATTAAACAACAGTAATTCCAGTCCGGCTTTTATGTCAACTCAACAAGCCCCTCTGAAAAATACAATTGTTTGTATCAGGAATACCCCACCACGCTGTTACCGTGCTGTGATAAGCTTTCAGTCATTATTGCAGCTCTGTATAGCATGGCTGTGCTTTCTAATGATGACTCCCTACTAACTTTTAAGCTTGTCTATATGGGCTAAAAAGAAAATCTAGAAGTATAGAATAGGGTATTACGTGAATTTTCTGTAGGTCTGCTTCTTCTGCAGTAGACCTTAATGGTTCACAAAAAATTATCTGGAACTGACAAGCAACAAACTTGGACTTCAAAAAATTCTGCTTTGAAGTGAAACTCACCCCTTTATCTCTCTGGTTTTGGCAATAAAAGGAGAGAGATATGCTTTAAATAAGATCCGACACCCAAGTATCGTTACAATTGTATTAACCCACCAGGCTACTTGTCACCCTAGGGTGAGTCTTTCCCCTTATCCCCTTTCAATGTCAATGGTCAAGAAATTTTTCACAGCAAATTTTTCCTCAAAAATCAATATGCACCCAGTAAACATGTCAGATCCAATAAGAAAAAAAGTGTGAAAATTCTGAAACAATTTCAGGCTACAGGGCTAAGTGAGTCTTGAAAAATTGCCCTGTTTTCTGAATTGTGTTGAAACTTTCAGAATAACCTCTGCCTGGCACAGACACCTACTGAATGAGGGTATTATGAAAACTCCACTAAATTTTATGAGAAAGAAGAGAATTTTGATATGGCTGAGCTTGACACTGTTTATCACTCATTATGCAAAGTGTAAAAAGAAACACAATGTAAAAGACAGTGCAAGGATCAAGCTCCTAATTCTTAAGAGGAAGAAGATCTGCTCTTCATTGCTGCACTAGAAAGGGGAGGCTATCCTTCTTTTTATCTTCAGCGTGGGCTTATCTGTTCTTGAGAGGTACCATATCCTGGTGAATATTCCACGCTTCAGAAGGAGCTCATCAGCCTCATGACTCCTTCCTTCAAAGACCAGATAACTATGAATTATAACTTGTCCTAAATTACAGTACAACCCCTTTTAAAATGTTTTTACAGTTTCACTGGTTTTAATTAGCTTTTGGGTTGCTCATCTGGGCACAATGGTGGCGTACTAGGTTGCAAACAGGGGGAACAGAGTCATCCCTGATGTAATACCACTGAATTTGTCTCAAGGAAGAATTTAATTTTGAGAGTCTAAAGGTTACACATGCCCTGATCTGGTGCATTTCATTGGCGGGCGGCTGTTAGGCTCTGGGGAAAAGGCTACTGAGGACAAAGGAGCAGCTGTTGGCACAAAAAATGACTCAGAAGGGAACAGCTCCCCTCCCTTCCAGCTGGTTGTGCTCAGAAACAGGACCGAGAAATGGATTCACAATGAAAAATGCTCTACAATTACTGGAGTGGGCTAACATGACTACAAAACGTTATTCTGAACACTAACAGTGGTGCTGCTTACAGTTCCTCAAGTAATAGCAGAAGCACACATTGTAAAGCCAAGAAACAACTCATAGCTGGGCATGCAAAGGTCAAGAGTCATGTATGTTCAGTGCACCACAGCTAATTTGACCAAAATACTGTCCTTCAGATTTGTACGATGATATACAGTACTTGGAAACTCACCTGTTCTGTGGTGTCTCATTGCAAAATCTGGCAAGTTGCGAATTGAGACAGTAACTTGTATTACTTCACTGATGCTCAATTAAGATTAACATGAGGGAGTAGTGAATCACACTGAGCTATGTTTCAAGGTTTGATTATAAACCATGTAGGTATCAATTTTTACGTTGCATTTATTTGCCAAAAAAGACCATTCTAACCCTCAGGGATCTGGTTCTCAATATGGTAATTAATTTTCCAGGTTTGTAATTAAACAGCTTCAACATGGTACAATCAGTAGGTAATAACATTCAATTAAAGACGCAAGATGCATTTTCACCTTAAAATGTTTTTACCCTTGAAGTGATACCAATGGAAGAGGATAAAATAGAGTATTAACACTTTTCAATTACGCTAAATGACTTTAATCCTGCAAATGATGCCCTACTTTAATTAGAAGCTCTTCTCTTTATTACAGCATGATGGATGTCCACTTTATTAGATTCAAGTGTGACACTATAAGCTCACTTCACATAAACATTACCATGTTATTAAAATGCTCTACAAGGAAGGGTTTTGAAATGTTTGCTAGCACATCAGTACTTCCTACTTTAATTTCAATATGTTATTCTACTTTCCCTTTGGAACAATTTTCGCCTTGGTGAGACTCACAATACTGTGCTTTTCCAGGATGTGATCCATGGAGGCTAGATCTAAAGATCTCCGAATAATACGCTGAAAGAAACATACTGAAGACTAAGCTTACTCTCATACAAGCTTACTCTCATACAAGCTTACACTCATAAAGTAATAGTGTTGTATCTTTGTAAGCCACAAATGCGACGTAGCACAAAAAGCTGTGAGCCTTGGTCCTATTACTCTGGAGCAGTTATCTGCCCTCGTGAGAAGGTGAAGCAGAAGCAGGTAGGGCAGAGCGGGAGATCTGTGGTTCAGTTCTTATTAAACTGAGCTGGTACACACAATGCCTCCAGATTAGACAAAAGGCACACCTGTACTGCACAGCACAGTGTGAATATTTGAGTTAACTCACATATCGCTGTATGGCAAAAGAAGGCACAAGACTCTGAAAAGCCTCATTTAGCCAATGGAGAAGGGTATGCAGTATAGATACATAGACAGGCGTAGCCACGACAGGCTTCATCAGGGAGCTGCAGGAGGCACTGTCCTTGGGCATCCATTTACCCCTTTTAATCTCTTCTCAGGTGCAAGACAGAATTTGACACAGTTTGCAGTGTTCAAATTTAACATACTCACATGAACTGCATGTTGAAAGGGAGAAGGCCAATACAGCAACAGCAGTAAAAAAAAATGTTATGGCATGACATTCAAATATTAAGCTATAGAAGTTAGTATTGGCTGATGGCAACATTGACTGCTACATCAGAAATTTTGCTTTCAAAAAATGACAGTAAGAATCAGGGAGATATTTCCAAAACTAGATTTGGAAATTTCCTGAGACACTGTTACTGAAGAAAGCATCTCCGTGTTCAAAACCTGTATCTATATGCACTATGAGAATATGCCTATGCAAATCAGCTTGCTAGATATATATCTGCTTGATCGTGTCTAGACAGGTTGTGAACTGTAATTACTGCACTGATTAGTTAAAAATTGAGTCATACCTTTTTTATCTACTATGTATGTCTCACCCATCTGTTTGTTGGGGGATTCAGAATGAAAAGTCTTTAAGATACATACTGTTGCGTTCTATATGTTTATACAGCACCGAGCACAAGTTTCACCAACTTAAATGGCCTTTGAGTTCTTCACATTATTAATATTTAAAAAAAAAACAGCAAAAAATTGTCAGTAGAGAATAGTGATAGTTTAAAAGACAAATTCCTGTGAAAGATCAAAAGAATATATGAAAGGTAATATAAATAATATTCCTAAAAATCTAACAATATGACTATTTAGAAAGGCTTGAAAGACTTATAGAGTGCTTATAGCTTACCTGGCTTCCTTCTTTTTGCCAGAAAACAGCTGGCTGGGGATTTCCTTTAGTTTCACAAGGAAAAGTCACTGTTCGACCCTGGGCTACAATCTGGTCTCGTGGTCTCACCACAAACTGTGGGGGAGCTACAATGTAAGAAAAACCATAGTGTAAATTTAGGGTATTTTGCAAGGGGGGGATGAGGAATATTAAAGGAAAGAGACAACATTATGGAGATTTTTTTTTATGCCGGAGGACATAACACCAGAAACATTAATTAGTGTAGACAGAACTAATATATAAACAAAAACAACAACAGCAACAAAAAGAGCAGCAATATCAGTATGTGATATCCTCAGTTGTAAAAAAAAGAAAAAAGAAAGGAAAGAAACATTACAACCATACATGCTAGAGTAAATTCTGATGACAATAAATGCTAAGGAGCAGCAGTCAGGTGTTTATGATATCAGCTGTGGATGTATTCTACCTTTCATCTGGGCAAATATCAGCACTCTCATACCCTCTACGCTTCACAGAGCTGCTTGTGCTGGAGCTATTGTGTATTGCAAGGTATGAATTAGGATATACAGGCTGCCTTTTTCAATCTGCCCCTCTAGACTTTTACAAATGACGGAGAAAGGAGAGGAAGGTCTGGATGACAGCAGAAGGACAGAAGTTCAAGAGTTCCCTCGCTTCTCTTAGGGGTAGTGTGGTCAAGAATGGAGTGGGAAGGAGGACTTGCTTTAAAAAGAACAGTTGCTACAACACAAACTTGGGAGATCCAGATTTCAGCTTGTGTAAAGACAAGAAAGAAGCAATAGTTGATGAGTTAGTGGGCAGCAGTGAGCAATGAGTAAGAAGGAATAGGTACTCCAGGAGGTCAGGAAGAGACAAGGAAAAGAGAAAAGGAGAAAGTGGAGTTAAAACAAGAAAAAAGAACCAGGACTGACTATGTTTTCAAGTACATGGCATTAACAGTGTTCAGACATAGGGGAAGAGGAAGCACGGTCAGAAGAGAACAATTTCTAAAAGAGAGGTATAGTTTTACTTGTCTGAGGATGAAGAATAGAAAGTCAATGTTTGGTGGGAATAAGAAGGGAAAGAAAAGGTGTTAATGTGCAGAAGGGAAGTAGGGAAGAAGCAGTGTTGGAGGCTTTGAGAGAAAAAACTTCACATCAGCAACTATGTTGAGAATGATGTGATAAAGCAAATGACTTTTCTATGCATGACATGCAAACCTTCCAGTCTTAGGCCAACATTGAAATTCACTGGAATTGGATTTATACTATTTGGCATATCTTAAAAATGTAAGCAGTGTCTCCAAATATTCTCATCAAAAGACTAGCTAACTTTTGGGGCAGCCTGAAGAAGGGGACAAAATAATAATAAAAAACCCCACATTAATTTTATTCTATTCCACTATCAGTTTGGTCGTTGTGGAGAGGGATGGTTTAGGAACACCAAGCTTTTAGGTAAACAGAATTTAAGTGTTTTAGAAAACCATATTTTCACCATTATAATTACAAACTATTTAATTAGGCACGAAGAGCAATCAAGACCCAGCTTCCGATTACACCTGCTGACAGCAACGACGCAAATCTGCTCACTGCATAGAAATGTATGCAGATCTGATTTTTTTAAAATACGCTTTACAGTTATCTCATGAGGTACTTCCCAAGGCTTTACAGATCAGCAGGAGTCTAAAGAGCACCAGATCAACAGCACTGGTCTAATGCATTCTTAAAATAAGCACTGCAAAACACCCAATAAACATGAATCACCATCAATTTAGAAGGCAGAAGGTGGGGACAACATGAGGAGTCTTCCTTCATACTCCTTCCCTCATACTCCTAAGCATAGGTTTTGGCTTCTCTGAAGAGAGAAGCGTCCACCTCTTCCTCGGGCCTCAGCAGGTGTTAGTCTTCTGGAAGGGCAGAGACAAAGGGCTAGGTGCCCTGCTGTTGCCCATTTATACCCATATGTTTTGAGGTTTCTGTAAGAGCATAGGTGTTGGTACACATACTCTAGGATCTGAACTCACCCTGTTCTATTCCTAAAGTGCTGAACTGCAGAAGTTACTTGTTTTTCCCTCACCTTGTTTTACCTAGAATAACTGTATGCAATCTCTACAGGTGTCAGAAAGCAGTAATGTGGTAATGAGTGCATATGTTTGTTCATTCAATCATATGAGAAGGGAAAGAGAGAAAGCCCTTTAAGTTGTGAATTAGAAACCTCCATTCCTATAGGCATACCTTACATTATGGTATCTCTACAGTTCTGACCACCCACTTAATAAAGGTCACTAAATTAGTTACGCGTTTGCTGCTCAACCATAGAAGTTCATTGCCCAGGACATTAATATAGAATCAATAGCAACTTCAGGCAGAAGGGAGAGCAGAAAACCTCTAACCTCTTCAGTTGTTATATCTGCATTTGACAGGAACTACGCATGAGTCCCATGCTGCATTATGGGTGGCCTCAAGACCATAATCTTTCTATTGTGACACTAAAAACCTGGTGTCAGGAGACCATTCCATAGATCATACCTAAGCATGATTGATGCCTCAGATCACTTTGTAGGCATATTTGGTGCACTGGGGGTATGTTATGCAAACAGTGCTCTGAGACAGCTCAACAGAAGGAAGAAGGGCATGACAAGTCCATGAGCCTATCTTTCAAATCACATAGCCAAATAAGTGAAAGGCAGGTAAGTTTAAGGGTTCATCTTCAGGGCATGCTCTAGTGACAGAGATTGTAGGGGGTTTTTTTGTGTGTGTGTATGGTTGGACTCGATGATCTCAAAGGTCCTTTCCAACCATGAAGATTCTATGATGTGAAACATTCTCACACACACAAGGCTGCATTGTAAGTCGATAACTCAAAGCTCTGAGCAGATGTAATAGCACTGAACTTGTTGCTGTAGCAGACTTTCCAAGGATGAAATTAAGGTAATTTGGTAGTCCAAGAACAATGAGAGATAAACATCCTAGTTTCTACATAGTTTCTAGTTTTTGATCTACCCCCAACTTTGAACATCTCTCACTTTCCTAAAAACAGAAAACTGATCCTTTCTTCTGTAAAAAGAGACAAGGAAACGAAGCAGGAATTAAGGCTGTCGCTCAATCCAGATAATCCAAATGATGTGGATTGACTCTGTCGAGGTCTCTCTCTGACACACACCAAGTCCTATCCAGCATTTGCCATACTAGGTGAACAGAAGATCCATGGCCTCATAGCTACTAGTTTAGGCTTTCTAAAGACTCCAGTAAACAATGATATATAGTTAAGCAAGGATATATTTTCTAGCTTTTCTCTGCAACCATAATTACTAGAAATTCACTAAAAAAATAAATAAATGAATCAGAGCTTTTATTTAAATATAATCTCTTGATCTCACAAGGAGATAACTTTTATTGGTCACTACATTAATTAGAGTAATACCGTAATTTTAAAGAACATGAAAAATGCCATTTTGGTGAAATAAAACTTTATATATTTTTTTTTAATTTATTCAAGTAGGGCGTTCTATAATGAAGGAAAACCTCATTTTGTTGCAGTTTGTTGTCATATTCAGCTATAGCTCTGCTTATAGGCAGCCACTGATAAAAATGACCTTGTTTAAAGCATTTAAACAATGTTTTCACCCTATCAGTTTTGTCTATCAATTTCCATTTGAATAATGCAAATTGAAAACTGAAAGTAACAGTTAATGATTGCAGGAGTAATTCTTGGTCAAGTGTAACTACCAAAGCGGTAAGACTGCCATTATCCTCAGAGAATGCAAAGCGACGCTGCTCAGAGACAGCAAGGCTTCTTTGACAGAATAAGCTCTTTGGCTTTTCAATTTTCCTAAAAATAGAGCTTATTATCTTCATACATAGATGCTGTTTATAAAGATAGATAAATATTATTACTCCCATTTTGCAGAAAGGTTAACTGAGATCATGAGTTCCTCAAAGCCCAGCTTCAGAGGAATGCTGGACATAACCTAATTCAAGCCATTCTTGCTTCTCTCGAAGTAGGTCAATTTTTAAAACATTTTGAAAAGGTACTGTTACAGAAACAACAGCGGGCTTGATATGCTTCAGCTGTTAAAGTTATGTGGTACTTTAATGCTTAATTCAAGCTAAGCATTAAGGTCATTAGAAGAATCTCTTGAAAAAACTGTTATGAAGCAGCAAACAATGTTGTTCCTATCAAACTATTACCCTTTACTGTTTCAGATGTAACGTTAACTGGATTGGAATAAACAGAGTGGAAAAACTCTTGCTTAATTGACATTTGAAAGTCAAAGACAATGGCTCTAAAAGGAAATATATTGCTTGGATTCCAGGGGACTCGACAAAAATATGAAAAAAGAACAATTAAGACCACAGACCTAGGATACTATTGAAACGACTTTTTTTTTTTTTTTTTTTTTTTTTTTTTTTTTAGAAATTTAAATAGTACACAGTAAATTAGATTTGATTTCTGGCAAATCATGCTTTGATACTGCATTCAGCAAGCACTGGCTTCAATCAATGTCACACTAAAGCTCTGTTATGCTAATAGCCGCTTGTGAGGCTGAGCGGGATGATATGGAAATCAGATGGTTGAACATGAATAGAAACCATAGGCCATGTACGAGGGGGCTTTGAGATGAGGGGATGGGGGGACCCTAAGGTTAATCACATCATGTTCAGAACTGTTTTTACAGCACAGAACAGTATTCTACTGCAAGAATTAAAATGAAGATAGAAAAGCATGAGCAGTAGTAAGCATTAGTTACGTTGTTCAAAATGGGAAGAGTGCATTCTGTTGCACTCTTTCTGGATGTCATGTTACGCATGATGGAACGGATCTTTTATTCTATTAATAAATGTATATGAAGGTAGACTCTGCGCAAATGTTAAAGGGAGGCAGAAAAAAAAAAGAAAAAATACTGCAAATTATTTCAAAGGGATTTCTCAACCCTTCTCCAATCTTAATAGTCAGCAGAACCTCTAATCTGAGGTGACGGATTGCATACATTTCGTTCCCAGTAGTGTTACTGAACACTAAAGGTTACGCTGAGTCACCAGGAGCTGATAAAGCTGCTGAGGTAGAGAGGTTTGACTGAGACAGTGAGTTCATCCTTCACAGGTGAACTCTGGTCACCTGATAAGAAACATGGCAGAAGACTCAGATGGGAAGGGGACAATTACCAGAAGAAAATGTGAATTCATAGGAAAAAGTACACCGATCCCATATCAAGTACTAGCAACATTTTCTTCCAGTGACAGTTTTCTAAGCTGATCTTGTGATTTAAGGTTACCATTGAATTCAATGAGCCTAAGGGAATTTTGTTATCATTACTTCCTCACAGCACGTCCCTCGGCCCACGTGCCCTGGGGTGTGTACCTTATATTTCTGTGATTTTAATTAAAAGTAGATACTGTAGCAAGTTTTAGTCCAGTGTTGCTACCACAAGCAGAAATGGAGTTGTAACAATAGAAACGAATATCAGTGGGATTTTTGTTGTTGTTTGGTTTATTTCCAAACATCCTCAGTTACCTAAGGCTGCCACTATGAGACCAGACTCATTTCACATAATCCAAATGATTTCCACATAATGAAAACTTTAGTCATCTTTTAATTACATGTACTTAGATAAAATGTCCTCAAATACCATGGCATATGAGGCTTTATTCAATGCACATTGAAGTCGGTAGGAATTCTCCTATTGGCTTTTGTGGTCTTTGGATCAGACCCATTGAAAAAATAATACATTACAGGAAAACAGTGACAGCAAAAAGTATTAAAGGGCTTAAATTACAGATTTGACAACCTTTAATTGCAACTAATTTCAGTTGATAACGAACTGCAAATGAAATTCATCGTGAAGATTACTTAGACAAGCTAAAGTGATAAATATGAGTGCTTCGTTTTAAACGGGAATTGTTTATTATCCATAAACATATTTCTGTGACTGGTTCAAAGGGGGCAACGGGAAAGATGCTGACTTGTTAAAGCTTTAAGCAAAACTCAGATAATGCTCACTGACAGGGGAAAAAGCTTTGAAGAACAAGCAGAAACACCGTCTGGTAAAGCACCAAGACTCTCTAAGACTCAGCTCTGACTCCAGCAGGGAAGAGACAGCAGATCAACCTAATATTCCCATCTTCAGCCTTTTTCAGCATTGTACATTTGCAGCAATAAATTAATTTCTTATTAATCCTTTCAACAATCAAAGTCACACCTGCTACAATACTCAGTAGCTCTGCCTGGAAGTAAGAGAGTCAGTTAAGGTGATAAGATAATAGCGCCTTCCCCAAATTGTCTTCTGACTTCTGGAACCCCATCAGCATCCCAATCTTCTTTTGCAAAGCCCTCAATGACGTGAAACTGAGTATCTCAATGCTTGTCTCAAACCCTTACCAGAGTGACAACATTCATGTGGCCACTTCAGATGATCTTCAATACCTGTTGATACTTTAAGAGACCAAACTCAGTTCCAGTCTTACCAAATACAGATCAATACTTGTCTCTAAGACGTTTACACAGAGGATAGCAGAAGCTCCCAGAGCTCCAGATGAAGTATGGTGTATTTTGAGAAAGGAGGCAACCCTTGACATCATCTATGGAGTAGGACTACTTATTCGTTGGATTGCTTTGCTGGTTCCAGATACTAGCTTAGACAACAGTTGAAGGCAGTACAGCAATTCTTCCAGTACCTAAAGGGGGCCTGCAGGAAGGATGGGGAGGGACTCTTTATCAGGGAGTGTAATGATAGGACACGGGGTAACAGTTTCAAACTGAAAGAGGGTAGATTTAGATTGGATATCAGGAAGAAATTCTTTACTGTAAGGGTGGTGAGGCACTGGAACAGGTTGCCCAGAGAAGCTGTGGATGCCCCATCCCTGGAAGCGTTCAAGGCCAGGCTGGATGGGGCTTTGAGCAGCCTGGTCTAGTGGGAGGTGTCCCTGCCCATGGCTGAGGGGTTGGAACTAGATGATCTTTAAGGTCCCTTCCAACCCGAACCATTCTATGATTCTATGATTCTATAAAATAATGTTCCCCCACCTTTGTGTGTCATTGGTTAAATTTGTCTAGAAGGCCTGGTAGATATTGGGCTTTTGGATGCTTTTGTGATACAAATGTAAAAGAAAATTGTCAGACCCTACTTGTATACCTTGCTGTAGCAACATTTGCCCTTCGCATGACATGAGCTGCCAATAAGTGCAGATATGAAAGTCTAGGAATTTTTAAAGATGGTTTGCAAGGCTACTATTGCTGATGGAGTAAATAGAGGAAAACAGAAAATATTTCCAGTCTCAAACACCAGAAACCTGGGCTGAGTCAGCAGTTCTTTCCTCAGGAGTTCAGATCTTCTTAATCGGTACCAAAAGTGATGCGTGGTTCTTATGACACAAAGTTATTAGTGCACTATTAGCTATGACTAATGATAAATCAAGAGTGCAGCCTCTGACACAGGAGCCATTACAGAAGCCTGAGAGGATGACAACTTAGGCCTATTACTAATTCAGATATTTCTTATCAGGGATAAACTAATGGAAGCTTCAGATGGTCATTTTCTTTAAAGTGAAAAGACTTCTCAATCTTATGATGTGCTCCAGTGATTAGGTGTGTTCACAGACCGGGAAGGAAGTAACTTTTTAGCATGGTAGTTACAATTGACTTGCCTGGGAAATTAGTTTCATTTTTTTCTCTCCCATGAGTATCATGTAGGCATAGGAATCTGTTAACTATTGCCTAGTATGTATGAGTGCAGTTGGAGTTTGAAACAGGTGCATAGATCTCATTTTTTGGTCATTTTGTTTTTTCTTTAATTATGTTCTCTTCCTTGTTCATTTAGAGTGTTCTCTTCTTCTGTGATTTCTTCTTCAGGTGGACGGTTCTGTTAATAAAAACGAGGAATGGGCACATTGTGGGGATAACAAGTGATTCATGAAGCCACTCATTAGACCTGTGATATTATTTTAAAATGACACAGGTGGAGGTGGCAAAGCAGGTACTAAGCTTGGATTCTTCTGAAAAGCAGCTTCCCATAACCTAAGGGAGTATCTATAATCCATAGCTCAGATACCATCTTTAACATTGACACTGCTTCAAAATTAATTCTCGTATGTCCTGGACCAATAGATCAAATACACAAAATCAGAAGCACAGGGGGCAGACGGGGAGACCTCTCAGCAGGTTGAATGCAAGGAAGCACTGGGGGAGAAGAATCAGGCTACAATGGGGCAGCAGTAGAAAGCAGGGGGAAGTGAGGTCTCAGGAAGATTATTACCAGAACCATTTCTGGTATAAGCGTCCTTCACACTGCTTCTGTCTCACGGAAAGTGAGAAATTCCTTTTGTTTTGTTTTGTTTGCTCTTTTCATATGAGCCATGTAAAAACACAACAGTGTGAAAAGATCAGACTTCAATCATTTGAGAATGCTAAACCTTCCTTCATACCTGGCCTAATTGTTCTAATATTCAAATTAAATTCAGGTTCTGAATTTCACACATAACAACATTTTTATCCTTCAGTTGTTCTGAAATGCTGAAGCAGATAATCTCTGAAAGCGTGGAAGCATAAGCATTTTTTTCTTTCTTTGCAAGAGGTGAAAGAAGTCTAGAGGATCAATAAATAAAGAACGCTAACTGTCCTACATACTTTGACACATAAAATCTCTCTTTTATCCCTGGATGACCTAAAAGAAAGAAGTGGGATAAATCTGCATGGTGAAAAAAGAGATGTTAGATGAACAATAATGAAAAAGCAGGTTTGGTTTATATTCAAAGTTTCCCTGCCAATTTCAATTAACATAACTGCCAAATCTGCATTTATCATTTTCATAACAAAAGTTGAAGCACAAAAAAAATAAAATTACTACCAAGGATTTGTTCTTCCTTCTTACCTAGGACTAATGCCAATAAAACAAAACTGTGAGAATAATTACAAAAAAATCCAACTGTCTCCTACATAGTAGAAAAGAAAGGCCTCTACTCTCCGCTCCCTCCCCCCTCCCCCCCATTTCCAGTGGTATGAGTTCAGCAGCAGCTTCTTTTCTGACCCCCTCCACCTCTTTGTTTTACAGTACATTTAAACATTAAGTTTAAATATCTGGTCCGAATTTCCTCTCAACATTAGACTGTAGCCTGTTGTTCTTTAATCAAACATCTCTGTTTTATTACATCTTGTCCAGTCATCTCTTTTAAGTGTCCCCCTACAGATGCTCCTGGAAAACCCCATCTAGAAAGTCCTTCACTTACTTTTGATACATATAAAGAGAAGTAGCACTGATTCTGTCTGTCCAATAACTTACATTACTCAGGACTTTCTCTACTCTAGACAACGCTTTTCAATTTTTTTTTTTTCCTCAAGTGTCTGAGATTCAGGATACACTTTTTGCTCAGATCAGATAGAAAAGATTGCTTTCCTAAAATCTTAACGCTTTAGCCCACTTTTTAATGTAAACTGTACCATTAGGGGATGGTGAGTTTAGCAAATAAAACAAATTATGCCAACAAAAAGACACATAATCTGCCATGATTCCTTTTGTCATGGGAGATAGCACGAGGGTTTGCTGGTAATGTGTTTAAAAAAGAAAAGCATACCCCTCGCTGATATAGTAAGTTTTCATCAAAATAATGAGTGTAATCTGGTTATCCCCTGCAAAAAAACATGAATTCACATGCTGAAGAGAAGAGCTAAAGAGATGATGAGATGAATAAAGAGCCTAGATAGGCTAATAGGCTACATCTGTAGTGAGAAAGATGGTAAGTTCCTGGTTTGTATACCCTTGAGAATAAAAAAGGCTGAGAGGAGATATTCTGCTCAGTTTGTGCCACTGTGAAGTGGAGAGAGGAAAAGGAGTGAGGAAGTAAAAAGACTATTCATGCTGACTGACAATGGTGGCATTCAAGGAATGGGGCATACAGTCATTTTGCTGTTGAATAATACCGAGATCATATCCAAACTGTAATATGGCTGGCAGCAATTGAGCAAAGAAGGTAAAGGGAAAAATGAATGGATTAATGTATTGATTTCCACACTCCTCTTGAAGGAAAAGTAAGCGATTTCTCTTTTTAGAAAAAAGGAAGGGCAAAGTTTGGGGGGAGCAACACATCAAAAGACTTTTTCATACACTAATCTTCAAAGACTTATGGAAAGACTCAGAATCCACTGAAGTAAGAAAACAATTCCCACTGATTTGAGTACACTTCAGGAAAGTTAAAAAACATTTACACATTAAACTTCTTAAAACTTTAAAACTTTCACGACATAGAGTTCAGCAATGAAAAAAAATGAGTCCCTTGATCACTTCCTGCCCTTGCTGTAACTGGGTTTTCTCTAAGGGAAACAGTATGAGTACTGGCACATACTTGGTGCCATGGTGGAATGAGCCAGGACGTCAGGGTGTGACTTGCTGAAACTTCAAGAACATACACTGCCATCTTTCACGCTTATCACTGAAGAAGAATCCTCTATCAATTCTTCCGTGTTTCTGTTCTGATCACTATACCTAAGAAGACTTGGAGCAGCTGGAAACGAAGCTGAGTTTTGTGGACCAGCACTTAAATACTTGGTGGTTAATGTGCTCAGTGTCCACATGCAGAGCCGTTCCGGCCCATATAATGCAAATGCTGTATTTCTATGACATCTGAAGTCATTATAGGATTCGAGTATAAGGATTCAGCTAGCGGAGTTTTGCCAAAGTAGAAATGCTAAGGACTTCAAGATTTTTAGACTGGTCTTTAAAAGGCTAAGAAATGTCAGAACAAAATCAGCTCCATATTTTAATGTCTTACTGGTATACAAAGAAATCTGAATGTCTTTCTGTGTCAACCTTTTCTCTTTAATCTAAAGAATTTGTCTATTTTTAAACAAGAATAATGCATTATTCTTTCACCTAAGGGAGAAAAAAAATCCCAAAAGCACAATGCCCACTGGTGTCCTTACTCTCTTCTGAAAATTTCTCTAAGTGGTAGCAGCAGGCAGACAGTAAACATACCACACTAATATAGATTTGAGATTTCTGCCACTGAAAGATGGCACCGTAGTGCCAAGCATGATTTCATCTGTTCTGTCACACACCAATCACCATTACTGATACTGTATAAATCCTCAGTGTCTCAAATGAAGGTGACATTTTCGTGAATATACTAAAAATAAAAGCATTCATCCCACATAGATGCAAGAGTCAGAATGAAGAAGAATAAAGAGAGATCTTTCTCACTTACCAATCTGAACCATCTGAACGATATAATTTCCAGCCACAACACCTTATACAACTTTGTTTAAAATACAGCCCTTTCTATTTTATGTTTCATGCTGCACCACTCTTAATAGACCATTAAGTCATGCCAGGCTGACTTACGACAAGGAAACTTCACAGAGCAGAGTGAAACGCATCATACAGTCACATTGCACTTAAATGCAAATAGAATGTATTTAATTAATCTGAAATTTGGAAAACTCATGGCAAGTGTCAACTGTTTCTCTCCTCTCCGACATGGTAGGGAAGTGAAGTTTTTGTAACTTGGTTGGTCTCCCCTTAACGTCCTTAGTTAATTCCAAATACTTAATTTCTATCCAGGTGGCAAAAGTATCTAGCTATTTGCTGAAGATGAGTCATAGCATATGACAATAAATTAAGTAAACTTGACTTCCTGCAAGGCAATTGAAATGCAAAGAACTATATTTTCACTTGGACATAGTTGAAATTAATTTGAAAACTAAGTACTCTGTCATCTGAGTGACTTTTTTGGATGATTAGTAAAAAGGAAACCGAAACATCAGACAGATCGTCCTAGATCATCTATTCGAACTTTAGGTCCTCTGTCTCAAAGCAGTATAGCAAATGCTTTTGGAAAAAGGGTCACTGTTGCTTTTCGGTGTGACTATATGAAACTTTTGGGCTCCTCCCAACTTTTGCGTGACTTTTAACAGCTATTCTCCTGCCCGACTGCCATAGGAAATACAGCAGAATGTGAAAGTGAAATAATACTAACTTGCTCACCTGGAAAATCCATCTAATGAGTGAAATAAAACCAGAAATGGTCTAAATAGGGATAAATATCTTGTTTCGTAAACCCATCTGTTGTAAATCCTGTCGGAAATCTTTTCAAAAGGTTATAAATAAGAGAACGCCTATTTTAGAAACGGGTAACACATTTATTCCTAGCAGTAGGTCCAAACATAATGAGTAATCTGGCATAGAGCTGTTAAATTCACCAGCTGCCATCCACCTTGGGCAGAACCATACCTCATTTTGTCTGTGTAGTATATACTGTATGTTAATAACTATTTGAACCTAACATGGTCATTGGTAATCCCACTCCTGAATTTTCCACTCAAGTTGAAATTTAAATAAAAATATCACAACTAACAGAATGTACATACTTGAAACAGGTAAAAACTGAATAGAAAATGAAAATGATCCTGTTTGCAACAAGAATTGCAATCCTGGAACATTAAAAAACATTCCTCTCTTCTTCAGTGACAGGGCATTGAAAGAAAATGTCTTTATTGTGTTTAAAACACAATAAAGACAAAACATGTCTGCTCTGAGTTGGAGGTAGTGACGAAAGTTAGAGGTACATAGATAATTCTCAGGTGTCACAAAAGAATATAAACTATTAAACTGCCGTCTGCAGTTTAAGATATGCATAAATATATAAATATACTTCTGTTAAAATGTCATCCTCCCAGAGATCTGTGAGCTTAATAACATTAAGCAGTGTTTGCTTTAGCTTCCTTTCTGTAAGGAGAGGTATTTTTACTCTGCATTCCAGTTAACTTCCTGAACAACAAAAAAAAAAGCTACAAAATTTGACTCACCATTCTTGCCAAACAACAATTTTAACAAAAGATCGCTTGGGCTTCCTGGTGGGGAACTGGTAGTGGAGAGGGAAGTTACTTTGCTTTACTGGGTTTTAAATTTTCAAAAACCAGGATAAGTAGTCACCTGCTTTGCCCACTCTTGACTGAAACAGAGATATGAACTATAGAAACCAGTTCCATTCCAGGTCCTTAAGCAAAAACCAATAACAGCATACACTATGATAAGGACAGCAGTGCCTTTTCTACAGGCACAGGATCAGATAAAAGTGATCTAAAGAAAGTGATCTGCTTATATACAGCAATCACTACAAACACACTTGTACGGGAGTTCTGTATGTTAAATATATTTGGGGTTGGACTTATTTACTTAACAATCTTTTCACAATTCACAAGATAATCACTAAATAAATAATTTGATAAAGACCATATGACCATATGATAATTATTTTGAAGTCAGCTATTCTAATTTATGTTTCCTGAATAAATAATGTAAAAGAAGAATTTTCTTCGTACCAGATGTTCGCTTGTAACAAAACAAAATAGCTTAGGCAGGGAATATGACAAATTGACCACAGCATGGTCACACAAGGGGATCATATACCTGGACATAAAGTAACTTGAGACCAAGAGCGTCTGTATAAGCTTTGGAGATGGAACCGTGGATGACTCAACGGCCTGAAAAGTCTTAGAAAAGAATCAGTGTTCTGAAATGAGACACCACCAACACTGCTGAAACCTATCATTTTCTTGTGACTCTCCAGTCATTTATTTTACGTGGCTTTCACAGAGCCTGAAACAGTCTCTACTTTGTGATTTTTTTTCTTGCCTTTCTTTTAAGAGTAAGCAAAGTGAGAAAAATATCTAGAAGACTTTTAATCATGTAACATTTTCTTAGTGAATGAAGAAGGACATTTCATTATTAGCCACGAACCTCCCCCCCAACATGAGAAGTTTACATTAAAAACCTACTAAATTCATACTATATTTTTAAGCAAAGGAAAATTTTCTCATGAGTTTACTCCAGTTTTACAGTTACAGCTCCTGGGAATTAATTTCTTGAAAGCTAGTGTAATGCCAAAATAACACATTAGTGACTGGGGTTTAAAGCTTGCTATCAAAATCCCAAATAGAGAACAGTGAATTTTTGTTCTGCACAGGGAATTCTCCAGGTATGGATAGGCCATGTCTTGACTGTGGAGGTACTTGCCTTGGCTCTACATATGCTAGTTCAAGCAAGCAAAGAAGCATGGGATCACCTGAGTTCTGGAAACAGAGGCCTAACCTGGATTTTATCTTTAAATTATTCCAACCTCTCTTCCTCCAACTCATAACAGTGAAAAGCTGAGACAAGTTCAAACTCACAAACTTTAGTCAAATGTATATCTAACATAAGTCTTAACTACATAAAGACAGACCAAACCCCTCAGCAATCTCCGTAAATACCAGCACATGCTTTGCACACTAATCTAAAAAATCAGAGTAACCATATTATTATTATAAAAGATAAATCTGAACACAAGCTACAAAAATCAGAGGAGCAGTGCAACTGGTTAAATTATTTAGAAAATCCATATAGGCACAGAGTAAAGATCCGTGAATAAAAATTAAATAATATGTTTGGAATATTTCTGAACACCAAAGGTGAATTTCAGCTACTGACAGTTGCAATTTTTCCATCATGCTCAGTTAGACTTTTATAAATTTTCAGAAGTAATTTCAAAGTATAGGAAGGAGTCAAATTTTCAGTGTGGAAATTCAAAATCCAGAAGTTGTCTTCCTCTGGACTTGTTATTCAAATCAGTCTGCATCCTATACAGCGCATTCCAAAATGCAATCCAAGATGACCCAAGGGCAAAAATCAGTGATGAACTTTCTTAACAAGCACGGAAATCTACTCCATCCCCTCTTCCATTTCAGGACTACTTAATTTCAAAACTCTTTGAAAGATACAAGAAAGACGGGACATGCAAAGCCTGTGCTTTTACTGCTATGCAATAAAAGCATAATGAGCTGATCGTTTAGGGCCTGATAGAAGCTCACCGAAGTCAATACAATCCTTTCTGTTGATTTCAATGGCTTTTATACCAGGCCCTGAAATAGACTGTTAAAAATGTCTGAATGAGTGATTTTGGCTCAGTATCACACAACCACCCCGTTTCACTGATTGGTATTTGCTGGGGATTTGGCAAATGCGTTTATACATGACACAGCAGAAAATACGAAGTTCAGAAATAGCACTTTGTCAGTCAAAATCACTTGCCTGGAGTTAGACAGTTAAAACTACTAAGCACTGGCTGCCAATTTCAGCCAGTTAAATGCTGTTGCAAATGAAAGATGAAGCATTGCATGAAGCCATGCTAAAATGGATAGAAGGATGGTTACTTACCAACGGGGCGAGCTGTTGACATTACAATGGTGTAGTGAGAACATAAAAAAGAAATTAAAAAAAGAAAAGAATATCTGTCAGAATGCATGACGTGTAATGTCACCTTCCACTATGGATACTACCATGATTGCTAACCCCTCAAATGACAGCCTAAGTAAAATGTTTACTGTTTAGTTACGTGCCACTTTTATCACATTTACTTGAGCATAGCATCTGAACAAGCTGACTGGAACCATTCTCTGAAAAACATTTTTATTATCTTCACATGCCATCATCAAGTATCATTGTTAATGCCTGATAAAAGAAAAATTGCATTACATTAGCAAAAACTTTTAGATCCTGATGAACACATCAATTTAAGCTTCAGACTGCCAAGTGTCATGCCAGTAGACGCAAGGCATTTGCTTTCCGAGTCAAATACCAATTGAATTTTAAGCTTGGCCAGTCAGTACAGCAGTAAGGGCTACAGAAAGCCCAGGACGGTTTTTCTCATTCAATAATGGGCATGAAAGCTTACAGCATGCTGCTTTTTTCCTCACTGACAGTGCGGATGAAAATATAACAAAGAGTCTGAAATGGCCACAGGGATTTCAACCCAAACCCTCCCAAATTACTGCTTAGATAGCTTCTACTTCCTAAAAAAACTGCTGCTGAATGATCGACAGTTTAATACTGTTTCGGGTTGCTATCAAGATTGAAAGCTGCTGCTGCAACAAGTGATTTCTTGATTATAGCAACAGCCCTTCATTATGCTTGTGCTGGGGAAGAGGGCTGTCAGTCCCTCTGGTAATAAAATATAGACATCCCCTTTCAGAAGAGCTGAAAAGTTGAACATAAAATTGACTCCAGGTTGCACCTGAGTAGGCCAAACTTCCCTTATTTTAGCAGTAGAAGTAGTTACACATTTCTGAGCAACAGCACAATTATTAATATTTTTTTTTTAATAAGTTAACCAGCTCTGTATGCTTATGTGCAGACTAGGGTCAAATGTAAGATATGCACATCCAGAGGTAACACAGTATGCAAGGACCCTCTTAGTTCTCAACCTTTCTGTGGCTTTATCCTTACTTTGGCATACCCACTTCATTTAACTATCCATCACCTATTTGAAGCCTTTCTGTCTTCTGGTATTATGGACGTATTCCTTCTTCTGCAGAGAGAGAAGGAATAAGAGTGATGTGCCCCTTTTCCAAGAGAGGACACGAAGGCTGAGCCACAGAATTCAAATTCTGCTATTGTTTGTGACAGAGTAATGCAAACTCCCTGACTGCATCCTCATCCTCCCCTGCTTTCAGAAGATGGAGCCATGAACGAGGGATCTAAGGATAATGCTGCTGTTGCCAGGTTTGAAGCTGTAACTACATGACACCGGCAAGGACTAAGGCATCCTCAAAGTAAATTTTGAAGCGCTATGTGTTTTTGCTCCTCCACATGATGAGTGGTTATGCTAAAAGCAGTTTCAGACAGAACTGGCAAAAGTTTAAGAATTCAGAATTAAGGCTTCCTTTAATTAAAAAAAATGTTGTTCATGGACCCTTAAAAATCAATGGGTGTTTGTCCAGTCCTTTGTTTTCAGAAAATTCAGAATAATAACCTTCTCCATTGAATTTATTGGCTTTTCTCATTTTCTGTCATATCCTGAACATTTCATATGCTTATAATATCATGGCTTCCTTTGTGTTGGATAAACACTATGAATTTGACTATAAATGACAAACCCAGGGGGGAAAAATACCCAAGATAATGAAAACCTGCTTTTACTGAAGGAAAATCGATTAAATTATATATTTCTTCAGGTTTTTTTTTCACCTTAATTTCATCAGGTTCAAGCTTCAGTGATTTCAAAAGATTTTTTGCTTGGTTCTAGCTATTGTTTATATCACTAGTCTGGGTCACAAATCTAAAAGGCTTGCTCCAATAATGTATACACAGTTCTAGGAGTGTTTAAAGGCTATCAAATTGGTTGCCAGATTTATTGGATACCATGATTCTGCCTGTGACAAAGGAACAGAGTGAGAGTATTTCTGTGAGTTCATTGTAGTGACTATTTTTCCCACGTTACAAAATGGAAGAACAATCTCTTACACAAGCATGTAGCCGGTAAACCTATTTCTTCAGCTTAAAACGGGAAGAGCTGTATTACCACTTATTGTCTAAAGTGAACACTGAGGTAATATTTCAGCAGATGGATTATCACAATACTCTCTTCTCTTTGTTATATACTAACATCTCCCCCCCTACAAAGCCACTTGGTGCTTTTTTTTCCCTTTGAATTCAGCAAATTAAACTGAACTGTGTCCATGCATTAAATGGATGGAAATGGAAGCTGGCCTCTTGGGTCAGTTGACCCCAGTTCTAATAAAGCAATCCATTGAGACTTTGAACATTTGATTTAATGTGTATGAAAAGAGAAGAACAGATAAAGCTAAAAATGTTTTTATTAACCTTTCACAGCTCTACTGAAAACCGTCAGCATGCACCACTAAACTGTGAAATAGTGTCTGCATGATATCCATTGTGCCAAATTGCTGCTTATCTTTCGGAATGAAGTAATAACTATTATATTCTATTTACTCATATGGAAATATTAGCCTAAAAACTTTTTCTCTCCCCATAATTTTTAGCATGTCTGTATCTACTGTCATGAAAGACATTTTGGCAACTCATTATTCTACCGGTCTTAAAAACTCCTTACCACATCAAACAGCAGCACATAAACACTGAGTGGGTACTAGAGACCAAGAATATTTTAGAATAGAATATGTTAGTCTTTACTTTGTAATAATTACAAAATTTAATTAGGATTTTCTTTTTCCTTTAGTTGGGGTTTATCTTTCAGATGTAGAGTAACAGTAGAGAGTTTAATTATGGCATAGCTAATTGCATAATAATACTATCTGCATTACGTTTGGCATTAATAAACATAGTTACTTACTACACTCCTCACACTTATTAGAGAAAGGAACACGAATAATAGCATAAACTGATGGCTCACATATTAAAGTCTATGCCCATGGTTATGTGGTGCTTTCTTATGCATATATACACACCTGTTCTTCAATAAAAAAACATTGGAAGAGCTCTTTAACTGCAGGGAGATACTATCCTACTGAAGTCAATTAAAATTTTGCCTGAGATATCAACAGGACCAGGATTTCACCTTTGTTGTAAATACATGCCAGCACCCGCAATTGCAAAGAGTATGTGAAACCCAAACAGTGTCAGGTAAGGATGTGGCCCATTTTGTCAGAAAGCAATTTATCCATATAGGACACAGACCCTCCCTCCATGGGAACACTCACCTCGCACAGTGAGGGTAGCAGAGGCTTCCACTTTTCCAACTCGATTCTCAGCAATGCATGTGTAGGTTCCCTCATCTGTGCTCATAGCCTTCTTAATGCGCAAAGTGTAGTCATCTTTGATGTCATACCTGAGTTAGAGAAAAAGAATGAAAGCTCTTCCTGTAGACAACAGAAATGAATGAAAACTCTCACCTGGAATATGCCAGTCTGAATCCATCTTGGAGCCAACTTTGGAAGATAAATTATTATCTAGCATTAGATAATTCCACCAAGCATTAATCTTCATGACATTTTTATTGCACTCTGCATTAGTTAGAAACTTTACATAAAATTAGTATTGCTATGTTCACTCAGTATTAGGGCTTTATTAATAATATCATTCACTTTGTCCTTGATCTAGAGCAATAAGATAAAATTAAGCTATCAGACATCAGTTATCAATACATGACAGCTCAGGTTTATCATGCCTTTAACTATGTGAGCTACACACTTTACCTTTCGCTGATTTGGAAATTTCCCTTTATATATAGATTTTCTCTACAGCAGAAATCCCTTAGGGAGACTGTGAGCATATTGGTAGGACCTGACACTACACGATTACAAACAATAAAAAATATATTTAAGCTCTGGAAGGTGGCATTTATTGAAGAGGCACATTAAAGAAGATTTATCAATTTCACAGAAATGCTACAAAATGATTCATTAAGGGTGGGCAATAACATTTTCTCTTTCTTAAAAGAAATTCGAAACAATTCAATTATGCTTTCTCCATTTCCTTGTTTTTACTGTTGTAATAATTCTAAAAGTATGAGGATGTATAAAACTTGAAATAATACAAAGTAATTCAGCATGCAGTGAACATTCATTCTCTAGGCATTTAGAGTGCTTACAACTAGAAAAATATTTTCAGTTAAATTGTTATTATCCTGCAGAAGTCATGCTTAACAAACTAAACTATTTTAGGCTCCAAAGCTCATTAAAGTCACCAGGGGACTTTATCTTGTATGAAATGTCTTTGGCTCCCAAATCAGGAAACCCCTGGTTTTCAGCATGGATATTTTACTCTTGAAATACTCTCTTGTAAAATTATTTTCAACATTTCTTCTAGACATAATAAGCCCATGATACCTTAAGTCACCTTGAATCTAGAGTTAGCTTCAGATTCTCATGTATCAAATAGTGAAGCAGGAACACAAAGCTAAAGAAAGATCGAGACCTCAGGAGACATCAATACTCTTTCTCACTGTATACGCACTCATGACATAACTTCAGAACAACTAATTTACCCTCTCTTTGTTATACAGTAAAGGCCTTGTAGACTTGTTCAGCAAACATATCAAAATCATATAGAAGAGCATCCTTAAATGTTTTGATGAATAAGAATGTAATGGAATTAGTTACAGGAATGTTGTGAGTATTTGGGAATCTGAAACATTAAATTTTGTGCACATAACATACATTTCTATTGGTTCTTTTACTATAGATTTGTAGAGAAAGCACTGTGTGCTAACAGACTTTAAAGCATCTTAACTCAAAAGGGTCCTACATCTTGAACATTTAAAGTTCTCTTATGTCTAATTAATGTTCACATCAATTACAGCATTACTAGAAATTCCAAGAATAAAGAGAAGTCAAGACACCTTTTCACACTCACAATACAATACAGCTTCATTCTAGATTCACTAAGTCCATTTTAATCATTAGCAAAAAATAAAGTAAAAAAGACCAAATTGAGGCTAACCATTCTGTCAGAGAAACACATATAATACCCCTTTTGTTAGGAGTTAAACTTAATTATAAGTATATGCAGTACCTTGGGTTTAACTAATGAATAAGACATAAGCCAACGGGAAGAATAAGAGTTCAGAAACTCTTAGGGACAATGTTTTTGTTAGCGTAGTGCCAGTGTGTGTGTGTGAAGTTATGATGCCAGAGAACTTAATATGCAGCTTCTGGAGCAGTAAAGATCTACTGCAGCTATGTTCAGCAGCCATATGCAGTTGAGGCACATTTCTTCTCGACTGCTCACAAATTATGTCATTTTGCATGCTGTGGTGCACTAGTCAATGGCAAATAGAAATCACTGTTTTCATAAGAGAGAAAGGCAAATTGTCTCCCTTTAAAATCTCAAGACTATGACAACAGTATCCCACAATGATGGAGCAGTTATTTGTCTTTGGCGACCACAGAGTTGCAGACAAGAGAAAATGCTCATTTTCTTGACATGAGGCCAGCCCTAGGGAACTAAAAATATAAAGTTGTATTCAGCTCCTGTAAGATGAGAAAACTAAGATGAGCTGTAATATAAATGAGTTCAATATAAGAATCATAGTTATAAAGGTGGGCCACAATTAACCATTTATTTAATTGTTTGTTTGTTGTTTTCTTTCACCGGACAAACAACATCCCTGTGGTTCACTTACCGCTGCCGAGATAAAAACAGACAGGCAGCAGGACTGTATCTGACTGAGCGGCCGCTTGAGCTGGGATGCAGGCAGCCTGGGACAGGGCCCTCTGGTCTGCTGTGGGCTGCAGCTGACTCGGTCTTCTTCATCTCACCGATGTGCTGGTGCCGGCATGCCAGCCAGCTGCCTTGGAGGCTTCGGCGGTCTTTATGCCTGCACCTGCCAATCATGCAAATTGTGCAAAGGCTGCTGGGGGAAGGAGCCAGCTGCGTGGCATGCCAGGACGCAGAGCGAGGAGGGTACAGCCACCATCTCCCACTCGGGTCGTGAAACGGGGGGTGGCGTAAACATGTCACTGTCATGGCCCAGTTATCAATTACTTCAAGGAGAGGTACAGCTCTCCCAGTCTGCTTCTCCAACAAGGCCATACTGGGTTTTTGGACCACCCTGACAGAACGGGCCATCTAGCAATTAGATTCATACATAGATGGACCCATGGGACATTATAACCATCTGCTGTCCTGAAGTATTGATACGCTGCCCCTCAGTCATCTGTTCCACCCACACTGTCCCCAGAAGTCACCACGGTTCAGTGAAGAGCTTTGACAGATGAAGCAGGCAGGAAGGAGAAAGGAAGAAAACTGGCTTTTAGCCTGATCCACAGCAGCACAGATCTTGTGTGAGAAAGGGACCGTGAAGTAACAAGGAGTGAAGCCTCAATATGTTTTCAGTTTCTCAAGCATCCGCCTGCACAGTCTTGAACAGTGTCTTGTCTCCTCTCTGTCCCAGAGCCTCATATTCCCGTAGCAAGGTTTTTCCACCTGAGTTTCTGGAGAAATTAACTCTTATCTGAATTAGTGCTACTGAACAGCTGGGAATCAGGATCAGGGCCTCTCTGACTGCAAATACCCATCACAGAAAGAGGTTACCAGACTCCTGGATTAATGATGGAGTGGTGGAAAAGCAGAATGTACCGGTTAAGCTGGTCCTTAACATTGCTAGTGCACTAAGAAGGCAATGCCTTCCAAATATGTGCAGTGTCGAGAAACACCTTCTGACATATTGCCCAAATATTGCTGACTCCTAGCCAATTAATGCCAACATTCAGCTTAAAACATAGGGCGTCAAACATCAGTTTCACATGTTTATGGCCATCTAATTGATTTCAAGTACTTCTCTTTGTTAAACATTTGGAGGTGCTTAACCTTTCAGTTCAGCTTAGACTTCAGCCATCATCCAGAGCTGGGAGAAGTCTTCTAAACAGCTAGTCAGCCTGTGCCTAGATATAAACCAGCCACTTTTGGGCACTGCGTTACTTAATTTCTATTCTACAAGTAATAGAGCAGGTCTGCCTTTAATTAACCGAGAAGGAAGCAGTGGGGGCAGGCGACTGGAAAGGAAGAAAGAAACAGAGAAACAACAGGCAGATGAGAAAACACTGCTGGTGAGGAAATTCTAATAGAAATTGGGTGATTTTGAGTGAAATCTGGCAGTCTCTGGCACATATGAATGCATTCATTGTTGCTAGTTTTGATTAATGACAGTTGTACAATAGTGTGCTGACAGTCACTGCCATACAGACACAATTTTTTTTGATATGAAACACTGCTGAAAATGCAACCCAATCAGATTTGGCCCCTGAACAACATGTGCTATCATCACTGTACCGTGAATTGAGATTGATTGGTAACCAGCTGTGACAAAGTGGGAAAAAGAGCCTTGTCTTTTTCAAGAAAAGAAAAGAAGAAAAATAAAAAACTGAATTGTGTCAAAACCATTACCATCTGCTCAACCAAATAACAAATAAAACAAAACACATTAACTGTTTTTAAGTATCACAAATTAATGTACTGAGGCTGGATTCATGCATTACCTTAAGCATCTAAGAATAATGTTGAATTAAACTGTTTTTGACACAGTTATAATTTTTTTTTCCCCTAGATTCAAAAGTTTATCTGTCCATACTCAGCCACCAATCTTCCATGGTTATCAAATAAAAAAAAGGGAGAAGGAATTTACTGAACTTGGAGAGATTTGGCAATATGCCTTTTTGTGTTTGATATACATTTTACTGAGTGCTTCACAGAGCCCCTAGATTTCCAGATTTTCAAAAACGTGCATGCAGCTATGCATAAAAATGTATGCACCTCTTTGTCTTTCACATGCACAGGTAGAAAAACTGTGTCTGCAGCTGCAGTCATTACATTCCTAGATATCCAAGTAGGCCTATCTGGAAAAAAAAGGACGCACTTGCTCCAGCAGTATATTTTAAAGGTGTAAGAAGGCATTACTGAATTCAACAAAACCAACTCAAGAAGTCATATTTCTTGCTAAAGAGAGTTTGTAAGAGAAAAAGTCACATCTTAACTGTTGTGAACTGATGCCACTGGCCTCGAAAAATTTACATCCATTTATACCTTGCACCTATTTCTTCTAAAACATTACCATAAAAAACAATAATAAAAATATAATAGAATCTTTGCATGTAGGCTTTGTAGGCTTTCCTTTTTTTTTTTTTAGAGATGGCACAAAAATTGCTTTGCTCTATTTTCTTTTGCCCGTTTGCCAGGCTATTTTGCAAAACACGCACAAAGCTTCAAGATTACTCACAACATCAATGATTAGGGAGCCCAAATAGAGAGATGCTACTGGCCAAAACCAGAGTAAACAGGAGGTAGTTAAGGAGGCTTAAGCTTCTGTCTCCACTTCTCTTTTGTGGCGCTGGCACTTCAGCTCCCAGCACAGTGCCACAGCTTTTCACTGGCTCCTCCACTCTCTGCGCCAGATGGAGGGAGCCAGAGAGAAGCTGCAGTGAGATAGGAAGCATGAGCTCGTTACCTGCTTCAGCCTTGCGTGATCCAGAAGCACAACCGAGAGCTTCCATTCTCATCAGTGATGCAGCCACCCCTACTGCCAGCTCCCTTACAAGAAATGTTCTTTTTTCACTTCCATCCCATGCATTGATAAGTGGAAGAAGAAAGAAGCGTAAACCTATGTGAGTGACAGCTTTCTGAGGGGAAGATAAAGGAGTCTTTGGTTTCCTTTCCCTAGCAAAACCAGAATCAGCAACAGAGAGGGCATGAATGTACGTATTTGTGTGCACTGGTCTCAAATTACTCTGCTGTACCCCTGAAATCAAGGCAGCTCGTTGCTGGGTGGCTCTAAGCCACTGCGTACAGCTATGATAAATTGACCTACCAGGGAGCTATCCCCAGGGCGCTGACAGGACGGCTGCCACTCACATCTACACGTCCAGATTGCCATTTATTCTTTGGCTACATCTTTCTTGCCAGAGAAAGGTATAAGGCAATGGGACATTACCTTGAATTTCTTTGTGTGAGACATATATGCAAGCAGTCATATAAAATGGTTCACTGGCCTCTTTCCAACAAACCAGGAAAAGTTAAATGATACAGGTTACTGGTCACTATTTTGATTTTCTTAAAATATACTGACAGCAGGTTCTGCTTTAGTCCAAATTCTTTTATGGGTTGTGATCAGCAGATTACTTGTCATTTCTTATAGTGGACATTCTCAGTTGCAATAATATAAAATACAAACTCACACTGCACTGTGCCTTAAAGCAAGCAATAAAATGGCCTAAATCATCTCGTAAAAGATGTATACAACAGTTACAGTCATTGGGCCAACATTGTGAAACCATACCTATGTCCAAGGAAATGGTGGTTTTGAACTTCTCTGGAAGCATTACACTATGCAGTACCACTCTTACGTGCAAACACACGTATGTGACTGCACATAACTAGCCTCACAAAATCAGTAGTCACGCACTCAGGAGAGAATCAGGAAAGAAAAATGAGACTGCTTTTTCATTCTCTTTGAACTATTATGGAAACAAACAGAAGTGAAGACCAAAACATATGTTTGGGAATCAGTGACTCAGTAAATATCTAAACTGATGCAGGCTCCATCTTCTGCCTCTACATCTCTGTTTGCACAGAGAAGTACTCATAGGGAATTACCACATGATAATTACCCAAAATGGGCTTATGATTTGATTTTAGTTCCAGACAGAGCTCTACATTTCAAAAACTGGAAGACTGGTGGAAGCATGAGCTAAGAGACCATGTAATGCCTTGGCATGGAGAACTATCCTCCTATCACCAGAAGTAGTCCTTTCCCTCACAGATGAGACGCACTCATCAGGCACTTGGGGAGATTTGTATTATTAATGCCTATGTCATAAATTCATCCATTAGAGGAGCACCCTAGAATCTCAGGGTTATCTGCTCAGCACATGCCACTGAAATTAATTTTAAGGAAAAGCAAAACACTGGTTTTGTCCGTTTCTGTTTTCAAAAAAATTGAAATGATACTTCAAGGACTGGAACACAGTAAGACGATCTGAGCCCAGACCGGCACCTTACACTCACTAAATATGGCTTGATGCATTTTTTTAAATGTGAGCACACAGATTCTGAGTAGTTTGAAATAAACAAAATTTGTGTTGGCCTGTCTATTATTATTTGCCTTAAGCATGATGAATAATTAAGATAAACTTGTCAGAGAACTAACTGAAATATTTTCTAATCTGTACTTCGAATCTGTAACCAACCTTGAAGTGGTAATTAAGAATGAAGTCATGTTAGCCTTTTAATGCAAGTGCCTTCAACATTACAGTTGAGCCAGAAGTCATATTATTAAAAAGTATATTTTGCTGAAGTTAAGTAATTCTCAACATAGGACTTACCAATAGGAACTGGAAAGTAGTTCTTAGGGTTAAAACTATAACCTTGCAGTGTTTTCACTGACAGTTTTTGTTTGTTTGTTTGTTTTTAACTGAGATGACAACTTTTGTATCCCATGCAGGGATGGAATGTGTTAAAGCATAAGAAATCCCTGCAGGATTGGTTAGAGCTGTGGTCAGAGCTCTTGAATCTTCCTCCCACTTGAACATAACTACCAGCTTCCCTCTCCCTGCTCTCCTCAGGGATTTACAGAAACAACTGCAGAGTTAACTACCTTTACTTTTTCATTCTATAATTTTAATAGTCAATACATTGATAATAATAAGCTTAAACTGTTTGATATCCTTATACTTTTCAAGAAAGCAGGGTACTTCAATATTCTGAAACGTATAAATATAAAGTATAAACTATGTGATTACTAAGCTTTTACTTAGTATACTCTGCTTTTCTGATACTAAAGAAAGATTCAAGCACTAGGACGAGTATTCTGAATGAAATCAAATTACATTAAGTTTTCTTGGGCCTCCTTCCTGCAAGACCATTTATTTACTGCAGTCTTCTGTCAGTGGAAAATTCAGAGAAATCCATGTTTGAGGCTATTACTACTGGCTCTAAATTTTGTTTCAGAACTCTGCTAGCGACTTCATTAATTCTCTGAAATTTAACAATTTTAGGGTGTTAAATAAGAAAGAATAAAAAATAAAACATTCTCTTGTCACAATCCTATTTTGAGCGCTGCCAGTGACCAATTCATAGATCACCAATGGTTCACATAACATAAAGAGAAAACATGTAGGCAGGACTGCTAGTTGACACAATTCCTTTATGGTTGCTGTTCGTGGAGTTGTAAAGCTATTTTCCCAACCTTGACCCTAATGTAAGCAACTGGAGACTGTTTTCATGCATCCCCAAACAGACTGCCTGAAACAATAGCTCTTCTTCAGCTCTGTGGTGAGAACTGACACTTAACATGAAGCCAATTTAAATGTCAATGTTATTAACTGTTTCTCTGCTGATCAGTCTAGCAGAGCCACACATCTAACACTTTTGCTTGCAGCATTTAATATTTCATACAAATTGAATGGCAGATAACTACAGGGTTAGACTGCAGACCTCTGGGGTAACTGTGGGACGATGCATTTACAGGACTTTATTCAAAGCCATGCCTTGAGGGATTTAAAATGTCAAAAAATACTCTAATTTACACTTTCACTTGGCCATGTATTCCTCAGAAAACTGTAAGGAATATTTTTCCACCTACAGAACACGAAGGGATCACTGACAGGCAAAGTATCAATCAGAGAAGAGGGATACTCAGCCAAAAGAACAACAGGAAAGGGTACCCCACCAGCACTGGGGTACATCATCTTGATGCTATATTCACAAAAATAAACCAATCCCTGCCTCCCTATTACCCCTCACCACCTCTCTATCTCTAAATGAAATCTCTGGCTTTACAGAAGTTTCCTTAAATGATTCAACATAGCAGCTAAAAAGATGCTTACACTGCACTCTGCCGAAATCTACCCGTGTTCAGTTTGGCTACACGGACTCTCGGCAAGTTGCACTGCAGCTTGCCCTGTGCCAGCCATGCACTAAACCCAAAGTAACAACACCCTCTGCAAACCGCCTCTACTCCCTCCAGATGTAGGTAAGAATAAAAATAGCATATTAAACCTCTTTCCTTCACTGTCGCCTTTTGACAAGCTATTAAGAACATCCAATCTTCTCCCCTATGCTCCTCATAAAGGGACTTAATCTCTTCTTGATGCTTTAGCTTAGGAAACAAAAGATGGGCATGCAAATCATACTGGATCTAACCAGAGGTGATGAACAGTACATGTGATACCGCTAATATGAAAACCATCCTTTTTCCCTGACCCTTTATTTAAAACCATTAATTGTTATTAATTGCAACAGAAATTTGCTGATGTAACCAAAGATTATATCCATTACACTACTAAAACACACTCTTTACTCTAATTAATTTTCAATACACATTAGACTGCATTTTGTTACAATCTGCACAGAGATTAACTCCACCAAAGCACACAGCACTGTAGTGTTATTAACTCATATTTCACTGAAAGGTCATTCTCCCCTTGGTTGTATCTAGAGGACGCTGTAGTTAAATACCTCACTATCCCATCCACAGAATATAAATAGAATTATGTAGCACTGTGTTTATTCTTAAAAATTACTGTCTCTCTGGCTTACAGGACTTTATCGTGTGATCATGGAGAAATACAAATGCAGAACATCTCCGGCTCTCAGGTCCTTCCTGGATCTCTTCCTAAAATAATCTAGCTCTTCTGAGTTTATTGGGATAAGGTTTGCTGTCAGTTGCATTTAAATCCATTTCAAGGATTTGCATCTAGAAGACAGTAAGATATTTTTAAAATTTCATCATTTACCCTTAGTTTTGAGCTCACAAGAAGCCGTGGAAGAAAGCACAGAAATTATAGTACTTACTGAAAATGCACACCTATTTCTGCCCAGGCTATTTGTATGCAATTCCTTTTCAGGCACAAAGAGGACAGTTTTAAAAAGATAGCAAGACTCCCATCTACACAGAATTTTGTTGTTGGAGCTAACACATAACGTATTCTAAGTTAAGGCTATGCATTAAGAATGCATTTTCCCATGTAATTTCTAATGAATATTCCTAATCTTTAGTAAATAAGAAAGCTTAGTGTGCTGTTTATGATTGTCGTTGCTGTGTATCACTGCTCTGTTCCACTTAATAACCTACAATCTCTTAACACTTAGCAATATTCTTTGTGTAAACTACACACCATTTTTGTTCTGAAGCATCACTCTTGTTTTTTCTGCCTACACTTCCATTGCGTGGGTGGCACGTAAAACAAATACCTCTTCCTGCTGGTGCAGTTGCCACTTTTCATCCCTAGTACAATATTCATCTAATCAGACAGTGCCTGTAAACGCAACTTACAAGAGCAGGTTGTAATTTCATTAAAGATGTATTTACTCAGCTAAACCAGCTGTTCCGGGCTGGAATGCAAAAAAGAGGCCCATGTGATTGCTACTCAGTCATTTTTAAGGCAACTGAAAAATACATTTGCTGAGCCAACCTCACTCTCCCAAAGAGCTGGCACTGCTAGCTTCTTCCGAGTAAAAGGTTTAAACAGTTATTACAGCGTGTCATAAATTTTAACTTGTAATTGAAAATCTCTTCACTTCCTAAAAAAAAAAAAAATAAAAAAATCTGTATTACTTGCTATGTAATTACAGACTATGCAGCTGCTCTCTTCGGCTTCACAAGAAAATTTGAAGACATGAAACACTCTACAAACCTTATTCAAATTTTATTAACTTGCTAGTCATAGATATGCCACTCTCATACTGGAGGCTCTCAAACGATATCGCTTTCTTCCTGTTACCAGGACTAAAAAAACAGATGAATCAAAAGTTGATCCAGGCCATACTGAGTTTCTCAACACGCAGGAGACCATCAGCTCCTAAGGAGGAAAGTATAATCTCTATTTCTGCCAAACAGACATCAAAGGGAAAGCTACCTGAACATGTGTCTGGAAAAAGACTTCAATGTATAAAGACAATTTTTGTTTAATTTTCATAGGTCCTGGTCATGATGCATGGCCACAACTGTCTGAGTCACTTTAGTACATTTTTTTTGCTATTTCCTTGTGTCACTTATAATGAAAAGAAACTCTGTTCATGAAATAGTGAACCTAATATTTCAGCCAAAGGCATAGGACTGGTGAACCCACAATATCGTGTTCACGTCCAGTAGTTTGACATGAGTCATACTTGATTAGCTATTCCCTAGCCTTTGTGTACTGTGGAAGCTATGGTGTTATGCTGAATTTTTAGAGCAATTAAAATAAAATATACATCATGCGCCTCTACCCTCGATTCACAATGCATTTCAGTCTTGGGTCACTGATTTGAAATGAACAGCTTCTGGAAAAAAGCTTTACACATCACAGACTTCACATTGTACTTTGTCTCTCCCTGTTGGTGCAGTATCAACATTTTTAATAGCAAGTTACTAATTTGCTGAGATTGGTTTAGGCTCTACAAAGAATTTTCAAGTCTGAAGCATTTAATTAATTCATTATCACAACAGTGTAAAAGAACTATGAAAACAGTCACAATACGTAAGTCACAATACTGTTTCCACATGGTCCTTCGTATCGCTTTCTTAACTCCTGCCCAGCCATACACAGAGAGCTCCGTGATGTATATCACAGTCTTTGAAATCTCAACTCAGGCCTACAGGTTGTTGGACAAGTAACTTCCTTTCACTGCTAGTGAGACCTATTTTTCCTTACCATTTTGAAAACTTGCACTATAGGAACCACTTTAAGATTTTAAATTCAAAATATAGACTATCATCAGAGTTGTTTTGGATCATCAATTCAAAATAGCTAAAACTTGGAATGAAGCCTTGCACCCTTAGAATAAACTTATATCCATCTGTTCTCAGTTTTAAAGCATAGTTATTCATAAATTTCTGGGTAATTACATACATAGACAATTCAACAAAATGGCCAAATTATTTTTTAAATAGTCATATTTTCAAACATAATAATTTCTTTAGAAGTTGCTTTTTTTTTCGTATTCAATCCAATTGCAACTGGAGATGCTTACAGTTCACCAGGGACCTTTATAATTAAAACTGTAACAGCCTGAAATTATTTTCCAATTATTTCTCAACACACCAATCGGTGCAGCAATACTGTTTATATTTGTCACTAGAAATTACTGTGATTACTTTTCTCTTTGCTTTCACATGTCACTGAAAAAAAGCTAAAAGAAAGCAGGATGGAAAAACAGAGAAGGATTTATGAAAGACCATGGATCCAGTATCACTGATTCTGGCATTCACCAGGAGCAAAGTACAGAAACAAAATGCGTACAAAAATTCAGCTTATCCCACTTTGCTAGATACTTATCCCACTGAACTAGATAGATACTTTTGAAAGCTGAACTAACAATAGATACATTTTTAAAATTTGCAGTAATTGTTGAAACAGGTACTTATTATAACTGTCTTGTAATCTAGGGATGAAGCCAAAAAGAAATTATTGAAAAAACAAAACCAGACAGATGTGCAAAGAATGTTGTTAGCTGTAGAAACAGGAAATTGATATTGAAAGCTTTAAGACAAATAGCCGGGCAGATTTGTTCAGAAGAAGGATTTATGCATGTAGGAAGAATAACAAAGGGAATTCATTGAGGGTTTCATATTTCACTGTAGATGTTAAAATGCTTAAAATACAGGAGTTACATGCTGAAAGCTGATTTCAGTTTTACCTCAAAAAATCAAAAAAAAACCAAACCTCCCACTTCATCAAGGAGGAAACACTTAGAAATTCTCTTCTTAATTTATAAAATTGCTTTATTATCAGTTTCTTATCCTTCCATTCATTCAGACCATACCTGGGCAAATTTCTTCATTTGCATTAAAAAATCCAGAAAAACCCAATAACTGTTCTTTTAGATGTTCCAAATTTATCCTCCCTCATTAAGCATCATGCAGCATGGTTTGGAAATTTCCACTTTTTGGACAGCGAAGACTCTGCTCACATATCTTGCTATAAAAATGATACATTTTAGAAACGAAAGCATACAGTCTTGATCATCAGAGGTATTTGCTTTTGAAGTGCAGATGTTAGACTCTACTCGATGACCACAATCCACATGGCTTAGGTGGTGTTAACCCACTACAGGACAGGGGCAGCGCTAGTCCTCTATCAACCAAGGTGGTCTCCAGCTTGAGATTCTGCAACCTTGCCCCTCCTTTACCAACCTCTCTGATGTTCTGGGAAGCAGACATAAATGAAGACATACCCCCCCCATTCTGTTTTAAGATGTCAAAACACAGTTATGAAATGTAAAACAGCAGTGTAAAAACACTGCAGAACACTGTGAGTAGATTCTGAGCCTGAACTTGATTATGATCAGAATGTATCTGATGAACCTTCTCTTCTTCTTCCTTTGTAATACACCATGAGTAAACAGAAAAAATTACCTTGAAGGACATAGTACTATGTTTTTCACAGTAAGATACAAAAGAAAAAGAAGGAACACAGTCATTAAGAAAACCCTAATAAAAGTGCAACCTAATCAAGGGCAGTGTTTGTTCATCATCTATTAGCTCTACTTACAAGACCTAGAAGTGGACATGATTTAAAATAACAGAAGTAGCACAACAGTAAGAATAAATCACAGAAGTATTTACTATGGACTACTCTACAATGCATAGTTAAATAGCAAGCAAGGAGAAAAAATCATCCTGCCATCCAAAAGTCTGCTCTTTTTTGTATTACATGCATAGACATCAACCAATATACTTAGCAAAAAAAGCTATGTTATTTTTTAATTTGCAAGGAAATTAATTTTAGAATTTATGTATTTATATATATACATATGTATCTGTACTCATAAAGAAATGTTTTTTCTAGATTATGTATCATTATATTAATATATTCAACTGAAGAATTGTAAGACATCTTACAGAGCTGAGGATGTGGCAACTAAAACAGGTATTCTCCAATATGAGTTCTGGGATTTTGTTAAAGATTTAGAAATTGAGAAACAAAAGATATTAACCCAAGACGCAAACATGACTAAGTGCTGTATGACTCAGGAATTTTGCCACCAGTTTTCACGAAAGTGTATGTTACACTAAATACCATGTTTAGCAAGTGGATGAAGACTGCCAGAAAACAGTCTTACCACATTTTTCACCTTGTTGGGTTGAAGATGTAAAGCACACTGTGATAAAGAAAGCAGACAGCAATGTCTAACTTGTTTAAGTTAGGCCCAGTCTAGTATTGTGCTCACAGCCCACTTAATATACACTGACACAAATTAGCCACAAACACCGTTGCAGCTGCTCTTTTTTTAAGATCATGATTGGAGGAGCAGAAATAATACTGGCAGCCAGCCTACGTAACTCCAGTGTTTAAAAAACTTGTTTGAAGAACTGAAGATTTAAATTGTGTTGTGTTTTTTTTTTTTTTTGTTTCTTCAAATTGAACCAGCAACATCCCAGGAATAACCAACAGTGATGGAAAAGAACAATCAACTGTGGTGGGGGAAAAGAAAAGGCACTATTCATGTCTCCTATTGAAATTAAAAGCAGTGTGCAAAAATGAATCAGGACTCACAGGGCCAGACAGATTGACTGGGTTATGGAGACCTGGGCTCTCATTCCTGTTCCCAGGAATTTCTGTGTTGAGATTTTTTAATCTAATAATGATTCAGCATCAAAACTAGAAAGAGTTCCACAAAGCGAGGATGAAAGTCTGTTCTGTTAGCCGAAATGAGCCAAGCTAATTTAATGCCCTTTTATAGGACAGACTCTCATCCCCTGCTCACTCTGAAATTTTCTCCACGTTTGTTCCAGACTAAACAAATATTTCTTGAACACAAGGGTCCTATTCCAGATTTCAAATTTGTTTTCCACTTCTGCTAGTTTGTTTTTTTGTTTCCTCAGGAGGAAGGTTTCTCTCCAACACTTAACAGACATAAGCCAAAGAGCCAGCAAAGCCCACCACAGCACTCTGCTTCTAATGCATCCTGAGAGTGCAGCAGAGTGGCTCTGCAACTCTCCAGACAAGTTTTCTCCCTTTTGGTATCATCATGTTATTATGAAGGCTACTATCACTAGTTCATTCCTAAACCATCTTTACTTTCTCCAGCAAATTCAGTGAATACCCATGTGTTCATAATACCTACACATCACTTTCCTTTCTTCCACAGGAATCTGTTACCTGGACAATTCAATCCATACTGGGTTTCCTTGCTCAGCTGACTCTGGAACAGGTATTGTAGTGCCAAAGACCAGCAATATGGGAAACAAATCTTGGCCATAACGTCAAATTACAAACTATAAGTAGTAAGGAGTGATGGCAGCATTGCTCAACAATTGAAATTTGAAAGTGTGGGGAACATGAATGTTGCTCTCACCTTCCTCTTGGTAAGTCTGCATCATCTTTCTTCCACCGGACTGTGGGTGTGGGATCCCCCTGCACCTGGCACCGGAAATCCACAGCCTCCTCCTCCAGCACCACTTGGTTAATCGGTCGCCTGAGAAACGTGGGCCGTTCTTGAAAGAGACATTAAAATTCCTTAGTGAGTCAGAGGGTTGAAATGAACACTTTTGACTTTTCAGCATCTTTTTTTTACTGATTCACAGAACGAAGAAAGGAGGCTGAGCTCCACAAATTCAGACAAGTGGAACTGATGATGTGCACAAAGAGCCTGGAAGATGACTGCCAGTCGGGAGAGGCAAGAGCTGAGTGCCACCAGAAGGAACCCTGTGCTTGCCCTGACTGCCCACCTGCCACACCAGCAGAGAGGTCTCCAAGACAGTGCCCTTCGTGTGAATGTTTTGGCTCTGCACCGCTGTATACACAAAGCGTAACCTAAAAGCTCCTGCCTGCCCTAGTGATGCACAAGCTGCCAGTGGAGATAGCCTGCCTTTGGCAATAATCAATACCTTGATGCTTCAGAGGAAAATGTAAACTCTGTGTTATGCATCTCAGACAATTGTGGACTATCGTACAGAGGTCAGAGCTGCCCTCATCCCCATCGCTAACTTCACCATGGAAAACCAAATTAAGATCTGAATAATAAGTTCTGTTTATCCTTGTTATGTTAGCCTGCACGACTACAAATATTATTAATCATCATAATGTTGTACAGGCCTGCTTAAAATCCAGATGCAGAGCCACAATCTGATCTCAGTTATACTGGTACAAACTCAAAGTACCGGTAATTTCATTTGAAAGGATGTCACTGGGGTTAGTTTCTAAGTTGCCTTTGAATTGCGTAAATTTTGTTCTGTCCTCTCCTAGCCATACCACACTTTTATTGTCATAAATTATTTATGCTAGAGCCAAACCATTATAAGACTGGGTTTATATGAAGCAGTATTTCCACTCAAGACAGGGATTTATTATAAAGACATTTAAAACTGGTTACACACTATGTTTCACATTTCATTCTCAGGAAGTTGAAAAGTATGATGTCACTTAAAAAATTATTCAAAATTCACACAGATGTAAGCAATACTAGATTCTGACTCAGGCAGTTTGTCTTGATAACTACAGAGCTGAGTTTATGGGTTCGCTATCCATGTTTATTATATCCAAATAATTAAAAAAAAAAAATAAAAGACCATTAATAAGGTTGCAAAATCAAGCATCATGCAGCGTCTCAGGGCCAAAACTAAGGCTGTCTGTGTGCCCTTTAATCACTTCCTTTCTGTTTATGCCTTATGGGACTGGTTGCAATTATAGGATCACACTATTTTTTCCCAAAATATCTCCAGATTGTTGGTATTCATTTAATGAGCAGGTGTTTAATATTTTACTTTAGTTGTACCATTTAGTGTGTGGCCTCCTGTCATACTACTCAAACTTCACTTCAAAGGCAGAATAATTAATTTCCTCATGACCTCCATTACACCTTTCTTAACGCTTCATAAACAATTCACTTATTTTCATAGCTTCTTTCTGAGGTGCGATGGAGATCTAAGAAAGCAAGGTAAAAAAATTCTGCTAAATATTGATGCTCAACCTGAGACACAAAACTGCCATTATTTTTTTTTTTGAGAATTTAGCATTAATTTTGTGTGTTCAAAGCTCAACTTCCATTGAATTCAGTTGCAGCTGATAAAGTGTTCACGACTTTTACAAATCAGAATATTAAGACAGAAAATAAGGAACACAAAAACACCTGTTAACAATTATGTAAATGAGTGACAGCATCACATAGGAATTCCATGATATGAGCAAGGGGACCTATTAGCCGGGAAAAACATATTTTGTCAGCAAATAATAGACATGCTCAAGAATCTATAGCACCTTTTCAGATGCTAGAGATAAAAACAGGTCTAAAGGGGAGAGATTCTTCTCCCCATTTCTCCCAAGCTATTGCTTTGGTCCCAATTCCCAGTCCTGCCAGGGACCTGCAGGTTCCAGCAGTGTTTGGGCAAGTAAATTCAGTTCTAGTCCCTCTCTGCACCTAGGCATCTCAGTCTTTATTCCCTGTTTCAAGTCTGTGTACAAGACATATATAACCTGCACTACAGCTCCTTGTCCTGAGTGTGTTTCATCAGGTGTTTTCTTCCCTGTGTATGTAATCACCTGACCTTTCCCAGTTTCCAGCTACGTTTGCTCCTAACCTCACCTATGTGTCTTTGCCAGCCTGTGACAGTGCCTCAAGTCCCTCTCTCTTCCAGCCACTGGCTGTGCCAGCTCTTTCCAGCTGTCAACTTCTTCCTTAGCTCATTTGTCTCCTCCTAGCTCAGAATATTGCTTTTCACAGCTGGAACCCAGCAAGTTCACAAGTCCAGTCTCCTTTCCAACTATCCATGGCTCTCTCTCCTTCGTACCTCACAGCAAACTGACCCTTCTCTACTGTGTGCTCAAACTACAATTGAACTGGAGCTTCTTTTCTCTGTGCCACCCACATACAAGCCCATCCACAATCAGAACACAAGAAAAATCAGCTGAAGCATCATCCCAGGAAAGTGACAGCAGCAGGAGTGCAGTGCAGTTGCAGGAAAGTGCTGTTCAGACCTGCATTTAACCTGGTGTCTCTGGCGCATGAATTGATGATTTTTATTATTTTTTTTTTTAGAAAAGGGCATAATTTACTAAATTTAGTGAAAATTTTTTGGACAAGCAAAAAAATTACATCTCTGGCATAGTGTAGCTATTTCTCATCAAATTTTAGGTCCCTACTATTCAATATGAGGGACCTGCACTTCTTAGGAAAAAAAGTATCCTCTGTTCCTCTCCTTCAAATCCTTCTCCATTTCTCTCCAATTACCCCTGTCACCTCCAAACTGCAGGAACGTCAACATTCTTAGAGAAGAATGAATTATTTTGGCAATTAAAAAGAAACCAAAACCTCAGTTTTCCAATCAGTCATGGAAAATTTTTGGATAAAGTCTTTTAGTTTTAGATAAAGCCTTAAAACTTATTAAAACTGGACAAAGTAACAAAAGCAAGCAATGTGCTTGGCCTGTCTGTAATTATGTGGATCTAAAAGGGAGTATCTTAATGAAACTTTGTGTAAGTTTGCATCTTATCAGAAGAGCTCAGAACAACCCCTGCTCTGAGCTCATACACAATATGCTCTTCATTCTGGTATTTGTTTTTCAGGAGATGATCCTAAATCAAGACATTTAGATCCAGATCAGCATCCTCATAGGTGATTTAGAGACCCTGGTTCATCCACATTGAATTTAAATAACTCTGCATGTACCTGTATGTTGGCTTGTTCTGCATACAAAAATTATTTTACACCATGTTTATATAAGCTGCCTGTAAACAGCTAAGACACTAACATATATGTATTTATGCAATTGCTACTTTTGGCTGTAAATGCTTCTATACAGGAGATGAGAAAATAAATTCCTCTCACATTTTGAGGACAACCCAGCTGATAAGACCATAAATGGTCCAAAGGTCATTAGGTAAATCACTTGATTCCACACCAAGGCAATTTAGGAGTATACACACATTTGTTTCACATCAGCTTCTCAAATTGTGTATTTCCCAAAACAGTTAAGAATTTGCTAGAAAATAAACAGCTATGTAAGGACAGAGCCCAGTTAGCAAGGACATGCTAATACCAATAATGGCTATTTCCATTTTTCCGTCATCTCTGCATTTTGCACAGTGTGAATCAGGAAAGAACGAGTTATCTCTCATTTTGTTTCCTGTATTTGTATCACTCAGACAACCCCTTGAATATGTCCAGTAGCTAATTACACAGCTATAAAGTGATCAGTGGGAATGCCATTGCCAATGCAATTAACATTCTTTATGTGAGATTAACGGGATTTGAGTCACCTGTATAACTTGCTTACAATGTTAATCTCTCAGGAGACGGAGCGCTGCTTGCCCAAGCATGCTAAACAAAGAAGGTTTCTTCACACAGCCAGGTCAAATTTAGTTTCAGAGCTAAACTTGAGAAACAACCTTTTTATTTTTTTCTTTTGATATGGATTGCCCATAAATAAAGCCTTGTGGTACACTTAAACATTGCTACTCTGTCAACAGTATTCAGAACACAGTATATTTGAGAAACAACAAGAAAGGGTAATAAATTAAAATCATAGATACATATAAAAATTTTAATATAGCAATTTTATAAGCTTTCACTGAGTAAATAAAGTACCCACTTCCCAGACTTTCTCTGATGAATATTAAAAATCTTTGAAGAGAACAATAAAATAGGTCATGGTTATATGTCATGTCAGCCAGTCGTGCTATTACTAGGGTGACCTTTATAACTTCAGAATAAACTTGGCTTGCAGTTATAAAAGCGGATTGTTAATCTGGACACACACCTACAATCTGTTGCAGTGCTTGAGACATGTGCTGCAAGAAAACCTACAGAACTGATCCTAACCAGAAACATAGGAAAATCCTTTCCTTGCTTTGGGTGCTGACACGACTTAACCCGAGAACTCAATTTTTCCTCTATTTAGCAATCGGTCTGAGTATCACAGTCTGTTAGAGAGACTCAGATGACCTTCAGATGTATTATTGCCCTTTCTCTGTTCCTCAAAAAGTTAGACAGCCATATATGGGACCTCAATCTAATTAAAACGATCCTAACTACCTTAATATATTTTCTCTGCTGAGGCAACTGCTAGAGTGAAGGATTTGATGGTCCCCATAATGTAGAGGCTCAATCTGATTTAGAACTGTTTTCTCTGTCTTTGCTGGAGAGAAGGCATCATTTTTTAAAAATGTTTTCGTGTTCCAGAAAGAAGTATTAAAACACAAATTAAAAGGCTTTGGGGAGGGATTTAATAGCAAATAATTTAAAAATAAAAGCTTTTTTCACTGTAGTGTTCTGATGTAAAGGAAAAAAAAAAGAAACATTAGATGGTTGGAAGTAAGTTTCGCTTCAGAATGCTGTCAATAGTGTAGATATTTCATTAACTGCAACATGACCTGGATAAAGCAAAGCGCTCTGACAAAAGTGAAGATGTGGAAGAAGATAGGATATTAGGATCACACTAAATTTACCTATGTTGGCTAAATAAATGAAAATACAATTACAAAAGCAGATGGGTTTATATTTAAAGACATTCTTCTACTGCCTCTTTTTAGGCACTTTTCCATTTTGCATTTGAGAAACAGCACTTGTGTAGACATTGCAAACTTCTACACTCTAAATAGTATCCAAGATGTGATGAGCTTGCACAGTAAAAGCCCGGAGCCCTGTTAAGAGGCACATGCAAATAAAGGATAATGATTTTTATCAGTTGTTAGTGTTTTTCTCCTTTTATATACATCTACAACCCCGTTAATTTCAGTTTTTACTGAGCATTAGGTGCGGACATTGGAGAACAAATCAGACCATTTTTCACAGCAGTATCATTATCCTATTACAACTTGTCAGTATCTGTTTATAAAAAATATTGCAAAGCCAAACTGTCTTTTCGCAAACTGCCACAAGTACACTGCAAATGAGAAATACAAGGATTTGAAGAAAGATAGGGGGAGCTTTGCTCTGAAGGACAAAATACACACTGTCAATTTCTCTCTCTTGAACTGTGAATGTGTAACCGATTTTTTCTCCACATGGCTGGGAAAGCTTCTGAGACTAATTTCCAGGATACAATGTGACAAGACTCTCTGCTAAAGCCTTCCACATATTCAGAGCACAGGAGAGTAAAATGGAGCGCAGTTTCTTCATTAAGGGATTTTCAGATTTTTTTTTCATGTAACATCATGTCATCATAGCATGCTCTTTCTGGAACTATGGTATATCTTTCAGCCTGACAATGTCTAGAGAACATCAAACACAAATACTTCTTCAAGCATCAGACAAAAATACCTCTTCATCCCACAGGACCTTATTAGCTGAAAAAAGGTTCAGGTACCAAAGCCAAAATCAAAGATTAACCCAAAACAATCTTTAATATGTCTGAATTGACATATCTTTTAAGATATTTTTGTACTCTTCTCAGTTATGCTTTATATCCTTTTGAGGCTCTTCTAAATATATCTTTTTCCACTGCTTGATGCCAGCCTCTTGAAGTTGATATATTAAGGCTTTCATTGATTTCACTGAGCTTCAGAATCAATATACAAGATATACCTTTGTACATTCTCTTCAAACATACCATTTTAAGTCCAAAGGAACAAAAAGGAGTCTGAAATAGTTAAAACAACTTGAAAACTTACCTGAGAACAGTGCAGTAGTAGTATGACAAAATGATAAAAGGTTAACTCAAGCAGTAATTCTTACTTTATTTAATTTCTGGCTCCATATTATGCATTTACAAACAAATTGGAATGAAACTGTTTCTGTTTTGCATCTCACGTTAAGTCTGTTCAGCCAAAGGCTATGAGCCCAAACACAAACAAAGCAGCCTAATTTGTGTCACTTACTTACACTTCTGAATTTGGCCTTTAGAATAGCGCGTACATAATAACAAAGTACCATGCTGCCTCTTTTTGTGAATGTTTAGATTGATGGATTAGTTATTAACTTCATGTAAAGGCCAACTTAGAGTCTGTGGCAGACCGTGCCTTCTTGCTTTACTCCAAGATTACACCTTGGAGCCTCGTAAAGGCAAAAACTAGCAGGAGCGCTTGAAAGAGAAGATTAACAAAATGTAATGCATCATTGTCACTACTCAAAACACAGGAATCATTTTGGGAAGCACCGCTTCTATAATCAGTTTGCTTTACGATATTTTACCATGAAAGTTTGGCAAATTTCTGCTAGTAGAAAAATCATGACTTGGAAACAAAAGAAATGCAATCTGCACCGATGCTAACAGCATGCTGTTAGCAGTGCCTGAATGTTGAAAACTAGGTTTCCTATGCAGGCAGAGTTGAAAAAAAAGTTACTTGTTTTGTGAAGTTCTACATGTGTTATCCACAGCTATCTCTCAGCAAAGATTACTGAATGAGTACCCAGCCAAGTGGATACATTCTGCATATGAGAAACTTTCATTTTCTCCTCCTACTTCTTTCCAAGGTTCTTATTGTCCATTTTAATTTTATTTTTTTAAAAACTCAGGAAAGTTGTAATCTTTTAGGCTAGGTTTCCATGCTGTTCCCCTCGGGCCACCAGTTACCACCACACTGATTCAGTTTTTCCAGAGGCAATGCCTCAAGCTAAATTTGCTGTACAGGGAGCCAGAGATCTGTCACGAGTCACATGCAGAAATTAACTTCAGGTATTACAGAAAAACTTGCAAAGCCAAAAGTAACAAGTGGCCGATTCCTGGAAGGGTTTGAGAACTAGTATGAAACAGTTCCTTTTCCTACAGAGCAGTGTGTTTACTAAGGCCCCTTCACACTATGGAAAGTATTTGTGGTTTGGTTTTTTTTTTTATTTGGAAAAGGAATAGAGACATTAATAATCAGCTAATTAATACACATTCCTCTCCAGAATCTGCACCAGCTGTAGGCTTGCCAGCTACTTTATTAAATTCTCTAAGTCTTTTAGCTAAGATATCTTAATTTTAGCTATAAAGCCTGTTTTCAAATGTGTTCAAAACAGTTAAAGTTGGGCACATGAATAATATATAAGTATTATGATATTTTTAGCATATTTTTCCTCAAAGTTTGCACTATTCCCATGTTCCTCAAACCTGTGAGTCCTATTAGAGGAAGGCTGCGGATTTAACAGATGACCCGTGGTTCTGTCTGTGTTCTGTAAAGTCTATCTGAACATGCACAGCCAATCTGACATTTCCCAGAATTGCTGGATTTATTGGATTTATTGTGTATGCTTAGACTGATTGGACTGTCCAGTAGATACATTGCTTCCTGGAAACATCATGGATAATGCTCTCCAGTGCACGCACCCACCCACACACGAGCTGCTGCCTGGAGTCCAGGAACGGAATACAACTGTTCTGCTGGTGGAAGGCAAAGCCAAGCCACCTTTCTCTTGTACAGAGTGGACCAGGACTAACCTGGACACATCTATACAGTGAACTCAATACACCAACGTACAGCTTCAGGGCCAGGTGGCAACCAGAAAATGGACACAGGATAGTCGAATCGTCTTGTCAAACAGCGGACCATAACCTGAGCGCCTGCTTCCCAGATGCTGTTCTCGTACAGCAAAAAGGAAGATAGGAAGGGAATACCTAGACATAAGGGGAGTTTTCAATAGGAAGATATACCCAGATAGGAAAGGAAATTGAAATAAAATTTTCTTTAGGTAGTCTAACACAATTATGATGAACTAAAATGTCTAATTTCATTTATTGTTGATTTTTTTCAGTATTCACAAAATACGCTTAGATTGTATTTTACAAATTGATTGCTACGATTAAATCCAGTATAAAAAAATCAGGATATTGTAATTGGCTATCAAGACAAACCTAATACTTTTCGTAGCTCTGCAGGATATGAAATTACATGCATATTTCAGTTTTTATTCCTAGTTCAATGCTTTTTAACCAATTATTTTCTTAAGGATTTCTTAAGGCTTTGTAGTTTAGGACTGCAATCTGCTTGCTATCCACAGGGAGTATTACCAGAGATTATCAGTACTTAAACTGATGAAGAAGATATGTCATGTCTCTTTTTCATCTGTATAAAGGCACGACTTCAACAGATTGGCTGCAAAGGACATGATAATTTGATAGAGATTCTTTCTGTGGTTTTTTGCAAGGTACGCTAGTTCTAACTTTAAGTCATATGCTTCCATGAATCCACAACAAACTAAGCGGAGTGGAAGCCTTTACAGTCTTGTAATGCTGGAAAGCAGCAAATCCTCAGTCACTCATGGATCTTGTCTCGCAGAAACTTTTCTATGCCTTTTGTGAATCCCATAATATGTTTTTTTAAAGTGGACAAACAAATGTTGACTTTCACTTACATGCAAACACAGATGGCAATATGTATGATTGGGCTTTCCAGTGCACCATACTAGGCAGAAGGTGAAAAAATTAGGAGCATCTGCTTCAGCAAGGATCTTAGGATTTCTATGAAAAGTCTTACTGGAATTACAAGCAGTCTTGTTTGGAATTTCAGTATTGTATCAAGGATATCAAAGAGGTGAAGCAGGAGGGAACGTTAACGCTATTTCTCTTTCCTTTTTATATGTATGTATGTGTTTTCTTTAGCAGTGAGGGTTTTTTTCCTTATTGATTTTCTCTTGTTTCCTCAAGACATCTTGACTAATTCCTACAAAACCACAGCTAACGGTAAATAGAAATATCATGACTGCAAGATGTACCACAGCAGGATTTTGCAGCTTTGCTTCTTATCCAGTTGTTAGCAGAATGGATCCAGCTCTAGGTTCAGTATTACTCTATTCTTGCTCTAGACCCTAACCACAGGACAAGTGTTCCTAACAACTTCTTGTCTTGCCCATCAGATCCGGAAGCTCTTTCACACATGAAACCTATTCATTTTTGATTTATTCAGCAGCACCAAAAACCTAAATGATGCCCTGGCTTACAGGATGAAAAGCTGTTTCATGCCCTTTAAAAAACAAGTGACAAAAGTATCTCTGTATGTTCAAAAAGTTGATCTCAGGATTTTCTCCAATGACTTTTTACTGATCAATTGAGCTCTTTTGTGCTCCCTCACAAAGATTTGATTTCACAACCCCACAGGAATAAGGAATTATTTAAACAGTCAATGCTGGTCCAAGTCTCTGTTAAGCAGGCATTGTCAACTGTATTAGAAGTAGCTTAATTATATTTGGCAATTTTGTGAGGGAGAGCATTATGTCCTGCATTACTGTCTCTGAGCGTATGCATATCACTAAGGACCTGCAATTAGATTGAAACTATGCACTTAGAAGGAAAATGTTGAGCCATCACAGCTCCATAATTATAAATTGCAGCCTTTGAAACCTGTTCTCCTCCAGAAACTGTGAAATGCAGCTTAAGCAGTACTATTGTGTTTTGTTGACCTTGTTTTGTCTCATATTTTGATGAGCCATCCAGGTCAATTCAGTTTATGACATTTGTAGTGAAAAGGAAACAAAAGCTTGAGTTGCTTTACCAAAGACAGTCAGCTCTGCCGGATCGCTGTCTCGCTCCCCCACCATGTTTGTCCCAACGCAAGTGTACATGCCGGCATCACTTTTTCTTGTATTGGAGATCATCAACTTCCCACCACGTATCTGTTTCAAAACAAGGGATGTATTTTTAACTTCATAAAAACAAAAGATATCAGAAAAAAACTACCTTCTCAGGCAGCAAGTTCCTCAACTAAGGCATTTGAAAGTTTTGTTTGTGAATACATGTATAGCTTTAAAATTATAATCCTATATACTTAAATATCTTTAAGCAGTTCAAGAACATATTTTATCCTAGTGACAGATTTGAACTGTATTTCAGTTCGTTTCTTTGGTTTTCATTAGATGCTTTACATTTCAAAGATTACATTTCTTGCTGCCTCCTTGGCAATGCAGAGTGCTTGTATTTCTTGCATAATGATACATAAAGCACTCTTGACATCTCTCTCAAGAAAAAAGGCAATTTCACTTAGCTTTATTTAGTTCATTTTATTTTACTGTGTCCAAACAGTTTCTTTGTTCACTGATTAAGAGAGATTTTCTCTTTCCCTTGATGCAAACAGAGTAAATTTAGCCCAAACTGAGAATTCACCTGAATCTTATAAGACAACATTTTCCTGGCTATAAAGGGTGCTTATAGAGTGAAAGAGAAGCGTAGTTGAAAGAAATAAAGTAAAAAATTTGTAGCTTGCAAAGTCACAGACAGCGTTAAAAGTTAGACAATGAGGTGCTTCAGAATAACCTAGAAATATAGCCAAAGAAACCTGAGAGTCAGGGAATGTTAACCAGTTCTCCGCCACTCTTCCTTCCTCTACTCTAGAAGCAGAGACAGTCTGGCCCACAAATAGCAGCTTTTTAGATTGTTTAGCTTGAAATTCTTCCTTAGGCATACAAAGCAACAAACAAATTTCCTGATGGTAGTTCCATATTGAATAGGGTCAGCACTGAATGAGTTACATATCATTACATACAACATAAAACTTCATTGAAGGAATATTAACAGCGAAAAGCTAAGCACTTAAAAACTAGGAATGAAATATGTCCCCGCACCCTTAATTTATCGCATTTGATTGTACATAGCATGGTATAAATTCTAATCACTTGATAAGGTAGGTGTTTCTGCTGACTCCTTTTTCATGCAGTACATGGAATGAACTCTCACAGAATTCATCCCGAGTTACTCATTTACTCAATAAGTATTTCTATTTAGGAACAACCACTCTTTAGAGTATAACTTCAGCCTTCATTTAGAATATACATCCCAATTACTATACTAAATACAACATTACCGATATCATCCTAAACTGTGGCTTTTTTCCCCACAGGGCATTTTATGAAATGTACCTCATAGATATGACATTATATCTTTAAAACACCTCTCTGATATATGATCTGATAGTCTCATTTCACTGAACTGAGATCTAGAAAAGGTAAGGCCAAATCAAAGACATCCACTGAGTCCTCCGTCTAATAGAGCATCTGACATGATCAAATCCAAGGCTCTAATGGACCTCCATCACACTGGTTATACAAACCAAGCCTCAAGAAGTTCAAGTTGGAGACCCAAACCAGAAAGAATAAATAATCTTCCCCTTCTCATTTGGGAAAGCTCAGAGAGGCAAACTGTCAAGAATAATGATGAGTCTCTAGGGGAAAGGCTATAAAGCTGTAAAGTTCTGCTGCACTCAGCTGTGGGGCTTCAATGGAGGCTTCAATGCAGGCCAATGTCTATAGACAAGCACATGAGCTGTACTTACACTGATCCGCTCTTCCCTGTCATCAATACGGACTTTATCTTTCTTCCAGTAGATGGTAGGCTCAGGGTGTCCACGAGGTGGCTGGCACTCCAATATGGCGGGCTCTCCAGCTGCCACCACAACATCTGTAGGGTTCTGGCGGAAGTCATCCCGCAGCACTAATGCAATAAATGAAGGAAAGAAGAGAAAAATTACTAGAAGTGATGACATTGTAAGTGGGAAGAAATACATGCAGATACAAATAATATTAAACAAATAAACAAAAAAGTCTCAACCATTATTAGGTGATGACTTTGCACCTTATATTTACTATAAAAGATCTCATAAAAGAAGTTGGTGAGGCATGACCTTTTGTCCAATGGAGGCAGATTTCACATACGTGGGCTTTTATTCCTGGTTTTTTCTCCAGATAAGAGCATTGCTCTGCATTTAAATTAGAAAAACCTGCAGCACCCATTACTCTTTTTAACCTTGACAGGGTCACTTCCATCCTTGCAAAAATAGCATTGCAGGTCTGATGTTGAGTTCTTTTCACAAGAGAAAACAACATGCTGCATATCTGGCTTGCCTGGATCTCCAACTTCAGCATAAGCTGAAAGAGCTGACACAACTAATACCAAATTGCAGAGTTACACCTTGATTAAGGGCATCACTATTACTACCGTTACTGTTATCACCAAATACATGCTGAAGTGATCACCAGTTCTAAAAGGTGTCAGAGAAATCAAGCTTATGGTAGTGTGCTTCCAGCATATTTATTTCTTCCTTTTATTTTTTTACTCTTAGTATTTCTGCAACTTTGACCAGTGCTGTCCCATGACATTGAAAGGAAAGAGCATTTAAATCTCCAAGCTGTTTGAGAACTAAATTAGGCAACGCAGGCCAGCTTCTTATGTAAATCAAGCTTCTATAAAGAAGGATTAGGTCCAACTAGCTGGCTTCAGTGTGTTAAAATGATATCCACTTCATCGTTATTCTTCCATGTGTGTCCTAGTCTCTAGGTTAATTGACATTCTTATAAACATAAAACTGAAAATAGCTCTAGATGAGCTACTGAAATAGAATTTAGGGCATTTCCCCTCCTTGAATTTCAGCTACGTATGGCTTTCATTACAGCTTTAAAACAGTTCTCGCCCTTAATGGAACCAGGGCCCTCTGAGAAATTAGAAAACACTGTATCCTAGTGAAGGGGCAAGTCAGGAAGAGTTCAGCAGAAATTGCTCAGTCTCATTTCATAAGCAGAGATAATTTACTGCTTTCAATGTTAATAAAATGAGCCCCATTTTAACATTTGGAACTGAATATTTTTCTGTTCTGCAATAAGCCAGAAGAAAATATGATTAATACATACAAGAATTGGCCTCTGAATGGGCTGAGGTGAGTGGGCTGTATATATATGGCATTCAAAACGACATACGAGGTAACTTTTATTGTTCCCCATTTTGGGATACACAGGTAGATCCCAGAGGAAGGAGGGAATTAATTGGAAGTTAATTTCTTTTCTAACACAAAAAAGAGTCATTATTTAGGTCTTGCTGTTGAAGCATAAAATAAAAGTGACAGGACATCGCTGGCAAAGAATGAAGCTCTGTCAGGAACCTGTAGCCTTCTTAGGTGACACACCCAATCGATTTTTTCCACCAGATAACAAAAGACTCAATCTCAAAATATTTCTGATTATTAAAAATTACTCATATACTTTTGACTCACAATAATCAAATCGACAGAAATGGAATTTATGGAGCTTCAAGATCAAATGGAAGAAATAACTTATGCAATGCACAACACAGAAACAGTACACTGAAGATCATGGGCTGCTGGCTATTTGGCTTTACAACATTTTGCAAAGCCAAGAAAGCTCATACCACAGCAATTTCAGGGTAAGAACCAGAAAAAAAAGTTTTACAAAATCACCTATTTAAGAGGCATCTTCATATGTGCCTGTGATCACTATGATACACAGGAAGAAAAAATACTTCTAAGCAATGCTATGTCCTCTTTCATATAACTGGCAAATGGATAAATGTCAACTTCTTCCATTATTATTACACACAAAATAAATATTAATTTTTATTGGCTTGATTATTTTTACAATTACAGAACTTCAGTGTAAATACATTAGTGGAAAATCCCCAGAAAATCAGCAGATCCCATAACATAATGACTTTATACTCCTAACTCCTGGCAACAATATTAAGGGAAGTCTTTTCCTTTAACATTTCACACTGCTATATGAAGCTGACAAATACAGTTTCTTGGGGTGATACACAGCAAATTACATTAACTTTCTCTGAATCATCCCAGCAACTGTATAAGGTTCCAATCAGTCACAGAATATGAGGCTAAGAGGTGATTTGATTTTATCACATTCCTTTACCCGAGCCTTACTGCAAATCTGGCTTGAATGGAAGACAAAATTGATGCTACGGGGCTTACTTAATCTTGCTCTGTACCTCAACACATGTGCATCACTTGAATAGATATATCTCACCATTTCCACCTGGAGCATTCTATGTTTTGGAGGAAAACAAAAAATGGTTGGAGAAAAATGAAATAGGGAAAAAATAAAGCAGGGACAGAAAGACAAAGATAAGAGAAAAATACGTGGAATATAAATTAAAGAGAGAAAACAACTGAGAGAGGAAGAGGGGGAACACCGTAAATTTAGGGAGAGCGAAAACAAAAAGCCAGGTAAAGGAAAGAAAAGAGTACGAATAAAAGCAGAGAGAAAACCAAGGTAAAGAGCAGAGGGCACGGTCTGCCGTTCCTGTGACTTGGTGCTTTATTGCAATGTAACAACAACGATACAAAGCACAGACATTGATCTGATCAGCACAGCCATCCCAGCACATCCCAATGTCACCCTGAGAGAAGGAGCAGGGAAAAAGAAGGGCTCCTGCGGAGGGGACCCGAGCACAAGCTGGCGAGCTTGGCTGTCCCACTCCAGCATCACAGAAAGCCGCAGAATAAAGGAGCATCAACTGGAAGTTGAGTTCACACTTATTAGCACAGTAAATGGAAAAGTTGCAGCACAGCTTAGTGCATTCACCATATCTAATGGCACAATCATCTGTGAAAACAGGAAAATGGTTGAGAGCTGCAGAATATTCCTCAGCCAATTATCCACAATTGCTGGGTACTTCCAAATAACTATCAGTGTGCCTGAGCGGATCACCCTCTCCGCACACTGGCAAGAGGCTTTTGTTCACTTGAGAAGCCAGCCCTCCTCAGGGCCCTCTTGGCAGGGCACAAATACTAGCATTTTAAAAATTCAACACAAGTGGTGAAACATTGCCAGCAGGCAACTCATTCCATGTTCTTATTTCGCTTTATTCCAATTTTAACATAGGTTACACAGCTCCCTTTTTGCTTGCATGGGTGTTACCCTACATTTGACGCAGGATGCCAAAGAGAAAGATGGCCGGCATCCCGTCCTGCCTGCCCACGCCGGGAGTGCAGTGCAGCTGATCTCCTTGGAGAGCGGGGAGATGCAGAGGGAGCTGGAGCTGCTCCCCTCTGCCAGCCTGACGGCAGCACAAACATCCTCATGTTTCAAGAGGCAAAGCCTCGAAAGGGCAAAAGCTTCCTGGAAGCTGTCTGGAAAGGCACCAGGGGACCTGGAGAGCTGGAAAGGACAGCTAAATTGTACACACAGCCTACAACGGTGCTGCGGACAAAAGTTAATTAAAGTTTGATCGGTCTCTTTGTAGCTGGGAACAAGCTGATGCTGCTCAAACAAGACAGATGTCTGCGAGCTGTCTTGTCGGTCTTTAAGGCGGGCGAAGTCCTGTAGGGCCGTTTAAGAGGTCCCCGCGAGCACAGCGAGGGCAGGCAGGCCTGTCTCGCAGGGGCAGCGCTGGGACAAATGCTCGTGGCCGCGCACCTGCCAGAGCCGGGGAGGAAGAGAGAAAGAGAAGTCCCCGCTACCAAGGCAACTGCTCCCCAGCACCTGCCAGCTTAGGCCCAAATCCAGGCCTCCGTCAAACTGGCGCTCGTAAACTCAGGGAATTACACGGAAACCGAATTAATTTCCTCAACTGAGGCTCTGGCAATTTGTTTAAAGGAAGTGGAGATAAAGCCACGATGTTTATGGGGTAGGAGGGAAGGTGGCGGGGTCAAAATTATTCTAGGCTAGATATCCATGCCTTAATCCTGCTTTCCACTACAACAGCTTTCAGGTCCTTAGAAAGAAAACATTTTTATAGGATTTACATTTACATGATGATTACAAATAACCATCTGTCTGCTTCCACTTTTTCAATCTGGTCCATGTCCCACGAGCCCCCAGCCTGTGGTCAGAGCAGCTAAGCTGGAAGGAAGAAGTGGATGCCCGTCAGGAGGCTTTGGGATAATTGCATTCTTCTCCCACCAGCGCTCGGCTCGCCACCTCCTCCCCCCGGCGCACATGGCGAACATCTGAGATTACCAGGGATGGGAGGGAGGGGAAGACTATCTTTTTTGCCTTTTTCAATGAATGATAATGTCTTAAAACACAGCTACATCTGTCATGCTGACTGGAGGGTATAAAGAGATATCAAGTAAATATTAATGTGCTTCTGTAACTTGAGTCCTGGTAGTTTATTTCCCTCCTCCTATTCTGTTTTGTGCTTATCTCAGGATAATATTATTCTCATATAAAGATTTTACACAGCCACATCAGTGGCAGGTTGGTCACCTGCCACATGCAGGTAGGTCTCCCCTGATCCAAGGCACTGCCCCACAGGAAATTTCCTAAATCCTCATCTCTCCACCACTGCTTTGGTGCTTCTCTCCTCTGATACACACTGATATGCACAATCAACATGAATTATTATGTCGAATAACTGCTCAGATGTCATGCAATGGACAGATTAAAGGATTATTATACTTTAGGTAGTGTATGATGCAGGGGGGTATTTTAGAACTTAGCTAATGTGTATGATCTACTGAAATGGTCCCTGAGCAAGCCAGCACTACCTGCTGAAACAAGATGACAGAAAAAAAAGAAGGGGTCACAGACAACCTTCCTCGTGCAGAATAATAATACACTTCATTTGAGGATGCTGCTGCCCTACCTCTTCATTTCAGCAATTTCCTCCACCACATTTTGCATGGAAAATTAAAAAATAAAAAATAAAAAAAATAACACCCTAGGCAACAGTCCTAACAAAAGTCCCAGGGAGTTCCTGAGCTCCCTCTCTATGTGCACTGCCTGGGAAAAGCTACCCTCTTTTTGTAAAAAAAGATGATAAGGAATTATACATTCTTTTCCTCCTGTTCATTTTCCTGTCCTTTGCCTATCTCCTGATACAGGTGTTTCCTAGAACACATGAATGCTAGCTAATTTACCATGACTCAAAATGTTCAGACTTTACTTTAAAATAAGGCCCCAAGCCCACGAGATTCTTTTTCAGAGGTGTTAGGATATTTTTAAAGAGTCCAGTAGCTTCAACCATGTTTGATTATTAGGGAAAAAAAGAGGAGTAGGGAGATACCTGCATCAGGAAACAAGAAGGAGAATCTTCTTCCTCGCAGATTCAGCAACTTTCTTTGGCTTCACCCCTTTTGCACACTCAGAATTTCATGTGCCTCTGAACTTGGTAACCTACTCAGTACTTACAGTTAAAGGTAGCTTGCTCTTTATTCTCAGGCCTCAGCAAAGACCAAAATGTGGAAAAAACACTCCATTCTGACACATTCTCTACAACTTCTAATGGCTCACACATACAGATACAGACATTTATAGAATTTGGACTTCGTGATGAGCATTAATTTCTAAACGTGAAAGTGGAGACCCTTGCTTCTAAACACAGGATCTATTAAACCAGGTGAACAGAGAACTACAGTGTTAGAAATCAGGCACATGAACCAACACTGACAAGTAAGTAGACAAATTCTAGATGGAGTCAGTGCAAGATAGTTGTATTTTTTTTTCTCTCTAAATTTCAGTCTGAGGTGTATCCCAGCTACTTGATTGCGCAGATGTCAGGAAAGAATACAGGCTTTTTCACAGGGATGAAACAAGGAAAGCCAAGGCCGCCTTGGAATTAAACCTGGCAAGAGATGTCAAGCTCAACAGGAAGGGCTTCTATAAGTATATTGGAGGCAAAAAGAAGACCAGGGAAGTTGTGGGCCTACTGTTGAATGAGACAGGAGCCATGGTGACAGAGGATGCGGAGAAGGCAGAGTTACTGAATGCCGCCTTTGCTTCAGTCTTTACTGCTCGGCCCAGCCCTCAGGAGTCCCAGGCTTTGGGGAAAGTAATGGGGAAAGAGGAAGACTTCCCCTGGGTTGAGGAGGATCGAGTGAGGGATCAATTAGATCATTTAGATATTTACAAGTCCATGGGCCCTGATGGGATGCACCCGAGAGTGCTGAGGGAGCTGGCGGAAGTCATTGCTGGGCCGCTCTCCATCATCTTTGAAAAGTCCTGGAGAACAGGCGAGGTGCCTGAGCACTGGAGGAAAGCCAGTGTCACTCCAGACTTCAAAAAAGGCAAGAAGGAGGAGCCGGGGAACTACAGGCCAGTCAGCCTCACCTCCACCCCTGGGAAGATGATGGAACAGCTCGTTCTGGGCATCACGTCAAGGCATGTGGAGGAAAAGAAAGCTATCAGAAGCACTCAACATGGATTCACCAAGGGGAAATTATGTCTGACTAATCTGATAGCCTTCTACGATGGCATGACTGGATAGATAGATGAGTGGAAGGCGGTAGATGTGGTCTACCTTGACTTAAGCAAGGCGTTCGACACAGTCTCCCACAGCATCCTCATAGGGAAGCTTAGGAAAAGTGGGTTAGATGAATGGACAGTAAGGTGGATAGAAAACTGGTTGAAAGACAGAGCTCAGAGGTTCGTGATTAGGGGCACAGAGTCTAATTGGAGGTCACTAATGAGTGGTGTTCCCCAGGGGTCAGTACTGGATCCAGTCCTCTTCAATATATTCATCAATGACCTGGATGAGGGGATAGAGTGCACCCTCAGCAAGTTTGCCAATGACACAAAGCTGGGGGGGGGTGGCTGACACATACTGTGCCGCCATACAGAGGACCTAGACAGATTGGAGATTTGGGCAGAGAGGAACCTTATGAAATTCAACAAAGGCAAGTGTAGGGTGTTGCACCTGGGGAGGAATAACCCCATGCACCAGTACAGGTTGGGGGCTGACCTGCTGGAGAGCAGCTCGGTGGAAAGAGACCTGGGAGTCCTGATGGACAACAGGATGACCATGAGCCAGCAATGTGCCCTTGGGGCCAAGAAGGCCAGTGGCATCCTGGGGTGCATCAAGAGGAGTGTGGCCAGCAGGTTGAGGGAGGTCATCCTCCTCCTCTACTCTGCCTTGGTGAGGCCACACCTGGAGTACTGTGTCCAGTTCTGGGCTCCCTGGTTCAAGAAGGACAGGGAACTGCTGGAGAGGGTGTAGCAAAGGGCTACAAAGATGATTAGGGGACTGAAGCACCTCTCTTATGAAGAAAGGCTGAGGGATTTGGGTCTCTTCAGTCTGGAAAAAAGATGGCTGAGGGGGACCTTATCAACACTTATAAGTACTTAAAGGGTGGGTGTCAGGAGGATGGGGCCAGGCTCTTTTCAGTGCTGCCCAGTGACAGGACAAGAGGTAACGGGCACAAACTTGTACACAGGAAGTTCCACTTAAACATGAGGAGGAACTTCTTTACCCTGAGGGTGGCAGAGCACTGGAACAAGCTGCCCAGAGAGGTGGTGGAGTCTCCGTCTCTGGAGACATTCAAAACCCACCTGGACGTGTTCCTGTGTAACCTGCTCTAAGATGACCCTGCTCTGGCAGGGGGGTTGGACTACATGATCTCCAGAGGTCCCTTCCAACCCTATGATTCTATGATTTTCCATTCTTATTTATAGCAGCCTTCCAGTACTTAAAGAGGACCTACAGGAAAAATGGGGAGGGACTCTTTATCAGGGAGTGTAGCGATAGGACAAGGGGTAACAGTTTTAAACTGAAAGAGGGTAGATTTAGATTAGATATTAGGAAGAAATTTGTTACTTTGAGGGTGGTGAGACACTGGAACAGGTTGCCCAGAGAAGCTGTGGATGCCCCATCCCTGGAGGTGTTCAAGGCCAGGCTGGATGGGGCTTTGAGCAGCCTGTCCCTGCCCATGGCAGGGGGGTTGGAACTAGATGATCTTTAAGGTCTCTCCCAACCCAAACCATTCTACGATTCTATGCACACACTGCAAGACTCAGACTTTGAAATCTTTCTTCACCCGTTAAACCAACTAAGGGCACTCCTGACCTATTTTCCCTTTTACACAATTACACAGGCATACAAGTGACAGTTACCACAGACATTAGCTTTGATTTGCTTCTGATTTTTTAAAGGCTGCTATTTGTGCTGAATTAAGCATATGCAATACAGCCTGAATACACTTACTGAAAAATTGTATAATGTCCTTGCCTTTCTTGTGATTCATTGTGATCACTTGAATGTAATCTGACATCTGCATAATTTTTTCTGGAAGATTTTATTTGATTACTAGATAGTATGAAGAGTGGATTATTTTCTAATTTGGAACACAACATATTTATTTTTAAGCTTCCTGATTGAAAACAAAGTTCTATCACCTGTCTTCACTGCAATGAAGCCCCAGTAACTTCTCTTTTCCAAACTCCCGCCTCCTTCCACCAACAAATTCTGAATGCCGCAGTTAACAGTCAGCAATCTCATTACCCATCTGCTATAAATCTTCAAAAGCATCACTGTGTTTTGATATTCAAGGAAGGCAAAGGGAAGCAATAAGCATAACCAAGTATTCTTTATGAATGCAAATATCCTGAAGACCACATTTAAGTAATTTCAGAAATCTAAAGCTATAAAACGTAATATGTTGGAAAATTTTCTCTAGGATACAGAGCAGATTTCTTTTTTCTTATTCTTAAAGCATAATCACTCTTGATGAATGCACTGCACAGATTGCTAATGCCAGCAAGAGACATGTTACCAAGAGTTTTATTTCATTGAAACTAAAAACCCTGTTACTTGCTTAAAAGTTCAAAGACTTTCTAGAAGAACTAGTACCACAATTGCAGACAAGGACCTTTGAAAAGTGTGCATGGTCTGTTGTAATTCTTAAGATTTAACAAGGATCAGACATTTAGCAGTTTACTATAACAGCCATTTAATGATCCTTTAAACTCAGGTCTGACATTAGCTTTTACATGCTCTTCATATTTAATGGACTACCTGTTCAGAAAAACATGGGCAAGTAATTTATTTTTTCCCAACTAATGTGATTGGCAGATGTGGAACAAGCACAACTTCAAAAAACACCACATCACAACTAAAGTAGTGTACTTTCACTGTCACTTGTATGCCAGCATGTGTACTTTGCAGCAAGAATATTGGACTAGTTTCATCAAAAGCACTAGAGGACCCTTCAAATGACATCAACTATGCTTCTCTCCCAGCAACGCCGTAGGAAGGATTGTGTTTGGTAAAAGAGGCAATCCTCCAGAATGCCTCGTAGGCTACTGGCAGAAAAAGGATAGAGTGGACTGCAGAGACATTTGCTCTCCTGCAGCATAGCCGCTCTCAGGTTCTAAGTAGCAAAATTTAAAAAAAAAAACCCGAAAAACAAGAAACCCCACACCTCAAACTTAAAGGAGTTAGAAATATATAACCAATTTTCAAAAGCAACAGCATCCAAAAAAACCTCAAGTGTTACTGTCAGAGATATACAAATGAAATTCAGGTGGGAGCTTTTCATGTGTTCATAAGAGCACAGAGAAACTGCACTGTACACACTGAGTACAGCACAGAGATTCCCCAGAAAGTACAGATTTAATTAGTAAGTTCAGAAACCACAGTATAATAGCACGCATTTTTACTGTTGTGAGTACAAAAGTAGCGCTGCTAGGTACCTGCAGCACTGTGCTCGGTCTAATGAATGCTACCTAGATTTTGACACAGCATTAAGCTATGGTATTTTTTCTGTTTCCAGGCTGAAGCAGGTTCTCCTGCAACCACTTTAGCTGCATCAGTCCCCTGGGCTTCCAGCTCAAGCCCAGCCAAAACACCTAAAATGTACATGTGCCCTCAGTAAAACAAAGGGATAAGAACAGATGAGAATCATGAAAGCAAATACAAATGAACGAATATTTCTTGTACAAGAAATATAGAATGTTATATGCTTCATTTAACCAATATAATGCGGACTGCAATCTCCGGGCTCCACTGAAGTGTGAATAACCTCTAATAAACTTTTTGTATACACATGCACAACACATACACAACAGCTGGGATGCTTTCCCATCTTGGCAGGGGGTCACTGCCACATTACTGCTATACTTTAGCCACATTAGGCAAAGCATCAAACAAAGTAGGCTGTTGCCCAACATAGGAATTCTCTTCCTTCCATCCCCCCGACCTCTGTGCCTAACCCTGGTCTCTATCAAGCTTTATCTGCTAATTATAACCTAAAACCCATCTATTCATTTTTTTCTGAGCAGGATATTTTTTTGGCAGTGCTTTTGTGTTGCTCCCTTCGGAAGTCAGGATTGAAACTGAGATTTTTGAGCAGACACAGCAATGCACATATTTCTTGATAAGCTTTCATAACTCCATTGCAAGGGGACTGTGCAGCCACACTTGATCTGATATGAAGCATGAGACGCATCCACAGCTGGTATGCAGAACCAGTGGGAGCCGTCTGCTGCTTCTTGAATAGCTCACTCCCCATCCTGCAAACTGTCCTCATGTCAATAGGCTATTTTGGGGTGCTTGCCAGGTGCCGTTTTAAAAAGGCCTGCTGTATAGGCCTGGCTGGCCTCATGTCCTCTGTCTCATAAATGGGCACTTCATTGCACACAGGCTCAGCAGTGGCATTTCCTGATGGACCTGACCCCCGTGTGCCTTTTTTAAGCATTAACCTTCTGAAGGACTCAACTGTTTTCACTTTTTGTAGAATTTGTCCCAGCAAATAGAGACTGGAAACTGGAAATGCATAAAACATGTTTGCACGGCTGTCACTGAGACATGCCCAGTCAGAGAAGCTGTGGACGCCCCATCCCTGGAGGTGTTCAAGGCCAGGTTGGATGGGGCTTTGAGAAACCTGGTCCAGGTTTCTCTGGTGTCCCTGGCCATGGCAGGGGGGTTGGAATTAGGTGGTCTTTAAGGTCCCTTCCCACTCTAAGCATTCTATGATTCTATGATTTGAAGCTAGTGGAAAATAAGAGCTGTGTGAAGGAAGAACTGTGTATACTGGGAGCGGGGACAGCAGAAGGCTACAAGTCACCAGTACATGTGCTCACCGCTCCAGCCATATTTGGCACCCCTTCTCCAAGAATTTACAGCAAAATCACCCCCCCCCAAAATCCTCTACCACTTATGATTGCATATTTTTTTTAATTCAATATTATTTTAATACTCTACAATAAATTAAAAAAGCATGGATGCATGGTCCAGACGTTGTTCATTAAAACTCCAAATCCACCTTCCCAGAGGACAGTAGTAATTTTTTCCTCCAGTGTTCAAGTATTGGTTTTTTTTGAAGTTTCATCGTAATTCTTCTTTCATAAAAAGCTCCTTTCAAATTTAACAAAAGACCAAAAATGTTTGATGACATTTTTTCTGGATTATCTTGGGCAATGCAAAGTAATTTGTCTGTCACTTATCATCATATCATTCTGCAAAATGAATTTAAGTTTCCAGAGCTCTAAAGAAATGAAGGAGCAATGTGATATGTAGACCCTGTATTAAATGCAGAGTCATTTGAGAGAGAGTCATTTGAGTTCTGTCAACATGCTAACAGCTAGGAAATGATCTGCAAACAAGTAGATAAAACAGTAGTTTTGTACTGTCCAGATATGGAACAGAAGCCCCAGATTTGTGATTTTATGCAAAACAAAGAAAGGAATAGTCTAATTTGCAGGAAATATTTTGCAGTTTTGATCTACTCAAATAGTGTAAGGAATTACTTCTATACAATATGAAATATAACTTTCCCAGTTATTTTCAAAAGAGAAAAAGTATATAAGAGTTCACACTGCCCTCATTATTATTCACTACATCGTGTAAGAGGAAAGAAAAAGAAAATAAAGAAGCAGGAGCAAAGACCGACTGTAATAGCCTGAAGCAACAATTTTGAAAGGGGAGCTTCAGCACCCAGAGGGAGACCAAAACCTGGGTGTCCAGCTCCACCCTCCAGTCACACTATGCTGTGCCTGAGACTCAAAATGACCTTCAGCTGAGTGGTTACACCAACTCCCAGACGTACTGTTGAAAATGTAATAGCATAATATTTTGAATTGCAGTAAAGGTGAAACAATCCTTTTTTTCTAACTAATGCCACTTCCCCAAAATGCTATTTCATGTACAACAATTTTTGCATAGTAGAAAAACAAACAGTACAACAAAACCAGAAGAACAAAATAAATCCTCCACCTGCCACACATCCTTCTAAACCCTTGGTGCTGAATATTCCTCTGGCAGTTCAGTACAAGAGAAAAATCAGTGGAACTATGCCTCTGCTGAAGGCTTTAAAATAAGAAAACTGGCAAACAGCACAACTCAAATCATTGTTTACCTCGCACTATAGAGAAGAAACAATCTGAGATGTGCCTGTAAAACAGCCTTTAACAGGTGTGTTACTCAACAGCTGGAGCAGCCCTTCAAATGAAGGGCTTGTATTCCTCTTGTCTGAAAGACCTCTGTTAATCCCACAGTTGGAACATAAAATCATTTTTACAATCTTTCCTCTTCCTTTGGCTTTTTGTACATAAACCACTAGTGTAACAAAGAATCTATTCCAGCATATGCACATTTAATAACTAAATACTGAAATAGGTATTATTTTAAATGGGAACCTCCCAGCACATTTAAGTCATTCATTTCACTCCTCCTTAGCGTGGAGTTTAACTAGACACATAGTACCTGTGTCTGTAACTCCCACAAAAGATTCAATTTGTGTACATCTATATAGTTACTGTCATTCTTCAGTTGCATTAGAAAACAAGAGGCTATACTGACAAGACAAAGTATTCAAGTGTCATATGATAGACAAAGTGTAATATTGAAATAGACAGATTAGATTATTAGACTAGACAGGATTGGATGGAGGGAATTTTTAGCCTGCCACCGTATTCACCTGGGATAGATTCTAGGCCAAGTAGTACAAACATTTTCTTCCATGCCAATTAAACAAAAAAAAAAAAAAAGAAGGAAAAAAAAGAAAAAAAATCTCCTGTTTGGAGGATTTTTAACCCAGATCACTCAACTGATCCAGTTCTCAGCATGGATCCATAAGCAACTGAGAGAATGACAAGCTATTACAAGTGGAGCAAATAAGTGGCCAGGAGAGAATAGTACTACTTAAACCAGATTTTCCACCAAGGAAAATGTATTGTTAAACTATGCATTATACTTCCCTATATTTAGAATAAGGAATATATAAAACACAATAGCTCATATAACCAGTGCATGCTGTGGGATTTCTCTGAGACCAGGAGAACTGGAAACATTCTCTAGTTTGCTTTTGCAGCTTCAATTAAGGCAAATTGAATTAAACTCTCCCTTGAGGAGGACCTCTGTAGCTCTGCTCCTCCTTTTCTGAACAATTCCAGATGTAGGTATGGAACATTTTCCATTTCTCTCTGAAGACTTCCACATGCCTGCCTGTGCTGCCACATTCATACAAAGAGGTGAGCTTCTGGAGGAGAAAACATGGGGCACTAACCAATGCTCAGCCAATAGTTGGTACGTCTGATTTTTACAATTGAATTCTGTTCATCGGGGCTTCCTTTCTTACTTAGCAACAGATGGATCAGGTGGAAACAACTCAGAAGAGATGGAAACACTTCTGCTGCTGAACAAATGGAAGTTTAGTACAATGTGCCACATAATTACACATTCAGTGGCACTTTGCTTTTTTCCTGTCATATCCAGAATTTATTACCTGCTTAATAGCTCTTCCTTGCACTTCCTTTTGAGCACCTATTCAATCCAAGGTACTAATTAGAGTTCTTTTTCAAATGCTACCATCACCTGGACTTCTGTTGTAAGGAATCATCCTTCCAGAGTAGGTCTGCAGGTTCTCCTTAGCATTTTGAAGCTCAGCCATCAGAATTGCCACTCTCAGGGCACACCTTTGGGTCTGGCCCATGCAGGAATGATGAAACTCCAGCAGGTCTAATTGCTGACCACAGTTCATGAATTTTCCTCTCTCAAACAGACATTTGCTAAAGTGCTCTTTCCTCTACAACAGTAGAGTACTGGAGATCAAGTCCATTTTACTGAAACTCATGAAAGCTTTAAAGCCCCCAGAGGCTTCCCTCACCCCACTAAAAGCCTGTGACATCAACAAAATGCATATTTTGAAAAAAAAATAATAGCAAGTCACAGGGCTATTGTATGAACAAGAGAGCACTATCACTAATTCAGTGCAACTAATAATTTGCTTAAGATTTTAAAATTTGTTTCATGTTCTTTTTTTAACTAGACATCTCAGGGCACTGAGTTACAACCCTCCGTACTTTTTCAAATGGTCAGACCGAAATGCCAACATTGGCAGATGCAAAGCAGTAAATCCAATGTGTAATGGAACTTAATGAGCATGAGCAGTTTAACTCCATGTTGTGAAGGGTGTGAACATCTGAATGTACATCTGAATGTACAGTACAGTCAACACAGAGCTGTCATGTACACAGAGTGTGGGGAATTCACCTGCAATTTCAGGAGTCTAGGCTGCAGACATTCAATAGATCACTGTTAGAGTGGGCACGTCAATAGTGCTGGCAGTTTGGAGTCAATCTTTACCCATCCTTTTATTATTTTTTTATTTTTAAAAATAATAAATCCAAGACATTTATTCATAACCTGCCTTCAGATCCTACTAGCAATGGTAAATCCATTAAACTTTGCTTTCACTGTCCATGATGTTTATAAAAATTGTAGGTGGAATTACAAACCAGTAATACAAAGCTTGGTATTTTTTCTCCTCAGATGTAATAATGAGCTGGATAAGAACAAAGTTGACCCAGGGATTTCAATGCAGAAACTTTCATTGGAAATCCAAGAAGTAGTGTGCAAACCCATGTTTTTATGTCAATATAATAATGGCATTTCTACACCTATTAATAAGTATAGATCTACTGCTGGATTCTTGGTTGATGGGACATCATAAAATGAATTATACTTCTTCTTAAACTATATAATTAACTCTTAATGAACCCTTCCCTTTTCCCAGTAAATTCAATTTTATCTAATCCTTGGGTTTATGGTAATGTTGAGCTCATTAAAATGTTACTTAAAACTCATTAAAATGCACACTGAGAGGTAACAGCTTCATTACAGTAATATGTTGTAAAAGAAAAAAGAATGCTTTATTATCATTTAATTGTTTCCAAAACTGAATACATTTGCATAGTGATGAGGTTCACAGGATATTTTCAGTAGTACTCAATAATTAAGCAGTTCAGTAATTAAAAATGCATTTTCTAAAAATAATTTTATGTTATTGCTTACTCCCTGTTGTTTTTTTCAATTGGGAGAAGTGTTCATGTAGATACAGTTTACAGAACTGAGCAACAGTGATACCTGCATTGACATTAAAAGATATAACAGTCTAAGTCCTCGGCAAATTTCTACTTCAAAAGAATGTTAAAATTGCCACCGATATATTTTACGAGTAATATTCCTCCAATCATTTTTTTAACAGTAGGGACAACCAGGAATTTTGCAGGGGACTTTCAAGTGCAAAGCCTTACTATAATTTATCATTTATTGTTACTATATGCTTGCACATGATAGAATACCTGAGCAGAGGTTATCTGGGACCTAGACCTAGAGGACATCAGAGTAACTATGAATCTGCCCTAACCCAGTTCAGAGGCAGAAGCCCTCAAGCCGAGGTACTGATTATACAGCAGTGCTGTAGCTTCACTCCTGCTTTTTTGCTTTTTGCTTTTTTTCACCCCTTCCTTTTTTTGCTTTTCCTTCCAAGGACTGTCCCAGCTCTAAGAAAAAAGTTCCCCTGCACAGTCCTGCTAACTGCATGCCATCTTCTTGTGTTTCACTGCCAGCACAAGGATGAGAGTACCAATAATAAAATTCTGACAAAGTATGTGCATCAGGAGTAGGATTTGTCTGCATTATAATGGTAGATACTGTTATGGTTAGGTATGTGATTAACAGATTTATACGTAACATATATAAGCCTGATCACATTTATTTTAATAGTTGCTATTGGAAAAAAATTGATACGCTGGTTTAGAGAAATTCAATGTGAAAGTTAAATGTCCAGGCTTGTTTTCAATATATCTCCTCACAGTAGCAAGTAAAAATGTATTAACAAAACAGTCAAAAGCAAGAGATAAAAGTTACAACTTCTCAGTAACCTCAGCACTAAGACTGTCTATTGTCCATTATTTTCCATATGACATCAATGTGGAAGATATTCTGCTAACTTTCAGTTTAACTGCCAAAGAAGGGTTACTAGAAAAACTTGACATATCTTGCCAGGGTATGCAGCCTAGACTCTTAGATGGGAAAAAAACAACTTGGAAGCCTTGAGTATTCAAGGAACTGTCTAATTTGATACCATTTCCTTTAAGTATTACAGAATCACAGAATGGTTCAGGATGGAAGGGATCTTAAAGATCACCTAGTTCCAACCCCCCTGCCATGGGCAGGGACACCTCCCATTAGACCAGGCTGCTCAAAGCCCCATCCAGCCTGGCCTTGAACACTTCCAGGGATGGGGCATTGACAACTTCCCTGGGCAACCTGTTCCAGTGTCTCACCACCCTCAGAGTAAAGAATTTCTTCCTGAAATTTGGTATTAGTATCAGTGATTGGTATTAAACTAATACCAATCACTGATACTAATATTACTAATACTGCTCTTTATGGCTTTCAAAATTATTTCCACTTCTATAAAATAGATACTCTTTTTTTTTTTTTTTGAACACACAATGCACCCAATATGGATTTTTCCAACTTGTTGTGAAAGTTGGCTAGCATGCCAAAGAGACAATTAAACTTAAATATGGATGCAGCAGGTTAGACATGTCAGTGTAAGGGGAAAAACAGAGAAAAGTGGTCTGTGCTCTTTCAACCTCTATACCATTAGTAGGGAATAACAGACTAGAACAAAAATAATCTAAATAAAAAAAGTGAAGTACTAACCAGATTGAACATTTTCAGCAGCTGTTGAGTGAATCAACAGCTATAGACTTCCCAAACCAGCAAAAAAATCCCCTTATATCTAACAGGACAGCATTCATGTGGCACCAGGCTGGTACAAAATGAAATCAAGTTATCAATCAGGTTTACCATAGTTTTCCTGGATGAGTCTGGACAATTAACAGCTCTCAGTTCCCAGATGTAAATGGATGATCAGACTTCTTTTGCTCACTTTTTTGATTATTTAAATAAAACAGCCTGCACAGATTTTTTACAGTCTCCACTATGTACTTTGTATAGTTTCTGGCACAGTGGTTCCAAATCACAATTCTATAATGCACATCTTAACAAAATTTAAAAATATAAATCCAAGACAGTTACTCAGTGAGGCATCAGTGTGTAGGCTGAAAATTGTTATTTAATACAGTAAGTCAGGTCGTATTTCTAAATTTGCTTTTGATATTCCTTTAACAATCAAGCCCTTCTGATGGAGACGCATATTGCTTTTTCCACACTAATTTACATGTCATGTTCTCAGCTATTTCAAAAGAAAACAAATAATGTGTCTTTTTAGCCAAGTAAACAATCTCTCTTTTTATCTTTATTGCACACACTAGCAGATAAGTTAAGTCATTCCTCTCAAACACTCAGCAAGATGGCTGGAAATAAATTATTCTGAAAATAAATAACTGGCATAATAAGTATTAATGTTGAAAACCCTCTCCATCGTATTTCCTTGTATTGACCAAGTAAAATTAAATGAGATACCATAAATATAAAACAGAAGATAGATGGTACACTGAGGGGAAAAAAAAAGTAATTACCTATTATATTTACTAGTTTTTCCCTACATAAGCACTGTATAAATTGAACAACCAGCAACAAAGGCTTTAAAAAAAAAAAAAAAGTACTAGTCTCAATTTTCAATTGCTATATATGGGAGGGATGACTAGTATATTAAGTCCAATGCTTAGCAAAAATATGTAAGCACAACTGATATTAGCGCAAGATTTGTGAAATCATGGCTGCGCACATCCAAACCTCAAAAGCGGAAACACTTTTATAATGTTAATTTTATGAACACGTAAGCAAACAAAATTGATGCTATTTTAATTCAGAGCTGATGTAATAATTTAAAAAAGAGAAACAGAGAGAAATAGTCCTTTCTTCCTGCCTGAATCATTTTGTTCACTGCATCCCCCTGCTGCTGCGGAGAGAGAGAAGCCGTAGTGAGATGAGACAGGCTCACCAGCAGGACAGGATGGGAGCTTTAACGCAAGTGATGTGCTGCTGTGAACCGAAAATGCTTGAAGAATTTAAACTAACCATTTCAGATTATTTTTTAACTTGTAGCAAAAGAAGTGCCGGATACAAGCGGTGTTTTGTACTCTCTTGTAGTATGATACGATGGTCATTTCAAAACGCATCAAATATTTTCCTGTTAAAACACTGTATAATGCATTCTTACGTAGAGCCTCTCTGCTGAGGCTATACTACATGTTGTTGTTTCCAAATGGATGATGGCTTTAGCCTGATGAATTTATTTCTCAAAAGGACACCTGAATACCTTGTGGGTGAAATAAGGAAAATGGAAGACTTGAATAGGATTTTGGGGGGTTGTTTTCATTTTTACACTATGCCAAGACTGAAGACACTTGAGTGATACAACCTTCATGTCAGGGAAGAACATTTGTTCAAAAACATTGTCCTTCCATTGCCTACTTGGAATTAATCTCACTCATAATGATGGTTGCTAGAGCAGAAATACGTATCCTGACTCTGTTAAAGACTCAGGCTTTCACTGCCTTTACTCAAAGCAAAACCTTGGAAGAGGAAAGCTGAACAGTATACTCCCATATCCCATTGGAAAAATCTGTAAAATAATAATGAAAAAAATCACATAAAGCAGAAAGATAAGAAAAAAATCTCAAAAGTCGAAAAACCAAAACAGCAGAAAGAACCACAAACTGGATCTCTTGCTATGAAAAATAAAACTATTTTTACGTTTCTCTTTTTCTAGTATTTCTGTGCGATAATTGTAAAATGAGGTTCATCGGTGAGCAACAATACTTGCCCTCAGATTTCATTTCAAAACACATGAAAAAATATGAACTGTTTCAAATTTTTTAATTGTTACAGCTTATACATACCTTATTCTATATTTCACGTTTCTTTTATGAAACACCTACTCTTATACTTTAGGAGTTAACTCCCAGTGGTATTTAGCGTCGCCACTGAGAAGTCGCATGCTCAGGGCCACACAGCAGCTTCACTGGGGTTCTCCCAAGCAGTACACTGTTTCACAGCTGCTAGAAGCTTATATATAAACACACGGACAATGACATCACGTTCTACTTAATTCTTTAAATAGCTTTATATTCATGAATATTTATAAACTTTCAAGTTTCCCAAGCTGCACAGTACTAAAAATTCCTATAAAAGAGAGTGTCCTCAGCTCAGCACAAATCATGACAAGAGGGGCTGTCCGTGATCAGAGTATGCTCTGAAAAATGACTGCCCGAGATTTCCTTTCACTTATGAAACACTAATTTGATTTCTTCTGTCTTTACCAATGCTCTAGATTTCTTTTGTTGAGATTTATATTTATCGCTTCTTTTGGACTTTGTAAAATGGCATATCTGTCAGAGATTTGTTTTAAAAATAAGGAAAGGAAGGAAAGAGAAAAGAATGAATGCCAAACAAAGCAGAAAGCTAGTCTGGGTATTTTTGCCAGTTCTTATTTAAAATACTAAAAATCACCTGTTCAAGCTCCCCATCCTCCACCCCCTAATGAGAGTTGTTAGTAAAAAGAAGCAGTCCAGCCCACCCCCTGACGTCTTTAATTGACTTCATAGCGAGCGTTATCAAGAGCTACTCAAGCAGTGCTAATGGTGCCTGCAGATTGCTCACACATGGCATGGCTGGCATTCCTTGGACCTTAAAAGGGCTAATAGGAGAGTGTAATCTCCACTCAGCATGGGAGCAAAGACCACGAGTGATCTGGAAAACAACAAGTAATTAGAAAGTATTCTTCCCCAGATGGAAGGGAGGTGGAAAATGAAGATAAAGCTGGTACCCAACCATGGAGTCTCTTAACTTTGCTATTACGGAACTTCTAGCAGAAATATCACTTCAGAGTGGTATTTCAAAGAGTGTGACATTCAATAATTAAAGGAATGAGTCTGTCACCTAGAAATGTGGGCTTCTAATTTTTATCTGTGATTGAATACTTCACAGGGAGATATCCAACAGGGGTTATAGAAAGAGGTAGCTTTTAAGATTTTTTTTTTTCTATCAGCTTTTCTCCAGTAACTTCAGTAAGACACCTGAACATCATCGTATTTTTGACTAACTTATTAGCAATGGTAAACTGAACTTTGGAATTGAAAGATGTTTCTGTACTTAAGACTCTGAAACATTTCATGAACTCTGAACAAATCTCACTGACTCCTGGGAAGAAAGAAGAAATACGTTAAGTGTTGCTTCACTCCTCCCTAAAATGAAACGGTGCAAATTGCGTTAGAAGGCACACAGAAATACAACTTGAGAGTCTAGAATAAGAAATGCAATTATGCTAATGCATGTTGCAATAGGAAATTTGATGCTTAGTGTAAAAAAACTACTGCATGATTTGAAGCCTGGTAAGGAAATAAAGACCAAGTTGGCAGAGGCCCATGCAGTTACCATGTGGAAGGGTAACTTCATGCAGCCATGAAGATGCTGCAGTGCCATGTGACACAAAGCTTGCAAGCAGCCCTGACGAATGCTACAAAGCAGCTGGGCTACATGTCCCCTGTCCTTTCCTCCTCTGGTAAATTCCACCCTTCCTACCATACTGTACCTATAGCAACAATGCAAAAGTGGGAACAGAATTAGGGGGCCAGGATGAGTGCTTTTGGTCTCCCCACAACGCAGCAGTGCTGATCAGAGGGAGCATCTTGGGAGTGCAAAGAAGAGAAATGTCTTCATATTAATTTTCACTAAGGAAAGTGACAAGCGTATTTTTATCCCATAGGCATTCCTAAAATATATTTAGTAATTAAATTATTTTTAAAACAGCATTTAAAAATATTTTCAAGAAAGATTAGGAAAAACAGAAAATCAGCTGTGATTTCAACTTGATCACCCCACTGTGAAGGTAGTGATTGATGAGCATTAAAGAGTGTATCTAAATAAAAAGGCAGGAGAGGTGCTGTCACAGATACCTATCTAAACATTTAGAAAAAAAAAAAAGAAAAGAAAAAAAGGCAACATAATGTTAACCTTTAAGAAAAAGAGACTAAAGACATCGTGGACACAATGTCTCCATTTAGCTGTAGAGTGGCTGATAGCATACGATTAATATCAGAACAGTGAAGCATTTATATAATACACATTGATAAAGCTGGACCTCCCTGAATGGATAATACTGCCTCTGCCTTATTTGAATTGTTAGACATTGTTAATGAAACAGGGAGAATGGGGAGAGATTTCGTAGATATAACTGACTTGGTTTGACAAAAGCCTGTGATAAGATCCTTGACAAGAAACTATTAAGGAAAATAAATAACCATGGGGTAAGAGGTAAATTCTTGTTGTGGATTAAAAATTAGCTAAGTGATAGGAAACAAAGAGTGGTAATTAATGGCCACTTCTCCAAGTAGAGAGAAGTTAAGAGTTGGGTACCTCAGGGATCTGAAACAGGACAGGTCTTCAATACCTATGTTAATGGGTTCAAAGCTGAAATACACTGAAAGTAAAGGAAAACCAGTGAACAACACAAAACTATTTTCCAAAGGATAAATACGGCTGAGATATGCCATAACAATCCATTCAAATTGGAATACTGATACTGAAACAGCAGACAACATTTAATTTTATATAAGGAAGAAGGTATATACATTTGGGAGGATTATTGAAGGTCATCTCTGTGCTCCAAATAGTTCTGGAATAGCTATCTCACTGGAGATAAAGGGGTGAAAAAGTCAGGAAAGATAAAAGCAATGAGGTTCCACAAATACAGCAATATGACTTGCAGTCAATTTAGATTATTTCTAAACTCCAAGATCGTATTTTACAGCTGACACCCAAACTTTCAATTGTTTTTTTGTTCAAATACTTGTGCATTTTCTCAGCCTAATCACTGTACTAAAATAAGCAGAACTTTTCACAGTATTTTATTTTCAGTAAATACAGTTCAACCAGCTGTGTTCGCCCTTTCCTCTAGCAGTGCCAAAAGTACCATACAATTATCAACATCTGTTAGAAGTGCTTTTCAAATCTGACTCCAAAAACATGTACTTCTGTCTCCTGCCTTGAATTCAAATATAAAAAGAATAAAGCACAGCACAAACAAAGAATCTGTCATACACCAGCTGCAATTATAGGGCACAGCTACAGAGATGCATTAAGAACTAAGCGTAATACATCCCAATGTGTTTACATGAGCCTAATCTAGCTGGCCCGGTCAACTACACAGTCAAGATGAACGGCATGAGTTTAGTACTGAGTAGCAACTCTGGACTATTTGCCAGAAGTCCTGGGAGAGTTTACATCATGTTGCTACCATAAACTAAAGCCTTTGTTATGCAGACACACCCAAAGAGGACAGCTGGACTGAGACTGATTGTTTAAAAATTAGTCTAGACAGTTAATGAAGTTACAGTACCAAAAGTACAGAACACATCCAACTAGCAATGTTAATAACTTGTCTGATTAACATTTCAATTTTATGGCTACTTGGACTGATGACCAATGCTTAAAATGATCAGATTTTTATCTAGCCCTCTCCCAAAATACATTACTGTCTCCACGCTAAATAGAAAGTCATGAAAATAACGGTACTACTATTCTTTAAACCATAATATATGAATATTTTCTCCACTTAACCTCTTCATAGTCATACAAGTAATCTTGACAGTACACCTACCCATCCAGTAATCTTAAAATAGAAGTTCAGAAAGACTGAGAAGGGTGTGGAGTTACGGTGGGTGCACTGACCAGATATGCTAATGCAAGGTGGAAAGAAAACTGCTTGCCTAAAGGGCCCAAGGAAGTTATTTAAAAAAGCAGAGCTCCTCCTAAAGCAAGGCTGCCAATGCCTTCCAGGTGCCTCCTTCACAGGGAGCACTGAAGACTCAGTTTAAACCATATGCAAAAAATAATTTCTTTTTAGTTCTTTCCCAAATTCCCCTCAAGAAATTAAATACCCAGTTACATATGTTTCAATGACAACAAAAATTCTGCCATTCGACATCCATTCGCCATTTAAATTCCTTTGGTATTCCTCTGGTAGCACAGTGCTCACATTCACTGGCCCATCTGCATGTATGCCTGATGACATAACTCCATGCTCCAACCCAAACAGCAGTCTAACCCTACAATCTTCTTCCCACTATAAAATCTGTGTACCCCAAATTTCAGAAAAGTGGGCCCCAGCATCACCCTACCATCAACTTGCATCGTAGGCCAGTACCTGCTTGCCTGTAGCAAACTCATCGGGTTTCCCCAGGAGGTCAAACCATGGCTGCGCTCTTGCAGCGCTTTGCTATCTCCACTTGCTGTTGCCTGTGGATGAGGGTGGACGTGCTGAGGAAGAGGCAGCCACAGGGTAGAGATCCACGTTTGGGCTTGCCCGATTCTTGTACTGCATCCCCAAGGAATGGGGATGCCATATCGTTCATTCAGATACCACAAAGAAGAAGGTAAGAAAGTGGAAGGCAAACAGAGAGAGAATGGGGTGAGAAGAGAAGCAAAGGAGACAAAGATAGACTCCTCAACAGGGTATGTTCTGCAACCCTTTTTCAAAAGGCTGATTTAATGAGCAAGTGACTACGTGAAAGTAGAGAAACCCAATCCTGTTTTTGTCTAGGTTCATGCCTAAACACAGTGTGAATAGTATTTGCAGCACTGGGATGATCTGGTTACATAAGAATAAAGTATCAGCATGTGTGTTTTTACAGAATATTTTTAATCAATACATCACCTTCTTAGTATTTTTTTTCTTACTGTTTTAAAAAATATTGTAATGAAATATTTTGATACTCTTTTTTCCTGTATGATTTAGCAAATGCTGTTTTCCCATTTACCCACGGAGCTTGAAATCAGTATTTTTTCTTTCTACTATTTGACTGTTTCAATTGAATGAATGGCTTTGTGGATATTATTTGTTAATTGTATATTCCTCCTGGTCACTTTAAAGAAACACAGAATCGAGCTGTTTCTTTTTTTTTTTTTCAGTAGGAAAATATAAAAGAGCAACAGACTTTATTTTAACTCGCTATTTAGAAACCAATAACCTGTATTAAGTTCCTGTATTCCGACATGGAAAAATGTCGAGTGTTCAAGACTAGTGCCCTTGCTATTTTGTTTCTTATTCTTATTTCACACGGGCATTTGACCATAGACTACAGACTGTCTCTTGTACTAAGTGAGAATTATGTTCTTTCTCCATATTTAGTATAAGCATTCAAGTATCATAATGTCCACTTTGCCCTTGAAGAAATCTCCAGGGAAAAGAGGAATAACAGTAAATGAAAGGATAAAAAGCTGTTGTAGATTTTTGGGGTAGGAAAGAGGTGTTTTGCCACTTACCAAAACTTGAAATAAAGAGAAAAAAAACCCTCAGCTCTGCTTTACATCAACATTTAGATTTTTTAATGTACCTGTTATGACCCATTTAATTAAACACTCTGCTGGAAACAAATAGGTTTTTTTACGATAAGCCTGTATTGTGAAATTCACTGTGAGAGGCTTTCAGTCTACTTTTGAGAAGTCATGAACAGTAAAAAGGAGTTTGTTAAAAAAAATTAAAAACTACAAACTGATTAATTTTAGCATTTCATTCCAAGCATCTTGCCATTACTTGAAAGATCTTACGCCTGCCCAAACAGGCAGCCTCACATGCTTTGTATTAAGCAGCTGAGTCAGCAATTGCCATGCTCACAAAATATGACAGTACAATTGATTACTGCCTTTTTTTCCCGCCTCCCAGATAACTGTTTTCCTTTGAAGTCAGAGGCCAAGAGATAAAACATCTGTTATCCTCCAAAGCACTCTTTTTAACTGGGGGTGTTTCCCCATGGCCAAGGAAACGGCGGTGTAATTACTATTTTGTTCCTAATAATTATAAAATTGTTAAATAGATGCTGTAAGTATAGAAAAGCTTTTTAGCATGTACAGGTATGAGGAAATACATCGGATTTATTCACTTTTGTGTTAATTTTGCAGCAATGAACAGCAGTGTTGAGCTAAAACCTAGCTGTGCTCAACCAAACATATACTGATGGTATGTGTTGATGCTTATCATTGGAAAGTGTCGTCCAGCTAACGAAGATAATGTATAGTAGACTAACAACACTTATTCACCAGAAAAGAGACTCAATTTTCCCCTTACTAAGGTGGAATACAATAGTATTGAACCGAAATTAGAGGAGCAATCCTTTGTAAAATAGGTACAAGTGCAAAGGAGAACAGGGTGCAGGAGATCAGGAGATCTGCATGTGTGTTTTGTTCTATTGTCTAGTGCTGCAGTACTACTCAGAGAGGAATGTTCGGCATATTAGGCCACACATGATGTGAAGTTCTGTTGTTCATGGAAACAATGTGTAATCTCCATTGCATAAGAGAACTTGAAAACCTGTCTTCTCTAGTCACCAGTACACCTGAAAAGAGAACATCAGAGACACAAAACAAATGTGGTGAAGAAAAAAAATAAATTACCGGCTGACTGAACACATCTAGGGAAAAATTAAAAATTTATTCTTTGCCAACTGCCACCCCACTGAGGGATTTGAGATGCTTGAGTTTTCTCCGTCTGTATAAAAGATGCTCCCCTGCCCCCATATTGCAACTCCTGATACACAGCCTGTAGGTGTATGTACATCTATTCAGACCTGCCAGCCTCTTGAAAGAAGCTTGAGAAAGTTACCTGTTAAATAAATATGGATTTTCCTTCTTTCACTTTCTTTCCTTCTTTCTCCCTTTTTCTCATCATTCAGTTACCTCTACAGATCCTGGTAGGTAGGGTGGAAGCACTGTGCAAACTGCTACCGTGCTCCCTTCGTTTCATGACTTCACCTTCTAACTTGGAAATAGCTGGCTGGATCTGGAGGCACATAATCGGGGCAAGAAACACTCTGCTAGTTCAACTACCCACTTTGACAGCTATTATATTCCCTTGAAATTTAGACAACAGAAGAGCAAGACAATGCAGGAACAGAAAATGATCAAAAGTGGGAGTGAGGAAGGTGAGAGCTGAAAGAAGAGGAGGCGAGTCCAGTAGCTAAGCAAGTGCATGGCCCGTATGTCATTGACTCTTTTTAAATAGCAAGGCTGTGTTTGTAGAAGGAGTGCGTTACTTGTGAATTATTTGATGTGGGATAAAAGGTATATCAAATGTACATCAGAACCTCTACAATTGCTAGGCCAGAGACCAGCCTTCTTATCCACAAAAATTATAATACCTATAACTAAAGGCCTTATCTTCCTAACAAGAGAGCTATATCATCATTCCTTTTTTCCTCTAAGTAGTACATTTCCTACTACTACAGAGATTTCAGTTTATTTACAGGACCTTAAGTTTTTGAGTGTACTCACTAGCATACATCAGTAGACTAAATTTACCATGTATAGATCTTTATCTACTCTGGAGAACTCGTAAGGACTTCAAATTAAAAAAAAAAAAAAAGTTTGGAAACACTTATTGTAAGATCCTTTCAATAGTGAAGAACTACCTTTCATCCAGTTATGTTTTCCTAAAGTTCAACAGTCTTTTTCACCTTTTCTTTTGCAACCTAAATCTTTTGCAAGATTATTATTTTTCCCCCACTTCTCTTCCTCCTTCCCAGTTCTTTAATATAAACGTTAAACATCATTGCAACTAGTACACAACTCAAGGAAATTAATTTTTAATCTTGTCATTGTGAGGAAAAATAATTCCTTATTTCTAATCTTAGTTTTGGTTCGTACCCTAGTTTGTACTCCAGGACAGTATTTTGTCTTTCACCCCATAATTATATGCATATTTTAAAATCCTACCACAAAATGGTTTTAAATTTTGCCCTGCCGCTCAATAGCAGATTAGAGAGGCAAGGCCCTCCTCAAGAGAAGTCATGATTATCTGTCATTTACACATGATTGTTTGGGCATTATGTTACCTTTCAGTTACTGTTTAATTTACTTTGTTAGTACTGAGTTAAGGACCACTGTTCCCCAAGATTGTTCCAATGACAGTATTACTGACAGTCACAGTATCCCGCATTTTGTTCTAAACACAGTAACAGTTGTCCTAAAATGCTGCAGGGGCCTGACAGAACATATCCCGAGATCTCCCAGAGTATGGGAGCATTTCAGAGCGGTTGTCTGCTCTTTAAGTTCTGAAACTCTGCCTCTGTTTTCCTCAACTCTCACCTTAATATCCCTCTTGTAGCTTGCACCTGAAACCCATTCCTGGATGTAAACTAGAAGTGCTGGCACATATATATGGTGAATCATTCCGAAACTATAATCACATCATAATTAGAAAGCAGTTATCTTCTAATAAGTTTAATGAGAGTCATACTAGTCAACTTCCACCTAATATTTAAGTAATATAGGTAGTAAACAGATAAGGGTTTAATCCATATCTGAATCAGTAACGTATACAATGTGGCAGGCATAAGATAACCACTGTTTTTGCTTCATTTTCATTACTATAGGGGGAAAAAAAATTGGCATATAAAATAGCTTCCACTGAAAATAAGCTCTTTAAATTAAAGTACTCCTTTGAGACTTGCTGTTTAAACTTATCTATTGCGCATCCACGAGGAAGAGTTGAAAAGGGAAATCTAGAATTGCAGCAAACTGCTAGCTAGACAATAGCACTTTGGCAGACAAGCCCCTCCAGATTTTGTGTTGCTCTGAGACATGAACAGATCTAGCAGACACTGTAGCAGCCATCACTGCAAAGCAGTCTTTTCCAGCATGATGTTAAAGAAGAATAAACCCAAAAGAGAATAAGAAAGCTTAACAAAAATATTGAAAATATTGAAAAAGGAGTGATTTTCTTCAATTGGAAAATAAAAAAAAAAAAGAAACAAAACAACTCTACTAGCAAAAACACTCAAGAAAATTAAATTTATTGGTTTCGAAAAACGCTGATCAGAAGCGAAACAAGAAGGTAGAGCAGTTATAGTAATCTTTATGTAAGAAGGTGGGGGGAAGACTGATTTTATGAAAATCACTGCATATATAAGACAATAAGGGATGAGAAGCATCTAGATTTTTTTTGTTTGTTTCTGTTATTTTTAATTTCAAGGTAAATCGCAAAGTTTTCTTTGATAAAATATATGCAGTTTAAATGCAAGAAGGAAAACTCTTCCTGGTCTTCCAACTAAAATAATTTATTTCATATATGGCTTAGGTTATTAGAAATGCTGCCCCTAACTTCAGCAGGTACTAAATGCCTTCCTTTTTTAGAATTAGAAGTTTATGGTCTAAGTCATCCTCATCTTGACCACTAAAGGCAAAGATTCAGCTACTGCAATAGTTAACACCAATTGTTACCGGCTGATGATATGCCTCCTTCATTCTAAAGTGTGAAGAAATTCGTAAAATATAGGCATAGATTAAACATTTAATAAGCATCATAGTCAACAAAACTATTTTTTTCCTTTCATCTTTACACTCTGAACTTAATGCACACACACATATTCAAGGGTGGCAGCCGAAAGAACAACCGGAGTGCAGCCTTATACAGGCAATGTGAGGAGGAAGTGCTCCCTTGCCCCACCACATCCCACACTGTCTGCAAGAGTGCAGCCAGCAGGTTGAAGGTAGTGAACCTTCCTCTCTGTTTGGTGCTGGAGCACCGTGTCCAATTCTGGGCTCCCCGGTAACTTGCACAGACGTACTGGATGTACTGGAATGAGTCCAGCAAAGGCCACCGACCTGGTGAGAGGACAGAGCCCAGGACACAGGAGAGAGGAAGGGGAGCTGGGCCTCTTCAGCCTGCAGAAGAGAAGGGTCAGGGGAGACCTCATTGCTGTCTATATCTGTCTGACCAGAGGATACAGAGAAGACAGAACCAGAACCAAACTCTTCTTGCAGGTGCATGGCAATAGGACAAGAGGCAACAGACACAAGTTGGAACATGAGAAATTATGGTAAGCTATGAGAAAAAACTTCTGCCGATGAGAATAGTAAAACGCAAGTTGCCCAGAGAGTCTGTGTGATCTCCATCCTTGGAGGACTTCAAGATTCAGCTAGATGTGTCCCTGAGGAACTTGACCTATTTAGACCTGCTTTGAGCAGAGGGCTGGAATAGAGAGCTCTGAAGGTCCCCTCCAGCCTCAGTGATTCTCTGTTGGAAGAATGGACTTACATGAGGACAGACAAATGAGAATAACCATGTTTTATGAACTTCTAGGAGAACATATGTGACAATAATCCATGGATACTTCAAAGGAATAAGTACTCTGGGTAGACACTGATATCCAATAAAGTGTTTAAAACAAACATAGGAAAAATGGATGTAGAGGAGCAAGGCCAGCCTAAACACTTCCAGTCATTAACACATCAGGGTCCTCACTGACCACGTGAGGAATTGATCCTTCTGCTCTTTGCTTTGGAAGTGTAAGCCAAGCACTATATTTCTCCTGCCTTAGTGTACCTAACACATCAGGAATTCTTTTGTTTGAATAGTTAGGAAACAACCAACACTACAGCAGGTAAAATGAGGAGGAGGAGGAGAGGAAGGACTGATTAAAAAAGAAGTTTCCTGTGCTTAACTGGGAAATCCGCTTAAACGGGATGTCTCCCAGGGAACTAATTTAAACCCGATGATACTTAATAGCTATGATTGGTGCTTAGTAAGTAGGGTAATTATGTTTAATGGGGATGCCTTAAGGCAATTGAGTGGCACTTAAGTCTTTTGTATGTCTCAATCTCATGGTACTTCTCTCCATTTTCTCCTCTAACAGCTTTCTGACCCTCTGTAACAGCTATAAATGTAGAAAATGTACACATCACCACCTGTTTCTACGAGTTTGTCCCTTCTGTGCTAAATACAGGGTCACCATACGAGGCATACATTTCTTGTCTCCTCTGCTCCTATCACTGCATGAGCCACAGTACCTAGCCAAAATATTGGCTTCTCTTATCATTATAGGCTTATCTAATAACATGAGGCTTGATACTGCCACGCTGAAACTAATGGAAGTTTTCCAGAAGCAGAATCAGATTCAAGCTGAGTTTTGTTCAATGCCTTGCAGCAATGCTGTGCTCTGCAGCAGGACTTCCTTTCAATGAAATGGAACAGGAATATTCTACATTTAAAAAAAAAATAAAAATCTTCATAAATGTAATGAGGATGTGAAGTTTGTGGATGTTTTTCTCTGGGATTTAAATTAACTACAGTTTTTGCTTCACTATAAGACGTGGTCTTCATGACTTAAGTTGGAATGTTGCATTTGTTATAATACAAAATCTATAACTGTGCCTGTAAAAAAAATAGGGATGAAAAAAGCTACTTAAACTAGGACCTATAGTTGGGGGGGGGGGGCAGGGGGAAGAAAGTTATAGGATGGTCATAAATAAGTTTATGTTGGAGAAAGCCCCTAAATATTAGAGCTATCAGATCCTGAAATGACTTTCTAACAAGCATAGTGGAGAAATAAAACAGATTTTCAGATGGAGCTCGCTCAATAACTTTCTGAAAAAGATGATATAATGTCATGTCCAGAATAGCTGGAGAATAGATTTATTGATCCAGAATGTGGGTCTCAATCCTATTTTCCTAAAATCATTTTCAATACAAGAGTGAAGCCATCAGAGAAAGCAAAATAAAGCATCTTTAATTCAACTTACTGTTGCCATTGTCTCAAGGAACCTGACTGCATCCTTTTAATATTAAGAGAGAGGAGAGAGAGAGAGCATCTGTAATTCGTCTCAGTTGCCAGTCTGGCCCAAACCATGACAGCAGATCAACCAGCAGTCTTACTTTTCTTGTCTGAGAGTCTAGTTAGTCAGTGGACTACAAAAATTCACCACTTTTTCCACAGCAATAACTTTATATAAATAAATTGAAATGTTGCAAGCTAAGCACATGGATGCTGTATAAGCATTTGAAATTTAATACAATGAAAATATTCCAAGGCTGTTAGCGTTAAAAGCTACCAGCAAGGTGGTTTTATGAGGCTTCTCACTGAGTTGTGATAGAGATGCTATTAAACCACAATTTTAATAAAAGATACAGACTTACCATCAAGGAGAAATTAAAAAAAAAAAAAAAAATATGTATTTTACGATTTTCCAGATGGCTAAAATACCCAAGTTCCCACTCCAAACCTGCACTGTAGAAAGGTCAGTTCCCAACTGGGAGGTAAAATTACCTTTTATAAATCCATTTGCAGACCATATCCTGAGACAAACTTCCTAGTCAATACATTATTTTTCTTGTTATATGTATTTCAGTAATTATAACATATGCATATTCCTCATCACACTTGTCTCTCTAAAACACATATTAGTAAGAGCCTACAGACATAATCTGTTACTGTCTTCAGTTCTCATTGATTACAACACTCCTAGGGGCTAGATTTTATAAAGATCTCTCAGTTTCCCAGTGTTCCATGCTTTAGAATCAAATGTCCTTTTGGCAAAGTTATTGTACTTTTAAAGTATCACTAAAAAACAAGAATTATATTTTGAAATATTTTAGATTCCACAGTTACCAATTCTTAGAATATTTAATATGAACAAGGCATTAAATACTTATATTTCAGCCTAAACCCACAAAAGACTGTCTTAGCAGTAGTCTGTTCACACAGCTCCTACGGAAATTAGTATAAGTTCATGCAAAGGAAATCACTCATATGATGAGACTTCTCACATTGGGTTGTTAGATTTCCTGTTAAGCAATATTCCAAAGTAAACTGATTAAATCAAAATGCAGTCCATTTTTGGATAGGGGATTGGTAAAATTGGTTACTACTGCTGTCAGCTAATAAAATTAGCAAGTTACATTAATGTTGATATCAATATCAGTATCCTTTTCACAGTGAAGCACAAGTATTTAAACCATTTCACATCTCTGAGTTCACTTATTGCTTTTCTGTACAAGAAAAGTAGACTCACTGAAAGATTAAATCACTTGCCAATGGTTGCACAGCATGTGAGTGGCAGATCCATCCTCAGAACCTGAGCCCACCTTCTCATTCTACCAACCCTCCTGTTTTCCTCTAGTAAACGTACCAAGCAGTCAGAATCTTCAGCTTTTGGTCATGTCCAGAAATACTTCCCGTGCAAGCAGCACCATGATTTCAATGGAAATACTGAGTAAAATACAATTTAACATGATCATGGTCCTATCAAGCCCTAAGTTAAAATCAAAGTTCAGAATGCTAAAGAAAATATATACTTGAAACGTTCCTTATTGAGGCACCTGTATGATAATTTTATGCTTTTACTGTTATACCCTTTATTTCTGTGCTTGTAACTCTTCTGGGTCACAGGTTAGATTAAAAATAAATGTGAATGATGGGGAAAAAAAATATCTGAGCAGAAACAACATAAATTTTAGGACTCGTTTCTGTGCTTGGCGTTTTGTGTTTTGTTTTTTATTTTTTAAAGATTTGAAGTTTGGATTCACACATACAGTTCATTAGTCATGACTCTACAGGAAACAAAAGTAACAGTTGCTCTAAGTGGATAAGGCAGAGGAAAAAGGTATCAGACAGAACTGGATTTGGATGCTGCTTCCTGCATCCGCTGTTGTTAAAAAAGCATCGGATCTCCAGAAGAAATGAAAAAGCAAATCTAAAGCTTCCCAGAAGTGTCTATGCATTTAAAAATGGTGTGCTCTCAGAAAAGTTCAAAGCACCCTGAAAACATTGATGAAAATTGTAAATAAACATGAAATCGCCAATATTAAGACATTTTCCTTAAAACCATAAAGTATTAGATATAATTTTGGGGAAGAGTTATAAGTACTGTCTCTATTCATCCTCTCATGCACTCTAATTTATGTTGTGTTAACCTATGAGAGGTAAGGGATTAGAAAAGAAAAATGTTCACAAAATTTGGTGCAACTCTTTTCTTCACTTAAGTCAGAGGTAAGTCACGTTACACTGACCGACCCTCAAACTCCACTGTGAGCCAAGGGTACTCAACAATAGGCTAGACACACGTTCTGCTGAGTGACAGTTTAATTCATTTTGGGGACAAACTAGTTTATAAATGTCACAATATCCGACTCATTTCCTGGACAATGTCCTCCGAAATATAAACTACAATATGGGCAAGAATGTGCCATAAGGAGATGAAACCAGATCTACCATTGACTAAAGCTGTTTGCCCCACATCTCCTTCAAAAAAATGAGGAGTGTTACTGTATAAGAAAGAAATCAATACTATAAATATAAAGGAATGTCGTCAATTGTTGCAAATAGCTAGAGCTTACCAAACAACATTATATGTGTTCTTACTTGGAATTTTTCCGGCACCTTCAGCTACGCTGCAATCAAATGGCGTATGAACACAAAGTGATACAAACATCATTACTAAGCATCCAAAGCAAAAAAAAAATGAGCTCCTGACGTACATGCCGCGAACTGGTGTGTGCTAACAGGGAAAAGCAAGTATTTTTAGAGCATCATAATGAGGCCCCCACTAATAGCCTGGTCACTAGTGACAACAGTAAAGAACCTCACACACTTGTTTTTGTTAAATGGGTGTACTGCCTATTGCAAATCAAACACAACTGAGAGAACCAGCTCCAAAACAGATGTGACTTAAACAGCCTTGTTCTCTAAGGTGGAAAATCTACGTTCAGTGCAGTAAATACAGCTTTGTGCACAAAGACTTAATACAGCCAGACCTGAAAAAAATACCAAAGTGATCCAAGAAAATAAATGACATCTGACTGGCTTGTTTACACATCCTCATTTCCCCAAACCATTTTGGTTCATTTACTACACTTTGTCACTATGCGAGTGTTTGGGGGATTTCAAATGGACTCATTCTGTTCTAACAGATGTCAAAGAAGAGGTACATTGGTTTTAATGCCTATTTGGGGACATATGGGAATAGCTTTTTTCCCGGCATAAAAAGTCTGCAGCAGTCATCCAGCAGGATCTGTCTCCATTCTTTCCTATATTTATATCCTCCTAAATTTCCTCAAAATTATCGAGCCACTATTGTTTACTAATACACTGCTGCTCATGTATTATTGTCTGAAAGCACTTCATTGTTGCAATACCAGTCAGATTACGAGAGTGAATCTCCCACAACTTTACAACCATCACAACTCTGGAGAGAGCCATTTGTCAACCGCAACCACTTCTGTTTCCAAGGTAAAACAGACAAAAACCCCAAACTAAAACTCATATGCATATATACACGTATATATGACTTTCTATGTGAAACAACATTAAGAAAAGCTCAGCTACAAATGGAAGTCATTACCACAGTTAAAAAAAGTTAAAACTTTTAGAAGTTGAAACTAATATGGCATTTTTGGGAGAAATTCTTAAATGCATTAGTAAATAACACATTCCACCGATACATTATAATTTGTGTATATCACTATTCTTAAGAGGCTGTCACTTGCATTTTTTTTCTAAAGAAATGTGAAAATTGGTTAAATTTCTAGGCCATAAGCTAAAATTTTCCTAGCTATAACAACAGAAATCACAATAAATTATATAAGCACATGAAGCACATGTAAGAGATGAATTTGTCTTCAGTTTAGGCTATTTCTGTGAGCTAGTACATATTACTTCCTCCCTGACAACCTTTTACTAGAAAAAGTATAAGCCATCAAAACATGCAGTCTACCAGTTGTGTGTCACCATATAATGTTTTTTTCTTTTTTGGCTTTAACTCACATTTTCGTCTTCCTGAGAGATTCCTCAGCACTAAATGCTACTGAGAAATAGCTAGTGGGCTACTGCTCCCCCCCCCCCCCCCCCCCGCCCCCCCCAAAAATCAATATGAATTTTTCTCACAATTAGCAAATAATTCAGTGATCTCTTTTTGGTCTTCAGAAAGAAAGGAGGTGATATCTTTCAGTTCAAGCGAAGATCCTATAGATCTACTTTAATAAAAAGGTTATCTCGCCAACTTGACGAATCATGACCACACCTCCAAAGAAGAGAATCTCTTGGGGTAACTGAGTTGCAGACCTGATTACTCTAAATTATATTTAGTAATTCTATAACCTACGTAGATCTTATACTCTTCAAATGACATCTTCTCTTTTTTGTTATTCAAAAAATGTCCTGATCATGCAGGTTTTACCTACTTTTGGCAGTGTAATATCAAGCGCCAGTAACACAATAGTGCCCGACTACTTTGGATCACGAATGAAAGGGAGAAGCCCAGCCTGTGGCCTTCAGCAAGCCATTAATTGGAGCAGTATCTTCTGCTGTGTTCACTGGGTCTTATTTGCAGGCACTAAATCTTTCCAGTATTTCAGTGGCTGCATGCAGAAACGAAAAGGGGCGAGACTGGGTGGGGGCAATCATCTTAAACTGCTCAGCATGTAAGATTATCCAAAAAGCAAGCTTTGTGGGGCTCCTCTGAATGTGAAGATGAAAGTAACAATTGCTTACCGGTGTCCTCTGGCAAGACGCAGACACTATTATCAGAGCATTTAAGGTGATTAGGAATTCAGTATCCTGTATAAGGGTACAGGACACTGTCTTTCCTTAAAACCTTTTTTAACATAGCTATAAAGTTCTAAACATCATTATGGAGCTGCAGTGGGGAGGAGGAGGAAGGTCAAATTGCAGGCCATACTTCTTTCTTTGTAACATTGTCTGAGAATTATGGCAGCGGCATAAAATGCTACATTTCCTTTAAATGCTACCATTTCATCCTCAGAATTTGTTATGCAACTCATATTTGTACTCTACTTCTCATTTCTTTTATAACAAATTATTCTGTACCTTTTTATGATCTTGTAGGAAGTCAAGGTTGAATCAAAGCCATTGTGACTGCCAAAGTGCATGTATAAAATTATACCACTAAGCGTTAACCTTGCTTTGTAGGTTCACTTATACTTTTCAATTAAAAGCTATCTTTAGTATTGAAGCAAAGTACTTTATAGTTTTTCAGTTAAAAGTCACCTTTAGTATTTAGGCAAAACCACTTTTATGGTAATTCACACTTGCATTCTCAAAAAACTCTTCTGCCTAAAATGGCTGCACAATGACCTTGTTTCATCCAAAGTTTTAAAAGAACACTGAAGAATTAGTAAGCAACATTTTACTTGCATTTACTTAGTGCATTTAGTAAATGTGGGAAAAGGTAAAAATCAATACATTAAAAAACTCTCCCATCTCCCAAAGGAAATTACATAAATATTGTACGTGCGTGCACGTGGGTCTGTGTGTGAATATATAGCTGGGTGTATCAGTACATTTTTAAAACCAAATTCAGTAATTGCATGACGTTGTTTTTTTCTCTCTCAAAATGTCAGTTAAGCCATCGGGAATTGCCTGTATTTCATGTGTAGGGTAAAATCACATATTAATTGTTACAGCTACATTTGCAAAATGAATATTCTCTTAACTATTTTAAAAAAAACCTGTTGAAATTGGAAACACAAATCACTGTGCTCCTGCTTTGTCCAGAAGCCTCAAACAATGAGGATAAATGAGCTTCTCCTGAGCTTCTACAAAATAAACCTTGAAGTGCTCAGTCACAAACAGGGAAAACTCCAAAGACCTGTATGCCCCAAAGATTTATGCACATGTTTAACTATACTCATTGTCAGTAATCCCACTGAAGTCAATAGGAATATTCACAGTGCATAAAGCTACGTACACACATAAGATTTCAGCCTCGTGGGTTGATATTTCAATACTTACTTTGCTTGAGTAATACCCTGAGGATCTGGCTCTGTAAAGGCTGTCCAATTCCTTCACTGGTTCTCAATGACTTCTCTAGAGAAGTCACAACTCTGTTTCTGTGGGAACTGGCCTACCTCCTTTTTTTTTTTTTTTTTCCCATAATACCATCACAGATGTAACACTGGTTTCAGCTAAATTAACATACTGAATTACTCTTACTTAAGCTTACCAACGAGCCTTAGTACCCAGAAGCAAGTGACACTCGATGATGGAGAAGAGAAAGAGTGGAAATGATTAGGCAGGAAAACAAGGTACTGGGTGTCTAATACAATATGGGATTTTCATTTACAGAGTAATAGGGATGGTATTAAGACTAAATCACCACAGTGTCAGAATGTGCATAGTGATGATAAAAGATTATATGCTTTATACATGACTGATGATGACACATTTAGAAAATATCTGGAAGGGAAAAGACAAAGTGATGTCTCATGCAACTTATGAAACTGCAACATTTACAACATGTCACCCTCAAATTAGTGTACAACGGGAAAAAAAATGACCCTTTCAGTATCCATGCCCCCAGCTCTTCTGTTACAATGGCCTTGACAAGAAACCCATTTATTTCCTTCAGAGAAATTGTTCCAAGGTGGTTGTTAGGCGCAGTAGAGGATTGACTCCTTAGACCTGGGCTGGATTAGACCGCCCCGATAAGATAAAGTGGAGAACAATGTTGCGTGTTTGTCTCACTCACACTTTGGAAAGGTTATGTATCTTCTCTGGGAGAGTCGTTCCTAATTTAATTTGCATTGTAGGGATTTTGAATCCCAAGACTGTGGCAGAAGTTAGAAATTATGCCAAGATTGATAACGTTTTCTTAATACTGTAGTGGGAGTCTCTCATAGGAAGGGCAACCTAATTAAAAAGTTGTAACAAAACAAACAGTTTAACACAAGTCACAGCATGTACTAATTCTTCACACAGACAGAAGCTTAGCTGCCACTTGGTTTGCAGAAAAGAGACCTATTTCAACTTTATCTGTGAAAGGATAATTTGAAAAAGATTCACCTATACCTACTGCTGTTTTTCTTTAAATAACTAAATAAATAGAGACATATATAGCTCTTTAAACAAAATAATTTTACATCACACATTCATTTTACTCACAATTCAGTAATTATAATAGTAGCTTTTTTAAATTATAATTTTATGCAAAAGAAGGCTCATTTTTTTGATCCATAAAATTACATAAGCCAGGAGTTTAGAGAACAGGATTCTACAAGTAATCAGGTAAATCCATACTCACAACACACATCTAAATAAATAATTTGAATCCCTTGTACTGTTGACTAGCACTTTTTAAACTCACCCCAACCAAAGGAGATGTAGGAGTAAACTTTTAGGTAACAACCTTTGAAAACCTCTTATCAACAATGCTATTTTCTCTTATGCAAGATATAATACATTCCAGGTCTGTATGTAAAAATGTCGTACTATAGTAGTAGCATATCTCCTGCAGATGCTTTTTATACTGGTACAAAATTAAGTATAAAGTATAGCTGTCCTCCCTGTCTGGGAATACACTGTACTGGACAAATATATTGCACCGATTGCACTGCTCCCACTGACGTTGCACAAATTTATTTGTACCAGCAGACCTGCAGTGAGAGAGAAGGGAACAACAGTTCTAGAGGATCTCAGTAGCAGGTGAAAAGGCCACTTTATGTATTAGTCTCCTTTCCCAAGACACCTGTGACACATCAAAGCCCTTTATCACATATTGCCATCTAACAGAGTCAGCTGTTTTGGGAGGCAGATAAAGTTCCTAGGCAGTTACAGTGATAAGAACAGCCTGGTCGCTGAAATTCTAGAAAGAAAGTTAATTGCTTGTTAATGATTTACGGGATTTGACTAATTTGTCATTATTAAAGTAAATGGTTGTCAGCCAGCTGTAAATAGGGTAAGGTATTCTTCATTTACATGTAATGGATGTGCAGAACCAGGTTCCTATATGTCTTTTTCTACTCAAAACACTTGAGAACATTATCTGAGGGAGTAATGGCAATAGTCAGAGGAATGCCATGGGAATATTGGTCTTTTTTTGGTAACGTATCATATTAATTGATAAATTTCATCAGAATAATATGAGGGCTTGGAAATTTGCTCACCAGCACTTTCCCCACACTTTCAGCAGGACATTGTTTGGGATTAACTGTTCCCACACTGTCTAATTTCCATCCTTTAAAAAGAATAATTAATTCTGCAAGTTTCTATGCAGAGACTGGGCTCCTTCTCTCCCTCTTTAGAGGAGACTGTATCTTCTCAATCTGAGCATCTACTCTCTAAAAATTAATACTATGAAAATTTTTCTACCTCTTTGTCAAATTTAACTGAAATGATGAGGATCAGAGAGCAAAAAGGTCAGTAGGCAGACACGCACAGTGATTAATGCTGATCACCCAAGCCTCACTTCCATAAGAAACCAGGGTCAAAATACTTGCCTAATACTTTTTTTTTTTTTAAATACAGTGGCCTGCCATGAAAAGATATGCAAAAGACACCGACTTCAGTAAGAACATTACCTCATTATAGGTACGGAAGGACGTTTAGTAATTCTGAAGAGTATCAAGCTGAGTATATCTGTAATATTAATAATTATCAATTAGAAAACCCTCCCAGCAAAGACTGAAATTATTTGGAAAGATGTTCTTTTTCCTGAAGCCAGCAAGAGTTGGCTTTAACCTGCTCACACTTTACATATGTAGGTAACTGCTTAAGCAAACTTGGCATTTTGAATTTGGGTTCTCAAAAACTCTTATAAACCTTCACCGTGGCACAGAAGTCCAAGATCGACAGAAGCATCAGTGGAGCATAAGGCTCAAAGCTGTATCAGAGCATATATGCCATTAGACCATGGTCATCCAATATGTATCTGTTAGCACCTCCAGTGCACATTGACAAGCCCCTGTTCTTTCCTTCTCTTACAGTCTTGGAAATTTGCTGTGAATCCTAAAGGCAAAAACTCCAGAATAATTGCTTTCACCTCACAGGAAGAAATACAAGTATTATATTAAATAAATGTCAGTTATTTTATACAGGAGAGACCGGATTTCTTGAGTCCTCCATAAGAAACAATATTGAAAAAACACACTTCTATTTTTGTGCTACTTAGCCAACTTGCTCTTAATCTCAGTGGGTTTAAACCTGAAAGTTACCAAGTCTTCCTGTGAAATGAGAAAAACCGTCAACTCCTAAGAAAGGCAGTGATTTTTAGGAGGGTCAGCACCTTGCAAAATGGAATTTAGTTAATATTGTCATTCATGACTGCAACAAAATGAAAGAGGAAATTACAAACGAAAACACAGAAATTTTGACTGTGTTTTAAGTCAAAATCTTCTTAATGTTGATGAAAACTTCACAGTAACTTGAAATACTGAACACTTAATGTGTCATAGTTTCATTAATCATTTAACTCAGTATGTATAAATCCAAACCCCTGGGGAGACAGATTTTGAAATGATCGTTTCAGACAGTGTGTACCTCTAATGAATGCATTATTTGGGATATTTCCAACATAGTTAATAAGGTAATGTTCATAAAAGAGACAAATGAATGGATATTTCTGGCCTACCTTATATGCTTGGACAAATTGTGATGAACACCGTGCATACAAATGACAAAGGATTAATCATACCAAAAAAAAATGAAATTCACTGTTTATTCCAAAGGCAAATAGAGTACATCAGTAAAAAAAAAGAATAGGCACTATGCCTGGTTTTGCATAGGCAGTGAACTTCAAAATTGACCAACAGTCAAAGCAGCGATTTCAGCATCTTTTTGAAAACTTCTGCAGGATTTTGAAAGAATGAGAACTGATTTTCCAATTATGACTAGGCTGAAAACCACAAATCAAAACTAACAGCTCTTTGAAGAACTGGCCTATTGTTTCCATATCTATTTCTTTAAGGCAGAGGCAGGACACATTCTAGGAACAGGAATTTTTACCATAAATATATGCCTTATATTAAGTAATTTTTAATTATGCTAGAATTGTCACTGTTGGTATCCAGCGCTGTTCCAGAAAACATTTTCCATTAAAACTTAAACATTCCCTTTACATTGTCTTGACAGATCACATCTGACCATCTTAAAGACCCGAAGTCCCCAAGGTAATCTGTTGTGAATAATTCATATTATAACCAATTTTATTTTTAAAAGCAGTTGCACTAAATGCTGGTGTAGCACATCTTCCATAAAAAGTATCTTGTCCCAGAAGACAAAAACAGGGACTGAGATAAAAGGTGCAGGTATTGTTTCCCTCGCTGCAAAGCCACTCTGAACCAAACGAGCTTATATGCTTTGAAGTGATACAGTGACTATGCATCTATAACTCTAAACTGTGCTAAATCTGATTCCTTAGAGGGAAGGCTGAAGTGGCAGTGTGGTGAATTGTTCCTCTGTGATTATGTTCGAAGAACATGTACCCTCAACCTCTCATCACCCAGTGTTAGACACTTAGCTACAAAATATGGTAAAACCTAAGGAAAATGTGGATTAGAAAGCTCTGGAAGCAATTTTTTTGAATGACACCTATTCAGCAGGTCTTAAAACAAGGCAGCAGTGCAGATTAAACATTAATTTTGGGGATTAAGCCCTAAATTATAATACTTGTGTGGAGCAGACATCCCCCTCATCGTAAAAGTTAAATTTCTAAAGCAGAATGAGGAAGGATTTAGAAGGCATGAAAGCTGTAAAGGATTAATCATATTATAGTAGTGTTCCTCCTTATTTAAAATATAAAGCCCTTCGTCTCTGAGGATATCAAGGAGAGAAGAAATACGTGAATGAATAACACACTGTGGCATAAGTACACTTCAGTGCTGTTGTTGAATTAAACCAGCCCGTACCTACTTACCTTTTCAATGGGGAAAGCTGAAATGTAATAGAAGTAGCATCTCCGTGCACTGTAAAACCAGCAATAACCATCAAAATAAGGGGCTGAAGTTTCTAAGGGATTAAGAATTTCCGAATATTTGAATTTTAAAATGTTCTATTATGTTGGACAAAGACTAACCTCTCTCAGAAGCGTAGCTTTCACTTTTCACAAACATGTAGAACTGTAAGCAGTTTATTATTTCAGTCTTGTAAGACTCCTCGCAGTCAGCAAGTTACTGAGTAGACACTAAATCCTCCTGAACGCTCTTAAACAGATAGCGGCTAAAGCTGGTTGTAAAGTAGATTCTATTATTCCTATCTTACACAATAAAACCTGTTACTGGTGGATTCCTTTACAAATACCAATCAGGTCTACTTTATGATATGTTCATTTCATTGTCTCCAATAATCTGGGACACCCTGTTCTTTTACTGACCTTTGGTGACCCTGTCTCATTCTTCTGGTCTATACTGCACATCTACATTGATCTGTAGACAAAGCACTGTCAGATGGAATCAATACATCATTCCTTCAGCAACAAGACTGGCTTTTGCTTAGTTTACTTTCATTTTTTTAACAGATCAATAGTGCTAAACTGATGTATTGTAAATTGGGCTGTAATTAGTACCTGTCTGCAGGCCTGTTAACAAGCTGCTAAAATATTATGCAGACTTTTTTAGTTAAACAGAAGATTTCAAACTCTCTTCAATTGTGAGTAGGTGGCTGTTTTAAAGACATTCAGGGGACAATAGACTCCACAAAAATTGTGCCCCCAATGGTTACATAGAAAGTTTTCAGTTTGTATTGACAATGAAAAGTCACAGTGATTAAAATGAAACACATAATAAAATTAAATCACCAAACCTGAATGTCACCAATGAATACAGCTAAAACTCTCCTCTCCTTCAATTTAGGTGAAGATGATGATTTTGAGTGACACCTAATTTTATGCTAAGATTTCATACCTGGTTAAGACCATATAATAATTTCTAAGTTTCTGAAGACATCACCACTTAGCAGTTATCAATCAGATGTGTTTGATACCGTCCACTGCAAATTTTTAATTGCAGTACACTAATTCTAACTTGGCCAAACTGAAATTAAGATGATCTACCACTAGAGTCATTTATAGCAAAGCAGACCTGCTAAAATCTGTCAGCACCACTACATCATGGGCAGAGAAGCTGCTGAGAAGTAGTATTTGTGTGTTTTTAAAAAAAGAGCAAAAGAAAAGTAACAAAACCTACGTTTTCTTTCTGGACTATTACTTTTTCAGGTCAAGTTCCTCATTGAAAGAGCAGAGTATCAGCACAACCGCAAACCCTTTGCCACTTATCATGCACAACAGCTCTCACTTATGAGCATTGTGTCCTAAAACCTTTATGCCTGTTGTGGATTAATGGAGGTTATTGTTACAAAACTTTTATTCAGGCAAAACCTGCTCTGAGTTCAATGAGACAGGCTTCTGCTTGGGCACTGGCATTATTCTCTGCTTCTTCCTCTCTCTACGCTGGCTTGTCACCTTTTTTGTATTTCTCTCTCTTGGTCAAAGTTATTCTGCTGACTGCTTCCCTGGTGTCCTGCTCCTACGCTTACCTGGGAGCATCCTTTAAACATCATCTGAAACCTCTAATTTCCCTACCTGTGACTATATTATTGCTCCCAGGTTCCTTTTCATAAGCTCGTGGCCTTGCTCTCCAAAAACTATTGGTTTGAGGAGGCTAGCTTGAGACACTTTTTGGAGAGAGGCCAGGCTCAGAAGCTCCACAGGAACAGATCCACTCAAACACATGTTCAGTGACCAGAAGAAATGTGCCCCAATATTGAAATTCACAAGCAAACTTATACATATTCAAGTTTAGTGTGAGTGCACTGCTGACCCAAGATGTCTTAAATGGATTGTCTTTGTCCTTTCCTACCACCCATCGTTATGAACTCATCTTTAAGTATCACATTAATTCAGGTCCCAAGCCCACAATGTTTACTCAAGTCTAGGAAAAGCTGCATAAGAGGCATAGGGAATATAGTAAAATGCTAATCCATGAGTCATGTAATTACATCAGACTCTCCACTCACATTGAAAAACATAACTCTTTAATAACTGTTGAGGAAGGAAGGAAAACATAAGCTCCATGTTATTAAAAAGAAGTGCCTGCTTGAGTCTGAAGACAGCATTAACAGAGAGGATAGAAGTCCTGGAGAAAAAAAAAAAAAAAATTCATAGGTAGATCAGCACGTCCACTTTTGTTTTTTTCCCCTTATGTAAAACATCACATATTGAAGGGAAGAGCCACAAAAAAAAAACCCCGACAACAACAAAAAAAAGATGCCTCTTTCCATCAATTAAAGGGTGTATGTAGGAGAGAGAGTTGTGCACTGATTTTTTGTCTAGATTCAACTGCACAAATTCAGAGTGAACGACATCTCACTTCATGAGTATTCCTACCAGCTTTGAGAGACACTAGGCGTGTGGCAAGGCTGTACGTGGCGGAACAAGGATATCCAGTTCCCGGGTAGGAAGTAACAGATGTCTGAAGGTGAGCAGTCAGCGGCGGCGCGGCTGCAGGTCCCGCTGTGCTGCATGCTGCTCGGAATAGCATATGCTGCTCTCATGCAGATGGCGAGGGCCAGCAGCCTCTGGAGCGGCAGAGCTGCAAATCACCGTCCCTCCACGGGGCCTCGGGGCCTGTGACGGGGCCCACTCCTGGACATGTGCAGAACTTAGCTCCCATACCAGAAACAGCTCAACTGCACTGGCCCCAGGAGGCAGGTGATCAGCCTGAGGAGTCAGGACATCACTCTTACCATCACAGCTATGCCTATTTTGAAATTTCAAGCAACTTGTTCAAAGCCACCTGTGCCTCTTTATCAAGAATGGTTCTTGCTCAGACCTCCCAATGCTCTTTCATCGAGGCCTTTGGAGACCTCACCCCTTGGGGTGGAAGAATGCCCAAGCTCCATTACTCTGTAAGGAGCTGCAGGATTTTGGTTTATGGCTGTCCTTTTCTGTGAGATTTTGTGGGGGACAAGAGCATGCAGACCCACTGTAATTTCAAATAATCTTGTCTATGCAAGTGCCAGGGGCAGACGGTGAAAGCAAAATAAGGGAAAGTAAGAAAAGGATCAGCAGAACCAATGAAAGCACATTTTAGTTGAGAACATTGTTCTAACAAACAAACTGAAAATTGTAAGTATCCTGCCAAGTCTTTTCCACTCTGGAACCTTATAAATTTGAGGTTACCTTTATATGTTTCAATGTATTTCTATGTCTTAAAAATTATTAATTAAAAATTCTCCTCTACAGTGTGATTAAAACATATGGGGTTTACAAATTCTTACTTTTCACAGTATTAGCAAGAAATGACAGCTTTCTCAGAGTTACTCTTCCCTCTTCTTTTGGTTACAGACAGTCCATGCACTGCAACAATAGATCAAATATAGACAACCTGCTTTTTATCATTCAGTGTTATGCTTTGAAAGTTCCATGCATCAGGGGAAACAACCCCATTGATTTTATCTCTAGTCTTTTGGTCGGGGGAGGGAAAAAAAGACCCAAAAGAGATAAGACTCTAAAACTGTACGCATCTGTGCATGAAAAAAATGTACCTGGACCTCGAGAGATAAACCAAATTTTTTTATTTTGTATCTCTGTCCAGAAGCACTCTTTTCTCTTTGCACAATATTCTGAAACACATTTTCCTTTTCTTCTAATGACTTTCTGTCACAAATTGAAAAACATGATTTTATGTTTTGATTTTTACTTCAATTTACATTTGGAAATAACATACATGAAACAAGATCCTTAAACATCTCACATGCAAAATACTCTTGGTTTCATTTCATCCTAGTTGGGTACTACTTTTCATGCTGCCAGAAAACTTGAAAGACACTGAACTAGATGCCTTTTAAAGTGGTTCATTTTTAATTCTCCCCTGTGAAAATGACAATGTACGTAGGAGCACGTACCCATATGTACATGTGAAGTCCTAGATTTAAAGAATGGCAGGCAGCACAGTACAGCAATTCTTCCATTTCATTCTAAATCCAAAAAGTATGACTCTCTGAATGTAAGAATGCTTATTTCCTGTATAATCCCATCTTTTCTCCTCCTCTCTCTGTGTCTAATCAACATTCAGCTGCACTTGTCAACATACAGGACTATAACATAAGCTCCAAAGCTTCTAGCTACAGAGAAAGAAAATCTGAACTGCATATGCTACTTTATACACTACATACATGCACTTCCACAGTGCAGTTCTCCTGTGAAGCATTATTAACTCTAATCCAGTCAAATACATCATGTATTTTTAGCAAAATACAAAGCCAAGGCCCCATCAGTGCCTGCTGTTCTCTGATACTGATTGCATCCTTCTCTACCTTTATCTGTCACCCTGTTCACTTGGTAGGGACCACGCCGTGCCCATTGGGTGGCTCTGCATGGAGCAAGAAGCTCCAGGAGGAACGTGGTCTGAGACAAGGTCAGCTCCACCAACCATCTGCCTCAGGTCAGTGTTTGGTGGCTAGCGTGGCACAGCGGTACCTGTCTGAGCCACTAACATGCTCTTTCCACTCTCCCTCCTCTTTTTATTTCCTCTGTATTTCACCTGCTGTATTTAATGCCATTTAGTCCAGAATAGTTGGGTGCAATTGTGGTACAGAGCTGCCTAAATAATCACAGGGCGGTTTTGGTCAACCACAGGCAATAAAATGGCACAGCACAATAATCCGATTTGCCTTACACAGTATTTGAGGGCAGATTCTGCATCTTCTCTGTCCTCAACAGGGATGAGCTCATTGTCCTTGGTTCAATAAAGGACATGGGTAACTGAGTACATGTATGCATGCAATTTTGTCTTCGCTAGTCCTCCTTTTATTACGTTTATTCCCACTGGAGTGACCTCTAATATTAGCAAACTCTGAAAAGATTCAAGCCTCTGCCCGTTAAAAGCAAATGTAAAAAGAAATTTTTAAAAAAATCAAAAGAAAAAGCCAATAAACGTTTCCTTCTTAAACCTTTCAGATTAGATTTTCCTCCTTTATGTTTTAGTCTCTGTTACTAAAGAAGACTGTACTGATCTTCCAATGTTATGAGGCTAGTCAGGGCAACCATGCACAATAATAATTCTTGAGAGATATAAGGCACAAACAGCAAAAAGAATAGTTTAAGCAACTCATATTTTTTTACTATTTTAAAAAACTACCTAAAGGAGTTAAAGGTGCTAAAAAGCTCTGCTGTCTGACCAAATGTAAACGCTGATCACTGGAAATCATATGTTTAGGTTGAAGTAAAGAAAGCAAAATTGTTTCTTTTGCCTATTAAAATTATGAATTTGGTACAGTACAGATATATTCAGGAAAAGGATTTCATGTTATGTGTTAAAACCGAAAACTTAAACAGATACAAGCTGGCTGGTGGATTCAGGTGAAATGAGTCAACAGAACACCAGATGCAGAGACTGCAAGTGTGACAGCTGGGGAGCAAATGTTTTATGGATCCAAAAACCTGCTGTGCTTTTTTGTCTATTCTTCTTTCTGCCAGTACTCACCATCCAGCTTTTATCTACAGGAAATGTCCACGGTTTCAGCCTTGGGTAGCTGCTTTCCCTCGTGAGCAGCCAACCGTCAACAAGCAACATTTCCTCCAGCTGGGAGGATGCTACATGCAACATATTTCACGACTGCCAGCAACGGGGTTTCATTAATCAGCCTGTAGGAGGTGCTGAAACAGGCACGAGCAGAGCGAAAATGAGAAGAATAGCGGAAGCCCGAACTGAAGATTTAGAGTAATCCAGTTCAATCCAACCTCTTCAGAAAGTAATCTCAGTAGTTTTTTGGTTAACAAATCAGTTAAAGCCCAAATACCTTGGCGTTATTTCCAGGTTTAGACATCCAGCGAAGTTTCTAACAACTTTTCTCAGACCTATGCCTTGCTTCTAAAAATGTCTTCTCCCCTTAAAGGAATTCCTAATGTACGGAAGAGGCTATTTGGGACCACAGATCCCAGAGAGAGACTGCAAAATTATTATTAAATAAATCGTTAATTGCTGCCAAAAAGATTAGCTACTTAGTTACTAAAAAGGACATAACTACAGGTATTGCAAAAACGAAGATTTCTGTAGTATGGTTGAGGCATATTGGTTGAAATATCAACCTGTTTAGTGCTTGTCTATGATGACTGTTACTGCCCAAGATAGGCAGGATCTGAATAGGCTGCGTTACCTTCATGTACGTACACTAGCAGTGCAGCTTAATCGTTTCACGTCTACTGCATTTCACTTGGGTTTATGTACTGAAGTCAGAGTTGAACTTTGCTCCAGCATCCAAGAACACTCTGGGCTTGTTTCAGCTGCGTAATCCCCAAAGCAATCCTTCTCCAACATAAACCCCAAAGCAATCCTTCTCCAGCACAGTGACACTGACAACTTCTGCCTGTGCTACTATATTAACCAGAGCCAAGGAATATTCCCAGACGCTGGAAACCAACAGTCTGCACTGCTACATTTTTTGAATGGTTCACAAACTTCCACCGTCTACTATTTACACTCTCTCAACCTAGACTTTTAATTCTTTAAGACATCTATTTTTTTTATTTAAATAAAACAGAACAGGTTTGATCAAATCTAAAGTTTTCTCAGAAACCTAACATTAAAAAACCCCTACATTAATGCATTCATTCACTTTTCCTCTCAAATTTGTGATTCTGATGTATTCAAAGTCATTCACGCCGATTATTTTTTAAAGCACCACTTTAAGACACATCCACTTCACCAAGTTAAGATTTCCATCTGCACTGAAGGATTAAAAAGAAGAAATAAATATAACAAACCTCCTTTTTTTGGCTTCCATTTTTAAGGTTAAGTAGCACATGATTTATTTCATATATTAGCAGAAATTATGAGTGACAGCAAAGTTAGAACCCTAATTGGAGAGAATAAAAACCTAAGATCCTGATATCAGCAATAACTCAGCATAGCTTAATTACACTTCTTTTTTATATTTTCATCAGGCATTAATAAGAGCTCTGTCAGAGTACAGCTACATATATGGTGCTAAAAATTAAAGATGTATCTTCAAATAATCAAGATTGTAAAAGATCTCGAAAAAGAAACAAGAAGATAAGCTGCTTCAGACATTACCATCATTTCATTTAGTTTACTAATAGACATGATGGAAATACTATAATTGGCTGCATCTGGAAAAAAAAAAAAAATCACAGTCCACCCAGATTCACATACTGGCATGGGCATTTTTCCAGGAGCACTGTAAGCCATTTTTTCATTAACAATACCAAAGAACTTTGAGATCCTCCAATACCTGGTAAAGTATAAAATATTATATTTTATCTTTTTGTACATTACAAGAGGAAACGGGTAGACTGCGAATGAGAAGCTGTGGATGTTAGCTTGTTTCTGCCAGCTCACCTGCTGATTGGGCACTGGAAAGATTTATTTACTGGCACTTCAGGATTCCTATTACTAAAATAGAAAAAAGACACTAACTTCTTGAAAAGTGTTTGGAGAGTCACTGTTTAGAAATTAGCATATTCTCATACGGCACCTTCACAATACGAATGTAAGGAATACCTTTTTAAAGGAATGCACAGACTACGGTCACAATTTCATCTGCGTAGTAACCTGCTGTTACTTTTATTTTGAAAATGTAACATTCTTGCTTCTTTTTTTAAAGACAGGTTAAAATATTCTTAAGCAGAGTTCCAATGTACAAGGCAGCTGGCTGGCTTGAAACAGATCACATTTTCTCTGTATAACAATTGCTAATAATGAATAATCCTCTCCTTTGCTTCCCGCAGCTCATCTTTCTAGGGGGTTTGTTTTGCTGAAGGCTGGTGGTGAGAAAGAGGTGGAGCAGTCACGGCGTGGAATAATAAAGGCAACACGCAGCAAATTTCTGACTAATTGAGTGATATCTCCACAGGAGCATTGGCTATACAAGAGGAATACTTGAAAAGAAGAACAACCAAGATAGATACACTTTCCTTCAAATTCACAGTAATAACAGTACCTCTTTACTACCACTTAGGTGACAGACATAATTTCATTTACTTGTGTTCTATGTGAAACTGTTATTTCTAAGACTAAATAAAAGGCAACCTAAAGTAGCCATAAAAAGCAAAAAGAAAAGCTGGTTTGGCTGCAATAAGGAAGCATGCTATCTGTTCCCGAAAAACCATCCACAGTAATAACCTAAACACCTACAAGTCACTCAGACAATGTGACCTCTCCAAGAATTACAAGTGGGCTCCGACTCGAAGGATCAATTCTAGAAGAGAGAGCCTACCTCCATGTCTCTTCTTATTCATACTATGACACCTCCTGGGATTATCACAAAAGTGGTGACTACATCAGTGCCTTCAGAAAAAGTTTGTGCACACCTGTGTTCCAGTAACAAGACAGAGCCTACTTGTTGAAGGCTTCATTTTGTAACTACCTTGATGCTGAATTGGATTTAAACAGATAACCTGGAAGTGAAAGACTACTTGAGTAACGTGCTTTCTCCTTATCTTGCTTTTGATATTACAAATAATTTTTATCACAAATAGTACAGCCAAGTTTGGGAGCAACTCTACTTAAGAAAAAGCTGCGATTTACCTGATGTATCCTTCTCCTTGTTCTCACGGCTATTAATTTCTATCTTACTCCATGCGTATTCAATTACAATGACAAAAAGGAATGTGAGTTTAGATGCTTTTATTCTGGAAACACTGCAAGAACTTCCTGTTTGAATATGTATGCGCATGGTGAAGCCAACATAGGATTTCCCACAGAAACAGATGCCTTTTTTTGTTATTAGTTATGTTACAGTAGTATCCATTCACACTTTTACACAATAAAGCCTTTTTGTACTTGGCATCTCAACATTTAATATTAAGCAGCCCACAGTTCTGCACTGGTATCAGAGACCCTAGAGATTATACAAAATAGGGAACAGTATTACAGCTCTATGCCAGCAAGCTAAGTAGTTGGCACCTTTAAACACAGAGTGTAAAGTACATTTGTCCTGGAGTTCAGATCTTTCGGGAATGAATAGCTACACCAAGCAGACATAGCCTAGGCTGTACCAAAAAAAATAACGTACACTGTTCTTTGTGTAGCTAGTGACCATATTACTAGCATGACCACTAGCTTACTAGCACTGAACATACAGAATAAATAAATAACGAAATCACCCACCCAACAACTACTGTTGCATTACCAGCAAATAAAAATAATGGATATCATCAGTAGATTGAAAAAAATAAACTAATGCCATCACACTAGTATGAATGCCTCCCTGAACAACAAATCTCATTGTAAGTGTAAAGACTCAAAGCCAATATTTTCACACTTAGATATCACAAGCACAGAGGACTCAAAGTATAAACAAAGACACTTCTAGATTTCACATTTTCTTAATATCGTCTTTAAAACTCAGTAATATTTTTCATGGTTTATTTCAAAAATCCCGACTAGCTCAGTCATGTGAATTCCTGCCCCAAAGCACTAACCTTAGTTATGGGATGCTTCAGCTGATTAACTTCCAATAATAACCGGTTGCAAAGAATAAAATGTTGTAAGAACAATTTAAAGAATTAGAATATAATCAATCGGCTGAGAGGATGACCAAGAATGCAAGTTGAAAATGCTTAAATCTAGAAAAGTTTTACCGAGTCTTTATGACTTGGGACACTGTTTTATATTTACCCAGGAAAGTACCTCCAGCAACTGCCCGTGTCAGTGAAATACTACAAAATTAATTTCAGGCTACCAGGTGGAACTCCTACATACTGAAGTTGAGTCTGTTCCTTTTTTTACTTCAACTTTGCTCAACACAATGAATCTGAATTATGATTTATTCTTCTACCACTTCCCCACACCCCACTAATGAAACGCATCCCAAGTCTCATGTATGTAATATTAACAAAACACTAAAACATTTGGAGCTGTAAAGTGGGAAACAGTCTGGATCAATGCAAGTGCATGAACATTTTCAGATGCCACTTGAAAGTATTAACGACGCGCAGTCATTTGCTGACGATACGTCGATTTCTTCTCCAACGAAAATTACTGGCCATAAATCAGGCAAACATTTACAGGAATCTGCAAATGAAACAGCTAAATCCATGATGACAGGGAGCCTCATAAAAGCAGCCCATTTATTCCCTCTGAGCACTCATCCCCACCAGAGGGATCAATAGCAAACCTCATACAATATACTTCTAAATGTCATGCTGCAAATCCTCTTTGCATTTATGCAGAAGGAAAAGACCCTCCTCCAGTTTTAGAAGCTGAAATCAAGTAGAAAGCGTATTAAATGTTTAAAAAACAATAAATCTAAGACAGAACCTTTTATTCTTAGGCCTGTGACTTTAATACCCTTTCTTCTAAACTGTAAGGATTATGACACTCAGAAAGAGAAAGATTCCAACTAGAAAAACAAAATGGATGACAAGGAATTGAAGACATTCATCCATCCACTCTCCGGCACTTAAAAAACCCCATCAGGAGTCAGGGAAATGATACTGAATTGAAGACTGACAGTCTCAGTTTCCCCTGCTTCTGAAAACTGTGGAAGGCAGTATTAAAGAACCAACCAGACAAGTTGCTAATAGAGAGTCAAAGAGGGGCAGCTCTTCGACTTGTTAAAGGCACTACCAGACACTTGAAACTGTATGGCAGAGCTGAGCAAAACACTACTCTTGGAAAAGCAGGGATGAATGACCAAAGTACAATCATCAACATCTATATAAATTTTAGAATTAGAGTAGACAAATACATGTCAACTGAGGGCAAAAATACCCTTTCATAAATTTTGAATGTTACATTTTGACTACCTCTTCCCATTCTTTTTTTAATTTATTTCTTTTTCTGTAGGAATTGCATGGAACCAAGCCTACTGAAGATGACTCCAGTACAGGAGTACAGGGACCTGTATTCTTCCCTGGTATAAGATACAACTCAGAAACACTGGATCAGCTTACTACGCTCGGGAAGTACAAAAGAAACAAGGGTCATTGGTTGACAGTGTATTCATACTACCTTGCAGATAATTAGAAAACTAAGTAATTTTATCTGACACGTGACTCAAGATCGTACAGCCAGGCTAAAAATTTAAAAGCCTAATAAAATGCCTTCTGGGATGACAACTTACTTTATTATTGGTTTAAAATAAATTTGTTGTATTTTCTGTTAAAAGGTGAGCCTTTCTGTGTAGTTAGACATACCTAATGAGCAGTCAAACCCATCCTTTCAATAATAAAATCACCTCTAGCATCTGAAATATTCCTCATGCAAATGGAATATGCATCCTGAAGGACAGAGATCAGACATAACTCAGCAAGGCCTCTCTACCGCTTCATGACAGCCAAACCGTTCCTGAGGAGAAACACCCCTGTGTTGTTCTGAGGCAGCTCCTCCAGGTGCCACCATACATCTTTTAATTTATATCACACTGGCACGTCTGTGCATAAACTCATCTTCTAAGGGTGTGCACCCCTCTCCTGTGTCGACAAATGTAAAGCATTAAAAAAAAAAAAAGAAGCTTCACACAAGCAGTTGGAAACATGCGTAGAGTACAAATTTAATCCCTCTAATCCCTTGTCAATTACAAGGAACGTCCTAGCGTAAAGTTGTATCAACAGTACAGTTTTCAAACCCACAGAAAAATAAATGAAGCCATCCTTTCTCTCTTTCCACTTGGACCATATTCACTGTAGCTCCCTTAAAGGATTAGGAACACTGTCTGTAATAAACACGGGCATCAATTTTTAAAATCTGCTCTGAAAATGGCAACATTTCACAAGCTGTGAAAATGCTTTGGTTTAGGCCATGGCCTGAGAGGCAATAGGCCAGCAGGATAGCACTGGGATTAGCCCTAATTACCTCATGTTTCACCTTAATTAACTACTGATACAGAAGGTAAACTCTGCAGGATCTGTGGCGAGACCTTAGGCCAGTAGGCAAGATATCTAAGCCGTCATTGTTTACACATGATAATCTCTCTTTTGAATTTGCTTTAATTGCTCAAAAAGATTAGCTGAAGGATATGCATTACATATTGATTAGCAATGCTAACGAGATACTATATAATTTTCATGTGTGCTCCACACATGCAGTCTAACAGTTTTAGAGGCACATTCTTTATAAGCCCATTGTCAAAGGATCAACATTTAACTTTGGTTATGACAACATCAATCATGAAGAAGAAGAAAAAAACCCCAGCCTTTGGTAACATGAATGGAGGGAGAAAAATACAAAAAAGGATCTTCCCTCTGTTCTAGTAGACACCATTGTGCTCCTCCATTGTGAGAGGTAATCCTCTCCCGCATGCATCCCTGCTCAGAGCACAAGCAAATTGGGAGCAGAGGGGGAGCAGCAATAAAGCAGGCAGAATATAATATATATTTTAAAAATAGATCACAAGGTTGTCTTGTTTCTTGTCCCATACACTCTTCATTATTCAGATTCTGCTTTCTTTTTCTGTTTTATCAGTTCTCATCTGCTCTTGGCAGGCCTTGAAGATTAGGGGATCATCAGATTTTGTACAAATTAAGCACGAGCTGATTATAGAATCTGTATAAAATATAATAGTCAAACCAGGGAAAAAAGTTCTCTGCCATGTGCTGCTACTCTGTCTACTGGCAGATAAACCAATTAAAAATACGCCTTTTCAGTTTTTCTGTGCTTTATTAATACAAGCAAAACAAAATATGAGCTTTCAAAGCTCCTCTGACCTGAAACACATTTAAAAAATTAGGAATATATTTCCTTAGGAAGGTAACCTTGATTTAATGTAACACATAAACTGATCAAAACAAAACTTGGCAACAAATTATAGTGCAGCATAAAGGATTAGGAAATATTTATGTCAAAACCCTGGAATCTTAAATCAAATGCATCCACTGAGGTCTTAACTCAGCTTTAAAGTTCAAGACCTGAGATTTTATCTGTACTGCAAGTGTCAATTAAATTTATGAAATAAAGTTGTTACTGTAAGAGTTTTACTGTAACCTTAAGGACGGAAAGGCATATAATAAAAAATCAAGTTTCTGTGGAACTACTTGTGTCATGGCCTTTTTTCTACACAGCTTTTTGCAATATTTGCATCCTTAACTAACTTTGAGGGTTGCCCTACCTTCTTAAGAGACATCCCAGAGAGTTTTCCTAATTCCTTAATGTACTTTTGGGGGGGGGTGTTGTTTTTTTTTTTTTTTTCTTTTTTATTGGCTGCTTCATTTAAGGCTTAAAATGTCAAGGAAATGCACACTGCCTGTTTGAAAAAGCTCAAAGACCACTTGCCACTCATTGGAGGTGGCTGAAGAACTGAAAACTTTCCCTGGGATCTCACTTTCTTTGCACGGATGAAAAAACTGCCATTCAGGGCAGGACAGTGTAATTTCACTGGTGACTGGTGCCTATTCCAGATCACCGCTTCATTTCACTTGTGGGGCCATCTTATGCTCTGAGCAAAAATTTGTAACTGCTTACTTGACTGATGAGGTTTTGGAAAATATTTAAATAAAAAATTGAATACATAACAGAAGTTTCTCAAAGGCTGTTTGACAAATCCCTTCACTTTGCAGAAGGCTAATATTGAGAAAAAGGCTGCAAACGGTTGGTTTTACTTGTTTGTTTTAAAAATATACTTAAGCTGTAACTGCTCTGAGGGGTTTTCAGGACTCTGGACACATTTGCTGGTCAGAGACAAGAGTGCAAGGGGAAAAAAAAGGTTGAATCTAGTCACATTGGGTGTCCTACTGTAATTGATATTATAATCAAACCATTAAAAAAGCCTGAGTCTTAACAAAATTAATATTGCAATACATGCAGTGAATGCAAAAAAGTTCTACTTTTTTATTGTAAATGAACACAGTGGAAGATTTTGCTTTCCCCAAATGACAACCTTGAGATGTTTTCAATCTATATGTTAAAAGTTCCATACATACCTATAAAATACTGCATTTTTCTTATGTGATTTGTTTTTTTTGTTACTGTGTTAACAAGTGCAGAGCATTCCATTTATCTGAATGCAGGTATCCTATTTTGTACAAGAGGGCAGAAAGGTTGTAATTTTACCATATATATTTATGCATAGCCTAATCAGGCCTTTACGATGGTCTGCTCTTTGAATATTTATTACTAGACTAATTATTGAGCTTAACTATAATCCTGCATGCTTTTAACACATTAAAAACTTGTTTGAAAATGTTAAAGCCAAGTTTCATCAGCAAGTAGGGAAAAGTAAGCACGTTTTCAAATAAAATAACCTTTTTCTTGTAAACAGATCTTGACAGCGAATTGGTTAGCTACATACCTATAAGGTGAAACCTTGCCTTCGTCGGATTTCGAGAAGTTGGGCTTTCTTCCAGCGACCTATATAGCTGGGTTATTTATCTTCTTAGAGAATATTTGGCCTGCAGTTATCTGATATCAAGCTGTGATCTCATCAGCTCTCACACACTCAGCAGGGAGGGGCTAAGAAAATACTTCAATGTGAAATCTCTCAAAGCACCCTCAGGGCACCGCAGCTATGGAAGGCGGTGGTTTAGTCGCTGAATATTTTCTTTTGGCAGTAATACTGACCCAGTGCCCCACAATGATGCCCATATGCCACTGGAGGGTCATTTGTACAAATGAAAGACAAACTAATGATCTCACTATGTGGATTTGGAGAAATTAAGTACTTCTTAAATTGAACGTCCTTTAATTTTTGTGTGTTCTTGCAGAGATTTGAGGTAACTGCTTTGGAAGAAAGCTCTTTGCGTTCCTAATCTTTTCTAAGACAAGCAGACCTGTATATTTTGTGGGTCGACTACTATTTGCAAAAGGTGGTATTTGTAAGAAAATAGAACACTTGAAAATTCAGCATATGCATATACCAAGTCAAAGAGCACATTTTAGAAACACAATGTATTTTCTGATAGACCATGAAGGTTTGTTTATCATTATTTTTCCTTCTTTTACCCAATCTGCTGCTTTGCTATTCAAGTAAAAATATTTTAACAAAGGGGAAGAAAAAACCCCACAACTATTTAAAATGCTGTTTTACTATAAACAGCCTGGCTGACTGATAAGCTGCCTGCCTAGGTTTCTCAGTCACCTGGAAACAAGTGGAACATTTGTAAAATATCTACCAGTTCTCAATGGAACATTTTTAATGAATCCAGGATCTTCACATAGCACAATGACATTTGGAAAGGATCAGCTCAGAGTTAAAAAACAAAATAAGGAAATTCACAAAGGAAAAAAGATGATTTTCATTAACCAAAGGACAGAAATTCACCTTTAAGTATAAAACTAGGAATGCTTTTGGCACAATGAATTAGATTCTCTACACTGTACAGTTAGTGACACAGATGTGTACATTAATAGACCCTAAGAAAATAACACCTGAGTTTTACCAGGCTACGCGGGAAGAAATGGTCAGAACCAAAATACCAAATTGCACTAGCAAATTGAATCAAGCCATTTAAAATCTGGAGGCTTTTATAAGCCTCTAGTGAATTAAAATTAAGGTTTTATGGTCTCTTTTACTCCTACTGAAGTCAATGGCAGAACTCTATAAGGAACCTTTACTGTGCCTTTCAGCTTTTGGTATTCCGGTCTCACTTTGAATGATGCTACTTTGCTAGTCAGCGACAGAAAATAAGAACAAAATAAACAAAAGACCTGAAATAGCAGTAACACACAATTTTCTCTCCAGATGCTGTATGGGACCTTTTTCCCTAAAATGCACTATTTTTAGACAAATAACATTTTCTGGAGGACCTGCATGAAAATAACATTGGCAAGATGGGACAGATACTGTGCATTTTTTTATTTTGTGTTCAATCTTTGCAAATATTCTTACTTTGCCAGTATCTTGGCTTGTAAGGAAACCAGAATTTGTATCTCAGCTCAAAACAAATTACTTCTCCATGCACAATTAGGCTTGTTCCAACATCAGATTAAGTTTACACGATGCACCATTGAAAATACATTTCCTCTGTGCCAGTGAGTGGTCCAAGGCATCCAAGCACAGACTTTTCATCACCTCATTGGCCATAGGCATGCGCACAGGGCTCTCCTCCCCTACAGCAATAGCTAGAGAAGAAGTGTAAGTAGGTCCAAGGAAATATTTAGATGGTGGGAGAATACTACCTATAGAGTAATATAACCAGACTCAATTATTTTGGCCAGTTCTTCCTTCTTTGCATGAAATTAGGTTTAGGAAAGTCAGATCTTGGATCTCCACTTCTGTGGGTAGGAGATATAATACTTAAGTATGTTTTACCTCCACAAACAGCTCCATGTTTATTGAAATTATGTTTTCCTGGCTGTTAACTGATGCAAACCCTGCAGTGCTGAGATTATCAACAATTTGAATGTGCATGCAGTAATGGATTTTTGGAAATTGGACAGGATTTGCAGCACGCAATATCCAGCCAATATTCAAATTTCACTGTTATGTATATCAGATAAGTGAAATGGAGATGTATGACTTCAAATTGGTTTCTGGAGTAGAAATCCCCTAATATTACTGACAGGGTAATATTACTACCACTATACATATTCAAATGGATGAAACATGAGAAATCACGGAAAACAAGTTCTGTTGATCAATTTGAAACCATAAAGCGTAAAACTTAAATAACAGCTAGACTCACACTGTGACTTTCTAAACACCAAAAAAGAGTAAATAAGATTTTGTTTATATCGTTAAACAAAAGGGCTTGCCTACTGATCACTTCAATTTGGTGACTGGATTAAGAATTAATACAACCACTTTGCTGTTACTTCAATTGCTAGAAATACTTTGTAAAACGTACTCTTAGTAATGCCTGCATTATACAAGTATTTTTAAATGCCTATCCATTAAAAACTTTACTTATTCAATAAGAAGATTCTTATATTTTTCATTATTTCTTTAACAGGAAATTCTAAAGGAAGCCACAGAAATCACAGGCTTCGAAAATTTGGCTTGGTCACTTAGGATAAAAGAAATAATACAACGAATGATTCCTAGAAAAGCAAGGAAAAAAAATTCAGTTTTAATTGTGAACATCATACTGCAGGGGAAATAATCTAAAATAAGTAGGCATACGGGGATGAAGAAACATTTAAACCCCATTAATATACAAAAAATCAGATAGCCATTTGAAGAAATGTCTATAGAAAGTCTAACACAGTTTTTGTTACACTAAGATGTGCCAAGTGCCAAAGCCAAACGGTTATAAATCCTCTCCATACTGCTATGCTGTGGCATTGCTAACAAACCTACCTTATTTTCAGAACAATTTTCAGAAAAACCCCCATACTTATAAACTTGATAAATATGACAAAGATTATATGGGCCTGTAAAAGAGTTTTAAAGAGATTTTTAAAATCTGATTTAGAAGCTACGAATACAAATAAAACTCTAAATATGTGCTATAAATGAAAAGCTCATCTGTTCATTATAAAACATGTTCAAATAGCAATTACATTTATTATCACATAACTGAGAGTAAGAGGGAAACAAAAAGGTAGGAAAAAAAAAGAAGTCTTAAGAAGAAGAAAGACCACCGATCAAAATTGCTGTCAGGAAGATACATTAGACCAGTCTCTCAAGGGATGTAGTAGAAATCCAGGCCCTGCAACTTTTAAGAGAAGAACGGACAAATCACTAGAAAATATACAATAGGGAACAATCTTTCACAGGTAATGAGGGGAGCAAACCAACAGAGGTTTTTTCTTCTGCCCTTACTTCCTACCATTGATTCCATACCACTTAGTGTTGTCCCCAGAAATTGATCAGAATCATTGTTTAATTAGGAATGCTGGAGAGGGGGTGGGGGGAGATATCAAAAAGATTACAGTTATATAGAAGTGCTTATCTGCACAGGGATTAGCTGGGTTTTGCATCTGTGGCAAGATTTTACTTGCATATCTCTCCACAGAGACAACATTTTTATCTTTGGTCAATGATCTCTTTCTAAAGATCAATACAGGTCAGATGCCCATGAGTTTATGAGAGCTATCAGTTTCTGATGCAAATACTCACGAGCCATTGCTGACTCATGAGAGAGAGAATGGGCAGATTCAGCTGTGAAATAGTGGCTCAGCCTCTCCCAGGGCCTCCTGATACAGGATCCCAACAGACCTACCAAGGCTTAAAGGAGGCACTAAAGCTCAGAAGAGTTTAGATTAAAAACACATTAAATGTACAGATAACAAGTCTACATTCCATTTTGGCAGCTCTGATATAGGCAGTCCTTTAAAGCCGTAGCAGGTGGCAAGTCAAAGACTTCACGCTACATAGACATGTAACTCCAGAGTCCAGAATTACCTCAAGAGGGTATTGGCAGACTTTACCAGTAATTAGCTGAGAAACACACGTGGATGGAACAAATTTGAAGCCCAGAAAACAGAGAGCAGATGATGTTTGATAGCAGCAGCAGGAAACTTAGGCTTGCTGTCGTTTAAAATGCTGCCTTCATCTGCTCTTTGCAAAGAAACTTTAGCTTTTCTTCAGTGACAGTCTAATCAAAGCAAATTCAAATTTCTCTCAGCTCAAATACTCTCTGCTGCAGTACAGTCTTTTCAGAATTGCTCTTAAAGTTCACCCAGAAGCTTCAGATCATGAACAAGGCCGTGGACAAAAACTGCTAAAAACTGGTAAAGACTTATTGCACCTACAGGTGAACTGTATCATCTCATTTGCTTCTGGGATCGATGCCAGAATAATTATAAAATAATTCAAGGGCAGCATCATTTATAGAATGTTTCCATAGATATTTTCACTTGAGAGCTAGACAACTCTTTTGTCTGAGGAGTTAAACAAGGTATTTCTTTTTCCAAAATGTCTAATAAAATTAGCCTGCATAATGTACACACAAATACTTTCTTCTTAGCTATCTACAGCTATGTATATCAACCCAGAAATCACTGAACAGAATATGATCCAAGTATCATTGAAAAGAATACAATCTATGTGATTCATATTGATGCTATGAAAAATTATAGCACGTGAAAAACACGGAGCTGTTCTTAAACTCTATGCAAATAACACTGAATTATGATTTTTCCTGATTACACTTTCTAGATTGCATTTAGGTGAAAATGATTGACACACAAACTTGTTTCTCATTTTCGTCACTTTAAAGCCTGATGGTTGGGATCTGCCATCATTATGTTGAACTGATTACCACTCATAGAACAGAGAGGAAAATCTTCATCCTTTAGCTCCCACAGCATTACAACATGGCTTTGACCGGAAAAGTGCTTCCATTTTCCTTGGTTGCCTCACAACATAAAATGAAGTTGGCAAGATGAAGACAAATGGCCCAATAGCCTACTGCTGATTGGGTAAAGTATTTTGTATATGTTGGAAAATTCAGGACATCCATCCTAATTGGCGGTGGACAGAACACTTTAGCAACTGTGACTGTGCAAGACAGCAATCTATCCACCGTGGGGTCAAAGGGTGAGGTCAACAGGATAGGATGGTGATGTTATTATCTGACATATGGGTTATCTTCTATAAACTCTGTCTATAAGACATATGACATGTGGTGAACTCTAGAGATAGATATTAAAATCAGGAGCTCAACATGCTGAGTGGGTTGAACAAGTGAGCAAAGAGTTACTTATAGCATAATTAAGTGCCTGTGTGGTAAAATAATTGATGTGAACACAGTAATAGAGATGGAATTAGTAACATCAGAATCCAGGTCTAATACCAATATAAATATAGAGGGCAGACAACAGATAAAAAAGAAAAAAAAATACTATGAATTAACAGAACTTTTCATGTATACGCAAACTTCCTCTTTAATAAAAGGTACATTAAAATCAGAGTACAGAAACACAGACCTGGATCATTTTGGCATCCTTTGGAATTTCTAAATGACATCCTAAAAATCCTTTCAGTTGCACTACAATTAAAGAATTGGTGGTATAAACCTGAAAGCACTAATTCACACTTGTTGGTTCCAAGCTCCCCAGTTATGTACAGCTGAGAAAAGGTACTGTGATGCCAAAAATGTTTAAGGAAGGTTGAATCATTTTAAGAGCCATTCACATGGGAACATAACTGCACAGAAATCAGGAAATAAATGTAACTGTCTACAAACACAGAGAGGAAAAGCAAATATATGTATAGAAACAGAATATGTTTTGTTACCGTGTGTTAAAGATTCCTTATATTAATCAGATAATTGAGTTAAAAATAAAATGCTTAGGCTTTTACTAGTACCATTCTTATGGCCAAGAATGATTTACAGTTACTGCAGTTTAAGACCTATTACTAAAATTCCAAATTACATTCCAAAATCTTGAACTCGTGCCAAAATCACAGAATTTGCTTGAAAATTATGAAATTAGACATTATATATAAAAGTTCCGTAAATGACACAGATGAGAATTAATAAAATGCTGTATGCTTGGAGCTCACATTTTCAAGCTTTTCTTCACAGTTACGAGTGTTTGTATTTTTGTTTGTTTCTTTGTTTTTAAAGACCTAACATTAAACAATAAAAGGAGGTCAAACTACTTTAAAGGCACTAAATTCATTACACTAACAGACAAACATAAAACCACAGTAGCTAGTAAAGAGATGGAAAAGATATCTACATAAAGGCAAAGGCTATCATAAATACCCTTCCTTCAAAGATTTGAGGAAGTAATCAGAAAAATCATCTGTTTCTTCATAATAGCAATAAATTTCAGAGTGTTTCTGTAATGTTGTCAATAATTTGATTATAAATATGGGGCTAACTTGCTACCATGCTATTTGTTGCATTCAAAATGAGAGGAAGATTGTGAGATATCTGCAGATGCAGAAAAATCTCATTTGAAAACTTGGACAAAACTTTGCTGGAACAAACCTGGAACTGGAGTAGCTTTGCTCTCAGCAGATTGTTCCTGCATGTAGAAGCTATCTTTAGCTTCTCAGTTTCTCCAACTGCTGAAGAGATTCTTCAGCTTTCCCTGATCTTGCTTCTGATGTTTCACAGAGCAGACACAGCTTCATACTTGCTTCCTGTACACAAAGTGAAGAGCGCTATACTTCATTAATGAAACAAAAATATTTAATTTTCATGCCACCTCTATTACAAAAATGCTGCTACTTCGCTTTCAAAGGTATGAAGTATGTAATTAACAAAAATCCTAACACTTCATGGAGCAACATGCATTTTCAGTTCAAAGTCTATGCAAAGAGCTTTTACCATCCATACAAAATGCCATCGTAGTTATTTCCCACAAGCCACATCTGAAATGCCAAAAGAAAAGATAACTGATAGCAAGAGGCCTATAGCGCATTTTCCCTTACTGGTGACAAAGGCTAAGGGTAGTGCTGTCACAGCCTGATTTCTTATTGTAAGGTCTGGAGAAGTATGCCCGTTCCTCCAACCCTCATGTCTCGACAACTCGTCACACACAGCCAGTTCCCCAAGGGCTACGGCAGCATCTGGCACTTCTGCTCTCTGGTGGCAGCTGCAATCATTTTCAGGATAATCTCCTAAAGGCGGCGTCTTTATTCAGCTACAGATGTCTTCATCTTACATCCTGTTGGATTCCTCAGGCCTAACATTGCCTCTGCATTCTGGTTTTATCCCTTTGGGTTGGTTTTTCAGTCATACCCTTAGTTGAAAGGTACTGACAAGCACTCAAAAGATGCTGGGGAAGAACTTTTCTTACAGACATTAATCTGTTGGTTTCCAGCTTCTTTTCAATGGTACAAATAAAACCGTGAAAAATTATCTAAAGATCCAATGTTTAAGTGGACTTCCAAGTAGACAGCAATAGCAGAAATTTTCTGGGTTATAAAGAGTTCTCTCTCTTGTTTGTTTTCTACTTGCCACAACAATTTAATTGGTTTCTCTGGCTTCTTTCTTGATACAGTTATTACTTTGTTCTGTACAGAGTCAGACAGATTATTTATGAGGAACCCCAGTGGCAGGAAAGGAGAATATTTCATATTTCATATAGTTATACATAGCTTAACATAAATCATTTTTTTCAGAAGTTACTTATTTCTGATCTCTTCCATGTGCACTGCTGTAGATCCAGTCTTGCATATTTAGAGGTGACTGGGGAGGAAATCATACATCAAAACCAGCTTTCCCAGGGATACAAATACAATAATCTCATAATCCAGAAAACATTGGTACCTGCATGAAGGCCTGTTTTAGCATGCAAAAAAACCTAAAAAGGTAGTTTGTAGATCTTCAACATTCTAAAAGAAAACAGATATTACCTGTTTCAAACTGTCTGCCTTACAGTGGCATTATCCTAATGAAAAAAAAACAGAATTACTGTATTTGGCAAAGGAATTCACTCATCAAGATGGAAAAATACCAGGTTATTTTTGTTTTGGCTGAAAGTTGTAGGTTTTTTTTTCTTTTTTCTTACCTATAAGATTAAAAGGATCTGTTACAGGTACATATTCTGAATTATTTTGCTGATCGTTTCCCTACCATAAAACTGGTTTTTATACCACCTTGTTCTCAGATAGCTTAAACATACACTTTTCATAAACAATCCTTCCCCTTTCTTTGTTGGTAACAGGCAGTTCAAAACCAATCCATTTTCTTCCAAACAACGTATGTTTCAGTTTCATTAAATTGACTTCATCTTGTTAAAGGAAAATTTGGGCTTCATTTAAAAGTCCACGTTAAGTGATATTCAGTGTTGGTTATTAAAACCAAATACTAGTTCTACAAGTATTCTGTTTTCATTTGTTTTAAGAAGGACATTTGATGTTATCCTCATGCTTTCTTTGCGGTAAATAAAGACACTTTTTGAAGATTTTTGTTTATTACTATTATTATTATTTTTGGTTAGGACCTCCATCCGTTACCCTTCTTTAACTGACATTTTTACCCCGTTATTATCCCTAATATATTCCACTGAGGGTTTTCTCTCACTGCAAAGAGGGGGAGGAGATCAGCCAAAGGCATACCCCCAACAACTACTGCCTTCTAAGCCTGCTCACTAGTCAGAAGTGGGTCAAATGGTCCTCACATGAAAGCATCTAACAAGGTCCCAAAGGAGGCTTCCCTTTAGTGGCAGCAGTGAAAAACACTATTTCTCTTCAGAGAAGATGGATACCATCTTCCTGTGCACAACTGAGGTACTGATACTTGCCACTTTGAACTTGTTATATTCATGGATGCCTTCTGAAATGCTTGTATCATTTGGGGAATTTAAGTCCCCGAGATTAGGGACTCTGAGCAGTTGAAAAAGATCTGTTCAGAGGCTAAAAATTCTGAAAACAATGGAGTAAAGCTCAGAAATTTGGCACTGATTTCCAGAAAAGCATCAAGGACAGCTTCAAACAATGTATTTTTAAGTTAATAAATCGTGTTCTTTTTTAACCACATTCCATGTGGTTGCTGAATTTTATCTCCCCCACCCTCCTCTTCTTTTAAAGCTCCCTTAGCTTGGACTCAGATCTCATAGAAGAGACTTCTTATGGTAATACAACATGAGGGAGTCTGATGTGAAGCAAAACTAAACTGATAAAAGATAAAGGAGTAAAACAAATTATTTGACTCCTGTAGGATGGATGGATGCCAGGTTTTAGTAATTAGGGTCATATGTAAAGAACAAGGAGGATCAGATCAATTAAAGAAATAAACTGTGACAAAATTGCATCAAACCACTGATCTGCAGCTGAGCCAGAGGCTTTAGTGAAAAGAGTCCTTCACACAAAAGGGAAAATCTGACACTAATCATAGGATAAACCTCACATACACATCTGCATTAACACAGCACACAAGTACTGCATTTCTTACGGAGTTTTATGTGCTCAAACACTCACAGGTTCACTTATTAGCTATACACCTTCCTAGTCTCAGTAGTAAAGCTTTCTGCACCACAGGTTTACTTTCATCAGTTACACAGACAGTCACATAAACTGGGTAGACTTAAGTAAGCAATAACCTTGGTTTTGAACAATTCTTTCAAACTACTCTGGTTTCACTTATTTTTGTCATCACAGAATTGTAGCTTTCAAATATATGTTTGCATATGAGAAAATGGAAAAAGCTGAAAGAAAAGGTCATAAGAGAAAAAAAAAAAAGAGATGCCTCCTCTCCCCCCACACACTTTAAATCCCATGAAATGAATGTTTAGCTCAAGGATTTGCTGTTCATCTCAGTGCCCCTCAAGCCTGAGGCAGGATTAGGCCAGACTCATGTTTGAACAACTGGAGAAAATCAATGGATTTCACCTTATTAATAATTAAAAGACTAATTCAGACTTTCAAGTGATTAAAACTGTGTGCAAAATGTATGAATTATTGTAACTGGAAATGCACATGTGCAAAAGGTGCTCTGAAATAAGCAGCATACTAAAGGAAAACAGTAATTTTCAGGGTATACTGCTGTAGTTAGAAGAGAAATAAATGATTTAGCACAGTGCTAATTAGGTAGCTAACCAATACTTTACCTGAACTTTAATGGAAACCTTAACTAATTCCTAGGTGATGTTACAACATGCAGGGTAATTGAAAGCTGAGTCACATTCTCTCAACAGCGTATCTGTTGGTAGCCTATCCTATTATTAATAGACCAAGGAAAGCATAAGAGAGGAAAATTACAATTTGCTGGACTAATGGAAATCGTTTAATAATAGTAGCCACCAGATAAGTATTGAAGCAACTACTGTACTCCATCTTCTCCCCCTGTGCACAGGAGGAGCAATAGCCAATGCTTTTACACTGTAAGAATCTTGCCTATTCAGACACTATTAGGACACAGCAGGACGTGCCATGACATCTGAAAGCTATGTTGAAAATTTAAGAAAGCCATTCAATTTTATCACCGAAATATATAGCTGCCCTACTTGCTGTCTCAATAAGCAAGCTATGAAACTACAACTTTGAAAGTTCAAATAGCCTGGTTTGATTTAATTTTTATTTCATTTATACTTTGCCAGTTTCATCTTTACGTGGCTATCTATGAAAGGAACTTTTGCTATGCCATTTAGTTTGGCCTTCTTTATATCGCAGGACAAGGGAAAAAAACCTCCTATACTGCACAGACTTATGAATGTCACTTAAAATATTTCAGCCATTGAAGCATTCAAAGCGCATGTTACAGATAGACAGCAGAAGGCTCGAGTATATGTGGGTATTTGAAAAGCCAGTAAACTTATTAGTTGAAATGTTACCTTGATGAGCCCATGAAAGCAAGCCATTGTTCACACTGTCAAGAGGGCCAGAAATTTCCCTTTTGTTAAGGAAAAATTCCTTTAAACACCAAGCATGAGAACAAGACACAACCTCAGCACTAAGATGCTTCTTTGTACCCTTTCAGAACGCACTTTCATTGTGCATCATGCACACGGCTGTAATACAACATGCGGAAGGAACAGCAGACTAAAACTGAGAAGTGTTGGCTTCATATATATATATGTATATGCTATATAAATATAACACATACACATTTAGGTAAGTAAATCAATGAAATACAAAAGCTGGAACTGTTACGACAATTTACCGTACAAATTGTATCCCTGCTCTGCAAGATCAAATTATGCTCTCTCACAAAGTTTCCATACAGTCAAGCTTTGAGCCGTAGATCCAGTCCCTATAAATCACCATGATATATGAAGGCAAACGATCCCCTCAAGCAAGCTGCCAAAAGGAGGACAAACGTTTCATGGAGCAGGAAGCGCTGTTCCAAGTTTTGCACTCAAGCCCTCTCCCTGCGCTAGCTGAACTGGCAGTTTGTCTGCCTGTGTCTCATTAGATCAGGATGTTTGAGCAGCTGCTTGAGAAGTTTTTAGAAACACAATTTTGGCTTGATAAAACCCAAATCTGCTTCCCGTGTCAGCAGCCCGCATTGCCCTGAACAAAATCTATACTCGCTGCATTGAGGTCAGGCTTAGCCCTTCTGCTCTTTTTCACCAGAAAGCCACGCTTGTCACTCGTCTTTCTGGCAAGAGTTAACGAGCCACTCCTGCCATAATGAATCAGCAGGAATCGGTAAGCATCTCCACAGAGAAGTATAACACTTGCTAACAAGACAGATCTACAGAAGAAACCTTTGCCCTGCTATACAGTGGATTTTTTATTTATTATTCCAATTTAATTTGGAGTGCAGAGATGACAAGAATGTAGGAAAATGGGAAGACTTAAGAGTTTTTATATCCCTCAGGAAAAGCTAGAGCTTTTTTTCTTCCTCTTGTACACATCACTCGTGTATTTTTAGCTGTACTATATCACATAAAAAAAACCAACATATAGGGATTCATGTATTTGAATTAATGCTAAAGTAAAGGAATAGCATCTTCTTCTCACAAGATTCTGCCTTTCTCCATTTCCCTGCCAATCCCAATAGCATTTGACAAATCCCTTCTCACTATGCATCCTACCTGCTTCTCCTGCCTCCCCCAAAGCATTACCATCTAGCCCATAATTACCCATCTGGAATTATAAAAACAATTGTGGTGTAGGGAAAATTCTATCAAAGAGACAGTCAAGTGAAATTAAAGTTGGCAATTCGCAGAATACGTGTAGAAATTACATGTGAGATGCTGTAAAACTGCTCACTTGACAAAAAAAGGAAAATTGGAAAATTAGTATGAAGGAAATGAAACGCATCACTGAGGGATTTGACAGTGAGAAAGCCCAAGTTAATGACAAACGCAGACGAGATCATCGGGTAGCGGACTTTAAACCCTGCAAGGCATAATTCTGCCAATAGCTAACTCTTGTGCAGCTTTCTAAACGTGGCAGTATCAATCGACATGCAGTTCCATTGTTTTAATGCTGACCTAAAACTGCTAAATCCCCTTTCTGTTTAAGAGTTACTTTTCAGGAATTTTACTCCATGAAGATTTTTACAGTTTCCATTTGGTATACTGCGAGAGTTTTTTTCTGATTTACAGTCAATTTACTGTAAAAGGCTGGCTGTAAAAGGACATAAACTGAAGAGCTGTGGTAATGTCCCAGCTCAAACTGGAGTTTGGCATTTATGCTCAACACAGGAAGAAAAATTACCCATAGGCAAGTATCTTCCACAAAACTGAAAGCAACCCAGCTTTACTCCTGCAGTTTTGCAAAATAACCCTATTTCTTCCTTATAAAATATAAAACACAGGGAAAACCTGTGCTGAAGACAGCTACATTGTTGCTTTGAATTTGTTTATCCTATTGCTGTTTTCACTAGGTGGCTACCAGAAAATAATATAATTTAGGAAATAAAATGAACATTCAGCACATACAAGGAGCTGAAGAATGATTACACATCATGTTCACAAGCATTACAAATATTTAAGTAGTGGAAGCTAATTCCTGTACTGAAAGGGTATCCAAACATACAGTAGGTCATTATAAACAGTAGAAACCTGACCCTACTGAATTAAATAACTGAACTTCCCCTGACTCCAACAGGGTTGGATTTCATCCACAGTAAGTGAACAGTATTTCTTATGCCTTTAACTTCCCGTGTTTAAAAGGGCTCTACCTACCTGTGACGCCTATCACTGTGTAAGACAAAGAGAACATAAATATTTAACGATGTTTTAACACTATTTAATTATAGTTATCCTTTTTCTGTTCGGTGTCTCTCTTACTGTTCTTCAAATTTATGGATTTACCTGGACAGCCCTGGCCCTGATTTTGCTTCAGCTTTGTTCTCGTTTGCTTCAGTGCAAATCAGGATTGACTCTAGGGAAGAAGAGAACTTTTTTTTCCATACCTGGTAGGTACATGAATAACAGTTACTGCGTAACCAGCATTTAGTGCAAAAGGACCTTATCATATGATTATTTGTCCTTTTCTGGAGAGTGTTACTTAGCAGCAAACCCCCTCATCTGACAAAATCTGCTACTCAGCAGATTTCCAAAAGCACACCAGGAAAACTGTTGCGTGCTTCTCAGAGGTTTACTGCTGAATGCTGGGTCATAGTCAATGCCTTTATGCCTTGTTTTTAAAAGAAAGTACAGCGTTATCCCAGTGAAGCGTCAGCAACGAGGCTCACATGAACACAAAACTAACCTTTCTTAGAAATGACGGGAATCAGTTCAGGGAATATTGAGACAACTTGACTATATTGTCCCAAAAACTCTTTCAGAAAGAGAATTGAGCAGGAAAAAAAACTAAAGTAACTTCATATATAGATACAATCAGATTTCAGATCACTTACATAACATATGGACGCGGCGTGCTACAAAGGCAGCAAGAGAAGCATCCAAAACACATCAAGAAGAAGCCGTCAGGGTGCAGGACAAGGCCAGCTCCCTGCCGTTTTCCCCCAGCAGGGCCAGGGCTGCAGGTGCCAGTCCCTTCCACGCCACAGCGTCCCTGACCCTGCCGCCCACACGGCCCAGCCCCGAACGCAGGCCCTGGCATGGCAGAAGGAAAGGGGCGAGCGGGTGGGAGCAGAAGATGGAAGAGGTGGGAACCTTCATTTTTCTCTTTGCAAGTTTCTGCTTGCTCGTACAACCAGACCTCACACCAACAGGCAGTCAACAGTAAGCCTGGCAAACTGCCACGCCTGAAGCTTAAAAGGATTTTGATATGCAATTCTGACCAATTGAGGCCATCCTGACACTAAAGTACCAAATATCTATGCTGCAGTTCAACAGCCGCAGAGCTGGTGCAACAACTGCTTCCCTCCCATTCCTGCTCTCATTTTGCTACCGCAGTTGTGCCAGCGCAGTAGTTTGTGGGACCACCCTATGATGCGGCTCAGGCAACCTAATCTACCGAATCTCCTCTTGTGTCCTTCCTAAAAAATATGCTGAGTGACTGCTCGGTGGAACTGAACCATGGTTCACAGCATGGGGCCACGAACACGTCTGTCAGCACACCTGAGGGAGCTGGTGTGCCATAGCCTGGCGAGAAACGATGGATGCAGCAATATTTTCACAGGGTTCTGCTGCCAAACATGGAAACTTGCTTATAATTACAGGCTGTCTAGCATAACCTTTCCATATTTCATGATAAACCACCTTTGTCATAGCTCTTTCTCTAGTACCTCCTCCCCAAACTGTAATTTGCCTGCTTTTCCAGAAGTCGAATCTCCGTTCTCCAGTCCCACAGTTAGAGACTGTAATCATCTCTTTCTTACACTCCGATCTCCTGCATCCTTTTATTTGCTATGTTTTATCTTCCTTTTTAATTTTAAATGAACGTTTTAAATGAAATACACAGAACAATTACATTAGTGCACAGAAGCTATGTCATGCTTTAGCACTGCATAATAATCAAGCAACTTACTGGTTGCTCAGCTTGCAGCTCATGAGGGAACACTTGAAATACATGCTGCAGAAAAGGATCCTTAAAAACAAAAACCTTTCAGTAATTACATTCAAAGGTGGCATGTAGAAAAAAAAAAAAAAAACATCTCCATTACTGCAAAGATTTGAAGTTCACCATATTCTCCTTGTCCAGGAGGTTTACCCTATCAAACTGTGCCGCTTTGTTACGCCAAACCACTCAGCCATGATTTCTGACTTGTCTGCACTCTCAGGTTTGAAGCCTGGTGCCACCGAAAAAAATGGCACAAGTTCTGCCTTAAACATGACCATGTTTTGTCTTCAGGCACGGCAAGAGAGCAGAGCTGTCAGGTGCACTGATCAGTGTTCCCGTTAGTCTGAATGCTGCACTGCAGCTGCTCCAGACAAGTTGAGGAAAAGGTTAGGGCAGGTGGGTTTAAAAGAAGCTGTCTAAATACAAAAATGGGGAAAAGGGAGTTTCGGAAAGATGGTCCTTATGTAAAGTGGCTGTACAGCTGCCTTCCCTCTGATGCTATCTCAGTGCACTAACTACAAGAACACTTTCTTCAGTTTCTTCTTTAAAAAGACTTCGCTTTAAGTAGTCACAGGTCCAAGCTTGTGATTATCTAGCTGTGGGTGTTGTATATGCTGTAGTACTTGCCTCAAGGGAATGACAAATGTCAGTAAGATGCAAAAAATAGACGCAGTGTGAAATCAAAGGAATACAGGAAGTTTAGAAGGCATCATTTAAGAGCTCCTCACGCAGAGTTGCTCAACTGAAAACAGCTATGCAATATACCTCAGAAGATCCAAGTGAGACACAAGAGACTGAAAATCTGATAATGGCTTTAAGGGCTGGCAGGGCATCCTGAAATACTTTAAACCTCCTATAGATTCCATGGAAACAGGAAATGTAAAGACACCGTCTTAAGTATTTTAAATGTCTGATTTATGAAGAATTCAGAAGAAAACACCGGTGTCTTGTTAGGGAAAAAAAAAATTACCCTGTGATCTCAAACTCTTTGAGTTGAAGGGAAAAAAAGGGCATCAAAAGACCAGGGTTTATCACACTTGCCATTTGGGACTGTGCTAATCAGCAGAGGGAAACAGAAGCACATTCATCTTTGCACAGGCTCGCCACTGAAATAATCTCTGCAACACCCACTGCTCTGATAAAAAGGACACTTTAGCCTAACACAGCTTTAAGGCCAAACAGTACATGAAAACAAAGCACGGTTATTTCTGCTACTTCTTTGCTTTCCCCAAAATCCCCATCTGCTGGTTTTCTTCATCATTTTTTTCTTTCAACTTGTCTCCTTTGTGTTCTTTTATTTTTCAGTTCCTCAATTTTATGCATTACTGAAACCACTTTCCCTTACTTTTCTCTTTACTTCTGCAGCTCTGATCAACAAAACGATACCTCTTCCTCCTCTAAAAGAATCCAAATCCAAACATCTCAGTCCTATGACATGTATCGTTAGCTTTTTTCCCCTCTTAGAATGAAATACTCAAGAAAAACACCATTATGTCTTACAGCCTCGATTTCATGACTGATTCAAGGACACAGACTTAAATCAGGCCTTTAACAGTTCATGCCCACTGAAAATCTAACCTCAGAAATTATTTTAGGAGCCTGAATATTGTGATAAAATGGTAAAGAACCTGAAAAAGCCCCGTAAAAGGAAAAAAAAAAAAGGCAAAAAAAAAAAAAGCCAAGCTTGGTAAGAAAACTTCTCACAAGGGGAATGCAAAAAAGAGCACATTTCATCTTGGTTAGACAACAAAGCTTACTATCATTTTCTTTGGCATTACCAGAATGCAAACTTTCCCATTCACTTCTGTCCTATCATGACCCACTCAATTTACATCTGTGTACATAATAAAATGGGGCTCGCATTTTTGCTTTATCCATTTGCAACTGCTGTCCACAATCCCAGAAGAGAAGCACAGATATAATTTTTATTTCAAACAATATCAAGAAGTTCAAAATAAAAGTTGATTTTTGCATATTAGTAACAAAAAAAAGGTCAAAAAATCTTTAAAGTAAATTAACAAAAAAATCATTGGGAAACTTCAGGAAAAATTGTTCTACCTAAGGATATGCCTTTTCCAATTTGGAAATACAGAATGCTGCCTCTCAGTTGCTTCAGAAAGCATTTAACCATTTTGGTTGTTTCACTCTATAAGAGTAATATCTGTGAACAGATTATTTTAGCCTAATTCTTTGGGTATGGAAGAATTAATAAGAACCTTTTGTGCAAACTCATGATATCCTTAGTTGGAAATTGTGCACAGAAATCAAAATGCTGCCCACTTCACCCAAACTGGACACCTGACTCCCATGAGCAGCACCATATTGCTGATAAAATCTAACTTTTCCACATCAATTCCCCTCCCCCAGTTTGTCACCATGCAATCCTACCTGAAACAGAATAAGAAAACTGTGACAAACTGTTTTTCATTATGTTTCCTGTCCTATTTTCTAGACCCAAAGGTCAGTAACAAACATTTTTGGAACCAAAACCTCCTGCTAACCAGGAAGCTAAGGTGAACGATAAAATCCTACATTAAATACTGCAAAGGTTTGATGAAATGCAAAATAAATGCTGTTATTTGGTCACAATTGTTATATTCATTTTAAGTCAAGTCACCTTTACAATTATCCAGGAGTTTCAAATTATTCCGAATCCTTTTTTTTAAAGTGCGCTAGACAAAGTACTGGAAATGCTGTCACACAGACCTAAGATGACCACACTCTTCACCTTGTTGAACCACTAATAATCCTTCAAGTATCTTGGGGATCTTAATTCAAAGTAGTAAAAATGAATGTAGTATAGCTACAAATGAACTGAAGAGACTGTACATTTTGCTTTTCGATATGCTTCTGTAATTCATGGCAGCGTCACTTATCCACAGGTGACCTGTCCAGGACCTATTCGTGTACGACACGTACTGGCACCTACTGAGACAGTGCAGGTAACTGCAGGATTCTCTGATCACACAAAGCTAGCGGGGATTCAAGGCAAGGGTCACAGTTATTTCTGCATGCGTACCCCAAGAGGGGGGAAAGGCCATAAAGCAGATAGGACAGGTCATGCTATTACAGTCCATCCTTTTATCCAGAGATACTTATGTTGAATTCATGTCAGTTGCCACCCCTGAAAATTAATCTGGAGCCGAAAAGGAAACATGCTCTAAAGTTTCTTTTCAGCTGAGTTTTCTTACAGAAAAAATAATCTCTGTCCTAAAGTTAATTATCCATATACCCACTTCATTACACGCTGAATGGCCTTAACAACCATCCTCAGCTAAGACAGCTGAATCTGGAAAATCTGGCTAGCATTTCTGTAGAAAACTTTGTCAGGTCCTAAGAAGCTTGTGAACACCATTCGACCGACAGTGGCGGGCAAGCAGAGCTGGCGGGCGGCAGCAGCCAGGTGAATTGTTGAGTGTCTCGCAGGGAGCTGCCACAGATGGGAGCACACGCTGCCCTGCTTACGGCCGAAGTCAGAGGAGGTCAGTGGCACACTGACAAAACTGGGTTAAACAGGGCGCTGAGCTGATCTGTTCTGACAGTGACTGCCGTCTTAAGATAAAGCATTAAAGGAACAGCATCAACTCCCAATTGCCCCAAAATATATCTTTTGAAAAGCCAATCTTTTCAAAAGCAATACAAGGAGGAATTACTGGAAAACCCCCAACCCTAAGCATATCTAAAATCACCACCACCACAACCAGCCTAAGTGCCTAAAATAAAACTTTTGATTTAAAATCATTATTGCTTTGTAAACATGATTTTTTTTAACTCTCATTCAAAATAAACTGTATTTGATAGTGGCAGAATTTTAACAACTCAGAGTATCGCTCTACAGCTTTAAAAAACATAGTATGCTGCTGCCGTTTTTGGTCCTACCTGGTTTGGCTTGTATGCTCTGCTACCACACCTCACTAAATAAGCGAATAAATACTTAATGCTTGTATTTTTGTTGCCAAATTATGGCAATGTGAATGGGAAAAGGCTAGTGAGAGAAGCATGATGTGTTAAAAGTGAAATCTCTTTGTTTCTGTTTTGAAGAAGGATATGCAAACATGAATCATACATCTTGCTTCTGCTACAGTAACTCAATATCCTCTGCTTGGTTAAATAACAGACACTTGGCACATACAAAATTGACAGTCTTGCCAAGAAATGAAATTTGCAGCAACTCTGAGCTCTGTTGAAACCCCACTGTTGATACTTAAGTTGTACACAGCACTCCACCAGGATCAGCTGCAACATGTTAAATGAGTATTCAGCATCAGAATGACGTTTTAAATCTCTCTCCATCTCTGAAACAGTCATACTAAAGCTGAAAAGAAGGCTTTTGAAAAGATCTTCAAGAGAACAGAAAGTGCTTTATGCATTGTACTGCATTAAAAAACACCATAAAGGTATACAGAAATGCCAGAATCCGGGCAAGTTCAGAAAATTTGTCGAATAGTGGCATCAACACAACATCAATCCTTGTGTGGTGCTCCAGAAAAAGGTGAAAAGTCAGAGGTGCTACATGTTTTAAATTAAAAATAAACAAAACAGTTCTCATGTACTTTTTAATCAACCTAACTCAATATAAATAAAATACATGAAAAGTGTTTGGACATCTAACCCCATTTCTACCAAGTTGTTACAGGAGTCCAAACAGTTGGCAGTAGTTTCTTCCCGAATGCTACCAGAATCTGATTTCTGAATTTGTATTACTCTTTGAGGAGGGGGAAAACAGGCCTCCATGTAACCGATTCAGTGCTTGTACACTTCCTTGCTCTTGTTTAGTTTCAACAGATCTGACAGAAATGACTTTAGGATCCCTTTTTACATATCTATTTACTGTGAATAAATACATCTGTAGCCTCATCCCATTCAAACATAGTGACCTTAAAGCTTCATCCTTCCCGCAGTGCTAAGTCCCTGCATATATAGAGTAATTCACTATTTCTATACTTTTCCTGCAAACATGTGCCTGATTTGCACTTCTTTATAGCTACAAGTTGTTCAGGACTGCATGTACGCACTGACCGGGTTACACTGCATGTAGTAGTGATGTATTACCTATTGCCCATTTTGAGGCAGAAACAGCATTGCCTTTATTTTGAATTATGGAACTATCCACATGAAGACAAAAGCAAGCTTAACATACCATTTGGGACAGCCACCAAGTGGAGAGGAAACCTACTAGAATTTTCCTCTTGTCCTGGTTATAACATTTCGTGATTTAACTGTCACTAGTCTTTGTTTAGGAGAAACTATTATTATAACCTTTTCATTGCTGATTAAGGATGCTGGAGGATATATCTAGCCAGTGCTGCTCTGGTTTCTTAGCTACTGGTTCCCCAGCTACTGGTTCCCCAACTAGGTAGATTAAGAATAGTTGTGTCTCGGAGCATCTCTAGTTATAAGAATTAGTATTTCCTATGATATCTTTTTTTTCTTAAAATGGTCTATTTTCGTAGCAATACATTAGTCTTCCTTCAAATTCATATACCTACAACTTAAGTTATTTGACTTATATAAAAGTCCCAGTGTAAGAACAGTGATGGACCTGCATTTGTAACTTACAAAAACAGAAATCACAAGTTAGCTTTTACTTTGCTACTACTTCTTCTTTGCAACTACGAAAGAATAAGGCTGGCATACAATTCACTAAAATGTGTCTAGTTCCATTTTAGATGCCTGGGGCTATCTAAAACATCTGCATAGGGCTGGCACATATGATTTAAGGGAAACCCACTCCTGGGTAGGTGGATGTTGTGGAAGAGGTGAATATGAGATGGCTTCTAAAATAGTACCCCTCATAAATATTAGCCTATGCTAAGGCAACTAAATCCTGCTGTTAAAGTCAGTTGATGGGATTCAGCGCAAAATATAGACAGTTAAAAGTTGAGGTCAGTGTGTGAGATCGGTGTCGAAGCTCCCATGATTGTCAACCAAGATCTAGTCAATATAGTCAAAAGGGTCTAGAAAGATTCTGTAAGCCAGCCAGGTGATGTTTTCTTTAAGATGTTTTCTTGGCTCCATTGGCTTTATTGACTGTAAAGGGAATTTAGATACACAGCTCATCTTAATCTGAACCTCCCCCAACTGTCTCTCTGCACAGAGACCATGCATCAGAAAGGCATAACCAAGTCTTTGAGTCGATTAAATATATACTTTCCCTCCTCATTGTAAAACTGGTAAGGGCATCATCATTATACAGGCAGAAGATATTGCAAATGGCAGTACGTTTAGCTGTTCTGAAGCTCTGTCTCTGCTTCTAGCTCTGAGTGCAGAGGCTCTATCTGGTATGCACTGACCCCTTCTGGAGACCGGGCCTCGCTGATGCCCTGAAGGAGTCCAGCTGGCCACAGGTGAATCAGGTCACCTTTCCCTCCTCCCTGGCTGTCAATTTTTCCCTGCAGAGACACTGCTTGAAGCTACAATTTCTGCAGCTTACTCCCTCAAAATACGCATCTCTCAGATACTGCCTTTCTCCAGGTGTAGTTGAACAGTAAGGATATAATTAATTTGCAAAATGCCCTTTATACTTCTCTGCAATTTAGCCCTTGAAGTTGTCAATAAATAACGTAACTGTCATTGTTTAAAGCCTAATAAACTATAGCTCTAATAAAAAATCCCGTAGCCTAATGATAAAGTTCCATAATGGTGATGTCCCACATGATTATTATTTCTGTTGCAGGAGCAGCAGTTTCTAGAATATAAAAGTGTAAAATGAAGGGTTAAAGAAATAAGTCCACAGTTTGTGCATGTTTATATTTAAAAAAAAAAAAAAAACTGGTAAAAGAGCACTAGAAAGGTCTAATTAAGGAAGTTTGCTATGTTCAATTCTTTCCTCTTATAATTAAGACAAATCTATGTTTGGTTGTGTTTTTTTTCCTACTGAAAAAGTTCTAGGTTTATTACATATTGCACTTTAATTACGCGCTTACTCCAATGAAATGCCACATCTGACCCATGATTTAGACACTGTACAATAAATTAGTAGAATTACTGCAGAAAAATCTCCATTGCATTTAAGCACCAAGGAGGTGTAACAAAGTCTTTCTTAATTCAGACAGTTTCTAAATGTACATGGTATTTATTCAGGACAATAATGAAAACTTACAGAGCTTTCACCCCCATAAAGTAAATTTCTTTATCAGTTGAACTATGGAAAATCTAGTGTGACACTTGCCTTACTGCTAATCTTTGAAGAAAAATAATCCCAGACCTTCTTCCTCGCCATCTCTTCCCCTTCCTTTCTCAGAATACTACCAGAAATTAGAAATCCTTAATGATTTTTTTTTTTTTTTTGGAAGGGATCCTTCCTTCATGGAATAAAAAAATATCCTCTTAGCTGGCTAAAGGAAAAGAAAAATGTAGCTGAAGAGTCCTTAAAGCAAAGTCTACTGCTGCAGGAGAGAAGGAAATAGTAAAACAATAAGCTTCTCTCTTAGATTTGTAAATTTTAAATTAATTTATGAAAAGTGCACTTTGGCATTTAGGATTATCGACTTAATGTTGTACCTTGTCTTCATCATCTCTAAACCCTAAGGTGAGGCGGCTCAGAAGCAAAGGCTGGTCACATATACTATCCAAGGTTGAAAAATAAGTAGTTAAAGAGGGCTTGATTCTTTACTGCCATTGCGATGTTAACAAGCATTTCCATCTGTGAAAAGCAACTGCAAAATGGTTATAGGGTGCCATTGTCCGTTTCTTATGCATTTCATGGAGACAAATGAATCTGAAGCGGAAGAGAATCCAAACTCAAGCAAAGAACTATTTTAGAGCAGCACCCCAGCAATGGAACAGAGTACCCTAAAGGAAAACAAATTGTAGCTACTGTCCTTGCAACAATCATAAATCTAGACCAGGAACTGGTTAAAGTCTACGTATTTTGCTTTACAGACTCCATCCCTACTTTTCTCTCTATCTCCGTATGTCTGCTTTAGTTTATATTCTTAACTTATTCATAACCAATTTAAGTAAAAAGCCTTCATTGAAGCAATGACAGAATCAGAAGCACTTAACTGAAGAGACCATGATTTCGCAGTTCTCACAAATGTGTCCTTAGCTAGGATTGCCTTAAGCAACCTGCCTCAGGGAAACTGACCTACAAGCATACATTTTAGTTGAGTTTAATGAGATTTGGATAAAGCTCCAAAAATATGGAGCGTAATTCAGAGGTATTTGTAATCCTTGAGAGATGGTGATAACACTTCAGTAATTCCACAGCCAATACACCTTCTAAAATGTTTACAGAGGAAGGTGCTCCAATTGTAAAATATTGTCCTGGTAACCTCACCTTAAAAATGCATGACACCAAAAACTGATGCAAGCTATTTCTAACCACATTTCAGAAAAGAAAGAAAATTAGAAAGGAAATGTATGGAAGTAATGGGAAAAGACTGAAGAACACAAAATAGCATGAGTTGAGGATAAATGTATTACATTTGTATGAAAATTAAACAGTTATTTTGACATTTTAGATAGCTCAGTATTGGAATTTGTCCTTTGCAAGATGTTTTACACAAAGCAGGCAAAGAGAGGAAGAACATATGCCTAGTAAATCAGACTGCAGCCTTAATGTCCTTTCTATGTTCTTGATGTCACCCCTGCAGGATTCCTGCTTTTCTGGCAACGTGGGAGGTTAAAATGTGTGTGTATCTATTAGAAATAGTTTGGGTACACAAAGAATCATCACAACTGAAGCACTACTGTCTGACATTTGTATGACCCTTTAACATGTGTACATGCAAGTAGTATACTACTACTCATTAATGATTTAATACTCTCATTAACAAAATGTTTGGGAGTAAAAAATATGATTAACACATACAGCAAGGCTTTTCTGTGCTGCAAGTTTTTCATTAGATTATCATTCAACTTTACAGATAAGAAACATTCTTCACTCTCCACCCCTGCTCTCAGAAAAATCCTGCAGAGATACATACATGCACAGAAATACACAGATGATATATCACAAATAACTGTCAAGCACTGGTTAACCCTGGTACTCCGATGGTTAACTGGAATGTAGCATTCCTTTGAGAGGATAAAAGGAATAAAGTTCTGGAAGCCAGAGGTAATATTTCAGCCTCAGATTTTATTAGACACAGTTTCATTCCTAAGTATAGTATGTCCCATAGAGCTAGAGAAATTACTATCTCTGGTTCTCAAAGACTGGAATCCTTCATCTCTCTCATAATCACTTGGTAAGAAACAGAAAATCACTTTCAACATCTCCATAACACCTTTAATTTTTCATGTTGAATGTTCTTTTTATTGCTCATCTAAGAAAGGTGCCAAAGTCTCAGTTATTACTTATTAGTCCATACCAGTATATTACTTCTTTTAAAATACGGTGCTTCCATTCTCCAACTATTTGCTTTACACACTGCTATATATATCAGCCCACCACTCTTTTCTTTCAAAAAAGGTTGGGAGAAGGAGCAGAAAGAGGTTCATGCTACAAGATCCCATCAGTCCAAGAGCCTATACCTGCACCTAATTTGGTTTGATCAAATTGAATGCAAATGTCAAGTCCTCCTTCTAAAAATCATTGAGACAAAAACATGCATTTTAATGACTGATTACATTCTCAGTAACTTCTATAGATGGCAAAAGATAAGAAATATTTAATTGGAAAAATATTGAGGTAAAATGGAAGGATGATGTTAATATTAAGTGTTCAATTCCCACAGAATAGAAAAAAAATCTAAAAGCTAATTATTTTATTTACAGAAAAATAATAACTATAAAATATATTATTTTATCAAATAATACATTCCATAGAAGTCCCCCATAGTGCTACGGCTACCAGGCTCCTGGATCCACATCAGGAAGTTCAGAAGACCAGATTTCCCATTATTTTAAACAGTTCAGGGCATGGCAAGAAAAGTAACTAATTTAGCTGCAAGATAACACATCGCAGACACAAGCAAGGCAGAAATACATTGTTCTTCCATGCTACAGCCTCTGTTGCTGAGAACTATTGTGCCTAGAAATGTAACAAAGAACATACCTCAACATATTATCATCTTTCTCCCTACTATTTAAACACAGAAGAACATCGCAAAGCCGAAACAATGGTGATCAGTTTTGTTTTAAGGTTTCCAAGTCTAAATCTATTACCTTGGTATGCTTATGCATGCCTTATGTAACCAGTGGTTCCTCCATACCAAAGTGACTTTCACCGAAGAAATCAAATGGCTTATTCTTCAGGTGTCTACAAATTGCCTATAAAAACAGTATGGACAGCTTACTGTTGTTTTTTAAGGCAAGTGCATATAGTCATTTGCTAATTACATGCTCATTTTGTACACGGAAAAAAATATTTCAGGGAAAAGGTCATCTTCTAAAGAAGTTCCCACCACTGCATGCTGCAATGGTCATACTATACATTTCAAGAACACTTCCAATGGTTTAGCTGAAAAGTATACATCTCCCTTTTTGGCCACAATATAATAGTTCTCAAAAAAGTGACATGCAAATGCATTTCTTTTTCAAATTCACATTCTGAGTTAGTCAAAACTTCCAAGATTTTTTTTTTTTGTTCCCTGTTTGTTTTCTTTAAACAGAATGGAAGTTTCAATCATAGAACAGACTAAAACTCAGATTCTGTTTATACATTTTGGACACCCATACAGAATGACCCTTGTCATTTTGTATTGTTTTACTATGTAGATACTTCAATATTTTCCCAAGTTTTGCTCACCTAATATCAAGAAAAGTTTCATTTATTTTTTAAAGAAAATATTTTAGGAAAGTCAGCTTTCCATATGGCAATTTTACCCAGCCACTAAAGCCCACTATAACAGCTTATGTTTAATACAGTGTCTAAGCTTTAATTCATTTGCTTTTAAAAAGATGCACTGTTCAAAAGAAGCGGAGTGAAAAGCAATACAGAGAGGGTAAAACAACAGCAACAACATCTTTAGAGCGACATAAGTTAGTAGCTTAGTTTAATGGCACTGAGCTGCTTTACGTTGATGGCCTGCTGTTACTGATCCTGAGAGCGTAATGAAGAGTATTAAGTGTTTAAATATAGATGTCAATAAAATACATGACAAATAATGGCAGATAGTAGGAGTTTGCAGAGATCTACTATGCTGATATAAGTTGTAATAGACCATTAATGAGAAATGGACTAGAGAAAACCCTGATAGGAGAGATTGATCAAAATAATTCATAAAGCCTCCACTTTTCTGATAAAGGACTTTTCTAAATGAAGACATTGTAGCCCAGAGGACTCGGCTGTGAATTTACAACACACTAGTGACTCCACATTGACTCCATGACTGCACGTTACACCCAGGCTGGTGAAATCAAGTAAGCTTCCTCAGGCCACGTATCATGTGTTCAAAACAGCATTAGGGTCAGTGGTAGGTACTGCTGTGGGTTAGTTGGAATGCTATAAACGCCCCTATTGCTTATTGCTAAACTGGTATTTCCTTAATTAGAAACTGAAGTCTTTACAGCACTTTTGGTAGCTCTTTCCTGTGATGAACACAAATGTGCTTACAGACATTACTGCAGGGAAATGGTTGGAAAGTATCTTTATGTAGATGCATAAATGTATCAAAACCTGGAGATTAATCCACTACGTACTGCTTCTACTATTGCTCTAATTTTCCAGGCAAAACTGATGAACATAAATCGCTGACTCGAACAAATCACTCATATTAAACACTGTCTCAGCATCATGACTTCTCACCTGAGGACAGGAAGTGTTCTTTACTGTCTTCACAAGGTACAATACTGCCCAGACTTTTGGAAATCTGATGCTTATCATTCAAGAGGATTATTACATGTTCATCACCGTATTTTCATAGTGTGAATCGTGTGGCTCTGGAAAGAGCATTTAAGACTGCTGCAGGAAGCCAATGGGTTTCACTGCTCTTACTCATAACTATTTTGGCATCTCATAAATTATTTATTAAGACTACAGTTACCAAGCAGCAACCAGCCAGTCTACTATGGAATAACTTTGGAAGACAAAATAAAGTTATGTGTGCAGAAAGGAAAAGAGAGAGAGAGGACTCAGCTGTAAGGTAAACACAACAGGTGACTGTTTGGTATTCAATGCTACGTGATTCTTAATGTTTCAGTGTCTCTGCAACACGTTCCTGACGAAAAGTATAATACACTTTGCAACTAAAGCAAACATATATATGTGCCCACACACACCTATACATATATACACATGTATAAATGAAAGTAGCGAACTACAGAAATTCCAGTGTCTAAGACCATATCCAGTAGAACTTTAAGCCACAGGAAAGAAGAGGAAAAAAACAGAAAGAAATAATATCTCATCTGATATTTGATGACACAGGAATCAAAAAGCAGCATATGAATACTATTAGCTCATAAGTTCTGCTCCAGCTACAAAGTTGTTATGGGATTGAGCTGCCGGGCCATGACACGAGCTAGAATGCACTACGAGGAGAAAGATGGAAATTCTCAGACTGTTCGTACTTGAAGTAGTAGCAGTAATAATAATAGATCCTTTCATTTGTGTTGTATACTGAATGGAAGGAAACAGGAGGAATATAAAAGTTAAAAACGTTTGCTTGAAACGATTCATGTCAGTAAACATCAAACATTTTGAACACTTCCTCAGCTTACTTCAGTATACTTCAACAGGGTCCACAAATTCTCTCCAGACATGATCAGTCCCAGCATCGTGTCTGACTTCTCTGACTGTTCAACCAATTCTCCGAGACGAAGACAAACAGTCCTCTTGTGACATCGGAAGGATAAATAATCTATTCAGACCCTGTCCAACTTACGAATACTACATTTTTTTTTCCCCAATTTTCCTGTTCCCTATTTACTATTTTCTCAGAATGATGCCTCTGATCTCCACAATAAACCAATGGTTCTTTTTAAAAGGATCTGTTCCATTGCAACTTCCCTTTTGAAAAAATTACTTATTTCAACACTGTTTTATGCACAATTCTGAATTATAAGCCTCATTCTTCTTTGCCCAACCATTCTTTGCAATCCTACATTTTCAGCAAAAAGCACCCCAGATCTTAAATATGATTCTAAGATGTAGAAAGATAAAAATACTTTCCTATTCTTGTTAACAGTTTCTGTAGTTACATGGCTAATTTGTTGTGTTGATAGGACACTCACTGAGCATTTTGAATACTGATAGAAGTCATTGATTTCTCCTGAAATATTCGCGTTACCATGTATCTCTTCTCAATCTGAGCGTAACAACCTGTGTCGTCTTCTTGCACAAAACCTGCTGAAAGTTGGTCTGACTCCTTTCTACTGTGTAATGTGTAGTCTTTTCAGAATTACTAGACTCAAAAGAAAGATCACATCAATTCTCTCTCTCTATTAACCCACCGAGTTCAGCAAACCTCATGGTGAGGGTGGAACTGTGTAACTCAAGATCTGTAATGTGCATTGCATTCTAGAAGATGTGAAAATGCAAAAAAAAAAAAAAAACCCAACCCAATTCACTGTGTAGAAGAAAAGATATTCAGAAGTAAATTAAAGAAGTTGTTTTCTACAGTTGCCTACTTTCCTTTTTCAATACCCTCCAGAAGTACAATACCCAAGACAATATTCCTGAACATAATGTAAATGGAAAGTTACTGTAAATTTAACACAAAAAACCTGAAGTGTGGAAAACAGTCTGGTTTTGTTTGCTAAGTGGCCTCACACTAAGCTTTTGATCCAGGTGTTGTGGGAATGGAACTGACACATACTACACTTCCAAGATTTTAATGATGCCCAGAGCTTTCATTTTCTTTTACATTCTGACAATGGGAAACATGGCCTCCTTATGTACGACATAAAATCTAATAAAGAAGCCAGCTGTTCTTTCCCTGGTGAACCCTGCAACTCCACTCTGAAGTACAGTAGTGTCAGGTTTTTTGAGAAAAAAAATGTTTAGTAATTGTACTGTACCTAGACAAGTACAATGCACTCAACTCTTCTTTCTTCCAGTCTGCGTATATCAAATACACTGAAAGAAGTTGTACATCTGACTGGTATAAACCAGCAAAATAATCTATCTGCTTAACAGATAGCACATTCACATGGTTTCTTAGCTTTGCCCGTCACAGTATTCTGAAGTATATCCTTTCCATCGTAACATCTCTCATAAGTATCTATTGTAATAATGCAAACTGACATATCTGTTCTGCCAAATGCTAGCTACCTAGTGAAAACAGGCAAAGCAAATATTATGCAATAAGCGTGCTAACTGAGAGACCCTAGCAACATCACAGGCCAAATTTTGCTCCTGGCAACAACAACAAACACTGACATTTTTGAGATCACAATCTCAACAAGAGGATTGCTCGGTTTTCCCATCTTTCTCCTTGCCATAGTCAGAAAAATTCAAGAGGTCGCTACAGTATCTGTAGCACACAGTATTATATTGCAGCTGGTTGTGTGCAGCTGCAGAAATGTTGCCCAGAGTCATGTTGCTGTAACTGACATCATGGGGACACATCTATGCTCCGTATTTGGAGAACACACAAATGAGTGAACCTCCAGAGCTACCGCTCCTGTATTTGAGTTGCAACCCTTCATCTCAGCTATGAAGTGGCAATAACAACAAAGAAATGTTGCAGAAACACAGTTTTAAGCATCAGTTAAACTCAGTTGTAACTAAGCATGCACATGCTCTTCTCGCAGGTCAGTGCTGTCAGTGTCCTCTCCTCATCCTTCTTGCCAGGACACAGTCAGCTCCTACATGGCAATGCTAGGACATAGCCTGAGCTTGTGGGTGAGGATGTCTGTGCAAATTCAGGTTCAAAGGCCAACTTAAATGTACAAATAGCCCCAGCACTCTTTCCTAGCCTCTATAAAAGCCAAAATAAAACTACACAAATACACAGAAAGTCCATATTTACAAAAAAAAAAAAAAAAGGTTTGCCAGATTGATAGGCGATATAACACTAAATGTGATAGTTTAAAATCTTCCATTGGTTGTCGAATGAAGTACAGGTTCAGGTTTTTGGTTTTGTTTTTGCTTTTTTCTTTAATATATAATCTCATCATTCTGTTATACATGCAGAAAAGGCTACCTCAAGAACGGTCTGGACAGAGTAATCCTAGTAAGTATCTATGTCCTCAGGAAGACCATTTTGCTATTATCTATATTGCCACATTTAATCTATAAAGTAATAGTCAGTAGCACTCTAACTAAGGTATCCAATGGACACTTACCCACTGGGTAGAGTGATTTCAGAAAACAGTTTTTCACATTTGTGTACCTTGCTCTGATGCCCCTTCTCAACCATGTTCATCATCAAGAGCTTCCTAGCTCAATATGTATAAACACCACTGATAACAGAAGAATCCCGTAATTTAGTGGCTGAAGAGAGGTTTTCTCTTCTTATAATTTTCTTCCCATTCCTTGAGTATGGAATATACTCTCAAAGACAAAGAATTCGTTTTCCATTACGACTCTTTCTTCAGGTTTAACCATGAAGATTACATAAATGCTACGCTGCAATTAGTTGAGCACATTTATCCTGACATTTATCCTGACAAGGAGGCCAAAATATGGCAAGATACATTTTCCCTGGGAACAGGAAGAATTAGGCTGATTTTCAATCCAGTCTGCTGTTTGCTAGACTCAATGTGAAACAAGTTTTCATTGCTGTTTTGGAAATTCATTTTAAGTCTTTTACATTCTAAATTTGGAATAAATATGTTGCAGCAAAAGTAATAGCAATTTGGTATTATTCACTTACCTATTGAAGTTATAGCAAAGCCAAGCCATTTGCACAGTGGTTCCATGTTAGGAATCCATCACCATGTTGAAAGGACATGAAAGAAAAGGAACAAAAAAAAAAAAAAACAATAAGCTATCTTGCTTATTTCCTCAAACAAAAAAGCATTAAAACAAACCTATAAATAACAATGTTACATTCTGTCATGAACATGGAATGTACTCATTTAAGCAGGTAACTTCCAATGCTCTTTTTTTTCCCTGTTACCATTCATTACAGCAAGACAGTTGTTAAAGTAGCTGTTAAAAGAAAATGGTGAATAGTGCTTACATTACACATAAATAAAAATTGAACAATCCTGTTATGTTTGATAGCATGCTACATTCAAACAGTTTCACAGCATTTTTGTAAATGACTTGAATGCACTCTTTATCTGAATATCAGCAGGCAGAAGGCCAAAATGGAAATTATGCAATGAGAAGGAAATTGAACAATTCAGATATGTTTATGGAAAGCTCGCAAATCAGGGCATCTCATTTGGCACCAAATAAAGCTGTTATTCATGATGTGCAGCTACAAAAAGGAAAGCTGTTCTCTGGGATGAAGTGTAGCCACAGTAGTATGAGCTAAAAGAAATGGTTTCTCAATAGAAGAAATAAAGGGTAACATTGCCATAAAAAGAGGCTCACACTAGGTCACATATAGTCAGCTGAAATCAAACCAACAAGAAACTATACTGGCGCACCTTTTCCTTTAACACCATCTCTTCAATATGGTATAATGATCCCAAGCAACAAACTTCATCTCTAAGTCATCCTTTTCTATTCCTACATAAATGTTTCAGTTCCACATCAAACCTGGAAAGGACACAGATTTGGAAAGAGTATCTCTTCAGAAGATTTGCTAAGATCATTTGCTGGGCTGCTAGGAAGCTATAGTGACTACTCCAATCCCCGTACTTAGATTCTGATCTCTTCCAAGATGTGGCCTGCTCTGTAGATTTATAAAATTATATTTCCTCTCATAGATCAACATGCTAAAAAGCTATTTAATACAGTAGGACTGTCATTAGAAAACCCAAATCTTGACTGAGCTTTGGCATTTATCAAATAGCTGACTTTGCCAGAGTCACACCAAGCCTATATATGAAAAACACTTGCTTTAAGTCATTCTGCCTATAGTAAGTGATTTTAAAAAGATAGCAACATCACCATTAAATAAACCTTAATTATTCATTCGCACAAGTCAGAATTTATTCACAAGACTGGAGGAACATATAAATTGTCAAATACTGGAAAGTGAGACTCAGACTATCTGAGTTTATTCTGCATGTAAATGTGGACCTTAAAATAGCACCTGTGATAAGACATTACTTCACTTCTCAAAGATTCCTTTTACATGATAGTGTTTTAGCTCCTTTGTAGCTTATGTATTTCACTCAGCCTACCCAGAGGCCGCTAAGCCTAGGTGTGTGGTAGTCTTTTTTGGTGTGTCACACAGATACAGGCCAATTCAATTCTTTTCATTGGGAAAATCAAGGGAGAACCCTTGTATTCATATTGTTGCATTCTTTGTGTTCACTTCAGTCTTTACTAACACGGGCAATACAAACACAAGGCATTATTAATTGAAATGTGCTTTGCTTTTCCATGCCTATTAATGTGCCAAATATGAGCACACAATCTTGAAGCTGAGGGGTCCACCTTATCCAAAGGGGTCAAGAAAAGAGAATTTCCTTCACTAAGCTCACAACTCAGGGACAGTACTGAAGCAGAAATGGGAAAATGTTACATTCTATCTGTTTTATGGGTTGTGGATTTTTCTATCCTATTCTAATACATGCATGCCACGATTCATCAATGCATATGCTCAGCTGTTTTACAAAAGTGAAAAATTGCTATGATAATATGCTGATGCTCACACAAAATAGTTTTAATAAACTTCCTTTTTTAAAAAGGAAATAAACGAGCCAGCAAAACATGCTTTCATAACCTCCCCCTTTGAAAAACAGAGAGAGAAAAAGACAACTTCACCTATACCCCTTCTATTTACAATGACATAACTAGGAAAACACTGGCATTACATAACAAAAAAAACCCACAAATAAAACAATTTAATAAGAAAACACTTATCTCCCACAAAAAGTCTTAACACTTGCTGTTCCCTGTTTGCCATGCTTTAAATGATAGTTTTGATATCACTTAAAATCAATAAAATAAATGAACCTTTTCCCTAGAATCCTTTGGCAGTATTTTTTCCTCTCCTCCCACAATGTTCACAAATAGCTAAAAAAGCACCATCTTTTGTGGACTTTTGATTTTCTTGGCAGTCACAGGCCAGTTTCTCGATTGCTGTAAAAAGACACAGCTCAGCTGAAGTCAGTAGTGCGGCTTCAGCCTTCCTTGAGTCATGTACATGACACTGGAACTGTTTGTTATGGAAATTATTCTGCAGATCACAGCCCAGATATTCAGAAAAATGTGGGTGCTTTGCTGAGGACTGGAAGATATATGAAACTGCCAGCTTACTGGCTATTGTTGCACATTTAAAGTACAATCAAGGGCATTCATTTCTAAAGAACACTGTATTTGTACATTCATTTCTCTGATAACCTGTATCGTAACTCAGTGAGGATTAAGTAGCAGGGAGAGATGCACAGAGAAACCAATGGTGCTGTCATTTTTTGCAGAAATTACATTATCTTTTTTATATTTGGACAGAAAATTACTGTCAAACATTTTTTGGAAGTTTATCCGCTTTAAAGGGGGTCATTCAAAGGTCTCTACTGTTCTCTTTCATATTCTCATGACAGTTGACTGAACCCTTGATCTTTGACCTGGATAGAAATTAACCCTTCACAGTCCACCATCTAAACTGAGACATTAATATTCCTAATAATGAGAAGTTATTAAAATCTTAAAAATTCAGTGGAGCATTTCAAGGACAGTGGAATTAGACTTCAGCAAATAATACCTACAGATTTATTGCATAATGCAAGCCATTTGATTTGTTGGGATGTATGCTCCAAGGCAAGGACTCAGCCAGCCTTTGCTGGCATGGAAACAGCCACTCAACTAATTTAACTTGATCTGCACTACACGTGAGGTAAAAATCCTTGTTTTGGTCAATCGCAGCTATAAATTACTCCTCTTTCCCCTTCCCACCTTCCCCCTCCACTTTGCAGTGGAAGGAATATGATTTTTTAAGCAAATTAAAAATGTTTAGAGAATGACAGCTTATCAAATAGTGCATCACACTTTGTCACTGATATTGTATTACACATAGGAACTGTGCACTGGGAACTGACAGCTGTGGTGCTCCAAGTGCAATGCCAGCTATAGGGATACATGGAATAAAGAAGCAATTGAGGTTCCCAATTCACTAGATTCTTCTTGAAGTCACTGCATCACTTTATGTGCCCTATGCACTTTAGCCTATAATTTTTGGAACAGTCCTTCCACTAGCCCGTCACTGGCCAGTTTTTCTGTTCCACTTAACTGAAATTCCCAGGTAGGTCAATGGTAACATGTCTACCTATACATTTTCCATGCAGTACCATTCTGATTCAAGTTATTCTCTTGACGAAGCAGCATAAGCACTTGAGATTTCCACAAGGAAATGTTCCCTGCCTCTGTCTGACCTAATCAGATTCAATAAGGTTTGGGAGTAAAAGGATTATCAGGAATAAGAGGAATTACACACAGAGAACAAACTGGGACCAGGGTGAAAAGAAAATGAAAATAAACTAAAACTAAAATAAAATTTATCATGCATGGAGAAAAGGGGAGAAAAAGAGTGGAAATGCAGAAGTTGTGGGATCCTCTAGAATGCGAAGCTATGAGACCAGTAGCATCAGCAACTCTGTGGAGGGAACCAACAAAATTTGTTGCAATTATTATTTTGAGGTCTTATCATACTGCAAAGAGCATCTCCTGAAGAAAAGCATAAACCCATCCAGTAGCTGCCAGCTACTGAAACCCTGTCATGACACTGAACATTATCAGGGGGTTGCAGCCACATGTGCAGAATAAACAAGACAAAATATTAACTGTTAACTATTAACAATTACTGTAGTGCTTATTAAACAAACTTTGCAATGCAATACTCAGTTTGTCCTGTCAATCCTAACTAATTCATCACCTATTAAGTTGGAAAAACAAAGGCGGAAGAGTACCGGGATTTGTGAAACCATTAATTCCAGCAGTAAGCTTCCTGTTCACTGTGGCTGGTTCAGTGAGCCATTGGCTTTGGCTAAGGTAGATTAGAAAATTTCTGAAAGAAACCATTATTACTTGTACAATTTTTTCTTTAAATCACTTTATGATTTAATGGAGGATTTTTAAATTATTTTTTTACAGACCAGACATTCATGTGTTGGACAGCAGAATATTTATACCATATATTAATATATTATATCAGACTGATATATTAATCAGTCTGATTAATAACAACACATACCTAGTAACTGTGAAGGTTACCAGAGGTATGTTTTGACATCTACTTGTACACTTTATTAACGCAAGTAGATTTTGGCCAAGTACTCAATGACTTTATTGAATGGTTTCCGCATTAATCTCACTTCTGGTGATTAAGCGTGACTTCGGTGCCTGTGTCAAAGCTGGAAAGTACTCCTCCAGTAGTTGGCTATTACCACCATCAATTCCTGATCATACCAAAACCAGAAGGATGACTTAGGTTTCATTCTCCTCCTTTTATGGCCATCACAAAGAAAAAGAAATTTCTTTGGAAGAGATACTGGTTAAGCCTCCTATAACATAAGCAAAAGTGGGAGGCAACTCTGAAGCTGTAGTAACGTAACACAATACAGGAGTTTTAAAAAGAATGTCCAAATAGTCTTTGAACTTATCACACAATGTAGCAGGTGTGATATGAATCATATGTGAATACAGAGTTTATTTACATACTATGTGTCAGAATATTTGCTGTACTTCTGTTAAAACTGTATCTATAGACAATATATTATCCTGTGAAGATTCATGTATAGAAAATTATGTCTATATTCACAAACACTTGCTCATATTTTAGCTGTATTCCCATTTCTTTACGATAAAAAAGCTTTCCTTTTCAAAGATTGAGGCATTCAGATGACATGACTGAGAAACAAGTCCTCAGGAAATCCAGCCTAGCTGAGAATACCAGAGCACCCCTCCAAAGCCGCTGGGATTCTTGTTCCTTTAACAAGCAAACAAGCCAAGTTCAAAATCTTTGTCTGTACTCTCCAGGCATTCATTAACCTGACGCATGAGAGATTTCTTGGAGCTCCAAGTTGAAGACCAACGTGTAACTGCACACATGACACACTGCAATTTTCTAACACATAAGTAAACATAAATATATATATATATATAATGATGCAGAGGTAATTTGGAAAGATTCAGATAATAAAGATCAGAACAAATAAGAAATATAAAAAGGGATAAAATAGAATAATAAAATTAAAAAATGAAAATGAAATCAGTAATAAAATAATATTTTATTTCTTAAAATGAACTTCTTGTGTTAGGTTACTACTTGTTTATTGTCGCATAGCTAACATTATTCTCCTTAAGAAAGGCGTTTCTCTTCTTACCTTCAGGGAGAATAATATACAGTAGCCCTTTACTTCTGTTTGCTGGAACAGGCTTATAACTTGGAGGGCATATAAACCACGTTAAGGAAAATACCCTAGTTTTATTGTTCTTTGTTCTACGAACTGTGTGTGTCCTCAAAATGTCATCAGCGATAAACTGTAAAAGGCATCACATCAAGTCATTAAAAGACACTCCCTAAGGCAAGAGACCACAAACTGAAATTGCCTACTCCTTATTTACACATTTGGCCCACCTAGGCATGGTAACTTCACAGCCTCTTTATTAAATATATATTTCCATACATTACAAGTGTATGTAATTACTGGCCAGTTAAGAAGAATGGGGGAAAATGATGTTTATTTAATCATTTGGTTAGTTTTTCCAGTGCTGAGTGAGCACCCTTGAAATATGATTGGCGGGCTGCTCCCGCCGAAGCCCCCAGGGACATTCACCTGTCACTTCTGACGGCAAGGACCGGTGTGACGGCCCACGCAGCTCGCTTTTGACAATGAATGACAGTGACCCAGTCTCAGAGCACACCTGACTTGGTCATTTCTCCTTTCTTTCAAAGAGATTGCATGCTACCTACTGGTTAAAACCAGTAACCTCTACGCTGCGCAAAGCAGTTAAGAAAACAAAATCATTACCTAACTAAAAAACACTAGGCAAACAAAGGACAGTTTCTAAACAATAACCTAAAATCTGTTCGTGCTTTCTCTGGAGTAAATGAGAACAAGATCCATCAGAAATAAGAGAGCTACAGAGGGCTGCAAAAAAAATGTTGAGATGGGGAAAAAAATACAATTCTTGAAAGGAAACAATGGCATTACAACTCTTGTATTTTTATAAAAATTCTCATTTAAAAAACGTCTAATAGTTCCATTGGTTTTGTTTTTTTAGAATATGTTTATATCTCAAAAGCAAACAAAACCAAATGTAAATAGGAACTTCAGGTTACCTAGGGAATTGGTGGATTATGGAGTAGATGTGGTTTTCAATGTTAAGCCAATTTGCTGCACCAAGACAACAAGCTCCAGTTCTAGGTATGGGAATATAGTATTGCACTGTTATTTCCTGACACAATCCCATATATAAACGCCAGCACAGTCTTAGGGCTCAACATAGGCTTGTGATCTAAAGGAAGTAATATCCGTCATTTTGATACTTCAAATGCATACACAAATGTTCCACAGGAGGATGTACTTGCTACTGGTAACTCCATCAATTTGAGATTTGATGTTACTTGATGAAGCACTGGTTGTTTTATAATTGTATTTATATTACATTGCTATTTTCTTTTTTCTGAAGCCTTCGGACACTAATCAGCAAGTTATAACATGTTGTGAACTGCAATGTTGAAAATTATTTCTATGCTTCTAAAGACAACATGTCTTAGTATATAATGCCTTCCATTGCTATTGTTTTTTGTATATGCTTAACTAATCCACTTAATGTATATGTTTAACTCGTCCTCTACAACTTGGCCAAAAATCCAAAAAGGTAGATTAAGTATAGATCACAAGACACGGGGATGACATTTGGAAAGTTGATCTTTGCAAAGATTTCAGTAGCAAGATCACCAGCCACTGTAAATTCTCCTTCCTGGAGTCAGTAGAAGTAAACCAGATGATATATATCAGTTGATGTCCTAATCCAAGAAACCCACTTTTTGAGTCCAATGAGAAAAGGAAGACTGTCTTTAACTGATTCTTTACAAAAGCAGTATCTTTCTCTTTTTTTGCTGTCTAACATCTTTTCCTAAGAAGTTCCCAAGTACAGGTTAGGGATAACTTTATCAACCTACTAAATCCATCAAAAAGGAGAAATTATCACAGAGTTCTGGTTGTGTTCAAAAATGTTCTGGAAATGAAACAGATAAATGGAACGAAATATCAACAACGGCACTAAAAATATTCAGAAAGGATAGCATTTCCAATTAATTCAGTCCCATTTCATTTGTATGAATTATCTATTAATCAAAATACACTCATAGACACTGTGACCCTAGTGCTGGAAAACTTCATAATCCTTATTTACAAAATAGTTCTCTGATCCACAAAATATTATTTTTGCCATTTTACCTGGATATAAAAAGAAATTGCCCATGCTCACAGTTTAACCATGGATCATCCTTCCTCCCTCAACATTCCTTTATTTGAAATGAATGTTTAGATCACCCATATGCGAACGTGCATAGGTTACACAGACTTTTCAATTTGACTATTTCTCTGGCAGGTTTTTTTGACCTTTGTAATTTACTGCTTGTAGTATGTATTTATTTATACAAGTTGTGCAGTATCTTTTAGGGTCTCTACTTGAACGAGTTTTCAAATCCAAAAGGTTTCCTATATGAATAATTTCCTTTAGGAACAGCTATGCAAATATGCACATGCATGAGTGTTTTCCACATTTTTTTTCTTTCCATTGATATTTTGTGACTATTCTTTTTCATCATTATATGCAAGTTAAGGGAAGAAGTGCAAAGCGTCTGTCAAACTTTCACCTCACAAACCACCCACAGAGTTACCTGTCATCTCATATACCAGTCAGAAACAGCAAGATATCTGCAGCTTCCAGAGAAAATTTAGGTCTAGATGTTCTGGAGAGATCTGCCAGGTTCTGTTTTGTTGGAGAATGATTCTTAAGTAAAACCATCAGAAATAACCTGCTTTAGGGGATTAAATTCCCTTTTTCCTAACTTAGCCCTGCAAAAGCAAATGATAAAACTTTTGTTGACTTCAGTGCAGTCAAGGTTGAGAATACGAAGGGACTTCTGCAAAACCTTCCGAGTGATGTCATCCAAAATGAGAGAAGGGAGATAACAGTACAAGGCATCCTACGTCAGCCCTTCAATAATACAATAAACAGAGCATGGTGCACCTAACATGGATAGAGGACAGAGAAGTTTCCTCACGACCAGCATCACAGAAACTGATATCTAGCATGCCAATGTGACATTGGAGAAAACACTATTTATGCCTAAAGCAAAAGAAAAATTGTTGAAGAACATTTAATGCAGGTGAAAATACGGTTTATGTAATCCTGCCAAGGTCACTAATGCACAGACTGATCTACTGCTGAACTGCTGCCACAAAAGTTAAAGCTGCCCAAGGGCTTCAGCTATTTATGCAGTTATTAAAAGATTTCAAAGAAATACGAAGAAAAACATCATTACAACATGATAGTCTGTACTGTTCACTACTCCTAACAGATTTCTCCTTCCCCTTTAGGATATTCACAGCATGTGGTATTGTCCCGATGTGTTTCCATGAATGTGCCCTAATATCCTGGAGGGAAATGAGAGAGCCCTATCATACTGCTTTTTCATTCAAATTAGAGAAAATTCTGTATACTGAGTGATCAGAATAGTGTCCTTAATATGTAGAGCAACAAACTGGCTGCCAGTGAAGGCAGAATTCCTGATTTCATGGACCAATGGTCTAATCTACTAAGGCAAATTCTTCTTCCTACATATGACAACTGTGAGCTTCAGCCATAACATTCAGAACAATGAAAACTCATTTTTGAGAGACAGATGGATGATATCCATTATTAATGGAGCCCCAAACAGAACCTTTCCCTAAACAATGCATGTAGAGCCTTTATCAAGATCTGTCAGACAAGAAACTTGACACGATAAAAATTATAATAAAAAAGTTCAGTTTTACAAGGATAGATATTACAGGTAAATGCATGTAATATTACAGTCCACTTATTGGCAAAAATTCAATGAGCAGTTACCTCATGGTATTCAATAGATTCAACTAATTAAACCCCCACAACTGTAGTTCTCTTTTCATACATCATATTAAAAAAAAAAATATGGTGATGGAAGAGAGGTTCCTTCCTTTCTATTTCATAAATACGTCTGTCAAAACAAAATGCCAACTAAGAAAACTGAGCAGGTGATATAACCACACCTCAGTACAGACACCTAAACAAAATGCTTGTCTTCCAGAAGCCCCATTATAACCAGTGGAAAAAGAGAGGTGCTGGGAGTGGCTGGTTCAGAGCAGCAGCCTATTTTCTGCGTTCTACAATATTCTGGAAAAATATGTTGAGGGCCTGAAGTTGGCTTATTTCAACATATGGTACTTCATCAGAGGGCAACACAAAACCCTTAAAACCAAAAGAAACCCAACCACTCTGCCCTCCCTGCCCCCAATCAAATTGACTTTGTTCATGTATCCCACGGGACTAAGAACAGTACTAGATTCCTCCTACAAAGTGAAGGGTTCTCAACTTGTGCAGTGCAATTTTCCTAGATGCATTATGTGAAAACTACTGACTCTGATCTCTGTCTCATCTTCCTATAGTCTTAAAATTATAAAAACAACCTGATAGGAGATTTATGACATCAGTCCTCAAGGTGAGACAAATGAGACTGATTCTGTCTCTCAAGAAAATAACACAATCAGTATTCCTCGTTTTCTCCCTTTCTAGACTATCTGGACTACGTGAAGAGATAAAATACTGGCAAGAAAAAGAAACTTTTGTAAGGTAACCTTATCTTCCCTTAGAGTTTGGAAGTGTTCTTGCTTGTTGAAGATGAATGGTCCATATGTATGGCATTAACTGCTTGCCCACTCAAACAGACACAAATCAGCATGGCTAGGCCAAGAATAGACAATGTTTAGACAGTCTGATAACTGATTACCAAAAAAAAAGTAAGTCTATTAGTACTTACTAGTATGGCTCTTTTCAAAGCCCAAGGGGAAAAATGAAACTGTCATACATGCAGTTACTTGGATAACGGCTTCACGTCCAGACGAGTGCTGTCCTTCTCTGTTGTCTGCCCATTCCCCTCAGTCCCACCAGTATTTCCTCTCCTGCTCCATGCATCTATTCATCTGACCTGTGATAATCTCGCTGACAAATTCCAGTGTGTGTTAACATCTCTTTAAAAAGGTTACCACCATCAGTCAAACTTGGGAAGTCCTGACTAGTTCCAACTAACAAGTCATTTCATTCTATAATGGCCCTACAATATACCACAGATAAAGACAGGGAATTGGTACTGTTTTTTAAGTGAAAAAGAGGGAAGTTATTTAAAGCAGCCATTCCCTCATTCCTTCCTCACAAGTTCAGCCCTATAACGGGAATTATCAATGTTACTTGATAAGCGCTACAGCAAAAGTACTTCTCCCTTTCAAAGGATCATTTTCCTTCTCTTATTTGTTCTTCCTGCCCCCCGCATTTCTTTCAAAACCATGGAGTACAGAGATTTGTACTGAGTCAGAGCTGACTTCAAGTTCAGACAGAATTGTCAGGAATAACAAACATTTCCTTTGTCTGAATCTTGAAAAGCCAGATTTGCTAAAGTGGCTACAACTGCTCTGCTTTTTCTAGCTTCTCGTGTCACTGGAAGAAAAAAAGTCTGGCCCCAGTTCCGATTCTTCCCTTTCTTGTTGCAAAAGGAGCTTGGTATCAGTTAAGTCTCAACATCTCCTTCCCTGCTTGGCAAAATTTCATTTTCCATAGGTGACAGAAGATTGGAGCCATCTCTGTTCTGGGGTGTGATCTCCAGGAAAACAGGTCCAGTAGATCAGCCCCAGATTCAAAATCAAGTGTCACTAATATATTGAGTTACAACTGCAGGTGGTAGGAATTGGCAAGTTATGCTTTGGATGAACAGTGTACTTCACACATGACTGGAACCCCTTTAATTGGTATACACGATTGCTTTTACTCAGGCACATCAAAGTCTGTTCACTTTTAGTTACGCAACTTTTAAAGCTAATCCCTTAGTTTTCCTTTGTTGGTGAGCAACAGCAAAATGTAGCAGAATTTGCCTCATCACTAGTGCGTTAGTTTTTCTTCTGTAAAAAAGGTTGAGGTAGGTGGCACTTGGCCAAGATATTTACAGTCTCTCACACGTGCAAGTTGTCCTGGACTCAGCAACCACCTCTCTGCTGTAAGGCTGGGGACCGAGCTGAGCTAACACAACATATGAACACTCGCCAACTGGGCACAGGCCAAGGACCTCTCCAATTGCTTCGAACTTTAGCTTGCAATTTCTCCCCAGTCCAAATTTGGCATTGCAAAGTAGTTCTTATTAGAGACTATGTAGAGATCAAGTTTCAGATTTCAATTACAATTATTTTTGCCATAGCAGAAGAATTTTAAAATATATATATTTATCACAACGGTTGTGCTTTTGTTCAGAACTCAAAAATCTGGACATGTTGGAAAAAGCTAATACTGTCACCTTGTTTCCCCTTTCACAGTTACGTGCCACCTTAGTCTATGTCATGTCCCCTTTAGTAAGAACTGTAGTATAACAGGATTAGATCTGTAGAATAAAAGGCTTGGCACCAAGAACCCAATATCCACACAGTACATGATTTTGGTAGAGCCATTTTAAACTAGTCCTAGTCTGCTCCCATACTTTGACTGTCCACAGGCTGCTGGAACATATTTAGAATCTCTCCTGAAACACGTTTTGATTTAATTCCTTCTGAAAGGAGCATAGCTCCCATGCCCCAAGATCCCTCTCTAAGAGGAGCCAAAGGACAGTAACAGGGGATAATCACAAGATTAATTTTTTGAACAACAGCACAATCCTGATCTACACTAAGATGCTGAAGTAGAGGTATCCTTTCATTCCTCCTAAGCTTTTACCTCAGATGACAGACTGACTTTCTGCACCAGACTCCGAATAAAACCAACCAGGTAAGATTTCTGAATACCAGCTTCCTTGTTTCTACCAGTGCTTACAAGGCAAGACTGCATTCAGATGAAAGAAAAGCAGAGAAATCAGTAAACACCGGTCTTAAAAAATATGTGGGAAATGAACTCATTAAAACTAAAGAGTAATACTGATCTCATAAGAAATTTTGAGAAAATCGGAAGGAAGCATTCATTGCCTTTTGGGACTGAACTCCAATGACCACAGCGTTCAGCAAAGACTGCCTTTGGTTCACGTACATGTAATAAAGTATCTCATATTCCCAAATATTTTAATTCTGAGCCTGTCCTCCACGGTGAACAGTAGAGGACAGCAATTGCATCACTTGCTACTGTAGCCTCATGGCTAGCACATGACCAGTGTCATCAGATCAGCTGTGGATCCTGGAAAGATCTGGCAGAAAAAGCCCCTTCCAATAATTCAAAAGTTAAATGAAAAAATTTGGATAGTTTAATATCTACAGAGCTTGCAGAGCTTAAGGTTTAGGTCCCCTTAAATAATGGTTATAATACATTTGAGGAAAGGAATTTAAATATAAACAAATAACAACTGCAATAATCTCAACTGAAAATACTTTACTGGAAAAAGCTGTCAACATTACAACATTCTTAACTCCAGCTGCACTTACAAGGCCTCAGATTCAAAATCTTGGCTACCATTCTAATGTTACTTGGAAAAAGTGCAAAGTATTAAATATGAGGCCAGGCAGTGGGGCTTGGAGCGCGTGATACTGTCTAACCAAAGCATTAGATTGCTGAAAGTGAAGCAATCCTATTTCCCGTGCTTTGCATATTATTACCCTTCCTCCAGAGGTCATCACTCAATGCATCACTGCTTCCATTAGAAACATCTTTGCTCTGATTTCTAACATAGAAATATGCATTTTATTGCGCAGTTTAAAAAATTATAAACTGTTCAATTCCGTGCTGTATGACTGCTAAAACTTACTTTAATATTCAGTTCTTAAACAACAACAAAAAAAACACTAATGGGACCTGGTAAACAAAACAAGTAAGCGATGCGCCTAACGCATCACATGGGACATGGTGCAGGAATTAGCTTGTGTTGAGTTAGTTCATGTCCCCGAAGAGCTGTGTTTGAGCTTTTTGAAGCTGCTCACTCAGAGGGATTATCTCATTCAATCTGCTTTAATCACAACTAAATGCTTTCAATTGTTATATACTGGGACAGAATTAGAGAATCAGAAGCTCCCAAAATCCATGTGATGGGCTTAGGGCGGGGGGACAGAAGAGAAAAAAAGGAACGCCGTAGAGCTTAAAAAAAAAAATATCTTTTTTGATACTCCACAGTTGAAGCTTACAAGTTTGATTCAGTGTGTGGTAACGGAGTTACACCAGAATAAATCCAAGAAAATGACGTGGGACATAGGTAAACCAACTGATACAGCTTTTGGGGTTGGAATGCACTATGCTTCATAAATATTCACAGTGAGCCTAACAGCCCACTATTATCTTCCTACTTCAAAAGCCTCCTCTCAGCACAGAATTTTCAAAAAGGCCATTAGTGAAGATAGATGTAATTGCGATTATATATACAATATAAGATGAGAACATTACTGTTACCAAATTTGCCAAATAAAAGTTCAGCAGGAACACAATGGAAACTGCAATGCAGTATTTTCCTAGAAAACCTGCTGGGCAATAACAGCAGCAGTTATACTACGATATTAAAAGATAGAATCATACACATGGATTTCAGAGCAAAGGCACAGGATGGGCTACAGTTACATATTCTACCCGTGACACGTGTGTGCATGCACACCATTCAGTTGTCAATTTTCTCCCTATTGAGAGATTCAACAATTTGATTTCTAGCTTATTGCTGTCAATAGATTCATACTTTACTCATGATTTAGAGCTATCAAATAATTTTATGCTGACATCAGTTCCCTCCCTGACAGCTCTAAAATATGAAATAACAAGCAGTTGGTGTCAGCACTCTTAAATCAAGCCCAAGGGCCCCCATGGCACCATACTATGGCAGCTTGTTACCGCTAAGCAAATGTCAGTCCAGTCAATGTGTGTAGGAGGTTGTCAACTCCCTGGTTGCATCTGCCCTAATAACTAGTCCCCTAGAAGGTGAAATTCATAAAGCTACCCTCATATTGCCTGAAACCTAAGGTGACAGAGGCTAGAACGGATAGCATTGCTTTGCAAGTTCAAGGAATGGTTGCCAGTTTGAAAGACTGTGCTCTATAGCTCTGCCTTAGAGAAGTTATTATTCTTCTGCTGCTTTTGCTAGGAAGCACAGAGAAGACACGGTCATTAACATGCAGAGATACATTATTTTTTAATCCTCACTTTCTATATTCCCGTGTTAACAGCATGCTACTTTTAACGGTACAATCTAGCCAGGGGCGTAGCTAGCAATTTGGAAAGTATACACACGCATTGGCCTCCCTGTTGGTCCCCTGCCCTCACCATACCCATAATCTCCCAAGGTAGACATACCATTATACATATCCCCATCACTAGCACAGCAGGTGCTATTAGACAGGGGATCTAGCAGCACGTTCATAAAAGGCCTGGCAAAGAACAAAAAAACCATTGCCCGCCATGAAATTAAAATTGTATGCTGTGGCGTCCAGAGCACATGCCTGCTTCCGCTTGAATGACTTTTGAAACATCTTGCAACACAATACAAATCAGAAAATCTACCACAGCAAAAAGGAGGCAGATCTGAATTCAGTTACCTACAGTAAAATTTCATTTTCTGATCGTTTTAGTACATGAAGTACCTTAAGACCCGAACAATTATAATGGATGTTTCTTTTTATTTAGTTTGAAAAAAGGGTTATACCTGCAGCAGAAGGCAGGATTTTCTCTATAGTTAAGTATATGAAAATATATATCGCAATCTTATTCTGAATATAGTCAGTAACACTTTAAGATTAAGTCCCAAGGTTATACAAAGCAAGAAAATGACAGAGTGCTGTATTTTCCGGTAGGCACCTACAATTAAGTATTTGTAATTCATTTACTTTCTTTCACATAGTTTATTTACATGCAATATTCACTATATGAATTTATGATTATCCACTCTAGTACTGTATACTGATTTAAATAGTTTTGATTTAGGGGATTGCCTCCAAAAAAAATGAAAGAGACCACAAAAGCAGGTTTTATTTCCCAACTAAGAAAAGAGAAAACCAAGACATGCTGAGCGCTGATCCTGAAACTACAGAACTATTCCCATTTTTCCAAGGTCCCCTCCAGGATACACTGCAGCTCACGATTAGAGTTAATCCAATAATACTCCATAAGCAATGGAGAACGTGCAAGCGGTACCCTTTCACACAGTGAATTTCACAAATATACAAGCAAATCCAGTTTAGGCTTCCCCTTGTATGATTCCAAGCGCTGATGGGCAGCTAAGGAGGAGAGGGATCAAAGGGAGAATGTTTTGAAGGCAAAATGCACATGGGTTTGAAGAGGCAATTAATCTTTGCAAAGACACAGAGAAGAGGAGGAAGATGCCTGTCACCTCAGCAAGACTGGAGATAATACAGTATTTAAAATAAAAAAAGTAATACAGAGAGTAAAGGAAAGGAAATCTGGTCTTTAGTACTAGGCAGGCTAGAAACAAAGAAATGTGTTTAGGTTTAAAATTATAAATGGCACACTTATTTGTGACACTATTTTAAGTGTTTCTACATTACATTCCTGATATGTCCAAGCATTTTTTCCAACATGTATTTGAATTGACAAAAATATTAGGGGGTGCCATTCTCACGCTAAATCTTGGGATTTTGTGCTCTTTACAATGTCTTGAGAAAATCTCACACATCATGACTGACTGAAAAAGCTGAAGTTTTACCTTACCAATCAGGAGGCAGAAAAAGGACACAAATTATAAAGCTTAATGTCTCTTGTTTCTTCCTTGCTTCCCACTATCTTGACAATTTTCTTCCCCTCATTTTCTTCCTTTTTCCCCCAGCTGAAAATTTCTCCGAGTTTTGCTTTGCTTCTTCAAGGCAAAACACTGTTTTTCTGCAGCTTAGATGACAATGACATGCCTTTCCCATTTGTACTGGCCAAATACGGAGGGTATATTGATCATACAAATTGGGAGAATATTGCTATAAGTAATCTTGGCTCTTTAGAGGCCAGAATTAAAATACCACTTTTCTCCATCAGAGCGTGTCTAATTACAAATAACTCCAGAAAAGCAGCTGAAGAATGCTTTGGCTCGACTGTAACATGCTTTTCTACAAAGATACGTCTTTAGGCTCCAATACTCTCAATGCATTACCTTTTACAAGAAGGAAAAAGAGAAATCCAATTGTAAAAAAAATAGAAACATAATTGATTTCTATTTGACAAAGAGAAGCATGAGAGTTTATTCTTACAAGTACTCTGTGAAGTGCTGCATAAGTAACTACTGCAATTTGTGTCTCTCCAGGGGCAAATGCATGGGAATCCAACATCAGCACTGAAATAAGAGGAAAGAAGGCAAGAGAGAGACAGAGACAGAGCGAGAAGCAGCGTCCCAGAGCAATTCTGTTCCTCTACCATCTGTCACAATCACTGCCATTCCCAAAAGACTGGTTTAGAAAGGCCACTACAAGTAATGAGCACTGGAGAAAGGTGGAATCCTGAATCAAGCTACATATAAACATCAAAAAGCCAAATAAAACAGGCAAAGCTCTTAATAAACCCCCAATACAGCAGGACAAAAGTCCAACACTATTGGTCCCAGCGGTAGCTTGTTGGAGCTCACACTAAACCCTTAAGAGATGCACATGTAGTTAAGGAGAAAGGCCATCAAACTGGGGTTTGATTAGTTTTACTGGTTTGTTTGTTGGTGTTTTTTATTTTACATTTTATTTTGGTTTTTGCTGAGTAAAGTATGCTATACCCTGAAACACTGAAAAAAATAAACCACAGCATAGCAACAGAAATCAGACACTTTTACACCTGCAATAATAATTTATGTAGTCAATATTTTCAGATTACTTTTTTTAACAGAAATTTCAGCATTTCTGACTTCAGAACATAAACACACGGGTTTCTTTTTTCCCTGCTTGTAAGAGGAAAAACAACAAATATCAGGTAACTGGCTTGCTCTGTTTGAAATTCTATTAAGAGAAAAATGAAATGCTATTTTAGGACCACTAGCAAAAGGTTATGAAAACTAGCATCCTACTCAAAACAGAACATGACGCTTGAATCTTAATATAGGGAGACTTCATTCAGCTGTAAATCTTGAACAGGAATCTTGCCTGAGACCTCTTTCTTCTCTTTCAGGAACTGAATCACTTTCTGCAATCATAAACATCTGTGACTATGAAAACCTGATGTAAAATCCACTAAACGTAACAGAAAGACCTGAACTGACCTGGTGTGAACTGACAGCAGGGATGATGGTATTGTTATCCTGCACTCCCAGGTTGGAAGGAACTTCAAGTGAATTTGATCTTTTTGATCTCAAGCACTGCAACTCAGGCTTGTTTTCCTAGTGTGCTTATCCACAACACTGAGATTAAATTATTCCAACAAACTCCTGAGAAGACTAATTTACCTCATTCAGACCTTCCTACCAGGGAGGCTTTCAAAAAACTGCCACCACTCACAGCCAGCAAAGTCACAAGAAGGAAGCTGCAACTGTCTGAAAACAAAACATCATCATCATCATCCAAGAAAAACTCTGAATTCCAATAAGAGCAAGTCTTTGGACACAAGCAGATGACTTGGGACTTCTCCACTGGTATCAACTGCACATGAAAAGTCATTAAGATACTATTGTGGTGAACCACAGTTTGAAGTCAACAAACAGTCAGCAGAAAATCAAAGATTTGAAAGAAATGGAAAGAAAAAAAGGAAAGTTTGCATTTTAAATACTGACAGAAGGCTCAAGCCGATTTAATTTCAAAGCTGTATCTTTCTCTCTGCTTACAGTTCCATATGGCTGTATAATGTCTAATGAAAGTATATGTCAGTCAGTATACGCTGTCCTGTGAAGCATTCGTTTCCTGAATCCTCCTCCTCCTCAAGTGGTTCCAATCTTATTCCAAGTCAGCAACTCACACTCAGCAATGCCATTCTGACTGGCATTAATGTAAACTCAGGGTCAAAAAAGAAGTGTGCTTCATGGGAACCCTGCAGAAATGCCAGAACTCAGAAAGCTTCTGACAGCTGAAAAAGTGAGAAACTCAACAGGATCAGTGAGTATGCGCCATAGAAACAGGGACAGGAGGAGACAGAAGGCAGGCTGTATGGGAACAGCCACCACCTCCCTCCCCTCCTGCGCTTCACAGGGTCTGTAAAACCCCAAGAGAATCCAGCTATGAAAGGTTGCCTTGGCAAACTGCAGTTGTAACTGTGGTAATGTAGTGCTTCCCACAGCAATTTTAGTTGGAAACCAGGAGAACAGTAAATACCACACCTAGCAAACAGCTAGATTTCTAGATGTGTATGCATATGTACCTGTTGACATATACGTGTATATGTACACTTAAAAACATCTTTAACCACAGAAAATATTATTATGATTAGATTCAGAATAATAATAGATATTTAAGCAATTTTAAGGACCTGAAAAATTCTGACATCTAGAAAATGATCCTCCATCCAATATATTGGCATTTAAGAGCTTCTTACTGATTTTTTTTTTAAAATCACCTTTTACTCTAAGTAATCTGCAGTATCTCTTTTGCTTATATTAAGAGATAGATCACATAATACACAGATGTATTATGTGATAAACCACATCAATTTAAAGCACCACTCCATTTCTATTCTTTACATTTTTCAAGTGAATTTTAATGCCTGAAGAAGAAACTGAGATTTTACACTAACAAACACAGGGTATGGCATAGACAGCCACAGAGCAGCTTCTCCCTTCTATCTCTCCCGCTTTTCTATCCCAAAAAGCTTTCTGCTTAAATGTCATAACCCTAATGATTATTGTGAGATGAAATTCTCCGTATCCTTTGTCAGCTTCCCATTTCTGGAGAGGTCTCAGATAAATATGTAGACTTAAAATCAGAATTAAGTTCTGACAGTTACAAACGCATGCAGGCAGTGGAAGACAAATTCATGCCTTAACTCCTGCTGATAGAAGACATAAATATAAATGTCTATATACCTGCTAATATATTTTCAAACAATGTTGGCTTCCAAAATACCATATATAAAATAAACACGCAAGTAGATTCAGACTGGCATATTGTCCAATAAAAGTCCGTTAAATTCACTCTGGCAACTAAGTGAATGCAACCCAGGGAATAAACTCAATAAACAGTTTAACCTATCATGTGACCATTCTACTGTAAAAACACGTGCAGTTTCTTTACATGAACCCTTGGTTTTGCAATTCTGTAATGATTCAGCTCATGATGCCTGGCCTTTGCAATTTACTTAGCAAGACACCAATTGGTATGTCGGTACATTTTGGTACCTAAATAAAATGGGCTATCTCAGACCGCTATCATGATGCCATGTTCCAAAAGTATCTCAGCATAAGCAACACCTACCTTATACTTGCACATATCTGAAAATTTAAAATTACTTATTTGTTAAACATGCTCCTGCTTATAGTTTAATGAGGAATAATAATAAAAAATGATACTATTATTACAGTAATAAAGATCTTTTTAATTATAATAACAAGAATCTGAACACTGATACTGCTTAAAAGTACAATTCTTTGTCCACAAAAGAGACATAATACACGTGGCAATTGTGCTATCCTTCCCTGACTTAGAAAAGATCACTTTGTTGTTATCTTTAGAATTGGCTTAACGTATATAATGGTTGCTTTCTTAACAATACATTCTTCTCTTTTGAACTTCAAGCATTTTGGCCCGCTAACGCATATAAAATTCACAGTACCATTTAAGGAAACCTTATATTCTTCCACTGAAGCTCTGGACATAGAAATTGCAGATGGTTATTTAACCGGAAAAGTACTTCCCAGTGGACTGAAAAAAAGATCTGCTCTTGTCCAGTAATAAGTACTTGTGGACTTCAGGTACTGTGATCCTACATTAGTCGCTTTTTCAACTTAAAATTTCTCCACCTTACTCTTTTGCTTCAGTAAATAGGATTATCATCCAAACAAATGTTCTTTCTTTCCTTTTGGTCTGATGGGCAAAGGATGGGATATGCTGCTTGTGAAGAAATTTTACAGAGAGTCCGATGTAGTGTCAAACCGTCAGTGACAAACAAATGCTTTGTTCAGGGACAGTATTTTACATAGCCTCTGTTCAAGAAAGAGGTTCCATACTGGCTGACTTACGCACAATAAGTCTGTTTCAACATAGACTTATGTTCACATATAAACTAAGCATGGCTGTTGATCTTTACAATTCTTCCTTACATCAATAGTCCCTTTAGTTCTCAACCCTGCCCACAACAAACTGTGACACACAGATCAGGGAGTCAATTATTCCTGCCTCTCTGTTCTCCTTTGTCAACGTCATGAAAACCACACACAAAAACCTACTTAGTCTATATCTGTAATAAGTCTTGCTAACCTAGAATAGTTGATGTTCAAAAAAGGAAACCAGCACAATGCTTTCTTATCAAGGGAAATCATTATTTTATACACCACTGAGATCTGGATATTATTCTTTGATTTCTAGTATGGAATTAAATTCTGCATGTCTTTCTACTATGGTTGCCCAGCAGTAATTGCTTACTCAGGGAGTAACCATGACAGAATATACGGTGTCTAAACAAAACATGGTGATTTATGTACAAAGGAAGCTCTACTTTTTTTTCCTGCTTGAGCTGCATTAGATCCACCACCTAGCACCTTAATGACCAATTGTACTTCTTCCTTTTTAAGTCATCTGTCAACACAACCTCAGAGATGTCACATACATCATAACTTCCAAATTTCTGGCTGAGAATGCTTGGATGAGCTCTCCTATCAAACCGGCCTGTGCTGCTGCTTTTTTCTGGCAACCTGCTGAGACATGGGCAAACACTTCATCATTATAAACAGTGAAGTATTTCACTACTGCTTTCCTATCCAGCGGGCAGAAAAGCTAGGAGGAGGACACAGAGGGCAGCCCACAGTGCTGTGCAGACCTACAACCTTGCTGTCTAACTGTTCTCTTCACCCTTCAGCTGACACAATTTAGAACTGGCTAATGAAGTTTCACAAGCTAGAGTTCGCTTGACTTTATCTCTCACTGCATGTAGTTTAAAGGCTTATGTTGAAAGTTCAGCATCCAAAAGAAGCTTGTAAAATCTAAAAAGGTACATGTTTTATTTTTGTCCAAAGCTGAATTTTCATCTAAAAGAGTTTATGCAGTAAGAGTGCCTAATTCTGCCGTTACAATACACAACACCTGCACATACAGTGAGAAACAATGCCCATTTTGCAGATATAGTTTAGGCGGTCAAGTATTATAGCTCAGCTTTCTATGAATTTTATCTTCTTTCAGCTAAAGGAAGCCAGGGGGTTTTATAGCTTTCCTTCACCCTGATGTTTCTCTTTGCCAATAAGGTCTATTTAAAACCCCCTTGTTGCATATAACAGCAGGAACTGAACCCTGTAACAGAACCCGTCACTTGGCTGTGCCAAAAGCTGGATTATTTTTCTTCCATTTTCTTTATCAATTCAAGCACAAACTGTACTTTATAAAAGTGTTTCCTTGGGCCCATTATAGACAAATTTGATATTTTGCTATCTTGCCCTACTTTTGACACGAGAAAAGATTTCAAAGAAACAGTTTGACATTTTTGAAATGCACACATGAATAATTTATTATTAGAGCATATTTTTATATTTTCTGGTTTAGGTGGTGATTTATTAAAATATATTTAAGATACATATGAATGCCATTAGGTTGCATCATGGGACCTAATCTCTTTAGCTAGAAAACATGAAGCGATAACATCAATGCATTGACTACAAACAGCAAATGAGGTAATTACGAGAGCTTACTGGAACTTTCCAAAAGTAACTCAGCCAAGATTGCCTAAAGATTTCAAGCCCCTTGCATGTGCTTAGCAAATCTAGGGTAGAAAAAGAGACCACATGGCGAGCTATGTAAGGCAACTGAAATCTGATGGGCTTAGCAGCTGTGAAACTCAGATTCTACTGTTACTATTTGCTTGGTTCCAGAGGTGAGCTTACTACTATGCAGAAAAAGTTAACTGTTCTTAGGATCTTATAGTTTGAGTGGCTAAAAAAATTACCAAATGAACCAAACACACCATGTTCATTCCGATTTTGATGATTTTTCATGTTTTGGTGTATTTCACACTCTCTGCCTCCTACCGCAGCACTGCCACTCCTGCATTCCTCTGAATTTACTGTCTTTGTAAAGCCCTACATGCTGGACTTAAGCATTTAGGGAGACATGTTGAGTGCAGGTAACAGCTGAATCACAGCAACTTAACAAATTACCATGGATCTGCTGACAGTTTTTAGCTGTGTCCCCTGTCATTCTGACACATATGCAACAGAAAATGTGCTACCCTCTCACTTCTTCAAACCTTCCAAGCTTTTTTACAAGCTCTAATTTGATACAGATACGTAAAAAGCAGCATGGAAAGAGGTATAGAGGCAGGAAAAGGAAAAAGCAACAAATGAGGCACTGAAGTTTATAGAAGTGGAAGAAAAGATGAGTAAGAAGGGGTATAAAAGCTAAAGGTATTGCTTTCTATGTTAGTTCAGCACTCATTTCTCCTTATTAAAAGGGCTTTATGAACCTAAGTCCCAGTGGTCAGATATTCAAGGTCAGGATCTAAGCTAGAGATACACAACATACAGCCACTGAAAGCAAAAATGGGAAGACTGAAGTGTTTAATATTAGGGGTGACAAAAAGTCTGGGAATGTGCTGGAAAAGAAGGTTAACATAATAAAATGGCAGTCATCTTTTCTGACAGTCTGGAAGTGAAAATATGAGTTTTAAGTAGGGGAGGAGAACATTAAAGCAACTAGGACATGAGAAGTATATGACTTAACTTGTCCATTTATTCTCTTTATCCTAGTAGGTGTATTTTACTTCCAGTTCCTTCAGGCTAATTACTCTCTCCTTTTTGGCATCATACACTGTTAGTAGTTAAAGTCAGTTATCAGATCCTTCTTAGTTATCACTTCATCAAACTTTTCGTATTTAACATAATCGGTCTTAGTAAATTAGACCCTTTAGCCCTTTAATTTGTGTTATTCTTAGCTGAACTCTGTCCAGTATGTCAGTAACTTTCTGGAATTAAAGTTTTCCATCAATACTCTCTAAAGCCAAAATATTTCCTCTGGACCATTGTGAAATGTTTCCTGTACATCTATAACCAAACAAACCATCAAGCTTCCACTCTAATGTTAATATGCATAGTCTGTAGTCCTTTCTCATGTTTACAATTCCAAATGAACTCTAAACCCTAAACTGAACTAAAAGCCACATACAAAAATGCCAACAGAAACTCCGTATTGATATTTACCTCTCTACCTGACACTCTCAGTTCAGAAGACAATACATTGACTCCTAATTAATGTTTCTTCAAATTCCATTTGAGAGCTGAAAGTCATCTTTGTCTTTTTCTTTTATCACCATTCATGACAAGAGGTTTCCTAAAACAGTTGAGATTCCCTGGTACAGCTGTGTGATTTCCATTCTGCCCAAAGGGACTGCAATAAAGTAATTAATGGACTTCAGCTTCCCATTATAGACACCTAAATATAGGTGTCTAAATGCAAGTGGCAACACATGAGGTAGGTGCCTAAGCTCTAATTACAAGGCAGTGAAGGGGTAATCAATAAAATCTGTGTCATCAGGAGAACAACAGGACAGACCTAGTAGCTTCCTGAGCCCATTAACTGCGTTCACCAGGTCTTCGTTGTTTAAAATGGGCACTTAGCTCACCCATTGCCACCTACACTTCGACACCTAAAGGTATGGGACTTAGGTCCCTGGCTATCTGATGCATTTCTAGAGGACAGGGCTGGCTGAAAAAAGAGGGCCTGCAACAGACACTTGTGTTGCTAGAGCAGCAACTGGAGGGGAACATCCTGGGATATCTCAAATGTCACTAGATCCCTATGTTTAGGTGACTGAATCCCACTCTACCTGTCTTTTTAGAGACGGAGAAACACACTAAGGTATAATGTAGCCCTATAGCAGAAAGCTATGGATATATCCACAAAACTGATTACACACTCATCTCCTACCTACATGCCTAATCCTATTTAAATCATGGAGATGTTAGGCACCTAAAACTCTCAAAAAATCTAACCTATCCTCATCTGTCTTGCTGCTTATAGGGATTCTTGAGACACAACAATTGTAGGGGTTTCTTTCAAAGGCAACTTAGAAACAAAAGCATTTTAACGAACTGGTTTACTGCACTGACCATTAAACAAACATTGTGGTACTACAGAAACCAGGGACCTGAGCTGATGGGGCAAGAAGTCTCAGTAATGATCCTCGCCACAGAAGCTGGCATGGTGGGGATTCATGATGAGGAGTAAAATGCCAAGCTCAGCTGGAGCTGGTGGGAGTTCTGTGATTTATTTCAACGGAATCAGGGTTTGATTACAGATTTTTTAAACATTTCTATAAAAGAACATGTTACTGATGTAAAAATAAATAAGTAAGAGATCAATAAATATAAGCAAACGTGAAAGTGGATTTCAAAAAGAATAGAAACTGATTGCAGTAACTGCAGTCTTATAAGTAGCAGTTCAAAGCAGCCCTGCAAGGAAGGACATTCCCCTACTATAACTTATCATCTCCCCAGTTTCTTCCTTGCTCCTAACATAAGGCAATTCCTAATGGCAAACAAATCTGGGGAAACAAAGTTGTAAATGTCTGGAAAGTAGTACACAGAATATACAGCTACCATAATAATGTTGTTCTTTGACTTATACAAATAAATTGCTACAACCAGAATACACAAACAGTAAAGTTCGGTTTTATTTGCAGAAGCGTGTGCTAAGCAAAAATGCCAAGTAACGAATACTACCAGTCTTCATAGCAGAATCTATCCCTTGAAGCTATTGACCATACAGAGTCCCCTAACCATACCATTTCTGAAGTCTATTCCAACTAAAAGGGGTTGACAGATCCAATTAAAAACACAGGGAAACCTGACAAACAAATTCCTCGTTATTGTTTCTGTTGCAGCAGTAGTACCCAAGGGTCTGAACTGGGATCAGACTCCAACATCATGCAACAAACTGCTACAATCCAGTTAGATTAAGCGTTCACATAAAAGGGCAAACTACAGGAAACAAAAAAACAAACGTTTTTCCAAAAATATAATAAACTGACTCTGTCTGTTGCATCTTTGCCCATACCCAAGTGCTTGAACCTGACTACTGTCTCACTACTGCTCTACTTTGGATTATCACCACCTCATCAAAAAATTCAAAAAATACCCTCTTCCCCCCAAAGAAACAAATACATAGTAGAAAACTATCAGATGGCTGCCAATTCAGTGAAACTATCTAAAAAGCAACAAGGTCCATCACACCATATGCTTGTTCTCATTTTTGTTATTTCTCCTTTCAGTGGAATTGCACACAAAGGTTAACCCAAGAGGGCTCAGGGAGTCTCTGCACAGAGTCTGCATCACCACCGAGACAATCCTGCTGCTCTCTCCCTAAGTCTGGGAGCATGATGTGTTGTTTCTCCCAAGTATATTTGGGAATACGAAGGAAGCATGAATTATCAAGCCATTTTTTTATAATAAGTTTGACTTTTTTTTTTCTATCAATAAGCAAGTTCTCATTAAACATGGTTGCCTTGTAAAAAAGTTAAGACTTTTCCTCGCTTAAAACCATTATGAAATAGTTTTATAAGCCAGGTGGGTTTTCCTGAGTTCTTTTCCCAGAGAAAAATTCATAAGAGATCTTTTGGCCTTCTGAGAATATTTAAATTGTTTATTCAGTGCTTTCCCTTGAAACAATGAGATACTTAACAATGTAGTTTGAGAAATACATCCACTTATAAGTTGGTAAATCTAAACAATACTAAAAGTTCATCTTTCTGAAAAGCATTTCCCTTTATGCTTCAGACATAAGCCTACCTTGGAGCCCTGTGTTGTTAAAGATAGTTATAACCTTCATAATTTCTTATGGTTCAGCAGGATGCTGAGGATCAGGATTCCTTCTCAAGCTCTGCCACAAAACACAAACACAATTGGCACTTTCCTCCTTTGTCTTGCTATCGCAGTTTGTAAAGCTGAGATCTTATTTACAAGCTGACAAAGTTCATGTGACTATGTTTACAATGTGCTTTGAAATACTCAGACAAAAAGGGTTATACAAGTGCAAAAATATCATTACTATTCAACTAGTTTTGTCCTCTGCACCCAAGCAAAATGAAGCAGGCAATTTATATCTTGCAGGCAATCTTTTAAATAGGTTTCCATGTTTATGCCACTTGAATTTAACATCAATGGAGCAGGATAAAATACAGCACTTAGTTCATTCCTGCGGTCCTAATTTATTTTCATCTTGCTGTTTTTTGTTTTCATACCAAGTTCTAACAAGAGTGAAGTACATGGATTTTTCCAGCTGACTGACACACTGTATAATGTAAAACATTTTGTTCATAAAGAAAACATACTTGTCTCCAGAGGTCTGAAATAATATTTTAAACATCTGAAACACATTTTTTACAACTTTTGTAGAAAAATGGTGATGGGAAAGATCAGTTGTTACTTTTTCTTACTCTACTTCTATGGGCAATTTGGTGATTTTTCTTGTTTCTTTCAAGATTGCTTCCTTTCTAACTTAGGCACTTTGCCCACTGAAACATGGAGATTCTCAAACTTCCAGTGACAGATGAAGATAACAGACATACTGATTTTGGAACAATTCAATGCTGCTTTTCATGCAGAGATTCAGCAGTAAGCTTTTTCCAAATGTTTTATTTAATCTTGATACATACGTATAATGCTTTAGGACTAAGACAAAAGAAAAAATAAAATTCTGTATTATTTGAATATCAAAGACTAAAACCTACTGCCCTAAACTGCAGTGAATGCCATCATTCTTTACAAGCTCCAATGTACTACTGTACTTGGAGTCAGACAAAGATGAGAAGTTAACAAATTAGATTTTACAGATTTATACAAATAAATACAAATCCCCATTCACTGTGGGAATGGGAGTGATTTGTACATGTGGAAAGCAAGTCTGGAAAAATCATTACTATTTTAGAGAAGTTTAAATAAGATGCCTCAGAAGGAGAAAGGAGAAAAAGAAAAGGTTTCCTTTTAAATATCCAGATCACACAAATCAGCTTTTGCTCCATGTTGCAATGGATTCTAGGTGGGTAAAAAATTGAAGTAAGGATGCACTGTATTGTGTAATTTAGCAACTCTGCTGGAAGCCATAAAGTAACTAGGTACAAAACAGCCAGTACTTAATAAGTTTCAATTTTAATTCTGATTGGGAAGCAAAATATGATACCAGGGTAGCTAGTACTGAAGCAACTGTTTAAAATGGATATCCAGCTATAAAATACAATTTAATGCACACCCTAACAGAGGTCCCTGTTAAGCTAGAAAAAAATACCCAGAGATATAAAATGTAAAAACATTTTTTCTCAGTTTTGCTTTAAAGATGTTACAATAAAACCTTCATATAATTTGCTAAAATAGACACAAGTGTATCTAAGTTTCTGAATCTATTTAAAGAGCCCTACTGCTTTACAGTGTTGGGAAAGCACATACTGCTTTTAAAACATACCAGTCCAATTTCACAGTAATTAAGGATATGTGCCCTTTTCAACATACAGCATACAGATACAGTTAGTCCAAAAGAGAAGTCTTCAAATTCTCAATACCTGACTTACATGCAATATTTATCACACCGTTGTGTGATGAGAGGAGATAAATTTTCTACTACAAATAAAGTGAAAATGTTTTTTTCCAATTTGAGGGCCATAAAACACTTATTAAAGATAAAAGTGGGTTGTTATTTGGCTATATTGGACTCTGCAAGATGCAGTATGTGCAAGAGAATGAAACAGAAATTTCAGTGATAGAAAATCATCCTCTTTCTCTCTTGATAGTATAATAACCTTTTAAATCATGTTTGACATTTGTAAGTTGAGTGAGCTGGCAGCCCTGTAAAATCTATGTGGTAATATATGTGGTAAACCCTTTCTGGAGCAGTAATCTCATTGCTTTGTCTAATGGCTCTCACTTCATGTGGCCTACTTGTCCCCAAGAGACTTATTTGACTCTGCCTTTCCTGAGCCACTGGTTGCTAATGTTCCTTATTATGAAGAAAGCAGGAAAGTGCCCGAAGGCAACGGCTACTCTGCTAGTGGTACAACCACCAGCGACCTTCTGCTGAGGCCTTTTTTCCTCCCCTTCTTCCTAAAAAAACCCCATAAAATATGCACATGCGTTATAAAAGGATTGCTTTGTGTCTCAAGGAAAAAAAAAAAGAAGGGAAAAGAAAAAAAAACAATATGACAGTGCTCTTTACGCTGCTCCAATTGCTAATCTGACAAGCTCCATCTGGTAGGCAGACCTTTTATCTTCTCATCACCCTAAATCTCCGAAGGAAAGTGGACACTAGTGGCATATGTGCATTGTTGGTTACTATGCTTAATGAGGTACACAATTTATAGGACTAACTGGAGAAACATTATTTAAGCTTGGATAAGGAGGGAGTATGAGGGCATAAAGCAGGCACTGTATATTTTTTCCCTCTTTCATCATTCACCTGGACAAATACTATATCATAACCAAGACCAAACTGTATTATAAATGCTATTTAATTCATACATCTATGCCTGAATTATCTAAGGAGGTTAAAGCAGATTTATCTAAATGTTTTCTTGGCAGTGACCCAACTATCTACCTTATGTAGCTATTTCATACATTTATTTATTGGTCTGTGCTGTGAACTATGGAGGGCTTTTTTTTTTTAACTTTAGGCTTGAAGTCTAAAGATACAAACCATTTCCTATATTGAATGGCAACATAAGAAGGTTGTAAGATATACTGCTGTAAAATTCGTGATGTACTCAAGATTAGATGGTTATATTACGACCTACGGAGATACCACTTCAATTCAATACAAATAAGGTTTCCTTCATTTAGGGCAAGTCTATCAGGTATGTTAAATGCATACGCTCCTGGTTGACTCATGTATTCTGCAGATACTGTTGATGTCTTTCAGTTTTGGTCTTTTGATATCTAAAATAAATTTATTTCAAACCATCAATATTTCTTTTTTATATGTACAAGTATGTATCTAACTGAAATAGTGAAGTAACACTAATTGCATGACTTCTGTCCTGCCATGAAGCCTCCCCTATATCCCTCCTATGATGTATGTTACATTCATTGTCACTTTTAGCCAATGAATATCATAAAATTAATCTTCCCAATTGCAAAGATACTACTAAGTAGCAATGTCCTCTGCACATACACTTGGAGGAACTCCAGCAGGATCCCAAGCCCTGTGCAATGACTGGGTGGATTGCACTGGACCGCTCTCTAAAAATGAAAGATTCATACTGTAAATCAGTGGCAGCAAAGTCCTCAGCAGCCCTCTCCTCCCAGAGCTCTCAGACTTCCTGCCTCTGTATCCTGCTTCATCAAAGGCTGTGGAAACCTCCCCTCTTTGCAGTCACAGACTGAAAGAAAAAAGAGTCTTTAACGACTCATTAAAGACAGAAGGAACGGGCTTCTTAATGCTATGCTTGTCATTCCCTTCTTAATACTCCCCCCCTTGCCTTTTTGTTGAATTTTCTCCTTCTTTATATTCCCTCCTACCGTACATTTAGCACTTTACTGCTTTCTTTTTTCCCTGCTCTCTTATTTCCATCTGCTTATCCTTTCCTTAACCTCTATCTTCTACCTTGCAGTATCCTTTTATCTCTATGCTTACGCTCTCCTTTCTCTGCTGTTCCTTGTACATAGGCTATTCTTGAATTCTCTGCACCATTGTAGCTCATCCACTTCATTATTTTAAATCTCTCTGTTGTCATTTGTGCTGTTTTTCCCCAAACACTTAGTATTTTTCTGTTTCTTACATTTCATTTCCTCTACAGATAGTTCTATGTAATTCCCAAATTATCTGATGTTGATAATTTTTCACATGAAGCACCTAGTACCAGTTTCCCAGAAAATAGGAGTTAGATGGTGATGCCAATGCCACGTCCAGGGTAGGGAAACAACTAATAGATAACAGGCATTGCTCAGATTCATTTCCCCCAGAAATTATGGAGAATCTGGAAAGATCATCCAAAAGTGTAAGGGATATTTCTCAAAGTGCCTCAAGGATCACAAGCTAGCACAGTACAAACATATACTGCAAGGCAAATTCCATCTTCTTTCTCTGGAAGTTTTAATATTTTAAGCTACTATTGGTATTAAATCAAAAGGTTTCATTTTCCCAAAAGAGTTGCCGATGTTCCTGCTCCCACAGACTCTGGGAAAGCACTGCCATTGCCCCTGCCTCCAAAATCAGCCCAGCATGTCAAGACTCCAGAAACACAGGCTCCCCCAAGTTTGAGCCTGGATTCCAAAATGTATAAGCTCTCTGCTTACTGTGAGCCTCGACAGTGCCTGTCACAAGGCCCTCAAGGCTTCCATGTTCCTAGTCTTTTTCAACCACAGAAGCTGCTGGCTTGTTGATAGGCAAGCTAGCAGTGCAGCAGATTCCTCAGGGCCACGGATACACTGATTCGAGTTCTTCAGCAGCCCCCAGGCAAAATGGCAGGAAACTAGGCCAGAATCTCACTTGCGTTGCAGTGAAAGTTTTTTGAAATCAGAATGCTTATGCATTTTCTGAAGAAAAACTGTTCTGCCAGAATATTCCAACTAACTCTACTTGCAATTTAAGGACAGAAGTCAGAGAGAAGGTGGCAAAAGAAAGTGTCATCACTTGCATTTTCCATAGTCTCTGCTTCCTCCATTACTTTGCCAGGATAACAGATGCATTAAAGAATTTCTTCCCCTCCCTAATTACATACACAATAAACTACTTGGGGTTTTGTACGCCAAAGATATTGCACTCTGAATGATCCATGATGCTTCCCACTATACTTGTTTCAAAGGATAACATCCTCATACTCAGGTTGTTTCTCATGCATTATTCATAATACTGTCCTTTGCCAGAGACCTGGCACTTAGTAACTGAACAAAAAGTAAAATAAAGATAGGTAACTTCCACCTTGACATATTTGTCTCTAATGCAAACATGAATAATGAAGAAAAGCAATATATGAGGTAAATAAGATCCTAATATAATGGGCCTTTTGTTCTCTGTCAGGACCATTCAATATCTTTTGCCTTTGCAGGAACTCAGATGAAAATGTGTTTTCAAGACCTAATGTATTCAATTTGATACTGGCCATAAAACTGCCAAACTATATGTCATGACCAACAGACAGTGCATTTCCCTGCTAGAGAAATGCCTCGCACATCTGAGAGCTTCTGCCCCTGGACATCTGCACAATGAAGTAATTGTCCACCATCTGACTGTATCATGACTGAGCAGTGCCACCTGTCCTTCCTTGGTCTCTGGTCACAGCAAACACTTCATTCCACCAAAATCTTGGAGGGGAAAAAAAAAACCAAAAAAACAAAAGAAACTTGTAAAATATTTACCAGAACCCAGTTCTAATTCATTAAATGTATAAAAACATAACGCTTGAGAATGAATTATTCAAACTCTGAGATTCTACGTGGCCTATTCATTCATCTCGGTTTCATCTTCCAAGCATTATACACTGTCTTCTTCCAGATGCAAAAGTGTTTTGTTGCCAGGGATTTGTTAGAGAAGAGCAGGGGCACAGTCTGACCATAGCCACAGTGCTCGTGGTGATGTTTTATGACATACAAGGTCCCCATTCCAAACTGGAAGCAACAAGTCACAAACCAGGTAAGTCAGTTTCTTTTTTGGCTTATTTGAGACAAAGCATTTAGTTTAACAGCACTTTTTTTCTAGACTGAACAGGACTGGAAGGTCTGGGAAAGCTTGATTAGCACACTGAGCTATAAACAACAATCGTATATTGGCTTATAGTCTGGTCACTATAACTTGTCTTTGTAGTAGACATGTAGAGATGTAGCAAATAATTACGGGCAGGAACAAGTTCAAGATTATTCTCTTTTATCCCTCCTACGCCTTTACTACTGCTGTTTCACAGGAACTCCTGTGGAATTTCAGTCTTACTTACACTGTGTGCAAGAAGATAGGATCACATCTGTGTTTGAATGCATTTTTGTACAAATCCTACCGCAGCTAGCAATTCCTCAGCTGATTATTCACAGAGGCCATCAGGCCTGTGGCTGTCACACGGTCAAACAAGGAAAACAGCACAACAGGAATGTTAATTACTATAGCATAAGCACAGTCATAATGAACTCTAATTGCTTGTCAGTGGCAGTTGCCATAAGGCGTAAGATCTACACCAGTTCTTGCACCTGTGGCTATGGCTACAGGTACATCCAAAGCTAAACATGGGCCCTGATTAGTGTTTATTAATTTTATCAGTTCATCAAGCAAGCATCATATATATTTGTATGTGTTATTTTCATGTGCTCTTATGTTTCTGAGCATCACTTAAAAAAATCTTCACAATTCTGCTGATTTTGCTGCCACTTGAACCATCTCCCACAATACTGAGAAACAATTTCATGCTTGACCAGTTTTTTAGTCACATATTTGATCTCAGTATCAAAAGAAAAAAAAATCAGCAGGAAAAACAAACTAAAAGGGGGTTTATGCACTAAAACACAACTGAATTCAACAGAAGGTTTGTCACAAAATGTAGCCACCAAACCCTTTTTAGCCTCATTCTGATAAACTGTTGAAATGACAGTACCTTCCCCAAAAATTTTAGTTCTTGCAAACAAGCCTTTGAAATAAATGCAAAACAAAAAGATCACACATTACTGAAGCAGATTCCATTGCATTTATGATATCACTCAGAGTCTCTTCTAAACAGTGAATATAAATTATGCTGATTAACATCACAGTCTGAGGTGATCTGAGGGGGAAAATGGATTATGATCTGCAAAGGATGAACAGAGACATCAAAGCACTTAGTTACCACATCTGAACTGCAGTCATCTTTTAGAATGACATGCCAAAGTGCTGACAGGATAGAGAAATCTGTGCAAGTTGCTATCTGAAAGACTGCAAATCCCTCCTTCTCAAGAGGAAAATAACACACATTCCCCGTATTTTGTGCCTTCCAACCTCTCCAGTCACGTCTGCATCACAAAGGGATTTTGTTGTTGTTTGGAATGTCAGATTTCCTCCAATTGCAGAGGCATGCTTTAATTTGTATTATTACTTCAGATACTAAGAATCGGGAAAACAGAAGCGCTATCCTATTTAAAGATGGTTGTTTCACCAAATTCTGTGTATCTCAGGTATTTAAGACATACATCATCAAAACATCTACTTAGACATACACTGAATAATACTCATGAAACCTAGCCAAATGCAAATGACAAATTTTACCCATTATAAAAAACAATCAACTACCCAGTGATTACATCTCAATCACTTTTCATATAAAGGAAGATGGAAAGGTGGTAATAGTTCACTAAAGCTTATTTTATCTTCTTGTCCTTAGGAGAAGGACAAAAAGCAGTAAGGGAGGTTGTAGGTTATAAAGGAGAGTTGTAAAGTGTAAGATGCCAAATATTTCCCTTTGAAGTAGAAACACACCCTTTTACTACAGTTAGCACAGCACTTAGTATCCTAGAAGGTATGAGTAATTCATGCAACAAAAAAAAAAGGAATAATTTCTGAGGGTACAATTATGTCACAGGATGATGAGGCCGGGGTATGCCTAAACACCAGGTACAAACACTTTGTTGTAACTCTAACAGTCCCACCAGTCTCTCAAGGACAAGGATGTCTCTGAACAGTGATGACTTACAAAAAATCCTGCTGAATGAAAGAAATGGTTTTCAATTTTTCTTTTTGATTTGTAGATGCCTTCCTTTTCTTTTCCAGTGAAGGTGCAAACTCCTGCTTAGCAAATGTTAACCTACTGAAACTAACTTGCTTTTTTCTGTGTTTAAATATCTCTTTAAGCTATTAAGGTTTTCTTCCTTATTTCATTTTACCCTCTCCAATTCCAACCAGCTTGATAAAATGTACAACAATAAAAAATCCAAACAAACAAACGAACAAAAGAACATTTTCTCTGACACTTCCTACACAGTTAAGTATTTGATATATGCTGTCAGTATTTAGCACACTACTTCTTCTTCTTTGGTATTCCTGTTCTTTGGTATTGCAAAAAAAACAACCAACCCAGCATTGTTCAAATACTCATCACTGAAGACTTCAGTAAATATTTAGTCTATTATGCTTAGAGTTCCACGTACGAAGGTCAAATGAAACCACTTGGAAGGACACAGTGAAATCCTACATTTTAAACTTTGGAGAACACTAATCTGACACAATATGGCTGTATTTCCATTTTCCTCATCTTCTTTGAATCTTTGTCTTTCATTTTTCTCTTTTTTCCTACAGCAAGAAAGTGACTCAGTCTGTAGGCTAAATTGCCCTGCTATCTGCAGATACGTCAATCCTTTTACATCTGAATCGTCTTTACCAAAGTGGAGATCTAGACGAGCATACCACTACCTGATAGCAAAAAAGAAAGACTGATTGATGTTCTTAATGCACCTCACACTAAATATTAATAAAGATTTAAATTTAAGTGCTGTTTTTTTCATGCCCCTTCTCCACTGTTTTCCCTTCCTTTGATTTCCATTTTCAACTGTTCCAAGCATCTGCACAGAAAATGTTTTAAATAAAAATGACCATAATTAAGGTTTTCCCTAATTTCCTTTTCATTTTTTTTTCTGTCTAGTAGATTCAGATAATTTTCACTATTTTTCACATTCAGATACTTTTCACAATGAAGAAATAAGCTTACTTCTACTTTCTTTCAACTGAGGTTGAGATATTTATTCACTCTCCCTCTACAAGGAAAAGACTTTATGAAGCAATCAATATCTAATCAAGCTGCAGAATGAGAAATCATTTTTTGAAAGTAAGAATGTGCACCTTAGTTCTTCTCTTAGAAGAACTCACCTAGCAGGCACTATAACATGGTACTAAAATAGATTTAAAAATTAGCAGAGTTTTTCTGTTTATAATGATTTTAGGAAATGAAGATGATGAAAGTGAGATTTACACTCAAAGTCAGTCCCAAAGTAACTTAACAGCAAGTTTCTAATATAACCCACATTTAACCATGGAAAGAAGTTTTGATGACTCAATCTATTCTAGAAGAAAAAGAATATGTAGCAATGTCAGCTCTCAAAGAGGGGAAATATGTCACTAGTTTTCCTCTTCTACATCCCCAATTTCTGATATTTAGTTCTGAACAATAACATCTCCTCCACTTCATACAAATAATAATACGTTTGTTATTGGAATGACTGGACTTAGGATGTCAAACACATCCTACACATCAAACACAAGGTTACGTCAGTTCAAGACTTCTGTTTCTTGGGCCCTCTGATGAGTAAGATGGTACTAATTATGAAGCCACTTATTGTGGCACAAACTTCTGTTGAAAAGTAAATAAAAGCTAAGATTTTTGCAAAATTGTCAGTGTAGATTATTATTATGTTAGCTATGCTCATCCCGCATCCTACTACGCTACTCAGTCCAGCCAAGAGGACTAATTCTGCACCTCCATGAGCCCCAGACCCACACAACCAAATTAAAAAAAAAACACTGACACTCCACTCCTGCCCTCAGTTATTAGACGCCCGTGAAACATAAGGGGTTATAAGTCTTCTTATGACATGAAGATTGTTTCAAATCCACTGCAGTCACTGCTCATGAAAACGTCTCTGAATCCCACTCCCAAAGACAAGGATATGTTTTTAAAAGTATGCGGGATACAAGAAAAAAAAGAGCAGTGACATTTTTGTAAATTGTATGCTTTGATTGTCAATGACTTAGAAAGCAGTTTATTTTTAAAACAAACATTCTCAAAATCTTTGATGGCATATTCATCAATCCATCTGCTTCACTGTAAATTCTTTGAAGTGCAGGTGGCTTGTAACGTCATGTTACAGCAATTAATGAAGTTTTTGAATCTCTCTTGCTCTTTCACGCTCTGTTAAATGGTGAAAGGGGTTATCATCTTCAATTTTCCATCCAAACAGTATACACCATTAGATATTTTCATATTTCTTTCAATACATACATGCATTACATGTTTTAATATTGAGCTACTGAACACAATCCAACTACATCTTAAAATGATCAGGATGACAGGTCAAAAAAATAGAAAGTGAAAATGTAGATGCTGCTGTGCTTCAGAAATAAAAACGGAATAAACGAATAAGAAAAAACCTATGACCCTCACTATATAACGGATAAACTACAAAACTCAGTAAGTTCCTGAAATAAACCTTATGTTTCACACTGTTCTATAATAAGCTAGCTATTGGATATGTGTTTGACTCTCCTCTCCCAGCTGGAATTAGACCTGCCTAACGCTTTCTTGCAGGCTTTATGCAACTAATAAGGATTCTCCAACAGCTCAAATGACAGATGTTTCTCGAAGAGCAGGTTCAGAGCTCTGTCTGATACAGCAATGGTCCTAGAAGACAGCATCCCAAAAACCGTGAAACTCCGTGGCTGTGCATATATGAGTAACTCCATATATTCATCCTGGCAATATTTGATCAGCAGGTTTGTTTTTTTTTTTTTTTTTTTTAAACACATGCTGGATCATCTTATCACAATCAAAAGTAAATTTTATAACTCAAAGGAGAGGCCAAGAATAACTGAATAAGGTTTCAGAAGCTTCTGAATGCCTGCATTTGTGCTCTGTGCAGACTTAAGACAACTCAATGAGTAGTCCACAGTGAAACTATTGTCTTTGATTTGGTGGTGGGGAGGGGAAGGGTGAAGGGGATGAAAAGAATAGCATCCCTGCATTCTTCCCACTGTCAATTCCACAGCAACTCCTCTTTAAAAATAACTGGAAATCCCTGGGTGGTCTTGAGGAAAGCAAGCAAACGGGAACACGCTCTGTACTATGACAGTTGTGCAAACCAAATTCTAGACAGATGGACTTTAAGTCTCTAAATTACAAAGAATAAACCTGCTGTTCATGGTTGCCCCGTAATGCCAGTACATTTTAAATTTTTAAATTTTCTTTCACTGCTTTAGTCTTTTGGTTCTTGTGTTTTCCTTAAACTCTACTGTTTTTTCAACTATGACTGGAAGATGACTTCCATGCATAAAAGTACACTGTCTTAGCATATCCTCAATACACATCAGTATACTATAAATGACAAATACAGGGCACCGAAATAAGTAAAGGTATTCCCAAATGTGGTATTATTTATTCTGTGAGAGAGCTTTGAATATTCTGTCATCCTTTTACACATTCATGGATGAAAACCTGAAACAGACACTCATTTTGCTAAGGAAGTACTATGAAATGACTCTATAAGCTAACTTGAAAGTGGCCATGCTCTTCCTGTCCCAGATTTAACTTCACTACATTAGAGAGCGTGACTGGGAGTCATGTCTCAACACCTACATCAATCTACCTTGCATGCAAGAATCCCTCAGCAGAACCGGTTACCCTGCTTACACTTGCCCAGGTATATTGGAAGCTTATTTTGTGGTTCTTTTTTGAGCCTGGATTTTTTTCTCCAGTTAACTGTGGGAATACAAAGACTGACAGTTCTCCAGCAATGTCTGTTGCTTCAATGGCTCCATATACTGGATTAAACCAGAACCCAGACAAACTAATAGCTGCATTTTACTCACAAAATCCAAGCTCCTCACCAGCTTTAAGCCCTTGCCAGGAAACTTTCTTGTCTAGATGGAGACTGGGGCTACTGCATTCCCACAAGCTGCAGCAAGCTTCAGGACTCCTGCCCTCATGGAGACCATGCAATCAATCACACTCCATGCCCATGACCTTTCCTGGACTCTCAGGGCTCCTTGGTTCACGCAGTCTCTTCTTGTGCTATGTTCAAGTACAATGAAGACACTAGCAAGGGCACTTGCTGCCCTCACCAAATTTAGGGTTCTTTTGTGGAAGACAATGAAGAAGACTGTAAACCAAGGTTTACAAGGATGTACTTCCACAGAACGTACTGATACTGAACCACAAATGGAATTTAGTTAAATTTATAGGTATTTAAGGAGCTTTTAGGCAGTTGGGTTGAATACATACTTTTTACATTTTACAATCCTTTTCCTTAACACAACATTCACTTTTTACCAGACTCAAAGCCTGCAACCAAACAGCAAGAAACCGACAGACAAAGACATTGGAATTTTGCAATTTGGAAAACTGTATTTTTATCCAAATAGAAAATTTAATTTACAAAACTAAATCCCAGTATTAATCTCTTGCATAGTCATAGCAATCTCTTTCTCATGCTTGTGGAATCTGATTTACAACTTAGGCAAGAATCAAATAGCAGTTTTGTCAGTATCAGAGTGTTTGAATTATTGGATTAAGAATGAGTCAAGTAATTTAATCACAGTGCATCTTGATTTACAAGAAACGTTGGCATACATGGTATGGTTCAACCAGAAAACAGAGCCAAGTGCTACCATTTGCTATACATATATGGCTTGTAAGAATACGGTGTATTGAATATTAAATCTGGCTACATATAGTGATTGTGCATATTAATTATCTGCTTTATAAACTTACACTTAATCATGCATCTCTTGTTTAGACTCCAATTTTTTAACATGACTAGATGATAACGAAGAAAAATTTGCAAGTAAAGCAAAGAAAACAAGCCAAAGTAAGCTACCAGTGTGATATTCTCTCACAGGGAGAGCAAGGAGGGGGATTGGGGAGAAGAAAAAAAAAAAAAACAAAAAACACAAAAGAACAGAAAAAAAGACTTATCCGACTATTTTTTACACATTTTTCCAAAAATATTTCCTGTTTTCATCTTGCAAGGGACTGCATATTAACTTTTAAAAGAAGATTTATCTTTTTTTTTTTTAAAAAAGAAGACACTGTGTGTTGTGTGCCCAGAAAACAAAAAGCTTAAGTATGTTTAGTATGTACCAACTGGTGGATGTGCTCCTTCTCAATCCAATGTTATTGTATCTTAAACTTACTATTTCATTCTTTGGTTTGTTTTACAGTCCAGGAATAAAATCACACTCTACTGAAACAAGTTTTTTCCTTTTAATTTCCTTTTTTCTTCAGCTACCCTTGAGGTTACTCTCATGGCAAAATCCTTACCCCTCTGATTTCAGGCAGGCTCAGAATTACAGAGCAGGTTTTCAAATCAGGAACAGTATATAATATATGGAGTGACACTGCTGATTAGTACTACTGCAAAGAATTATGCCATAACACATCTGGACACAGAAACTACTCCTGTTAACCCATCACACAACTCAAGAGACACCACTTCTGTGTATTTCTGTCAGAGCCCAAACCAAAATCAATGTTTCTCTGAAGCCTCTTGGTAGCTCTACAAGTAATCCCAAAGGATCTAACTACATTTTTATCAGCCTATATAGCTGTGTGGATGCATTTTTTTTTCATCCAATTTTATCTCCTTTTTTTTCAATTGCAGGGCTTTATTGTGTGTTTTAGCTTGTTCAACTATCCATGTTTTTCTTTTCTGAGCAATTGCAAAAGATATTCTATGACACACTGTGAGAAGCAAGTATGCATAAAAATGGCAAAACAAAATGAACAAACAAATCATAAAACATGTGGAAAAGCAATGCAATTAATTTTTTCAACATTTTGACCAACTTTGTAGGGTTTTATTTATTTGCTTTTAAACCATTTAAATTAAAACATGTAATGACTGAGAAATTTCAGAACAATATTTGCACTGTACATTAAAACTTAAAGCAAGAAGAGGAAATGAACTTCTATTTCTTCAAAATAAGATGAAAAAACATTTCCAAGCTTTTTTTTTGTGTTGAAATTACGTACCTCAGAAGTACATCCACATACAAGTAAGATCTGTGGTTTGATCTTTGGGTTTTATACATACTCTCTAAACAATCTCTCTAAACAATCTAACACGAGGATAGAATTTACTAGACCTAGGCAGAACTGGCCACTTTGTTTGGTACCACCTAGCTAGGAGTTAGAGTAAAAATAATTTGTTACATCTTTTATCTTAGAGAACAAAATACTTGACAAGATGCCAAAAGTGGATGAAAGCCAAACTTTAACTTTTTTCATTCGGTGTTATTTATATTTTGGTATACTTTAAGCTCTTTGCAGTATGCAAGGCCTTATTCTGAAGAAATATTTTGCAAATGAATACAATAGCACAATGCACCTGATAAATTATGTTAGAAATGGATAAACAGCTCAAGTTTTTAAGCATCAAACTATTGACTTCCTAAGGCAGTCACAATCCCTTTCAAACTGAACACATCACCTCTATTTCCTTAGTTTCTCTACCTACCACTAACACCGATCAACTTCTTAAATGAAAGAAAGCAAGAATCTCAGCCATCAATCACTACACGTATTTCTAATAGTTATAGAAGACACATGATACTTCTCTCTTCTTTGGCTGATCTGTCCACATTTCTTCATCTTCAGTACTGAAAGTCTGCACGGAAGTCCGAAGATCCAACTCTGCAGCTAACTGCTGCTAGGAGGTTGTATGGGATGTATATGACTTTGTTGTTTTTTTTTTTTTTTAAAGTGACGCAACAAAATGCAGTTCTATATTTTAGCCATTTTTCATGCATACTGTTTCCTTTGCACACTGGTACATTCAGGAGTTGATTATCAGGATAATCATGATATCGATTATATATCTGCAGCAGGAATTGTCAGACCCTCACACACCCACACACCTCTGCAACCATAAAGAGTGCCACAGTTGTGATGGCTTTGCATTAGATAGTCTGCATACACCCCCCAAAAATAATCCAAATAGACCCAAAAGAAAGGTGTATTTCTTCCTAGAAGTCCAAAAAGAGCATGCTGTTTAACACCAAATCAAATCCAGTGCTGTTTAACATCTTTGTTGGTGACATGAAGCTCTGGAGCCCTCAGCACAAGAAGGACATAGACCTGTTGGAACGGGTCTAGCAGAGGGGCACAAAGATGATGAGAGGGCTGGAGCACCTCTCCTAGGAGGACAGGCTGAGAGAGCTGGGGTCGTTCGGCCTGGAGAAGAGAAGGCTCCATGGAGACCTTATAGCAGCCTTCCAGTACCTAAAGGGGGCCTACAGGAAAGATGGGGAGGGACCCTTTATTAGGGTGTGTAGCGATAGGATGAGGGATAACGGTTTTAAACTGAAAAAGGGGAAATTTAGATTAGTCATTAGGAAGAAATTCTTTACTGTGAGAGTGGTGAGGCACTGGAACAGGTTGCCCAGAGAAGTTGTGGATGCCCCATCCCTGGAAGTGTTCAAGACCAGGCTGGATGGGGCTTTGAGCAGCCTGGTCTAGTGGGAGGTGTCCCTGCCCAGGGCAGGGGGGTTGGAACTAGATGATCTTTATGGTCCTTTCTAACCCGAGCCATTCTATGATTCTATGAACAGCGGGATTGAGTGTATGCTCAGCAAGTTTGCCAATGACACCAAGCTGTGTCATGCAGTCAACAAGTTGGAGGGAAGGGATGCCATCCAAAGGGACCTGGACAGGCTTGAGAGGTGGGCCTGTGTGAACCTCATGAAGTTCAACAAGGCCAAGTGCAAGGTCCTGCACCTGGGTAGGGGAAATCCCAAGCACAAATACAGGTTGGGCAGAGAATGGCTTGAGAGCAGTGCTGAGGAGAAGGGCTGGGGAGTGTTGGTGGATGAGAAGTTCAACATGAGCTGGACCGTGTGCTCGCAGCCCAGAAAGCCAACCGTATCCTGAGCTGCATCAAAAGAAGTGTGGACAGCAGGTCCAGGGAGGTGATTCTGCCCCTCCTGAGAAGGACATGGACTTCTTGGAACAAGTCCAGAGGAGGGCTACAAAGATGATCAGAAGGCTGGAGCACCTCTCCTAGGAGGACAGGCTGAGAGAGCTGGGGTTGTTCAGCCTGGAGAAGAGAAGGCTCCGAGGAGACCTTACTGCACCCTTCCAGTACCTAAAGGGGTCTAGAGGAAAGATGGGGAGGGAGCGTAGTGACAGGACAAGAGGTAACGGATTTAAACTGAAAGAGGGCAGATTTAGATTAGATACTAGGAAGAAATTCTTTACTGTGAGGGTGGTGAGACACTGGAACAGGTTGCCCAGAAAAGTTGTGGATGCCCCATCCGTGGAATTGTTTAAGGCCAGGCTGGATGGGGCTCCGAGTAACCTGGTCTAGTGGGAGGTGTCCCTGCCCATGGCAGGGGGGTTGGAACTGGATGAGCTTTAAGGTCCCTTCCAACTCTAACCATTCTATGATTCTATGTTCCATCATGAATGCACAGAAAGTGAGCAACAGAAAGTAGGTATTTGATTTTCTTTCAGAAATACATCTATTTGCTTCCAGGACTGGACTTTATTCACTGGGTCCTTCACCCTAACAATTCATCTTCTCAGGGGCTGTGAAACGCACTGCCTCATTCACCCTCAACATACCCACTCTCTATTGCCCCAGCTTCCTATCAGGAACTGTCACACCAACTGCTAGATTTGTCAAGCTTAAAAAACTTGGTGAAGATCACTTGACAATGATAAAACACAACATTTTTTTCAGACTGTTGCATATTCCTGTATGTCTGAAAAGGGAATAAGTGGACTGTTATTAAATTGCTTTCAACTACTGGTCGTTATTCACAAAAACGAAAGCTTCACTGGTTTGGTCTCCTTTGAAATCTTGAACCTAAGCAGGTAAGAAGACCTGCCAGTTATTCCTTACTACATTTTAAGGAATTTTAAAATATATTCTTATTCTGTGGACTTAAGGTCTTTTCAAACACAAAATTCAATGTTATATCAATAAGGTGACCATAGCAATTATGTAGCCTTAGTAAGTTTACATTATTCACAAAATGGCTGTATAGCTCAGTTCAACAGTTTGCATAGTTTGCCGAGCTTAGCATAAGAATGTTTTTATCTCTTCATTATAAACACTTTCTAATTGCATATGCTGAAGTCTGGGAAAATACAGACAGATGCTTTGAAAGTAATTACTGTCTCCAAAATAAAACATTCTACTGGCAAAAAATAAAAAAAAATTCAGGGAAAAAAATTAAAATGTAACTTCTCAAAGAATCCTAAGACATACATTTATTCTATATGAAATTGCACTTTTGCCATCTTCACTGCAAGAGCTATTAACACACTGGTACTCCTGAAACAGAAGAGAATTTATTTGGAAAGAGGGAAAAGATTTTACAGTTATATGCACTGTAAAATTGGCTCACGTCAAGGAATAATGTGACTCCCATTAAAAATTTGCCATTTACCAAGTGTTATGGCATAATTGATATTCACGATACCATGATATTTCTCTTTTCTTAGGATAGCAGATGATATATTTGATGTAATTGGGCAGTATCATTACTGAAGAGCAACCACTGTAAACTGCTTTACTTAGAATAAGGTACTACTTGCCATTTTCAGAAAAGAAATGATAAATTGGGTGCATAGCATTGGGAACCTGCTATTAAACAGCACATTCAGCAAGAGAAAGTTGTAATATGGAATGAGAGCCATAAAGGAATATGCAGAATTACAATGCCACAATAGCTATGTAATTTGATTTTAAATTCACGTGACTGATGAAAAATTCAGAATCAATGCTCTTCTTAGACTCATATGCCCTCCTTCTGTTCCCTAATGCTACTTTTCTTTCTCAGTCCTTTCCAGGAAGCCTGCTTTAATTTAGTTCTTTTGATCCAGACCTGCAATGGGATCTTCACGAGCCTCTTGAATGGACTGATGCTGTGATGGTTAGTGAATCAATTGTCATTTTCTGATTCTGCTTTCTTAGCTGAACCATCACCTAAAGTAGCTGCTTTTTTTTGCTTCCTTCTCAGATACTAAAGCATATCTCATTTCCACTAGTTCAGTACAATTTCAGACACGGTCCCATTGTTTTCTTTGTTCACCAAAGATTAATTAGATGGCTGAATTACAGGAATAATGGACTTTCAGGAATGAACCATTTACATAATTTACAGTTTTGGTTAATTATGAAGCATAAAGTCTTAAACGTCAAGTGGCAGTCAGGTGCTTACAACATCAATGGCACATACACACTTGAGCACAACATTGAGGGAACACCTCCTGAGCTACAAATGAGACATGAGACTAAGCTGCTCCATTTTGAGGGACAATTTGGCAGGGGTTGTTGTACTCTGCAAAGTAGGTTTTTTTGGGTTGTGTGTTTTTTTGTGGGTTTTTTTTTGGGTTTTTTTTTTTTTTTTTGTGAGGAAGGCCAATTTTTCACTTTCACTAGTAATCTTGTTGGTTAATACAACTATTTGTACTGCATTAATATCAAAAGAAAAATAACGTACTGTTCCCTGTGGATTATCCTAAATGCAAGGGTTTTTTTTTTCTTTTTTCTTTTTTTTGCAGCACCACAAAAAAAGAAAGTATTCCCTTTTGAGAACCCATTTAGAAATAACAGCTAAAATAAAAGCTTCACTTTTAGGGCTACACTAACATGATAATCATAAAATTCTGTTTTAACTTCTCAACAACTCCCACATAAAATCCAGTTGAGACACAGAGAAAAGAGTGATTCTACACAGCACGATAGTCAGCTCATTTTGAATGTAAATGAAATCAGAAATACCCACAGAGAAGTTTAGTCTTCTGAGATTTCCAGCTTAATCTCAAAACTAAATGGTTTTGGATATGTGCTTAGGTAAGCAAACAGACTTGGAAACTGATGAATGAGTATCTTAGAACTTCTTTCTTTTTGGTAAACTAAAAAGGATTGTTTTACGTGCAGCAGGCAAATTGTCACCACTGAAATAACTATCTGAATCACTTTACTATGCACAAACTGCATGACCATTCTTAACTCATGGATTAAGAGAGCTTTAATCTTTCATTAAATGCAGCCTATCTACTGCTTACATAGAGAAGACAGAGGATCGAGTTTCTCTATTCCTAATTCTTTTTTTGAAGTGTTTTGTTTTTTTTTTTTTTTTTCCCACCTTGAAAAAGAGGCAGGTGAATTTCTTTGTGCCACAATTTACCCACACGTAGAAAGGGAATTTATAACAAATCTGGAAACGCACTCCCTTGTTCATTTGTAGAGAGAACACGCACAAACTCAACATCATTTCAGCACCTTAAAGCATAACTGTCATAGCTTCCTCAAGGTCACCAAAAGCATGATATCCAGAATGGCCCCATCTTCTATCAGCCAAGCCATCAGGCAAACAACAACACTGGCAAGGGAATGTTCTGTTTCATTTTATCGTGAGGTTGTGCGTTGCCTCTAGCTATGACTTTCAAATGGTTTTACAGGTCACTTTTTTGAGGTCTTGAACACACGGCAAAATAAAAATAATTGCAGAACCACAACTGAAACCTTCACGTCTTTTCCCAAAGTACAAATCTTCTGGATACCAACCCAGCAGAGACATTAAATGTTTCTTCTACTTTTTCTTCCATCATTTCTACACATTAGAAATGACTATATCCTGTTCTTTGTTATCATTACGCTTTATTCCTCTGAAGAAAAATTGGTAATATTCTGAAGGAGAAAAAAAAAAGTCTTTTATCAAGTTGTCCTTCCTTTCCTCTCCCCAGCCTAAAAAGATATTTAAAAGTATTTAGATGATAGTGTAACTTGATAATGCAGAACAGTTTGCAGAAATGGAACATTTTCACTCAGTGTAAAATCATAGTCACCTACTCCTTTTCCTATATCAGTGCTATTATTAACCAAATAAATACTTAAAATTAAATACTCCCTTAAGATATCTGCACGGAAATGTATAAGTTCACTAAATGAGAAAAAAAAATAAAGAACTAAAGCCCAGAACTACAGATTAAGAAAGGTCATAGAAAATAATACTGCAGCATTGCATTATGTTACCTAATAAAGGTGTACAGAAGGCAAAAAAGGTCCCAAACCTGGGTAGAAAATTGCATGAATATATTCATTCTATGAAGAAACAATGAGAAACAGTACTGGGAAAGTAATGGGGAAAACAACATTTTGCTATGGCATTATCCTATATTCCTGAGCTTCCACTACTTGATACAGAAAACACCCACATCCATGAAACAGCTTTTGACATACAGATAATGAATTCTCTATTCTGCCTTCCTATTGCGTTGGTTTCCACTATTTATTAATGTCATCAGCTTTTCACAGGAACACTAAAATCAGACCAACACAAAAAATAGGAAGATAATGGGTGGATTTCTGTGGCAAACAAACTGTCTAAGAATAGCACATCAAGCAGTGATTTAATCATACAGCGTACCTTTGTTTGCTTTACACAACTCTGCTGTTCCCTTAATTCTTCAGCTGCTTCTTATAAATACTCTTCTGGGTAATGCCTGACACATTAATTTCTATCTAGGGACAAGGCTCTGTTTTGAAACCGGTACACAAATACACATAGGACCCTTCTTTTATACTTCACCCAAGAAAAATATACTGGGAGCTCACTTAATCATGAAGGAAGACAAATTTCTCCTTATTTATACTGCGATAAGCATCACAGTATTGATGAGTATAGCAGTAGGTGGCTTATGCGCTTCCAGTATTTTAACCAAAAAGCTAGCTGTAGTGCAGGTTAAAGTATATGCAGCACCAAAAAAACAACTTTGCAGAACCTGCTCGGTCCCCCTGAGCTCTCCTTATTCCACTGAGACTGCTCTCACTGTTGTAAATAAAATTGCAGATTAAAATCTCTGCACTAATCATCAAGAAGGGAACTCTGAAATCAGAGAAAGAGATGACAATGGGTCTCAGTTATGCTCCTCTTGAAATAAATGGCAAGCAGGATCAGGCTGTGTGTACTGATTCTATGATTCTACTGAATTAAAATAAAGCCTATATACAAAAGGATTAACAAAAAAAAAAAGCCAAATCCAAAACCCAACCCATAGTTAATGCACTAACAGTGGTCACATTGCTGTCTTCCTGACATCCACCCCATTAAGTGCACTTAAAAGCTCATGAGTTGGCAAATACAAAACACAGGTGATGGTAGTAGTAATTTGTCTATATATGTGCAGATGACTTTTTCAGAAAGAATCATGTGGTATCATTACTGGAGTTAGAATAAACCCAAACAATCCTTATCACCTCGTCAGTAAATGAAGTAAACACTTGGTTTTCTTAGCTTTCACTAGAAATACAGGTTTTATTTTCATTACATGTACTTCAAGTGTACTAAATTGTGTGCCAAAAATTTCATGGAGGGAGAGAAAATACAATACGATAAAGTGCTTCAGGTTATAATGGTAAAAGACTCTGATTTATTAGATATTACTTAGCTATTCTGCCTGTATCATAAACAAAGATTATGGTATAATAAATTAATCTTGAAGGAGGTAGCTGAAATTTACTATTTGTGTCTTTAGAGCCTTTGGTCACAACGGAAATGCATCTGAAATATATTGAGACATAAGCTTTCCTTTTCATTATTTATGTGTGTCAACTTTCTCTTCAACACCAATTCAATTACTGTTTCTTCAGGATAAAAGCTTGCTGTGAATAAACTACAATGGAAGATGAAGAAAAACAAATATAAATCATAGTTCTGTAAGACAGATCTTTCTCCTATTCTTGTTGTACCACTTTTAGTAAAAAATTTCTGTTCTGAGTGAAAAAGTCCCTAAACAAAAGGGCCTCGTGCAGCCTTTGATTTTATGATCTATTTTCTACAGCTGCAAAATCTATTCACAAGGTCCCTTCCCCTTAAAACTCATAAAATTTGACGATAGCTGCATCAGGTTTTAGACAGTACGATTCCAATGGTGTCAGTGAAATTACTCTAAATATAAAATGGCGTAACTGACAATTCTCTTATTTGGCTGGAGATTTTTTTAATTATTTTTGCAATTGTTCAGCTGACCTGATTGTAAAAGTGGTTCAAGCTGCAGGACAGAACAGTTTGACCTATCCTCCTTACCTTTTCCAAAGACCAAAACCCCAAAACTTTTAAGTGAAGTTTTTTATTCTACCAGGATCAACAAATTTTGTATCAGACCTAGCACGTTTCAAGAAATTCCTAGCAATAAGGTTAATTTCTAGACTTACACTTTACTATGTTGGAATTATGTGGGGATTTTTTGTTCGCTTATGTGTCTGGTTATGAAATGGGAGGTAGGTAATAGACTTCAACAGACAAGACAGTCAAACTATTTCAGATGAAAAACTCAGGCATGCCCAAGAGCAGAAAATCACTCAGGGTTATACAGCATACCGTGGCATAAGTAGAAAAAGAATTCAGAATTCCCGTTGCCCCCTTTGGTGCAAGCTTCAAATCTTTTTTCTTCTTTTTTTTTTTAACTCCCTCAGATCAGTAGAAGTGGCACAATTTCAGAGTGCTGTCCAAATCTTTGGTGTGTATCCATTCAAATGCTGCATATGACACCTAAGCTGAAAATGCTGTGCAGTAGCTATTGAAAACTGCACCACCTTGAACTGGAATTCATTTCATCTTTTTTGTTCTCTTAATTTCCATTCACCTGGGAAAAGCATGCAATAAAAATACGTATCCTTAATAAAACTTCCAACATTAAAAAAAGTGAGTAAAAGCACACTAATTTTCAACAAGTATTTCTAATGCCCAACCCAAGGCTTAGACAACCAAACTGCAGTTGATAGAAATGTGACTGACAGAAAAGATAATCTGTTATTGCCTCTCAAGAACCCCAAATTCATCAAGGACGGTGCATTTCACTACATGTAGTACAGCAGTGATAATATACAAACTGACACCTGGAACTCAAGACAGTAAGGACTTTCAGCAGCATGCCCACTCACTAACATAATTTATTCCGGGCAGTTTACTACAACTTCTTTTATGATAAGCAGGAACAAATGTCTTTCTCTGCCTTCTAATATTACACATCAGCCAGTTCCAGCCTTTTTGTTGACACTGAAATTTTTCAGAAATACTACTGTAAGGTGACAGATAATCTATCTGCATAATACTGGAACACTTCCCTACAGTTTTGTCCATTTTTTTTAGCTGAAAAACACTAAGTAAGTTCCTTATATTGTTCTCCAGTTGTTCTCTCCTTACATTGTTCTACCCTGCTTGTGTATTTTGAATGAGACTCTGAGGAGCGCGAATGATTTGAATGGCTAGGCTAAGGCAACAAAGCCTACTCAACCTCAACAAAGGTGGTCACTACAGAAACATAACTGGGTGCTGAATGTAATCATACCTGGGTACCCGAGTTGAAATGCAGATCAAATTCTGACCAAAGCCATATAAAATGAACATTAAATTATAGCCTAGCCCAACTCATTCAGAACATATACTGAAACTCACATACAGATCTTCCATGGGGACTAATGTATGTAGGACATTTGAAAAATGTTGTTTTCAACTGCTTCTGGTATTCTAGGCAATAGTAAAGACCTTTGCCCTTGTAAATCCCACTGCCATCGATGTTTTCAATATCATCACTTTAATTGTGAAATAATAACCTCAGGAGGGAATGCTTATCAGTGGCTTCTGGTTACATGGGATGCTTCAAGCCTGAAGACTTGTAATAAAATAATGGTGCAGAGCCTACAGTACAGAAAAAGGATCCATATGAATAAAACTGTCAAACCTATGGGCCTTAATACAGATGACTGAAAACAAAAATGTGCATGATTAATGCATGTGATTTGTGCTGAAATAACCTTCCTTTCTGACTACATCACAAACTGCTAAAGAAGCAGTTTTAGGAGAGGAAGTTATGAATTTATTCATTTACATGAGCTCGCCATGAGCTGACTTTTTTTTCATATCATAATAAGTAGTTCAGATTGACTGAAGAACTCCAAATTGCTCTGATTTTTTTCCCCATTTTCTACCTCCAGAGAATCATGCACAAAAGAAAAGCATCACCTGTACACAGATTTTAAACTACAGAATGATGACTACCTAAGCGAATTAAAGTTTTCATACCTTTTCTAAGCATAAAAATATACAAAAAATCAACTGAGCACTGCCACAGTGCTTATTCACACCAAACCCCATTATTAATCGGAGTTTTGCCAGATAAGCTTGGGAGAGTTAGAAAAAGCTTCTCACATGAAATTACTACATAAGATTTTACCAGTGTAAAAAAAATACTGTTCCTTTACCTACAAATGCCTCAGGTCTCTAGGTAAAGTCACGACCTTGCAGTCAGCACTAAAACTCCCACTGACTTCCACCCAGCTAAACTATCACCTCACACTACTTTGCTGTGAAAAGAGAATAGTCATTATCTACCTGGAACTGGAACCTCTACCTGGAGGTTTTCTTCCTCTGCTTTTTGAACTTGCTGAAAAATTTCAGCCTGTCTAGTTTCAAGTCAACATTTTAAAGTCAAATCCCTGTAACTTCATTAGCTAGGTGTATGCAGTTACTTCTTAATATTTAAAAAGCTACATCTTTACTAATCATACACAAACTGTACCACTGTGTTTTGCTTTGTGTAGCTTGCTCTGCTTCTTATAGAAAAAAAGCTTAGTGGCAATAAGCAACTTCCTTACAGGGCTGCTTTTTTATATAGCAGCCTACAGCTCCCTACTGCAGAAAACAATGCAGAACCCCACTTGCCAGCCTAGCTAAGGAGCAACTTGCAGCATTGTAGAGTTTAAGGATAGTATATGAAAAAAAGGCAGCTGTAATTTTACTGCACATGAATACATTAACTGTTCCTAAGAAAAGGGTTTGTAAGAGAGAAAAACGTTGACACATTTTAATAGATTATGGAAAGATTGTCTGCTGGGATAACTGCCTGTCAAATCTCTATGCAACTGAAGACATATGCCTAGGTCACGAAGAATTTACTATTAACCCTATTAGAATATAAAAAGACTAGCAGACAAGACAGTAAATTAGAAACATTAGGTACTCCACTGTGTTTCACTAGTGGTATTTTAGAAATGCAACTCAACAGCAATGTACATTTAGTGCATAGGTCTCAATAACACCATATACACATTATTAGAGACTGCTCCAAGTTAATTTTGTTTATGCAGACAATGACAAGCCTGCAGGTGTTCGTATTTTATGACATCTTGGTCCTTGATAACTAGCTAGGTCATGTAATATTTATTTCAGTGAGTGTGAAATATTCAGTGCAAAATTATGTGCTCTTTTGTATGTAAAGGGTTAAGTTATAGCCTTCGTGAGCCATTAGTTGGAGATTTATTGGGGGAGTTAGTAAGTCTGTAGTTCAATATGTGGTGATTGAACAAGGACCATAGGTGCAGAGACAGAGAGAGGAAGAGAACTCAGTCAAATGATGCCTCTGGGGCTTTGCAACATATGGCCCATCAGTCAAGGGTCAAGCCCCCTCACAAATTGCATGCACTTTACATAGCCATCTGCATCAATAAATTACTAGTCTTCTGTAGCACAAGCACTAATGCAAGAGCTAAAGGGACCACCCCACTTACAAATAAACTGCTTTATTATTATTATTATCATTATTATTATCGTTGTTCACTTTTCCCACACACACTGACCCAGTCCTTTCCAAAATGGGATTTTGCTGCAGACAAATGTACCAACAAACACACCTCAGCTTGTTCTGCCTGCCTTATTTCCTTCCTATGCAATCTCCTACCAGGTACCATGGATGAGATGCATCAAGTCAGAAGCTGAAAACATGTGAATTTCAGAAGTGGGCTTTAATAGTCTTATTTTTCATCTGTGCATTTTTACAGATGCCCAGTCCACCATCCTATATTGATAGCTAACAATGTTGGAACTACTGAAGGTATGTTTTGCTGAAGAGCAGACCCTGACCATTCTAACTTTCACACTTCCACCACAGCCCAACTTTGTATATGTTAGATGACAACACCTACATCAGTAGATTTTTGGGTGTGATCAGTCATACAGAAGATCTTACTTTGAATCATCAACATCATCCCTTTGCTGCTGTAATGCTTCTTTCTCAACAACCTACAGGCCAAAGGTTATTAAAAGTACCTATCTAACAGTCTTAAGACAGACTGCGGATAATGCTTAAAATAAATGATGCACTTCTTCAGATTTACTAAGTTGCTTCACCTTTTATGAGTTATATTGGATCAAAATTTAGCATGCATTTGTATTTTTATATTTTCAGATAATTTGATTTCATAAAGAGAGATGGATTGCAGCACTGAACACAGAGTTATTAACTTTTACATCTCTTCATCTAACCACATTATATAAACAAAGCTTTTAATAACTCCTGCTCGGTGAACTATATGAAATAGGTCACTATTCTCAGTCAGATTCTCAGTAAGCAGCTTTCTACAGGACGAAACATTCACCATGATACCTAGTTTTAATCACCACAGTATATCAAAAAGAATGCTAAAGACTGAATGAATCCAGAAAATAACCTCTGTGGGCAGTTTGAGACTGTACTAAACCGACACCAAGTATAAGCATAATACTTAACTTTCCTACAGTAAATCCTTAATCAAAAATATCCTTAATCAAAAATAAAATGAAACTACTTCAACCATTAACCAAATGAAGTAGAAAATCAAATACTTTACACTACGCCTACTCAAAGGCTGCACTTTCAAAAGTCCTCGTGTTGCAAGCAGTTTTTCTGTCTTTCCTTTGCTCCAGTTCCTGCCTTGAATGCAGAACACAATGGAAAAGTAGGTGCACTGTCCTAACAAAGTTGTTTTCAGTATTCTTTAATTTATTGACATCTAACTTTTCCCTCTGAAATGGATCTGCAGACCCCTCCTTAGCAAATATACAACAGATTTCACTTTCTTAGGTTCCTTAAAATAGTCATGTGATCACTGGTTAAACACTGCTGCTATGCTATATACAGTCTTCAAAGAACAAGCAATATAATTTGTATGTTAACTTTAACTGCAGAAATGTGACAATGTTCCATATAATAAAATAATGGGAAGGCATTTATTTAACCATTACCTAGGTAAAACAGACAATAGCTGTATGTGAATTGACAGGTATACGTATAAAAAAAAAAAGAGAATCAAGTGTTATCATCAAACCAAATATACTTTTTTTTCCTGCAAAATATTTAAGTTTTCTGGGATACAAAGTATTTCTAAAACAGAGATGAACTTCAGCTCCACCAGTGAGGGGATGATAAGAAGCCAGGAAGAAGGCCTTTGAGCTAGTATTGTCTCCAAGCCCCTAGATGACAGGCTTATTTACCTTAGTGGGAGACTCACCGTGCTGAAAGAGTTACTAACATCTTGCAATGTCCAACCATAAACCCATACAGAACTTGGGCCAATGACTTCAATTTACCACCATTACGGATAAGAAAATATGAGAGAAGTGAAGTAATGAGCAAGATGCAGGATACTATATGATATAGACCTGGATATGAAGAACAGCATTTTGTTGAAGAACAATGCAGAGAAAGCATCCAGATTTGGAATTCTCTTTTTGTTAGGATTACGGATGTAAATTCTAATTTCTTAATGCCTCTATCTATATAGATGGAAACATATACCTGTGCACACATATACACAGAGAACACAGGTAATACAGAAGGCTGAAGCAGTCTTGAATAGGTCATCTTTTTACTGTCACTCTTGATAATGCAAGATTTGTTTCCATGACAGAGCTGCTCTATGTATTACAAAAGTTAGTGAATATAACCATAATAGTTTTTCAAGATACGTGTTTTTCCAGCTAAAGACAGACTGTACAAAATTGAAGCAGTGAAAATTACCACAAAGGCAGCCTCAAGGCATTGTATTTCAGTAGGGCTGAGATGAAGCCAGTCAGAAAAATGGCATTTTACTGAATAACAGTAAACTCTTTGCAAATCTTCCTCATAAAGAAGATGAAGTCTGAAATGTGTTCTTTGGCATCAGAACAACCTAAAGGGGCTGCTACAGTTTATAGGCTTTCCTATAGATGAGGTAATACATACTTATTACTTTTTTTCTTTGTGGTTGCCAAGTTCCAAAAAGAAGTATTTTCACGGTTTCTACTTAAGCTATGCTGCTGTAGAGGTTAAACAAGTCTGATGATCCAGTTCCCTTTACTCATTATTTGAGAAAACAGACAGCTTTGTGGTGGTATACTTCTTTCTTCTGTCAAAGATGTTTTTGAAAAAAGGAACACTTTCAGAGTGTTTCAAAGATTTTAAAAAGTCTTTTGAAATCTGAAATGCAAAGATTTCAGGAAAAATCCTTGTCATTAGGACTCGGGCACCTTTTCATACATCAGACTTTCCATTTCTTCATACAGGAAATGATAAAGTAATTCCAACTTGGAGAATAGAGACAGTAAAAGAAGCCTCTCTACAGTAGCCTCCTAAACATGACCCAGACAGACTTTGTCTAAGGACAGGAGGGTAGTTCACCTTGCAGCCTTTGCCCTCTCTTCTGAGCGTGAAGATAGTTTCAGATATTTTAATTGTACTTTCGGTCTGTCAGTAGGATCTGAACCAAATTATTGGCTCAACTCATACTTCAAAAATTACATAAAAAAGTTTTTAACTAAAGTTTTTCCTCATGCTTTACTGGAGCTCTTACAAGATTCCCAGTTTCTTCCTTAATTTAGCCCATTTTTACATTATCTTAGCAAATGAGCATGCCCTGACCTGACAAGATCTTGAGTACTACGCTGAAGTACATACCACAACCAACATTGCTCCATTGCAAGGAGTATCAGATTGATATAATGCCAATAGGAGAAATGTAAAAAAAAAAAAGTACCAAGAGGTGACAGAGTAAATGAAAATAAATAAAACTAATCACCCAGAAGGAAAAAAGTACATTGCTGTCCTCCCTTTTAATTTTTTGCTTCCATGTGGAAGGAGAGGGTTGTCTGGGTTCAGCTCCTAGCAGCCACCTGTCCCCATCCCAAACCCCACCAATACAGCTGCCACTAATTGGCACCCTCGGCAGTCGCAGCACACTAGTTGTGGATTGAATGTCTTGTTGAGTTTGCAAAATGAACTGACCTCTTTTTCACCCCAAGGAAGTGTCCTGCAGGTCAGGGTGGAAGCTGGGTGTGGAGAGGCTTGCTCAGCTGCTCTCTCTGTCATTACAAAGCAGAGTTGCCTTCGTCCCCATCTCTCTGTGAAAGATGGCTTTTGCCTTCCTGTCACTAGGATTCAGTGCAGGGTCCAAGTATGATCCATGCTGCTACTCACTGCCAGCTTTGGCATGTTTTTTAAAGCACAGCATAAAGTTTACAAGAGGGCCTTGATCTGGAGAGCTCACCGATGCATAACTTTGTATTACCTTACATTATACAGGCAGTTTTCCAGTGCTTCAGAAGAGAGCTCTCCTCTGAGAAAAGTTCTCAATCACTTTTAATTGTCAAATTGGTCCAACACTCCCAATTACGTATTTTCTTGAAAGAGAACACTTCCACTATAACACTGAATTTTTGGACATTTTACAATTCCATGTCATAGAAGCCTATTTAATTTTGAAGCAATATATTTGCATTACAGCTACATTCCCCAACATCGTGCAGGAAAACAGAAAGCAATTAAAACCACAGAAAATCCTAACTTACCTTTGTCTTTTTTTTTTTTTTTGGTAGAACCTTATTGATGAAAAAACTCATGACTATTTCTTTTTATTTTATTAGAAGAATGTTTTTAAACACTACTTTTCTTTTTACTAACTACCCAGAATACCTTCATTCTTTTGATCATATACTTGGTGCTAAGGAAACACTGCCACCTGCTCTGGGAAAAGCTTCAGAGATACTATCAAGTCATAAAGAGATAAAATAATACAATCATATGAAGTGCTTTGAGGCAAGAGGATGTTGATTTTATTTCTGGCCTATAAATGATCTTCAGAGCAAAAAATCTACAGCAGATCATGTTTATGTAATATTTAACACACCCAGTGGCCTTCCCAAATTTCAAGACCAACTGTTCTGTTTCTTTCAAATGATGCATAAATGGAGTTAAATTGCTCTCATTTAAGAGTGATTCAACGCAAATGGCATCAAGGATGACAAGGGACTATCATAAACGGTTTGACCCAGCAAACATCCCACGGGCTATTCCACTGTCCAGCAGCCAGAAGTGAAGACAACTAAGACACAATAAAAGAAAATGTCCAAAGACCCAGATGGCACAGCTGTAAAAATACATTCCCGACACCAGCACCTGGATTTTGCAGCCACCAGCTGCCACTCCACATGTGCCCATAAGCGCTGGCTCTGGAACGGTCAGAGGCAGAGGTCAAACAGAAGGCCCTTTGCCCCTCAAAGGAGTAATACCAAAGTTAAACGTGGAGTAACAGTTTTCCATGAAGAGAGTGCTGTCCATTTTATTAACATTGGATATGTAAGTTCACCTACTCGCTTGCAAACCCAAGATCTTATTTTTGCAGAGTAAGACTTCATTTCCAAGAGAAGTACCATTAAGGAAAAAAAAAAAAGAAAACAGAAAAGAAATCACACTTAAAATTTTGTATGTGCTTTCAAAGCAGGAAGTCACATCCTCCAGCTTCTTAAATAAATGACAATATGGTACTTGTTTTGCCTGCCAATACCCAGGTATCTGCAAGCAAGCTAGTGATCCTTTCTCAATCTGAAAAATACACCTTATTCCAAGCCTTGTGACTTTTATCTAAGTCACAAAGGAAAATGTAAGGAATTAGGTGACAGGCCACAGTAGAGTGCTGCTTAACAGCAGAATTATGTTAGCCAAAGTCAAAAAGGAGTAAACCAAAGATCTAGTCCTTTTGGCATGATCATTGTTTTTTATATGTACAAACACACACACAATCCATATATATAGGTGTACATTTCTACCTGCTATGCATAAAAGATAGCAGAAAAATTATCAGACAAAATATTTGCAGACCTTAACAGTTGTAAATCAGGCTCATTCTTTTCAAAGAAAGGAAATACTGGGACACTCTCAACATTAACCGAGTTCAGAATATTTTCAGTTTTACCTCACTACCTCCAAGTTTTCCTCTCAGTTGTATTCCAAAAGTTACTGGCATCTTTGCTTATGTATGAAAAATGGACCAACTGAGGTAACAGAAAACAGAAGGAAAATACATGTTTATAATCTGATAGGTATTACAAACAAATGTTTCAAAATTCTTTATAGAAAATCAGAAAAATGCTGATTCAATCATTAGATCACGTTCCATATTTGAAATTACACTAGCACTGCAAGAGTAAATGATTGTAAATTTAATTTAACTTCCATTTGACACTTTGCGCTATTATAGTGTTGCTCCAGAGGAATTTTGCCTTAAAAAAATAAATAAATCACACAATAGAAGTTAAAAATTCAGCAGGGGCCACAGCTGTTACTGGAGAAATTCAGACTCCTGGAGATTTCAGCCTGCTCTCACTATGATACTACATTTTTTTGTGATTGAAGCTATGTCTACTGAAACTACATTCCATTTAAAAATCAAACCAAAAAAGAAATTTGAAGACCATGTCAACTGGAGTCAGCAGACAGACTTCAAAAGGCTGGTGTCCTGTTGTGCACACTGAAATATCTGCAGCTTCCAGCAGATCCTCTCATTCCAGTACAATCACTTATACAGTGTTCAGAAAATTGGATAAATACTTTAGTGGATCCTATCTTCTCAGCTGACTACATTTACTCCTCCTTGCGATATATGCATTACTGTCCAGTTCTGGGCAATTATAGGATAAATTTAATCTTTTAAAAATCTACTGTGACCTTTAAGGAGGAGAAGAATCAGAAGCTCAAGGCAATTTTGGGTTCTGAAACTGGAAAAATGAGAGAGCCAAGCAAGTCTTCTTATACAGAAGAAGAGAAGACCTCTTACTGTTCATTTCAGGTAATTTATTATCACTTTTAGTCTCTGAAATTCTCAGTTTTATAAAAACTCAGTAAAGCTTATTTCCTATGAGACTCAAGGTATATTTATTAGTTGCTTACGAATTTTAGTAACATCAGTATAGTATTACATAAGTGCCTTCACATTAGGTATAATAAATTAAATATAATAAACTTTTGGAGGTTTTTTATTGGCATATGTAAATCATTGTCGTGCCATAAAAGCAGTTAAAAATTGGCTTAAGTTAGACACCATTCTTCATTAGGAGTTCCAGAAAATGGTACTTTTAAAAGGGCAGAACAGTTTTTGAATTGAACATAAGAACCAATAATCATGTGGCAGATCTTCTTCACAGGACTGATTTCATATGGCATATAGTATAAAAGATACAATAAGACTTTTACTAAATTGTATACATACGCCCCGAATCTACGAGTTGTTCATCCTGATGCATTTATAAGGGTATAATGACAAGCTAGCGTAACTAAGGTAGTAGCACTACTCTTCTTCCTGACAGCATTAGGAATTTAATGGAAAAAGTAGAAAAAGACGTTAAAATTTCAAGTGTTACAAAAACCTCTCTGTGATTTCTTTTATCCTAACTTTAGCTCTATTGTAGAATATACTCCCCAAAGTTGTTAGATCAACACCTGTTCATGGCAAAAAAGGCTACGAGCCTTATATCAATCAGATCTCTTAGTCCACAGAGTCTAACCTGGAAAAATTTCCTGTGCAGCAAAGTGAATGTGAAGGCATCAGTGTAAATTTAGCTTCTCTGCTGCAAATGCCAAGAAGATGATACTTTATGTCTACACGTTCTGTGCTCATGCTGTTAGTAGAGGGCTGTAACCTAACAACTTCTTTCATGTTAAAACCCAATTGGTTTATCTTGTCAAATATTTACCTCTTCAGACCCTTTTCCTTTATTTCCCACCCCTTTATTGAAAGAGAAAGGTTGTGGTTTGATTTGTAAGATCAATAGAGTTACACAACTGGAATTAAGAAATGACAGCAGTAAATGGAACTGGGCGGGGGGGGGGAAGGAAAAACAAAGGAGGAGAAAAGGATGCATGTCACTAGAATTGTTAGCCCTACAGAATTAAAACTTTCAGCACTTGGAGAAAAGAAAAGAAAGTTGTTGGGCAGCAGTGTCTGATAAATGCACCTGGTTAGTCTGCCTGCTTCACCGAGAGAGAAACCTCATTTCAATGAGAACATTAAAATTTTTTACACGCTTTCTTAGCATCTAAACCAGTCTTTATTTATTCAGTGTGCTCTTTCTAGTTCTACTGAAGATTCACTGTGTAGCTTAGTAATCTCTGCTAATAAACATCTATCCTTTTGCATCCTATGGGGGAAAAAAGAGGGAATCAGAAGGTATTTACTCATTGAAGCAAAACACTGCTGCATTTTGAGTAACTCAATATACACAAGACAGTTCTTTTCACATTATCCAAACACAAACTAACGTTTATCTAGATGCTTCCAACTCCAAATGCTCTGGATGCTTCATCCCACAAATTGTAGGAGCAACCATGCCAAGCTTTAAAGCCTACATCATTTCCTTGCCATGCTCACAAAATCTTTTTTCTTGTGCAATTCCTCTACCTCACGCAAGTTGTTTCCATTATGAAGCAGACAGCTGCATAGGGAATTCTTCTGGAACCTGCTGCTCCACCAAGCATTTAAGGGCACCCTTCCCCTTCTCCTTTAATCCCTTTACAATGGCATGCATACCTTTGGAATAAACCAGGAGTTTTTTCTGCTTCTCTTCCTATCTATTTGTACCCTATGATACTATTATAATGGCCTGCCAAGTAAGGGATACAAAACTTGAGCAGCAGAGCTAATGGTTTGTTGATTTTGTGTTACACAAACACCAGGTTTTAAGCTTCTTACAAGATTTCTTTAGAAATTCAAGATCATAAGAGAAACATGGTTGGAAGGACAAGGAAGCATCCTTCACTTCAACAGCTGAAAATGCTGGAAAAACAGACACACACAAACACATAGTCCTGACCTGATGAAAATAATAATAATAAAAAAAAAAATATTTCATATGCTTATACTATAATGACTGCAACACCACTGCATCAGCTATTAGTATCATAGAATAGTTTTTTCTTGCATTAACCTGCTGATGTCCATAGAAGGATTTCTGCTAACTCAGATCTACTCTCTTCTGATCAGAGGAAAATGTGTTTCCTCTCCCACTTCTCTGGCCCTTTTTTCTCCTCAGAATCCCTGTTCTTTTGAATATCTGGCTTCAGCCAGCTGCTGGTGCTGTATACACACAGAGAAAATAAGCAGGGGAGGAAAAAAGGGAAAGCAGTGGGAGAGGAAGAGGAATATATCCCCTTTACACTTTTTCCCTTCAGGAAAGTAATTTTCCTCTTGCTCCTAATTCCAATTGCAGAACACTAGGGATGCACCTAATCTGACTTTCTGTTGCTAAAAGTATGAAATGATTACAAAAGTGTGGCTGAAATGAACAGTGATGTTACCATTTTGTCAAAAAGGCTTAGGATGTCCAGAACCAACTACTTCTTTCATAAGGAAGGAGGAAAAAAACAGGACCAAAATCGTTCCATCAGCAGAGCTGTTTTTTTTTCTTCCCTTTAAATGAAAGACCGAGGCGAACAAGACATATTCTGTGTCATGGTTTGTCACTCAGGACCAGCAGCTGGTGATTAAAAAACCTTATGGCTTTAAACCTGCTTCCCTGTAAAGAGGAATGGCAACATTCATCCCAATGTGCTGCAAACCTGAAACAACCAGGCAGAGCCTTGGGAAGTGGGCGAATAAATGAACATGCAATAGCTGAAAAGGAACATTTGGAAAAAAAAAAAAAAACACCATCAAAAAAAAGCCTAACACCTCAGGTTTGCTTAAGCTTCATACTAATATTTAAATTAAGATTCCTGTTGTGATGGCTGTCTATTATTTTACTGGTTTTCATGTTGCTTCTGACAGACTCTTGTTTAAGCCCCACAGTTCTTTCCTTATGTGGGAAAACAAGCAAGGAACAAAATGCAACAAAAACACCTCCATGAGTCTCCAGCCATGGGCTAATTTGCTCTTAGAAGAGAAAGAGACTGTCTCTCAAGGCTGAGCAGCACAACCATCTGCTCAGGTTGTGAGTGACGAGCTAACTGAGCTCAGCAGCAGGCAGCCATACGGTTATTTAACTCTGCCTTGACCACCAGCAGGAGGTCTCGGCACACTACAAAGGTTCAAAGGTAACAGGAGGACTAACACCTGGACAAGGCAGTCAGCTGGAAACATTTCCACTTGAGAAGGGCAGAAAAAAGGAGGGTTTAGAAACTAGATATCTCTGAAGGAGGAAACGGCATTTGAGCAAGCCCCTTCTCTCTTACCCCACCTCCCAGCTATACAGTGTTTTTGCTTCGGCTGGCATTCACTTCAGAGAGCGAGGGAGTCATGCCACAGGGGGGAAAGGGAGATCATATAGCAGCCAGAGGCAGATCAAGCAGATGCTTATCAGGGGTCCCCAATTAGAAAAGCTGCTTGAAGACCTGACCCAGATGACCTCTGTAGGATAGGTCAGCGGGCAGGTACACATCAAGGTGATGAATGCACATGGTACTCACCTGCTATAAAAATGCTCCCAAAGCAGACCTTTCTCAAAAGGTAACAAACTTACTTCTTCCATGACTCCCATTAAGTGAGCATTGTTTCTTCCATCTCTTACTAGCGTATGCCTCCCAAACCAGGTGTAGCCTATCGTCAGTTCTACAGCAAATTATTTGCTAAGCCAAATACTCTTGTAAGTATTCACATTACTAAACCAGACAATGGAGAAATATTCCTATGTCACAGAAGGACAGAGAAACACTACACAATGTCAAAGAATTAATCCACTTCACCCCCCAAAAGGCCAACAAAGCTGTCTGAAAACTACTTTTAAATTTCTGTGAAAATGCGCATAAGAGTATTTATAGTTTGCTTTAAATAAGAAGCCTCTCTGACCACAACAAAACCCAAGAGATGAGTTAAAAAAATTAGTCATAATACTTTAAACAGAATGTTTGTCATGTAAAATTATCTGACTAGATGAAATGGCTAATCAAATTATCTCCAGAGACATTAATGGGTAACTCACCTGGTTTACATTAAGCTGTTCTTAAGTATTTTGATGATCATCAGCATAATACTATCCAATCTGCCTGATGTGTTCTCTCAATCCACCAAAAAGTGCAGTTGTTCCTTAAGCTGCTCTACTTAGACTTCATACCCCAATCATTTGGGGTGATATTGTCATATTCCACGATACTGGCCTTAGTAGGCTTCATGCTGTATCTGCAATTCTCTGTATATGTTGCTTTAACTATAGGTTGGAGGAAGCATCATCTCTTCTAGTTAGCTGCATAAACTTGGCACAAACCCCTTATCGTGTGCTATAACAAACTCAGTAGAATTTATGCTTAGCCTTGGTTCAAATCAAATAGGCACTGCAAAATAATCTAGCTTAACAGAGATGAGTATTAACGAACACTGACCCATAACCCCACTTACTATGTTTTATTAAGCCTTTACTCTGTCTTCCAAGACTATCAATGGAAATGCCATCACCTGCCAGGGTGTGCTTACAGGGGCTTGAAAAGCTATGTTAAGACTACTTGCTCCTTCCAGGTCACCTGAAAGTCATTCTGAATGGGAGATGTATACATGCAGATCTGACACATCTAAGCACAGGAAGAGATGCTACATTAAATGCCAAACTTAATTAAATGATGCTGCTTCCAAAGGAATTTGCGTTAATTTCTTAGACAAGATTTTTTTTTTTCTAATGGTATTCTAATGAGAAATAAAGTTAACCAAGATGAATAAATGTTACAACAAATATTGAAAGAGAAGACTTCTAATTTATATCAATATCAGGTGTACAGAGAGTCTCCATTTCAGGCAATGCCCAGGCCTCAAGATCCTGACTTGCTGAATAGAAACCTTTTTTCTCCCATTGGATTGAAGAGGTTGATGGGATATTTTATTAGAGCTCCCTTTGGGAGGGTTTTCTGGGGTTTTTGTTGGTTTGGTTTGGTTTTTGTTTGTTTGTTTGTTTGTTTTTTAAATGTTTGCCTAAGTTGTAGCATTTCCACTATTACTGTATCTTACTCACTTTCCCAGTGAACATTTAGAGAATGCCGCACTCAGACTGCACCTCACAAAGGCTGCCAGTCCCACTGCCATCCAGTCACTGAGCCACTGAGGTGCATTTGCTTATTACTTTGAAGAGCTAGTAATCATCACATAGACATAGATCTTTAGAGATTTAAGTTAAGTGAGTCAGTGTGTTAATTATATGCTAAGGGAGTACACACAAGAAATGGAAAGTAGTAGTTTATTGCTTTCCCAAGTTTCTCAGGTAATTAGAGCAGCTTCTGGAGATACATGGCACTGTACCAGGATCTATCACCACAATAGGCTTCACTGTAAAATGCACAGAATTAATTTTTTAATGAAAATCCTCTACTGAGTGTCAGAGCCAAATTCACCTGATAAATGTCACTGAGCAACGTCATTACTGGCTCATCAACACAGGGTCTTTAAAGCAGATGGTAGAGCAATGCATCTTCAGCACTACAGCCTGTTAATATCAGCCACCTCCCATAAAAAAATTAAAATTGGCCCCCTGTCAGTCAAACATGACAGTACTTTGGATTTCTCCCTCATGATATTCTTTAGCCTTGAGGCAGATATGACAGGCGCCTTATTAAATTCCAAAAATAAAATGTAGCACAAGAAGGCAGTGCATTCCAATGAGACAGCAGACTTGTTAAAATGCAACATGCATAAAACTTACTTCATTTCATTTTAGCTATCATCAGTTTCATCTTTTAAAAAACCCAAATAGCAACTTTAGAAATGTGGTGTTTGTTGTATATAAATTAAAACAACATGTCATGCCTTATATTTCAAAGTCGTTAAAAGTCTTAATAGGCATTGCAGATATTCTGGTTATATTTATGAAAATAAAAGCTGGGATTTCTATTCACTGTTCTATGTTCAATGTTTGTGTTGTATTATTATTGATCCCAATCTGCACAGAAGGCATGGAAGCTAGCTATCCTGTTATACAAGAGCATCACTAAATCTGGAAGATTTTTGTACAAGCATGGGGACTGGTTTATACATATCACGTTCTCCAACTATATAAAACAGGAAAACAAAGTTAATCTCATTTTAAAAGCTTCCAAGTTGAATCAAAAGACTGTTGAGAAAGCAGTTAAAGCACTCACAGGTAAAGACACTATTTTACTTTTAATTTAACTACACCCCGTAATACATGGAGTTAGGATTATCAAGGCATATTAAGGCAGCTTCCACTGAATCCCACTAAAATTCAGACCTGTAAATCACAAAGGTTGCTTTGAAATTCCCTAACATAAGGTGGAATCCTGGGTGCCATAAAATCAGTCAGATTTTGCTTCCAAGGTCAACAAAATCAGCATTTTCTTTATAGTTTTACATATATTTCTAAAATAACACATGAGAGTATAAGGATTGCTCCTACCATCTTAGGTACAAGGTATACTGCCTGAATGCTCATAATAAACATGTAAGTAGTGGGACAATTCCACCAAAAATTTAGCATGTTTTCAAGTAGCTCAAGTCATGCATTTGTTGAAATGTTTGTAGGATTCAGACTGAAGCAGTATATAGCTGGGCCCTCCTCACTTGGGATATTTTGCTTCCTTCCCAGGGCTTATTAAAGGTTACTACATTCCTCTACAAATATCCAGAGAAAGCTCATACACGCGTAACTAAACCTCCAGCACCATCACTTTCTGTATCTCAGTATTCCGCATCCTTCAAACTCAAAAAAAGACCTGTTATTCATGCCAAAGTCTCATCTTGCTTCCTGCTTCAAAACTGTGGACAAATAGATGCCTGTAGTGAACATGGTGTCTGTTCTAGTTTGTGCCACGCTTGATTTTTAATGTCAAGTGAGGTTTAGATGGTCATGAACTTCCTGACAAGAGACTCTTTATTCATTCCCAGGCTTTTATATGTATTGTACAAACAGCTTCTTCATGTCTGCAACACACTACACCCTCTTTTTTCAGTTGCTTTGCCTCCTAGACATTAACTCCTATGGCTTTGCAAAATACATGCCAAAGTCTTCTTTCACTTTTGAAGTAAAACAGGACTGATTTAAAACAAATGCTTTCATTTTGACAACACATTTGCACAAACAAACTGTGTCAATGTTCATGTGGCAATAACAGAGGAAGACAACTGAGTTCTGCACTTCTCAGGAACTGCCCCCAAAATGTCAGTGATCACAACTCTTGCCAACACACTCTGAAAATGAAACAGAAATGGGTTCATCTTTTTCAGCACAAGTCTTTTATGTCTGTTCTCCATGTACAGTAGTTGGTTTCAAATGCTGACTGTACCCTCATCTGAATCCTATTTTAGGAACTGTAACCAAAGTGTTACATGATGCATAGAATGACATTTTCTATTGCCAAAAGCATGCTCTAGAAGCAGAACAGAGCCGGAGGAGGAGGAAAGGGAATCTATTCCCACAAGGCCTAAATGTTGTTATCTCTAACTGCCAAACACATGACATCTTGCTGCCACTTCAAAGCATTTCTTTAGTTCCTTGTATAATGTTACTTTTATTTTTTTCCTGAAGCAAATGCCAGCTCTTCCAAATTCTACTTAACCTGTGTATGTTTAGTACCCTGAGAGGCTGTGCCAATAGCAAACCGTAAAGCAATACATACTTCATCATTTTTATATATATCTATATACATACACACATCTCACAGAATCAAAGAAAAACTCCTATTGCAAGGCCTTCTGGAGGTGACCCGGTGAGAGACTCTTCTCGAAGCAGGGATAACTTCAAAGTAGGAGTCATTTTGCTCATGATCTTTTCCAGATGGGTTTTGACTATCCAGACATAGAGATTCCACCACCCCTCTGGGCATCACTGCCCATGCCACAAATCACCACTCTCACCATGAAGGATTTTTTCCCTTATCTAGCTGAAGCATTCCTTGCTGCAACCTGTGGCCATTGCTTCCAGCCCTTTTGCTGCACACCTCAAAGGAGAGCAGGATTGCCTTCTCTGCAGTCATCCACCAGGCAGTCAAAGACAACAATTAGATTTCCCCTTAGTTTTCCCTCTTGAGGATGAACAGCAGTGGGTAATAATTATCTCCCTCAGCCTGCTCACTATACTCTTGCTTGGTAGCCTAGTATGGGCTCAGGCTTCACTGAAACAGGAGACCAGCGTGTGTATATACACACACACTCATAAAGCAAAAGTGCTGAAAGAATCAAAGAAGAACTTAACTGAAAAGGCTTATGTTTAAAATTTTAATTAAAAAAAAAAAAAACCAAAACAAAAAAACAAACCAAACAAAAAAACAAAAAAAAAACCCAAAAAAAACCCAAACAAACAAAAAAAAAAAACAAAACCAAAAAAAACCAAAACCTCTACAAATTACTCCACGGTATATGACAGGGCTCTGTAAAATATCTGTGTTTTTCATAAAATCTCCTGGTAATAAAGGAAGGGAGCTTAGCAGTATGTGAAGGCTTTAGATTAACACAACTGTACTTAAAAACACATAGTTAAAACTTGCATTTGGATCAGAGAAAATAAGCAATCTAAATGTATATTCTCTTCCCAACACTACTTTTGCTTGGCTATTAACATTTGTATTAGGGCCAAAATAACCCTTAGATAAAAATTAGATGATACCATTCATTTTTTCCACATGCAAACATGAGTGATATCACAGTTGTCTGAAGAGGCTAAACAGTAGTGTGAACGTCTTACCCAACTGATCAGGTTGAAGGATCATCTGCAATGAATTTGGGGCATCTGACTGATCTAAAAGACTCTGTTTTGTTGGTATCTAGTACCGTAAGCTGAAAAGTCACCTATAGTTGCTTTGCAACTATAGCAAGTCTCCCAGTACCAAGGCAACAATGACGTGTCATTTGGGATCCATAATAATACAGTTTTCCTCCAGGAAATCATTCGTATTCCTTTGTACTCCATAAATCTTTTGAGCTGTCCCTTGAACAAGCCCTCTGCAATTCTGTTTTGCCTTCACAACACTTTGGTTTTCAGTAACTTTAAAGATTTTTGTTTGCTTCTCAGCATTAAAGCACCTGGTTTTAATTAGCTGTCATACCAGCATTGTCTTTGCATGCTTTTATGCGCTCACATCATATTACATATAAGCTTTTTTTTTTTTAAACATAATAATAAGTGGGATGGATTTGTCTAATGGGAGAAAAGAAAGGCACAAGTCTGACACAAATTGTCACAGAAATCATTTGACATTCACCCTTTTCAGAGGAAAAGGACAAAAGCTAAAATCGTTAAGTCTCCTGTATCTGTGAGTACAAGCAAAAGAAGATTTTAAATGTAAAGATATGTTGTTACTGAGGGAGTGAAATACTAATGAGATGATGTAACTTCGGTGTGAAACTAGCAGTACTAAAAGCTGTTAAATCTCTGACTGGACTCAAAATTACAATTATCATCATCCTGAACAGACAGATATATAAGCTGAGAGATCAAGCTAGGAAGAGTTTCTCATTTCCTTTTTCTCCTCAATTGGCTAAAATATTTTAAAATAACACACAAGCTGCAGGTAACATTTGCCGACTTGATCTTTCTGAAATAAAAGGAAAATCCTATTGTAGAACCTTATGCCTTATATCTGTGTTGATGGGACCGTATGGTTCATACCCACATTCATGCCCACCAGGTAGAGGATAGAGAAATCCCCATTTCATAAAGAGAGGTGTAGAGAAGGGGTTTTATCCCAAATTCATGTCAAAGCTAAGAACTGAAATTAGACCTCTTGAAAATATTCCAGTATCTTAACCTCCAGATCTTTATTCTTTTCTAAATGGATTCTCCAGCTATTAAACATTCCAGCAGCTAACTGGATTACCACATCAGCAATCAATCACATTTATAGGGTATTAAATTTACTTGGAAACTTGATGGCTGACTTCAATCTAGAGGGACAAGATCAAATTAAAATTCCTACTACATTGTGTGGAGCACTGTATTTTGTTTTTTGTAGGAAGAAATTGGCAAATTGCATTTGATTTCTTGTTTTGACATGTTACTTGGCATATTAATAAACTAGAAACATTATGCTGCTTAAAGTCATGATCTCATTTTCCCCAAATTTATCTTAAAGCACTTTTTGAGAAGGAAATAGGAGATTCTTGTTCACTTACCCATTTTGATACTTAGCTTTTTCTTACTGGAGTGGAATTTACTAAAATAATTCACCAGACCAAAATCACTGTAAGACAACCTTTCCCCAAAAATACAACAATTACCATTCCTATTTCTTATTCCAATTTGTAATCTGAAATGCCACCATGGGTTAATATTGCAGTTCAGTTTCATAACTGACAAGGGTTACACGTAATCAACTATAAGCTTGTTTAAGAAGAGGGGGGCAATATTTCAATTGCACATCAAAACCAAATATGAATAAGCAATGAGAAATTAAGTAGAAGGGCATAATGGGGAGCTACCATCATTTGGAAAAACAGGCATTTGAAATGAACAAGCTGATGTTTGATACTGCTCATTAATTTCCAACTGCTGGTAAGACTAAGTCCTGTGCCCACAGAGTTTCCAACAGTAAAGGTGAGAGCTACCCTGCCCTCCAGAAAAACTGCTGTAGTAGATTCAAGACACCACTGGGAGCATCATTTCCAACCTTCCACTATCATCTGCCCACGTTTTTGGGTCCCTGAGAAAAGGTTGTGCCCTTATAGAAGACTCTTCAGCCAAGTGATCTTGGACCTTGAACATGTTTCCACTGAATGTATCACTCCACATCAACTGACCAGTGCTAATCATCAGTTACTGAAGACATTATAATTGTAAAAGACTATATGAAAACAACAGCTATACTAAACTTACTACAAAGACTATCTTTCAAAAGCAGGATTTAGGTACCTAAGCAGCTTGCACTAGCAATCCTGTTTTAGCACACCATAAAATACTTTCATTTTCACTGGAGGACAAAATGAAGATTTCACCCTTGAGGAACTGCTGCACGTGTTTCTGAATCAACTAGCTTTTTCCTGTTGTTGTTCAGGCTGCATCATGCAAAATAGGTAAAATTTTTAACCATGGAAAAAATATGTAATGTCTAAGAAGGTTAAATCTTCCAACAGGCCATTACATCTTGCCTGAGACAGAAAGGGTAGGACAAGATGAGCAGATGGATGATGCACAAGTGAACGCCCACAGAGCCTTTTCCCTGAAATGGTCAAAATACTGCAGGGATACAAACTGAAGAACCTGTGAGACTATTAAATGTTGCAGCCTATGCTACCACTCACCAGTTTTTCCTAGCGAGCACAGAAAGCAGTGAGGCCCTTGGCTCCACTCTAGCCATCCCCAGAGGGCACAAGAAGCTCTCAGTCCTTGTGGCACCTCTACCATCAGGCGAAGTCTTCCATTGTACTGAAAATATAAGGGGAAGAAAATCTCCTTGCACCTTTCAGCTGTTTCCAGCCCTGGATAAAGACATGCTATAGCCCTTCCTCTTTGTTTCCAGTAAAGAATAAGAAAAAAAAAACCCAAACTTTAAAAGAAATCTTATTCTTCCACTATTAAATATTGACACAATTTTACATGAAACAGGTGTCCTGGTGAACTAGTAGAACAAACATTAAAAAAATGTTTCTAACAATGTAGATGTTTATAATAAATGAATTTAAAAATAAAACCAAACAAACAACCTAACAGCTTTAAAATATTCCCACCCTCTTAGACAACATTAGCACTCATCACACAGTAACTCAGGAGAACCTGAACTAATCTGAAACCATGGAAGTGCACAGTGTCCACTTGTAATCATACAACATTATCTCCTTGTTTCCCAGGAATGCCTTATGTCATATAAAATACTTGTTAAAACCTTATTATGAGCTTTGAGAAAATACTAGCATTATATCAGTACATACTCTTTTAGTGATACAGAAAAAAAATTCTTTCATATTTGTTCTATGAAATACAGAATTTGGTGCCTTCACCAATCTTAGTTTGGCCAATTAAGTTTAATCAATCAATAACATAATTCTTATAGAACAAATCTGTAAGAAGTGTGTTGCTTTCTTGCTATTTTTTTCTTTAATTTTAAACGAAACATGCATATACTTATTGAATGCATACAATGGTATTTTTCAACTACCAAACCAAGAAAAAAAAAATCTGTATTTTTTAAAATAATTTACAAAGTCTCATAAAATGTAAGCATCTGTCTCCAAAGATATGTAACATGTACTGTTAAAATCTCTGCACAAGACTCTAACAAGATGAAACAGCTAAAAACTGGGATGACTGTGTTGCTTATACCAATACTGATATCACACATCTAAACATTTAGATAGCCTGCTCAAATAAGTCTGAATTTAAAGCCCTACAGTTTACATTGTATGCTTAGTGTTGATACGAATTGAATCTTTACCATGTTATGTGCAAGTTGTCCACTGACTGTGCGTATTTTGAAATAAATTCACTACATTTAATCCCAGGAAGGATGCTTTGTGGGCAAAGCACTCAAGTAGGTCACCATAAAAACTAGAGAGAGAGATAAAAGATAAAAAGATAGAAAAAAATATGATTTCAAATATGATATTAAACCCATTCATATTCTGTCCCCATCATCTCATATTCTTCTTGGAAGAAATAAGTTTTTAAACTGTCAAGACAAGCTTTATGTGCATTGTTCATTTCAAGCAACACCCTTAAAAAAGAGAAAAATGTTTCAATCCAACTGACTCACCTACTATATGCCTTTTAGTCATATACACATTATGTTATCCTGCAGTAAATGCTAGAGCAAGAACAATCTCATATAAGGAGTCCTTTTGTACATTACCACTTAGGATATCAGACTGCTTTCTACCAGGGTCCTAATTTCACTTCATTTTATCATAAGCAACCCCAGGGGTTCCTGAGATTGTAACACTAACAGAGCCCCTGAGGGCAGAAAGGGAATGAGAGGGTCAGGTTTGATTTCAGCTGGCAACATTAGCTGTTGCTTCCCAATGAATTCTGACATGGTACCCAAATGAAGGATGAATGCTTTTCAAAGTAAGCACAGACAAAGCAATATTAAATATTTAATTTCCAGAGGCAAAGGGCGAAGTCCCAGAGCTCTAAGGAAGCTAATGGACCTCAAGCTAGATAAGCTGATTTTAAGTAGTAAATACCCATGCAGAATCTACAGCAAACTCAAAGGTTTTATTAGGGTGGGGAAAAAAAGATACTGTACTAAGAAATTCAATCCGTGTACAGATAATTGAGATTATATGAAATTAACAAATACGAAAATCAGTCCTAATTCTCCACTGGCACAGCTCTCCTTTAGTCTCTGAAGTCAGGGTGGATTAACAGTTAGCACTAAGCTTACAGGAATAATTTCAGCACATTCTGGAGCATTATGGTATTGCCTTTCATTTCAAATAGGAGTAAAGCTTTTACATATACTTCACAATTTTAAGAAAACCAGTGACGGCCAGTTAGTTGTATTCAAAAGTCTCCACAGGAATAGCGAAGAGAGAACTTCAGTTCTCTATCAGTGAATTTCCCTCAGGATTTGTGGCAGTTCCCCTGGTTTTCTCCCGTTTAAAGCACAGGTGCACACATGCACACAGATCTTTATTTTCTCCTTTTTGTTATCAAATAAATAGCCATAAAGATTAATGTTTTGGGGCATTGCTAGTGTAGTGACAACGCTGTCATCCATCAGAGGTTCAAGTCAACAGAAACTTGCGATGTGCTTTGCACAGCACCTAACACCCACTGTCACCTTTGGAATTTTGACTCAGATTTGAACAGTTTTGTCAGGTCCAGTCTCCGAATTAAACGGGAGGTTCAGACTGTACGGGTGACCTGTCTGCGAATGGGAGGCAAGAGGGCTGGCAGTTACTGTTCTGTAAGAAGTATGGTAGAAGTTCTGAGAAGAATAAAACAAAACTTTGTTTGGATGCACTTTCCACAAACAAAATTGCAAGAGCAAACTGAATACTTCTAGCCAATGCTACATTTTCACCTCACCCCTACTTCCCACTTTTCCTTAAAAAACATCTGGAAGAAAACTTTTCATTCAGAGACACCACCGCAGAGCTTAAGCGTAAGAAAAGGCTTCAGAATCTTTTTGCCTCAGCCGCCTTCATGGGACTGACTGCCTGGCCAGGCTTGCCCAGCGGAGACAGCACAGCTGAGAAAGTACCTTACTGTCTCCAGATTAATCATGTGTGATATTCAGAAAGTGAAGGCAGATGCTACTTTTATCCAGCTGAGGATTGCTGAGGTAACCATTATTTATCATGTTTTGATATTTATACTTTATCCGATAATTATTTTCCTGTTATGACAGGAGCTAACTTATCATTTTCCATATGGCCAGAAAGGTATTAGACCTTCGCTAATTATAGATAAAGCTGTATTAATGGCTACTGAGCAACAACATCATCTGTGATGCTGAACAGCAGCCTGTAAGCCATGAAGCCTTCCCTCCCACGGCAGGTGGATAAATAGAAGCTCTCAATAACAAGTTTCTGTGCACTAAAATACTGAAACTTGTTTAGAGAGAATGAGAATGCTCATGTTCCTGCTTCACAGAGCTTATATTATTTGCTTATTTTATGCCTATAATGCTTGTGTGTTTGTCCCAGTCATATCAGGTAGTCCACTAAAAGCTACTGCCACTTTAAAAAAATTTCTTCTATCCTATACCATCACAGCGAGAACAGCACTTCTATGTATTCTTATAACAACAAAGACAATGTTACAGCTGGCCCATAACATCAATGCCTGATCATCATTTGCATCAGAAGAAATACTGAAGCATAAATATTAAGATGACTGAAGGCCCTTTGGTACATACACAAAAAGGACAAGCAGCTGCTGAGAGCGAGTAAGTCTGCTTGCATTTCTGCATAAGCCTTAACAAAAGGCTTTTTCATGCCTTTTCTACCTCTCTCTCCATTTCTTCCTTGCAGGTTCTGTCCTATGATCACACTCCTTACTGTCAGAGCTCGGAGAGCAAAGCCCACTAATTCTCCTCCTTAGCAGACCCAAGGATGCAACTTTGTGCAAGATGAGACCCCCACCTCCTCCAGGTGTGTGGGGGTGTGCTTGCCTGGCTACTGGAACTGAGGGTTAGGGCTGCATGATAGGAACAACTGGAATTTGCAGGCATTTGTTTTGAAGTGACCTTGGCCAACAGCTGCCTGGTAGGGTGGAAATTGATTGCACTGCTACTGGAATGATCCAGTTTCTGAAAGTAACTGGTTTGCCAGATAACCGTCAAAACGCAATGCAACTAGCATGCTCTTATACTGATGCCTACTCCACCAGATACAGTAGCTTTCATTAAGGTCTTCAGCTAAATAAAAAGGAGTGTGGCAATAAACAAAAATCGATTTCACCATTTATTCCTTGTGCTGCAGACTGCTCCCACCAAATACTGTTCAGAGTTACTCTGTGTGCAATATGGGCTGTAGCACCAACTAAAAACTCAAAACTGTGTTATACTCTTGAAATTGCTCTGGAATTTTCTTGATGTTTACCTTGCCAAAAGATTTAAGATGTTCTCCATCCTGGGATTTGGGGAATTACTATTTCAGGATGTTTACCTACTACCTGCAAGAGACTGCAAGATTTTCTTGACAGGAGCAGTAACTCAGGCAAACGGGACTTACAAGTTTGGTGGCACGTGAGTGGTGAGTGGCCGTGTCTTCTTCCATGCATCTGGATCAATGTGCCCAAGAAGGGGAGCTCTGAGCAGTTGGGCTCCCTTTCACTTACTGGGTATAGGACTGGGAGAGAGGAAGAGATACGGCTTTTCTCCAAATTGGACTTCTCACCAGATCGGCAGAGGAGCCAGGTCAGCTTTTCTGACACAGAGAAACCATTGAGGCAAAAATTATTTCCCCAAAGCGTAATTATATCCCAAAAGCCAAACTGCCATCGCTAGATCTGGCTTTATCATCTGTAAAGCAGTAGTATCATCCGAATGGCCCATTTGTCTTCACTCACCTCTGACTTTTAATCATTAGGCCTAAAGAAGCTTCACTGGCTCCCACGCAGTCACATCAGTGTATGATTTTTTTTATTACTTAGAACAATACAAAAAGAGTTTTCTCTTCCAAGGATTGAGAATGAACAGGGGTCCCAGAATATTTTTCATTATTAAATTCAGCTTGAGCTCAAACATAATACCAAATTTACAGAGAGAATCTATTTTATATGGTACACTGCAGCAATAATTGCTCCTCTCTCCCTCTTTCAAAACATTTTCCATGAGAGTTTCAAAGTACGCGCCTTTATTGATAATTTCTATTCAGAATTATCTTAATTAAACTTTAATTTTTTTAAAGTACTCATGCACAATGTAACGAGGTATAGATTTTGGGGCAACTTTGTGTAATAGGGACCTCACAGTTCTATGGCACTCAAAGCGCCCGCAGTAAAACGAAGCACCAAATATTCACCAGTAAGAGATCACATGCAAGCTGCAATGCAACTGAGCACAAGTTGCATAATTGCACATGAATGAGATGTTCATAAAATAGATACTGACGCGCTCCCTCCTTCCCACCAGTACTCTTATCCTAACATCTCTCCAGATGTGTACATTTATTCCACTACAGCAGCAAATATACATCCAAATTGCACCCCATTTAGGTGCAATGAAAGCAGCTTCTCTGCTGAATATGATGGTTTGATAGGCATGGAGTCCATTTAAACATTTACATACATAATTTCAACATATGTACAGCAATACAGAAAAATCCAGCTGTGCCTTTGGGCGTTCCTGGTTGTTCCAAGTCAAAAACTGCAGGGCCTGACAGGTCACTTCAGGATTTAAACTAGAAAGTCAGCTTCTCATTGCACCAAAACTCCTGCTTCTTTTCATTTTGTTCACTGGACATGCATAGTTTGGACAGCCGCAGCCTTGCTCAAGTATTGACCTAAAACAATGCATAGAAATGTATAAGCCTGCCCTATGACAATCTTTAAGCTTTCCTTTTTCCACGATTAGTTCTTCCTCTTCTGCCTACAACTGTATTTTTCTACCCTAGAAACCCATTAGCTCGAATTTATATCTGGTCAGGAAAAGAAGGTAGTGTTCAAGTATTTAAAAAGTCTGTTAGGATTTGCCTCAAGGAGACTCATAGAAACATAAACTAATATAAAATTCATACACCCCAATCTGCACTTTTCAGCTTTGTACAGTCCCATGCATCCAATTCTAGCTCTAATATCCTTTTAATATCATTTCCCTCTCTGCCTTCGGCAAGCCCTATAGCATTCACCTTTGTCCTCAGAGAAATCTAGGTTAACATTACATTTGTGTAGCAGGTTCTACATTTTTTATTTTATTGGAAAAGCAGTCTAGCATGAAAGAGTGAAGGCACAACCTTAGAATTACCTGAACCAGTGGAGAGAGATACTTCCAATCACCAGGGGAAAATCACTTAATACAGTTCAGTCCTCTTATGAGACAATCTATTTGCCAGACAAAGCAATTATTTCATTTGGGTAGCCCTTGCATCACGCTATGAACCTAGAGGCTAAAGTGGGGTTAAACATTTACCCATTTTTTTGAATATTGGGTAGTAACTAACCTACCAAAATCTGTCATAACTTTATTCTTTCTTATAGGGAAAAAGCAACGTATAGACGTATAACCCAAAATTTAAATTATTTTTAAAACTTGTCCTGTAAATTTATAAAAAGATTAAACCAAAGCTTACCATAAAATGACAGAAAATCAACCTGAAACCTTAACATACTTTTCCATAGAATTAAGCCTTTGACAGACTGTTTTATTCTTCTTTACATAAATTTCTCCCAATCCTAAGAAAATATAGGAAAACCCATTTATCTCTAGATGCACAGCCAGTGTTTATCTAAATTTTAAATGGAGGGTCAGCAATAATGGTACTTGTGGAATCTATTTTTCTTGAATAGCACAACATCTAAAGCCATGTATGTTTCTCTTTGGTTTAGAAATAAATACTAGCAAATTTATGCTTCAACTGATCATGTCAGAGAACTGAAGGGCTAAATTTCTTCAGGGATAAGAAATAAACCAGTCTTCATGCTTGCTCAGACCTATATCCCTCATGGATGTAACAAAAATGCTTAGGTAATTCTCATAGATTTCTGCAAACATCCTACATGTCAAACCGAATTACACACACACTTTCAGAACAACAAATTTAGGCAAACTCTAAAGGCTGAAAGAATTATTCATGCACTTCTGGAAACTCTGGTATGAACACTGGACACCATAAAACCTTATGCAAGATGCTTGCTACCTGCTTTCCAAGTCACAAAAGATTATCATCTATTGCTTGTGCATCTTCGATTGGTGTTGTATAAACCTACAAGTCCAGTTCTTGCACTGGGAGCTACCACAGGTCAGTGCTGACAGAAAAAGCAGCACTGCTTTAAGCCAATCTGCCTCAGACACAAATGGTTGCTTGTTATGGATTTATACACTTACGTGCTTGTGTGTGTATGTGTGTTCATTCAAAGAACTAAGTTAATACACAAAGGAAGCAAATACAGTTTACAAAGATGACAAAAAGACTAAATACCAGCCCTAGTATTTATATTCGAAGAAGGAAAACAGAATATACATTCTTTAAAACTCTCAAACTCTGCAAATGATGTTGCCTGGTCTGTTTCCTGTAGAACTTCTCATTTCATTTTGGTATATCGGAAACACAGAAGAAAGTACAAATGTAAGTAAAGCTGAAATGAAAGCAGTAGTATCAGCTCCCTTTGAATTTATTCCATAAAAATTAATTAGCTGAATTTGAAATAAGCAAATCCCACTAAAGACAGTATTAGTCCCAGCAGAGGAAAGCTCTAGAGGAACAAAGCTCCACTGCATCCCTTGCCAGTCTCAGAGCTAGCAGGGGGGTACCATGATGCGAGTCTGCTGCACGTGAATTCAGTACATAGACGCATCCAGGTCACCCTAATGCCACAGCACTTCTTTACAGGCTGTCCCTGGTGAGGACTGAGACCTTCTGCAATACCTGGGGGAAAAGAAGAAAGCGGCTGTCAGATGACAGGGTCTGTGCCAAGCCGCAAGCATGGGCGCAGCCTCCACTTCCAGCTCATCAAGAACAGACAGCCTGCTTGATCGCACCCTGCCTCTCCTCCTTCACAAGGAAAAGAGGAGGAAGAGTCTTTAGGGGTGGGGGAGCTTAAGATGTGCCCCAATATCATCTGAGCATACAGCTGGGATGCAGGAAGATTTTGAACCTCGGGATAAGGACTGTGGATCTTCTGCCACAAGGGCTAGCACATGTTTTACAGGACTAGCCAATGCACTCAGACTGAAACACTTTAAGGAGACTTTTCAAAAATCTAGCAAGGAGTATTATATGTTTTTATATATATGTATGTGTATACATGCACAAATATATGTACATACAGACACTAATTTTCAGTTCAAAATGAACTTCACTTCTACAGTCCAGTGGTACTGCTTTCTTCTTGTAATTACGGGCTTATAAATACAAGTGTTGACCCAACCTTACCTTTAGTATGGTGAACATCTTGCTATAATAATGAAATGAGCACAACATAAAGACTTATCTGGATATTACAATTCTAGCTGTATGCACTTAGCCTGCAATGAGGGATTGAATTTAAATGTTTATAGCTTTCCAAACACTATTATGCGCTTGCAAATGTTAATTCAGTTTCAATGAAAGAGTCAATTTTTTTTTTAACAATATAGAATGCATTTTAATACACTATTACGCACAATAGGCCGACAGTGAATGGACTCATAATTGATTTAGAAGCACGTTCTACCATCCTGCTACCTCTATCTCTTTAGTAAATCATTTTTTAATCGGGCTAGTCTAAGCTGACCCATACAGAGCTTTATTTAATTTATTATGGAATTTATATATAAGGTTGACTGGTAATGCATGGCTACAGCAGCATTAAACAAATTGTACAGTGAATAACAAAGAGGAGAAAGAGAACAAGAATTCAAATAGCCTAAGCATATTGCTGAGGTTAAGACAGGTTCCAAATGAGCAGTGTTATTCAAATGCTTCAGAAAGGGAAAGAGGAAAAGGGCTCTGACACCATTATGGTTTGTACAAAAAAAATGGACGGGTTTGAATCAATTATTAAAGGAAAGATAAGGGAGAGAAAAATCTCACCAAATGCATTAGCTGACTCTTATTCCTCCTAATGTAAAGGAGGATAATAATAATAAAACAAGAAAGATAGGCTGAATAATCACTCCTAAGTTCCAAAGTTTTTCTGTATGTTTAAGAAACTTACTGAAAATATTAACAAGGACAAGGGACTGAATCAATGCTACAAGGAGAGTTTTTCTGTTACCTAGGAAGTGTAACATAAAGCCTAGCAAAGATTCAGAATAGGGACTACCAATCTATAGCAAGTATTTCATAGATTATTTGCAGAATATTTTAATTCAAGATGTCTAAATATGTGTACATATTTGTATTACACATGCACACACACATACATATAGATACACATTAACATACATATACTTTTTTCCCAGTTTAAGAAAAAAAAAAAAAACAGAAAAGATTGCAATCTTTTCCTTGGAGGAGATAGGGAGCGTTTGTTTGGCATCATTCAGTTTGTGCATGACCTGCTACTGAATGGGGGGAGTTGTCACTGCCACCATTGCCACATCCACAAGGACAAAGGAAAGTGTGTGCATGGCAGCTCACTGCTCGCATGGGGAGGGTTCAGCAAGAAAAAAACAGGCTGGTGCATCTACCATAGCTAAATACAATTCCAAAAGCAATGCCTACAATTTTTATGCTATTTTTTTCCCAGATATGTAAAAACATTGCATAGAAGACCTTATGAAAATAAACACAGGAGATGGACAAAAGAAAGTATCTTTTGACAATGAAGAGCACCTGCTCTGCAAGCTAGATAGTGCAAAAGATCTGTAATAGGATGGGAGCCTTTCCCCAGTGACCACTGGCTTGAAACCACCTCCAAGTCATTATCTAGTTGCCATCATTCACAACTGGTTTGGTAGTCAACTCAAAATGAGCTGGTACTCTCAAGCCCAAGGTCCACATCATAAATTGGCAACCTCAATAGAGTCTCGTCAGTGAGGTCAAGGATTGAATGGGCACAGAGACTCATCTCTAAAGATGATCTCTCTAGGTCAGGGTTCAGACATATTTGTAAGAGAAGCATGCCCTGCCACTGTCTCTTGCTGTACAGCTTCTGCAGAAAAATACGGGAATTCATCTTCAAGTGCTGTCACAATCCAGCACCTTTCACAAGGATTAAGTGCCTATTAAAAAAATACATTTATCAGCAGGAAGACGAGCCTGTACCTTTTAAATCACACCTGTCATTATAGCAATACTTCCCATTGTAAAGTTACGAACAAACAAAAAAACAACAGAATGAGTACAGTCAATCTTATTTCAGTCTTAAAAAAAGAAATTGCAAAGCTTATACACAATTCTAATTCTACAGATGCTGCGAGGGTTCTCCCTCCTGTAATTATGGCAGAGAAATCCATAAACATATCAAGACTAGGCAAAGCCAATTCTGCTAACCCAAAATACTCACAAAGACAGCAAATGAGTGATTTCAGAAGACCCTGTAGAAATCACTTTCCACTTCAGCTTGTCCACAAGAAAAAAAAAAAAGGATCAAATCAAAAGACATTATTCATTTTATTTGACACAGGCTGTAATTTCCATTGAAAGGGGTATGTTAACATGGCAGGTAAACTGCCACAGCTTGATTGGAAACCCAAGCCTTTCTTGCATGAAATTCAAATTGCGTCCAATGCCACCCCAAGAGGCTTCTGTTCCATGGGAGTCCAGCAGTAATTCAATCACTAAACTGCTTTAGCTGGCTGACCGAGGATTACCTCAGAGCATGGCACACCTGGCAGTGCTAGCCACTTGCCACGCACTTGCGGACCCCCTTGGCTGAGGAGAAAGTACATCAGTGAAGTGCTGCTCTGACTACCACTGTCAAAATGATCTCCAGGGAATTCTGAAGGCAGGGTGATGCTAAGCCTGCTTTCTCCAAGACCAGAAGCCAAACTTCATCTACAGAGACTTCAGGCTCTTACAGCCTAAAGGTCAGTAGGGAGTCCAGGTACTTCCTTCATGGCATGTTTTGCACAAGCTGCACAGTAAGGGCTGTAGCTTGCCACATTACCTCATTACATTCTCTTATCCCTAAGACCAAGATTGTGCTGTGAAAGATTTTCATATCCTGTTTAGGGCCAAATAAATAAGGTGTATGAATAATGAAGCTATTACAAATGTTACATCCTCTATAATCATCACACTTCCAAAGATTTGAATATATAAAAAGTGCCACATAGACAATGTAGTTGTAAGTATAAGTAGACTTCTCCAATCCCCTCCAATATGCAAAAGAGAAGGTCAGCGATATATTACACTTGATGCTATTTTGACAGAGTGGATTACTTCAACAACAGTTCATGCATATTTAAATACAAATAACAGAATTGTCTATGATCTGCAGCTTTAAGTGCCCAAAACACCAGATGTCTACAGCGCAGTGGACCTTCATATTCAGAAAAAGAAAATAAATTGGGACTCAACTGACTTATCAATGAGATCAGTGCCAATTCTGCAACAGATTAAGTTTTGATCATAGTACAATTGGGTTCTGCAACATCCAGCTAGATAAAGAATGAAAAAGAAAATAAAAAAATTAAACAAGAAGAAAATCAGTGACAACAGCAAAATAATGCTCATGAACTACATTATGGAAATAGATGAAAAATCCATATGAGCTTTTTCTTTAATAAAGCTTCTCCAAACCACATAAACAAACCCTGAGCCACATACAATTGGTTTGCAGAAAGAGGAAAGCCTGAGGCCAAGGATATCAGCAAAAGGGACAAAATACAGAAACCAACTATGTAATCCAAATCATGTGAAACCCTACACATCTAATCCAATATCCTGTGTAACCCCTTCATCCCTCTTTGTCACCGAGGATGTTAGAAGGGAGAAGCAGATCCAGGCAGGCCTTGATAGTTTTCCCCAGCTCACAGAGAAATTCAATGACTGTTTCTACAAAATCTGCAGGAACAACTTACTACTACTGTGGCAACAGCTTGGAGGCATCCATCAAGGATCAAGATCCCTCATGCAAGAGACTACATACATGCATAAAACATAAAGCTCACTTTGGCTGCAATCTCTTTACATTTACTCAGCAATGACATCTTGAAGATACACGAGTATCTCTGAAGAGTGTAACCCTTAACAGTATCCCTAGTAGCAAAATGACGATAGAAGGTGTGCTATTTGGAGGCCAGAGATAGCAAAAAGTCTAGCAGTCCAGAGTGAAGGAACCTTTGTCAAACACACCTTTCATTTTGTGTATTGCAGTTCAGCATTTTATAATGGGCTGGCAGTACAAATAAAACCATTTAAGAACCATGGGAAGTGAGTGAAACTCCTCAAAGCATAACTGAAAAGTATTTGTCCTTGCTCCCTTTTCTGGCAAGCCAGAAGCATAGGTAGGCTGTTGGTCTGAATGTGACTTGAGACATCTATTAACTGAAATATGTTAAGAACTTCCTCATCACTCAAATTGCAGAGTTATTTATACTTCAACCGGATTATGCCCCTTAGCCATTTAAAATAAAAACGCTGCTGTTTAAACAAGTATTCTCATTATAGATGTAATAAGACTCTGGAGCATTATTGAAAGTTACGCAATAATTTGTCTCTTAGGAAAGATGAATGGCTAAGTTGGGTGCCCAGGACTTAAAATTCATTAATGTCTTAATAGTGAACCAGATATTAATCTCTCTTCATTAGCTCACCAAAATTAGCCAAGGCAAGTTAGAAAATGTTCTGAGACATTATTTGATTTCAAATGAACATGCCTGAAGTATTACTCTTCCAAAAAGCTATTATAAACAACAGGGAAAGGGGAAAATCATTTGAAAAATTACTTTGACATTGTCCTTTAATCATACATTGTATTCAGGAAAATTATTCTAATGCATCTCTTACATAAATAAGTGGTTGCAGTATATAAATAGCATACACTCCAGAATACCATGCAGAATGTCTAATGATACAATGCATTATACAAGAACTAAATTATATTTAAAAGAACATGATGATGGAGTGAGATGCTTTTAAAACATAATATACTTAAAGAAAAACAAAACCCCCATAAGGTTAGGGTATTCTTTATAGTAAGTTAAAATACTATCCCATTTAAGGAATTATTATGTTAAAATTATCTCTAAACTATCGTTTCATTACTGTATATTAATTGAAATTTTTTTTCCTATTGATTCAGCTTTCACTGTGATGTCTGAAGGGAACAGAAATGAAAATTTTAGTCCCTTATCAGAATTAGAAACATCTCCTGAAGAAAAACAGTACAGAATTTTGAAGAGTTTGAAGAAGATGTACCCTATTATCAAACACCATAAGCACAACCAAGTGAACATATTCAGTTTTTGTATGAAATAAAAGAATACAAAATAAAAGAATTCCTGTACATTAACCAAAATTTAGGATTTTATGGCCACTAAATAATCCTCATTCTTTCCCTCTATTAGACTGTATGAGACTGAACAACAGCTGATGTCCTCCAGTGCCTGGATTGCAAAGAGACTGTTGTGATGGGAATTTCAGGAAGCAGAGAGGCAGTTTCCATAGGCATTTTGGAGCTGAAGAAATTCTAACTTTGCTGTCAAACTTTGGAAGTGTCAGGTTTGGAAAATCTTGATTTGCCTTTTGACCCTCCTTTACAAGTATAGCTGGTATTTCTTTTCAATGCTGTTACAAACTTCTATAGAGTGCTAAAATTATGTACTGGCAAACATGCCAGGTGTTTATTCTTAAATATAACAATAATTCCAGATGACTGAAGATACTGACATAGGGCAAGTCACAAAGCAGTGAGATCCGCACCATTCACAAGCAAATGTAAGATTGATTGCCCATTTAAACCCAAATTATAAGTAGCTTCAGTCCATTAATATTAATTAGGTCAAGACTAATAGGCTCTCATGAGTGGGCTCTTTAGCAGGTCAGAGGCAATGAAAAGGTGATAAACAATTTACTGTATATTGAAGTTTGCAGGCACAGGGCACATGTAACTATACACCTCAAAGTCAGATTGTCAAAAACTGCTATTTGACTACTTAGATAATACATGAAACACCAAAATCCTATTTTAAATAAAATAGTTTTTAAAACTGCTTCAAACTCCAGACAGAGAGCAGTTTCAGTGCATCTGAGAACATCAGCCTGAGGGCATTGTGGCAGGAGGAACCAGGGAACATAAGTGTGGCCTTTCCAGCTTGTCCTGCTAAGTGCCCCCTCACAGGAAAAAAGGACACTCATAGCTCACTGTTCATATGGATTCATTCATTGCTTGGCCTGTCATCTGTTACCACACTAGATGTTCCCTGGGCAGTACAGCTTGTAACACGGATATGTATCCAATTAAGGAGAACACTTATTACACAAAGATCAAGTTCAAATTTTTTTCTAATTGGATGGGAACACATTCTGATCAATAGGAAACAGATTTCTTTCACTGCAAATTTACAGACCAGTCATACAAAGAGAACGTGGACTTTATTTGTAAACAAATATCTTGACACAAGTATGCAAAAATGTTGGTGTGCATTAAAAATCATTTTATTACTGCTTTATTCTCATGAGCAGAGAGGATTTAAATCTCCCATTTAATCATTTTCATCACAGGGCATTTGCACATGTCAAAACATAACAGTATTTGGAAAAGCACTCTGCATTCATATTCCTTTTCTTATTTGTATTGCTCACAAAAGACAATACAGGCTCCTTCCACGGACTAAATTTCTATTCTTGTGCTATGTTCTGAAACTTCCCGTTTCTACTATTAAACTCAAAACTGTGCAGAAGGACTGTCCGACACATCCCTACCACTTAAGTTCCACTTGAAATTTCAAAACAGCATTCAAGTGGAAAGAAAGTACAGCAGAGGCCAAGGGTGGGCTTTTTACAGAGGGATCAGTTTCAACTGTTGGCAAGAATAACAGGATTTCATCCTGCTCATGTTGGGAATCTTTTTTATTTTCAATTTACCAGTGATTTTGCTCGTTTTTACTTCAGGACCTGTTACTCTCCCCCTTTTCTCAAGGGGTATAATTTTCCAGAAGTATTGATCATATCCCTTTTGCAAACCAAATACTTTAGGGATGCCTCAATTCAGACATGCAAAAAATCGAGGCTCCTTGAAAAGATCATACAATTCTGAAAACTTTGCCTTCATGTTTTTACTTCAAGCTGGTTTGTTTGGTTTTTTTTGTTTTGTTTTGTTTTTTTTTTTTTTTGTTGTTGTTGTTTGGTTTTGTTTGGTTTTTTTTTTCATAATGCATTAATTCAGCCTGGAGAATTAAAGTAAGAGTAGTCCTATGTTCAAGTTTGTGCCCGTTACCTCTTGTTGGGCACCAGACTCTTTTCAGTGGTGCCCGGGGACAGGACAAGAGGCAATGGGCACAAACTTGAACAAGGAAGTTCCACCTAAACATGAGGAGGAACTTCTTTACCCTGAGGGTGGCAGAGCACTGGAGCAGGCTGCCCAGAGAGGTGGGGGAGTCTCCATCTCTGGAGACATTCAAAACCCATCTGGACGTGTTCCTGTGCAGCCTGCTCTAGGTGACTCTGCTCTGGCAGGGGGGTTGGACTAGATGATCTCCAGAGGTCCCTTCCAACCCCTACCATTCTGTAATTCTGTGATTCTGTGTAGTTACAAAAGAAGGATACTTCATGTAAAAAAAAAAAAAAAAAGTACTTGCCTGAGACAGAACAGTCACAGCCTAGTAACACAGAAAAAAGGGAAAAAAAAATATTTAAAATGCATATAAAGGTTTTAAAGGAAACATTTTATTTTATTATTATCTATACACAACTGACTAAATTCTGCCTTTCACCCTGCACCATTACTTGTCTTCCTTCAAGTTACCTATCAATGCTTGGCACAGCTCAAGACCAGGAAGGATGTGAAGGTGCAGGTGTTGGTCCTCAGGCTCATGTGCACAAACTGAGTTCCTCCCTGGAATGTGGTATATTTGAGCCAGCTAAATAATGCAAAGATGCATAAAAACTTTGAAAATCTAATCTCTAGTGGGATGGGGGGAGAGGAGGGAGCAGCACAAAGACTAAACATGTAGATCCTGCAAGACATTGAGGCTCTCCATTTCCTCAGAGCTTCCAAGTAAGCATGGTTGTTAATCAAAACTGCAGTCTAAGAACAATCAATCAAAAAATACATCTTATATGGCAACTTTACACAATCCTGGTGTGTTCCTGCTCAATATGAAAACTGAACAGATAGCATGGAGAAGTCTTCTAACAAGCTGGTGGGAAGCTGTATCACCCTTACACCTCAGGGGTTTGTGTGCCAAAGATGGCAGGACTGCTCAGTTCTACACCTGCAAAATGTACTGTTCATCACACAGCCTGAATGTACTACTGCCACCCACATTTTCTTTCTCAGTGTGACTATCTTAACAAAATTTCCCCTATAACACTTACGTTTTGGCTCCAGCAGCCACACTATATGCATACAAAAAAGTTGCAAATGTATATTGACCTTTCATTCTCCACAGACATATCAAGACACATGTAAACTTTAGAAGATGCATGGCCTTGGGCCTACAGTCAGATACTGAGTGTCATGGTCATATAAAGACACAGCTTGAAAGATAACAGTTTTAACAAAACCAATATCTACCTACTGAACATCTAAAAACGTAATTAAAACATCTGTTATGACAGAATGTTTGCTGACACAATGGAAAATTATTATATCCTATGACTCACTGTGCTAGGAATCGCTGCATTCCATTACCAGCTTTTGTTGTTTTACTGCAAACACACCAGAATAGATTAAAACACAACAAATTTGCATGTCATATTAACATATTATGCACAAATGGGACTTCTCAAAATCCAAGCACGAGCATGTGGATGATACAGGGGACAAAAGGTAATTAATTTTTTCTGTTTCTTTGGTGCCAAATTGCCTATGTCCCTGAAAAGCCACTTTCCGAGGCAATTTATCTGTTCCAAATATCATATAATATGATGTATGCATACAGCCAGGAGGAAATATGCCCTTTCCTCTAGAGTCACTCTCTCTAATACAGCCACAGAGCATCTCTCTTGTCTACACCCCACAGACAGGAGAAATGCTTCCTCTAATCATGCAGATTATGAAGCTGGTTTAAGACCACATGAGGCAACAAGGCAACAACTGCTGGCATGAGGTTCCTGGCACATCCCCGCCTTCATAACCACTGCTCTGACTAATTAGGCTACCTAGATATTACACTTTCTCTTCTGGAAAGGTAGTTTCAGCTGGACAATGTAGCTGGTGTGTCATCAATACTATGCAACACTCGCAACTGGGCTAAAGTCTGACTATGCAAAAGGAATGAAAAAAAAAAAAAAAAAGAAAAGGCTTATGCAAAGGAATGAAAGCTGTGGTTCCAGCAGGCAAAAAACACATGACAAAAGCTACACCCTTGCTCTGCTATGGGAAAAAAAAATTATTTTCTGGACCATGAAAATATCGATGTTTTAGAATAAAATAATGCAAAAGGAGTTCTCTAGTATCCAACACTTCTGATGCACTGAACAGCACGTAAGGATGACTTCAGACACTGTTCTCGCATCCTTTCCTGCCAATGGCTGTGTGGGCCAAAAGACACCATTGTGACCAGCTTGCACCCCACTATACAGCTCCAGTTTTCTGATTCTAGCAGTACAGATGGTGTCACAGTTGTCTAAGACATTTCAGTCAAATTAAGTGAGCCTGACAAAGACCTAAACAGTTCAAGCTAAGGCAGCTCATTTTGCCTCAGACAGGTTAGCACATGGTCACAGAATCAGTTCCACCAGGAGATCCACCCAAGCTAACAGAGACCTCTTCATGAGGAGATACCTCAGTTGGGGAAATCTGCTGTGGGCACTGTGTTGGCAAACAGTATAATCTGCTGTGTTGGCAAAGTCCCTAGAGCCTGCCACAGCCTCTAAGTGTCACTGGGGTGCTGCAAAATCGCACCTTACTCCTCACCAAAAGAATGGTCCACCAGCATCACAAAACCAGACACAATTGCTTTACATGAGCACACAAGAGTATCCTCAGTGTTTGCACAACCTCCCTTTATCCACGCAAAACAAATAACGAGTGCAGAATACTGCCAAGGGCCTACGGAGAATCACTTGCGTGTCACAGAACTGGAAAGGAGGCAGAGAAAGCCAAAGCTTGCTTGAAAAGGTTATAATACTTCAAACTAACATTTAACCTAACTTAACTTACAAATTTAATCTAAACATGCTCCAAAACAAACACAGCATTAAAAACTAAAAAGCTATGTCACTGCAGTCATCAGTTCTTTACTGTTTCAAGCAGCAACATGTACAAAGTGACTCAATACAGACTCCAGAATAGCAAAATATTTGAGCACACACTTAACTTCAAGTACAACAGAGTGTAATTTGACCTTGTATTTTCTCTGCCCACAATGCCAGTTTCCAAAGTTCTCATTACACCTTCTTCCAGCAATGTCCTCCTGTTACTTGTGCTGCAGCTTCCTGCCTCCCCCAGTTTTGCCAGAGGAACTGTTTGGGGACATGATGAAGCTGTGCTCTGAACTACTGAAATAACCCACCAAAAGAGTAATCAACCAATCAAGCCCCGCACCACACTATTTTAGCCATCAGCAACAGGGGCTTTTTAAAGCAGCTTTACCTTAGCTTTACCACTAAAGGAACAGGACAGTCTCTATAGACAATGAATACAGCTGCCAGTCTACAAAATGTCAACCTCTTCTTAAGGGAAGTGTTTTGGTGTTGTGTTTGTTTTTTTTTTTTTTTTTCCCTTCTTAAGGGCCATGCTAGACTGAGACCACAGCACAGTATCTCGCCCGTTTTATTATAAACATACCACTCACTCTAAAATTAGCCTTGAAGTATTTGTTGTCACAGGGTCACAGATATTTTGATAAACTCCCCTTTCATCATATACATAGTCAATCACCTTTTGCATATGTAATACAGGGCAGCCAAAACCTGACACAAGCATGATGACAGATCAGTCTTGAGGCTCCCTTATTTATAACTTCCTAAAGCCTGACTCCTTTAAGAAAGGCTTAGCTCTGCTCATCTGATTGACTAGCAGGACTGCAGGCTTTGTTAGATGACTGAGCTCATTCCTTCCCAACCAGTAACTGAAGTGAAGGCTTAATACATGCAGTGTACTCCTGAGCACTCCAGAAAAGATCACTTCATTTCATTATATACTACTGTAAAGTGTGAAAGGAATATTACGCATCAGCTATTTTGCAGGGTCTATTTGTATTAAAACACTACGAAGAAAGGTTATTTCCATTTTTAGAAGAGAAGTCTTTTGTCAGAGTATTTTTCTTAAGAACATTAAGGGCAAATACACATTAACAAGGATTTTCCCCTCTCCTGCCCCATATAAACTCTCCTGAAGGTTCACTAGAAAATATGCTACAAACCATCCAGTACACTACTTCTGCTCTAGTAAGATGGACATGTAATCAACAGAAGCAAATTGGTATAACCTACTATAAGGTAGAAGTGCTGTATACTGCAGAAAATGCATTTATTCCAGTTCACTATATGCAGTCAAAACTAGAGGGAAAATCCAGATGATCAGTAATTTCACAGCTGGCTGACTTCTCTCCTCTTTGATATTATTTGTAAAATCTTTCCTTGGCCTCTGAGTGAGTAAAGTAATATACCATTAATTTACTTGTGGGTAGGAGAAATTAAAATAGCTCACTTTATTGAAGATGCTGAATAGACAAGAAATGCATATAACATTCTCTGAATTAAATTACCAAGATGTCATAGACTATGTTAAAAAATACTCAACCATCTGCAATGCTAAAACAATAAAACAAGAAGCAAAACCTAAGAGAGTGGTTTAAGAAATCCAACAGCATAGAACATGAATATACTTTGCTCTGAATTAACAATATCTGGATTCGACAAAGGAAAATGAAATAAAATGTTAGAAAAACTGGGAAACTCTTTATATAGCTTATCAGGATACTTGTTACGCAAACAACAAATATCTCTATAAAAGGTATGTCTGGGATTCTGAAAATAAATGTATCACTGGAATTGCTATCTAACAACCAAGAATTCTAACGTTTTTTATTCAAATGTGGGGCTCCCTGAATAGCCATTACACAAAACTAAATGATCCAAAGAAGTACAGAAGGATGTGCTTTTGCTTTTAAAAATGTGAATAGTCCCATAAGTAACTGAATTATGTTGTGTTTTCCTGGGTAAAATCCATAATTGCAGTAAAGCCCTCATGGAGGGCATTTTCCTCCTATACTGCTTCAGATCTTTGAAGACAGTTGCCACAGCAGCAGCACAGGTAAAGGCACTGAAACTTCTGGGTTATCAGAAAAAGCTTGCAGCCTAGATGAGTTCAGTGGGAGCTGGTTTTCTAAGTCCATCTTATCCTTTCAAGAATCTGACCCTTAGGCTGCATCTATATTCATGTTTAGAGCAGTAGTGCATTTGTGAAGCAAATTCCCTGACTGCTCCTCCCCAGCATGTGCCGATTCCAGTCACAAAGCAGGTTTGGTGCTCCTCAATTAGCTTGCTTTCAATGAGATTGTCTGAGGCCAAGAAAGCCTGCAGCAGGGAATTTCCTCTCACCCCTCAGTTCCAATCAACAGCTGTCCCGGTTTTTGAGGAAACCAGCCTTGGGTTTTGTTTTGCTTTGTGTTGGTGTTTTTTTGGGGGAGGCTTTTTGTTGTTTGGGGTTTTTTTAGTAGACCACTTCATCAATGCATTATGCCTAAATGAATGGCCAAGACTGGCACTCTCAGCAATTCTTCCCAACATAAAGTGGTTACTTCTGTAGCATAAACAGCTTTCTAAGAAAACATGACCTGGAAGCTGAACTTGCTTACAAGAGGACTAAATCAATGCTTAAAGTGAGCAGCAGCTTCACATTCTGAAAAGTTGCCACTAGGCATCATTTGCACATCTTGTAATAAAAACAAAAGTAGAACACTGCCCGACGTATTTACGAACCTTTTACTGTGGTCAAATCATTTAACAACAAGAGAGCTTTATGAGCTACCAATTAAACATGCTGACTTTCTCCAACATGAACTCTCAGTAGGAGAACCCCAGAAAACAATTCCAGGAGGGGTGAGCCCCCCTGCCAGCAGTGCGGACTCTTGGAAAGCCTCCTGCCAACAATGGATACATTCTTGAAAAGGGCTCTCTTCCAGCAGGGTTAAATTCCTCCAAGGGGAACCTCTAGTGATGTGAACTTTTAAAGGAGGGACGTGCTCAGTGAGGTGAAGAAGGAGAACCATGGGGGGAAACCACACTGCTATGCAATAGGGACAAGCTGCTTACAAACACACTAACTCTGTAATTTCTATAATTTCTGTAAAATCTGTAATTTCACTTGAGGCTATGATTTACACAGATCTTCAGCCTTTACTTCTCAGTTGGACTTATTCCATACAAACAAATTATAACTATCCAAAGACAAACACTGAATAAGGCATCAAGCCACGCGTATGTGCTACTTTTAAACAAAAGAAATGGAGCCTTTAAATAAATAGATAAATAAGTAGCTAAATAGAAAGAAAGACAGGCAGATGATTTCGATAGGCAGACAAAGATCTCTCTGCAGAGGGAATTCTTTTCTCTTTGTAGCACAATCATTTAGCCTGATCTTGACTTGACAGGATGGGTGTTACATTATGGTTCCAAATTCACCCCTATTTTTGGCTTTTTTATTGCAAAAGAACCAGAAAAAAAATTGCAAAAAGAGACAGAAGAATTTCTCATAACAGCATTTGACTCAATAATAGCTATAATAACACGACATGCTGTCAAAGGAAACCGTCGCATTCCTGTACAAAGCCACACAGTGCCTGAAGGGATCTGACCACATGTCTGCCGCTTTCGTATTAGTGCCCTAGAGCAATCCAAGCAAGCTGCCAGCAAAGGCTCTAACTATATTTGATTAGTTTCAGGCCTTCATTTTTAGCGAGTCATCACCCTCTTAACGGCAGATGATGCCCTCTAGTTGGAATCAATGTGAGTGACCGGCTCACAATAGGCCGGATTAATGATGAAAAATGTGTAGTCAGCCTGGAGGGCTTTGGACATTTATCACCCACTGGCTCTGCCAAGCGGTGGGCTGCCCCCTGACTCATCAGGACAACACCCACCCCGCCTTAAAGAGCAGGCGTTCGCACCGTCAGCCTGGCTTAACCAGCCTCGGGGGAGAGAGGAGGCCGGAGCACAATGCGCTTACGGCGTTTGTATCATGCAGTTAAACACGGTCTGAAATGTCTTTCCTTCTTATCACGTATCTCGCAGACAGTGTACAGCAGCTACAGTGAATTCTTCCAAATACAAAATGTTCCTACGTGAAGTCTCAGTTGGAAAGCGGAGAGTTTCGTATTTGGATAGAAAACCCAGACAATAAGCTGTGTGCAAAACTGTGCTGCAAAATTTCTCTTTGCTAATACATCCAAGAGAAGCAACTTTTTGACAGGCGAGTGAAATCTCATTACAATTTCATCAACATAATGAAAGGTAGGCAAGTAGATTTTTTGTCTGCTTCGTAAATATTCATGTCAATTTTACATACTGGAGGAGTAGTATCTCATTAAAATAACGGAATCTGCATCATACCTTATAAACCTCTTTCTCTAAACTTCTGAGCTCTACAGCACGCAGTAGCATAACATATTAAAATAGAGATACATGCTAAAGCTCCAGTCACCACGTGAATGCTTCCTCAAAAGTTATCCTTTCAGTTGTCATATAAAGGGTGGTGAGATTTATGAACACGGTAGGCACAAACCGTAGAGGTGCTGGCAAAACATACGCATTTTCAAAAACATAGCATCACAGGGAAATGAAACACTGCCAAAATATATACATCAGAAGCTTCAGCTAGAGACCCAATTAGGAAGAATAACCATATGCTGAACTTTAAAAGATTAAATCATAGACCTGAAATTAAGCAGGGGGTGGATGGGAAATGTTCTAGTATGTAAAAGCAGACTTAATCATGTGGTTAAATGCTTTCCTGTCAAGGCCCGATACCTCTCTATCCATCCTGCATTGATTTATTTTCACAATCTTCAGAAAATGTTCTGTCAAAAACCAAAAGAATTAACAAAATGGACTTGTTAGCACAACTAACAAGCTTGCTCAAGGCTCATCTCATTTTTACAAGGACATGATGGCTCCATCCTCCATTAAGAAAATGTAAGTGCAACCATATGGGATTTCTTTGAAAATTCATAACTTTAAGGGAACACACAGCCTTGGGAAAACAAAGCACGGTTTCCTCGTAAGGAATGTACCATCCATTCAGAGAGTTTTCAGTGCTTGACAGGAAAACAAATTATCACAATCGACTTTTTAATTAAAAAAAGGTAAATTTAAAAATGATACAAAAGCCTGCACATTAAATATGAAATGTCTGTAATCTTGCTTTCCATTGCAATCAGATCTGATGAAGTGCTTTGGTTTGGCAAATGTCCTAAAGATCCTAGAAACACAGTCATTATGTTTTGAACATTTCAAGAAGATCTCTTCATATGTAATGAAGTTATTTTCTCTGCTACTACGAAAGATACCAGTAAATTCCTAAATCATAAATTAAGGTTCAAGTTGCTAATCATGCTTATTTTTAAAAAATGACTTGCAAGATTAGTAACATTATTAAATGACAAAAGAGCTCCTTCAACCTAACAACCTAGAAATCTTTAATAGCTACCTTAAGCCTCCTCTACTATTCACAGCAGTCTTTCTCATGACAGCCATTCTAAATGCAAAAATGAGAGAGGCATGCCCATTGTTTTGGTTTAAATTGCAGCCTTACCTCATGCCAAACAAGGAGCAACATCCCCCCACGCTGCAATGGGACCTGGGATCAGATCAGGCTCAGTTCAACAATCGCTCTCTGTAGGCCTCCCCTTCCAGGACAGCCACACATTGACATGCAAATACAATAAGGGTCTTATGTGGTACCTCTGCACCATGGAAAACACATGCTGTGTAAAAACACTTGGGTAGATTCTAGATATTAGAATGTAATTCCTTACAAACTGTTACATCATCTCCAATCCAACAGTCCTGGTAAATTGTCCTTCTTGTTTAGCTCACTGCACATTTTAAAATGAAGAATAATCATCTTCAGAATTAGTGCAGCCATCAATTCTGCATGGAACATACAAGCTAAAATATTTTAAAATTATTATTTCTTGAAAAAGGGAAACAAATTTGCTGAAAAATGAAGTGAATCATCTAAAATTTTCTCTCCTCTGTCCATTTCTGACTGAATTTAGTGTTCATTTCACTCTATAAAATTTGTTCTCAAATAAGTCTTACACAATACACTTTACTAACTTTGCTAAAGTTATGTCATCTGTGAAAATTCCCTAATATTTTTGTTCAACTCATTGAGAGGTAAGTAGCATCATCTCCATTTCAGCAAAGATAATAGTCATTTCCGTGGCTGTGCTCTGAATCACCTTTCAAAAACAGAAAGGTCATTTATGACTTTTACTGTCTCTGTTTAGCACATCTTACCAGTCACTCTTACTGATATCACACTGCAAGAAATTTAAAGATCCACTGTAATTCCTATTATCAGGAATAAGGATTCTTAAAAAACATGTTCTCTGTTTGTTTCAAAAGCTCAGTATTAAAGTCTCACACACAGAATTTTTGGGTTTTGCTCAGGTGCTTTTTTTTTTTGTTTGTTAACTGTAAAAGGTCATTGCCTGGATCTCCTGAGATTCATCTGAGTACATGGAATTGTCAGAAACATGTAGAAGTCATTTTCCCATAACCGAGTTTTATACATTTTTCTTATTCCTTATTTCAGCTGTTGGGTCCATATTTTCTTATTTTTCTTTGCAATGTAATTACTCCGTATTCACACATATCTAACATTAAAAAAACACAAAGGACTGATAATCCTCAGTTTTACTGAGGACAAGATCACGACGGGGAGATGGCAGTAGTGGGGCTGTGTATTAGCCTTTCGTCTCTGGAGGCCAACGTTCGTGTCTGTCCGAGGTCATGAGTTAAGAGATTTGTGATCTCGCCTTAATCCCTAGTGGACATTTAGCCACCTCATGAACCAACTAGACAATTAGCAATTTCCGCCAAAGTTGAGACTCAGGACTGAAGCATGGTAGTTTACAAGTCAGGGCTAAGGTGCATAAGCTGAACCATTTTGCAATAGTTTCCACGCTTTTTCATTGTATAGACTTTTTATGCTTATTACATACTTCTGTAAGGAAAGAAGCAAGTAATACAAAACTCAGTAATACTCAACAAAAACATCTTGCAAAGGTGTGAAATTATATTACAACTCTATTTCTTATCCAGAAATCAACATGGTAAAGTTGCATTGCAAATGCTCTCATTTTCTGGAACTCATTTTCTTTTTTTTTTTTTTTCCCCAAGTACTGGTGATTAAAATTCTGACAATACTGAAATTAATAAAGCATCTTAATTCAGTGTACACTTTGCAGTAAAAGAAAAATAATGGATTTTTTTTTTTTAAATAGCAAGATACGAAGTGGCATGCACAATGCTGAAGACAGGGCATTTTCAGCTGAAAAGCACAATTTTGCTTTATGGCAAAGTACAATGCTTCTGATCAAAATCTGCTTTTCAATTTTGGCTATTAAAATTTACACTGATTAAGTTTATTCCACTGTAAACTTGCTTATTTCTTCCCAGCAAAAGAATGCTTTTGTCAGCATTCTTATTCCCTGGTCAAATGGGAACAAGTTTTTTTCCTCCAATAAAACTCCAAATGTATCGGGGTTTAGTAGCACTATGAAAAGGGCATCCTTAATTAACATAACTACACTAGAAAAAGTGCTAAGTCTTGAATCTAAAATGAAAAGCATCAAGGCTTTGGACTTATCAGCTCTGGTGAAAGAACACTGGGGAAGAGTCCTGGGAAAGCATGAACCCTGTTATGTCATTTCTCTTCACAAACAGACCGCTTAACACTCCGGCAGAGCCTCAGCCTGCAACACAACCGGATTCAGCCAACTAAAAGATGTGCGATGGCCAGGAGGGGCAGAATGCGAACACACAAGTCAGTTCTGTCAAGGGACTTGAAAATGAGTTGTGGCCACAGAAATAGATACAAGATGCTGAGAGAGCAGAGGAGCAATAAGGAAAAGCCTATGCTTTTTTAAGGATGAAAGATATTGTTTTCTTTGATAAGAAAAAAAATAAATAAAAATCTTATCTGGGTTAGCACATGGGACTGTGAATCCAGATATGTCCCACATTATTGCTTTCATTCTAACTCCTTTTCCCCAGCTTTTTCCTTCATACACGTTCTAATTATTAAGGTTACAACATTATGAACAGAGTCAAGTTGACATGCACAAAAAAGAACCCTGTGTTTCCTAGAAAGGAGTGTTGAAGGTTAACTAATGGTTGTAACTCTGCATATAACCTATACTTGTTCCAAGCATAAAAATGAAATTTATTCCTCATCTCACCCATACCTACCAATGAGGTAAGGGATAAGCACTAAGTTAATGCATCTTTATAAATAATACATCCTTAGCTTCCAACTTAACATGGGATCCTCATTCAGAGTTCTCCCAGTACAAAGGGACTGAAACATTTCTACAATTAACTTTATTCTGGAGCAGGCAAAGAAGAGCTGTCCTCATTCACAATAAGATCTAGGTTTTCCAGGAGATCAGTATATCTGAGGAATGAAGCACAACTGTCTTGACAATAAAAACCACACACCTCTGGGGGATACTTTGCAGGTGGATAGATATTCCAGAAATGGTAGCAAAATAAAATTATTTGCTTGTTTTCAATTCTCTCTTATCCCTCCGCAATTTACCCCTGCAGCACAGTGTCTACGTAAGTGTTGGAAAGAGACACGACCACTTCTGGGAAAAAGCAGAAATTGTCTTCTCCATCCCCCTTTCCCATCATTCCTTCCCAATAGGTTTCAGGCAGGTCAAAGACGAAAGCACTTCTAGCAACAACTCCTTTTCATTCTATTCAGATTTGTGCCCCTTGTTGATGGCCTTGTGTGCTATAGCAAAGGTAGCAGAGTATATCTGCTGCACTCCGAGTACAAATTATGACAGTCTGAGAAGTAGATAGAATTCTTCCCCCTCACCCCACCCCCAGATGAATTGTGAGATAAAAGCTTCAAGAAAAAAAAAAAAAAAAAAAGAAAGAAAAAAGAGGCTAGTAGGTCAGGTTTTGTGTACTTTGCTTTCAGAATGATTATCCTTGTCTTAAGAAATTTCTGGTTGAATAAGCTACAAATCACAGCTCTTTAAGTGAAGCATTGTATGGCTGGGTAGCCACTCTCCTTAACATGTAACTTCACCTGCTGCAAATGAAACAAAGTAGCTTTCTGAGCTGTACAATAGCATACTGCTCCACTTTCTAGGATATTTCATTCCATTTTAAGTTTATCATAAAAGTGCATCTGTGTTAAATTACTAAACTTTTGCATTTATACTACTTCTCTAGAAACGTCTAAAGTGTTTTCTATAATACAAATGAAAGATAACAGCTTAAAGCTCCTTTATGCAAGTTTTGTATTACATGGTCTGATTTTGTTAAAAACCTGTTTTGGAAAGGTTTTGAGGAACAGTTGGCAAAATGCTCAAATCAATTATAAAACCCCATATTCTTATACTCAAAATACTGGGAGTCACCAGTCCTTGAAAACATCATGCATACTTAGAAAATATATTTGAACTATTAATTTTAGCTATTTTATTGCAAACAAGTAAGCAAAACAAGAAATACAGGAGCAAAATCCTGAAAAATTCACACTGCACAGAAGAATTTTGCATTTTCTTATGACAGTTATTGGCTTTCTGAAACAATTTGCACATCCAGGAAGAAACAATAGTGACAAGCAGCCCTGAAGCCTCGTAGTAAGAGAAGGAACAGCCTGTGCGCAACCTTTTTCTGTGTATAAGGTCACTTGCTGATCTAATAGCAAAGATCATGGAATTACTTCCAGCAATAGTAATACTGGTACCTCTTTTTGCTGCTGGTCTATGGGATCTAAAAAAAAAAAAAAAAAAATTGTTACAAGAAAAAAAGCAGCAAAATGGAGAAAATGCCTATAGCTAAGATGGATTTCTGAAAACATGAACAGTACAAAACGCAAAGCCCAAGGCTTGCAATACAGTGACACCTCCCTTTTCATGGCTCCTCAAAAAAACAGTAACATGAATTCTGTGGGCAGGATTATTATTTTTTTTTTTAACATACTGTTGATAAGATCAATTATGAGAAAAGCCCTCTTGCAATGGGACCCTGTGTCTGCCAGGGTTTTGAAGAAGCACTGCCTGCATTTTATTTTATTTTTTTCTTACAGTAAGCTCCAAGAAAATACCAGGAGGGCTGAGAAAAGCAAAATCCAAGTTTCACTGGATTTGCTACCAGAATAGGTAATTTTTAAAAACCAGCAAAAAATTGATGACTAAGTAAGGAGGCTAGACATAAAAGGAGGTTTCAGTGTCCCCTCTCAACTGTCTCTTTAAAAGCAGGTCATATTCTTTAGGTTTGCCTTGCATCCACAGCTCAATGACTGCCTCAATTGCAGTAAACTCTACACCTAGCAGCAGGGCAAACCCTTTTGAGACAGCCTTTTGCTGTCCATAACTCCAGAGATCTGGTCTTATGCCAGCTCCCAGCCCGAGCTCCTGCTCTTTCAATTGCTGCCTTTCTGCTGCCCATCAGGCACTGGACATCCTTCTCCCCCACCGCCCCATAGACATCCTGCAGCATGTTTTTGGGAAGGAGCAACAACCCCTTATCGAGAAAGCTGCCATACAGGTAAGAGCATAACAGCCAGGACAAAGCAAATGAGGAACCTTCCTCCACGCCGCCCACTCTTCAACTATTAAAATTAGCCATATCTGTCACAGCTTTGTTCGGAAAGCTTTACATTTAATGTGGACCATTGGCCAAAGTGACATTTGATTGATCATCCCAACCAAGAGCCCCCACATGGAGTCTGAGCACAAGGTCACACTCTGCGATGGCAACGTCTCCAGACCACATGCTTGAGTGCCCAAGAGTGCTGGCAAGAGAGCTGTTCTGGCAGCTCAGTGTTGGAGATGCAGTTGCTGCCAGCACTTTCAGCCAGTTGCCTCCATCTGCACAACTTCAGCTTGGGGAAAATAAAGGTAAGAGCACTTGTGGCTAAATTGTCTTTTGAGAAGACGAAGTGTCCTGGATTGGAAAGTGTGAAAGATCTCTTTCACCAAAGGAGGAAGCTTTAAATCACATCAGGTGCAAGGGACCCAACACAACTAAATGTGAAATCCAAACTCCCCTGAAATCACTGGCAACAAATCCTACATACTTCAGTGGGGCCAAAATTTTGCCTAGAGACAAAAATTAATATAAGTGATACTAATAATAACTATTATTATTATTAATAATGAAGTTTTAAATAAATATTCTTGTCTTTTTATGGTAAAAGATAATAAAAACAACCAGCAATATTCAAAGAATGCAGAGCAAGAGCTGCTCAGTACTTCCACCTAAACTATCTTGAATATACAGACTGCTAAACTTTATCTTTTTTTTTCCTTCTTTTTATTTCCCTTTCCAACTAAAGCATCCAAAGGTATGATAATTGGTTAAAGAGTTAAAAAGCTCATGTGTACACACTTAAATCACTTTGAATAAAAATTATTTGGACTTCACCAAAGTGATTACACAAAAATTAACTTAAATCTACATGAGAACTGTGCCTCCAGAGGATCCACATTGAGATGCACCAGTTTAAATTAAAATCACTGAAAAATTCTGTGGGTAGACAAGGTTATATGGCTTGGACACACAAGAATTTATGACAAAGGCATATGTTATACTACTTTAGCAGGTGTTTTTGTCCCATTAAGTATGATTTTAAACTTTTGCAACAATGAAGTAATTTACATCAGTTTAACTTTAGACAGTCTGATATCTTCTTATACTGAAAAGTCTTTAAAATATCCACAATGTTTTCTTGTACCTTACAACAAGCAATCTAGCTCACAATTTTACTAGCCAACCCCCTTGAATTCTAAATATACTATCATCTTAATTTTGGCCTCATGACAGTCATTGACAATCCACAATATTGTTATTCATTGTTTTTCATTAAAGGCTTCCTTGTTATTATTATAAATTCTACAAACCTCTTATTTAATGTAATCTTACAGACTCCTCTAAGAATTCTTTATGCAGCAAAATACTACAATGGTATGGAGCAGCTTTTCTCTTTTCATGAAAACCAAGTTAGCGATGCGATTTAATCTTCAGCACTCTACTGCCTCACATTTTTTGGGGAGCATTTTCAAAGAAAGGCACAATTCAGAACACATTCTGTAATTCCAACATGTTCTTTTGCATATTAAAGAAAACTATACCACACAATAATGATCAGGGGAAGCCAGAAGTATTTTTCCAATACCAATGGCTCTACCTACATATTATTAATCCCATAGTTGAGCTCAAGGGAGGAATAAAAATTGGGTACGGATTTGACGATTAATCTTCAGTTGGCTTTGGGTCTTCCCAGTAAACTATAAAAGAATGCAGTTATAATACAGTTTTAATTTTAGTCCTTTGTGCACTAATTACAGCTAGAAACAATTGCCATGTCAGAGGTTTCACTATTTGAACTTTGCACTTAATTGTTGAAGAAAAGACTATTAAAATCGTAAATACAAAGTCACTCCATCTGCAGGCTCACTTCATAACAATAAGTGTCTGCAGTATAGGGACTTCCAGGTGCACGTTTTCTAGGTGAACTATCTAGCTCACGTTCTCAGTACAAAAAGCACATTGCACAAAATGGTAAAAAGTCTTCATTTGTAGATCATGTTCTCAAACAGATCTTAAACAGTTAATGTGACTTTGTACTCATCAGAATAAAACGTGATACTACCTTCGCGCATTGTAAACAAAACAAATCATTATATAAGCCTCTTTAATAAAGGGGGGCCCTGGAGGGATTAAGAAAAAAGAAGTCTTAGAAATACTGTACACAACCATACACGTCCCGTTTTACGATTTAGTACTGTAATCAACATTATAAGCACATCTGATAGCATTTTGATAGTCTTTCACATTAAAATTCCCACAATACATTCATACTGGAGATGATGTCGACACGGGTCATTTTCCCCCCTCTGCATCAAAAGGCTTCACTGGTGAACAAAATGCAACAGTTCAGTACTTACTGACAAAATATTTCAAATGAATACACTATAAAATCCAATGGATATTGAAACAAATATGCCATCTGGTATGAATTAGGCAATCTCATCACCAAAAAAATACTGTAGGGCTGATACAGGACAAGAACAAACTAGTATCTCCAGTGAACATGCTTCTTCTACACTTAACTAGCTTTAGAGTGCACACTGATGGCTGCTTTTTGGGTTTTGTTTTGGTTTTTTTAAGACCCTTAAGAAAATTAAAATTAAAATCCTCACAGTTTCCAGTCTACAAAACACTGAAAGAAAGCTAAATTGCTTGCTGATTTTAGATTTTGCAAAGTAGGCTGATGTAAGCTGTGCAGAGAGAAAAAAATACACACTTTACAATTAATGCCATTGTCTCTGGAGATGCAGGTGTGTTGTCCAGTAATATGGATGCCTCTAGAGTAATTATTCTTTACACCAATCTTAACAAACAGAATCCTAATTACCTATAGGTATTCTGGGCACAGAGCTGTTTAGAAAGGTTTAATACAGTTCACTATCACAAGGCTGCAAAAACTGGCCCTGTAGAACAGCAGTTATCTTTCTATCATAAGTGAAGCCACAGCCAAAAAGGATAAAAGAAAATTGACAGCACCTTCACTAGAGATTGATAATGAGTAGTCATCTTTATGGTAATTGGATTTCAAAGTTTGTTTCATACGAATCGGAAATTTTAGCAAGGTTTCTTACTCTGCAATTACTTGTAGAAGCTAACTAATCCTACTAAACTTTATTTACACAAGACACCACAAAAAACTCTCTCAATGCTTTGGAATACTCATTTACAGGGGAGAGGAGAAAGGGAAGAAAGTCCGAAGGCTGCACTTTCTGGTACCACTGTCAACCCAGTCCAGTCTGCAAGTTTCTAGTTTTGCAACCCAAGAGGCATGAACAGTGATGTGCATCCTTTTCCCTAACCACAGCACAGCTGCCTCTAAGCCCGTGTCACTTGAGTTCTTTCCTTGGCTGTGGCTTTCCTCATGGCCATCACCTCTGGAGGACTGATGAGTTTTCCCAAAGGAAATCCCACTGCACAGCCATTGCATTGTGGCTGGTTCTGTTCAGCTCCTGCTGCTAGAGCTGCCCTGCCCTGCACTTTGATCTTCTCAGATCTCACTGGTTTGAGCAAGACTATGCCTCCCCTGTTTGGATGGGAGTCCTCCAAGGAAAACACAGGTGCACCAGGAAGCGGTTTGATGATTCAAAGCTGACACAATTCCCTCCCAGGGACAGATCCAAAGCCCATTAAAAATAGGGGATTTCTTTCCCTCATGAACTTCAATAGAGGCTGAATCAAAGACAATGTAGTATTCAATCTATACCTCAGGGTTGGAGTGAGGCAGCACTGCATTTCTAGGAGCCCTGGTTTTTTTTATAAAGTCCTCTTGTTATTTAATATCTCGTAGCATTCATTGTCAGGATCCAAACCAAATTCCAATTTACCTAATTACATTCTGCCTACCTAAACAAACTCCTATAGGTTCAATTTATTAAGCGCACATATTTACTTCCTGTACAGGTGCTATTACAGAGTTACCTTTCACCTTGAAGGTAGCTATATGTCAGTGGCAAGTAATTCTTAGTAACTAGTAAGAGTATGCCATAAAGTAAATGTTGTGGGGGAAAAAAAAAAACAAACACAAAACCAACCCCCCCCCCGCCCCAAACGTATGCCACGATAATAAAACTGTCTACTTACATATTTCCTGCCTGGTATACATCATTATTTACTGACCAGACCTTCAGATGAACTAGCAGGTTCTATTTAGGGCGCATATCCTCTGATAAGTATATATTTGTTGAAACACGAGCATTTGTACAACTTAAATGTGAAAGACAGTTGAAGTTTCTTCCAGAAAAAAGCAGGATACTAACCAGAGCACACTATGACAACATGGTGAGAGTACCAACTTTTAATTCAAAAGCATAGACAATTTCTTCCAATCTCCCAGGAAAATCATTAAAAATATAGAAACGTAAAACAGCAAAAACAGACAATGGCAGAAGCAGCATAAGGACATTAAGTTTAAAATGTTTGTGACGAAAACTGAGCTGCTATCCAGTACGAGAAAAACAGGAAGGTTTCCTGAAGTACTTCTCCTCTTATCCCTACCAGGATACAGTTGGTAACTGTGCATGTAATTAATGATTAGCCATTCAATTAAGTCTTATTACAAGCATCAACTGCCACAAAGCACCCAAAAAGGACCCATTTGATAAAATGAAAACTCTTATACCAGCAAAGTACAGCAAGCTAGAAGAAATATCTTAATCTGAACTGATGTTTTAGCCTCTGACTTTTGAGCCTCAAGAAAATACAATGGTCCATCACACATCACTCATGTTGGCAGTGGCCTGAAAAGGTTAACAAAGACCAGTCATCCCCGCCCACCCTCAGTGGCACTTTATCAGATGATGTTGCCAATCTTGGGAGTGTACTATAGCAAATGTTCCCTTACTTTCCCCCAGACCACAAACAGAGGCTTCTGAATACACCTTTATGTACCATTTACTCATGAGAAAACTCAGCCTGGGCAGGCTCTGCACCCCTACATGGTGTCACATCTCTTCACGCACACTCTCACATTATCACTGATTACAGCAGTCTTGGCCTAGAAGCCTGCCTCTAAATTCAATACCATATTACATACACCCAGCAGAGATTTCAGTGAAGTCCACCTCAACTGCTTTCAGGACTTTTGTACAGTACATTTTTACGGAAGATGATCACAGCAGGATGAAGTTTCCCTCATGCAAGACAAAATCTGGGGAGACATACTGTTTTGATTCTTCCCTTAAATCTATTTTGATAAATTATTCAGTGCTCAAGTACTGTTCTGGCTTAATTAATTTAATTAAATCATTATACCGAGCAGCTATAAGAGCCTGAATACATCTGCATGAGTTTAATATCCCCCACACTAGCTTAGGGATATTCTGTTTTGAGGAAAACATCACCCTCCAGCAAAATGGAGACCGGTATCACTGTTAATCTCACCAGCAGCATGGCAGTGCTATTTTAGTCCATGGCTTCTCTAGTGTATTGCTGTGCATAGGCCCTCTCTTAATTAGAGCTAGGCATCAACAGAATAAGCTCATACAACCCACCCACCAAGCTACCGGAACATTAGTGATGATATCCAAACTTAAATGAGCCTCTACAGTAAAGGCAAAATTAAATGCACTTTCTCCCAGAAATCCCATCTCTGGATGGGCTCAGTAAGGGCCGGTTGTAGTTTATGCTATTTTATGCAAATAGACACACAGAGAGATAGGCAATTTAAAAAAAAATAAATATTGTTCTTGCCTTCACATAAGGAAATATTCCCAGAAGCAGACAAAATAAAACTTGCATGTATTTCCTTAAATTAGTTTCCTTTCTTGTTCCCATAAAGCATTCCTTTTCCTACAGTGTCTACAGAATAGTTCAGAATTTTTGTTCTCAGGTTTCTGGACTTTAAAATATGTCCTTTACAGTTCTCTGTCTCTGATGAGCGTTCCTAGACTTGCAACCTAAACAAGTCTTCTACTTTGAAATCACATCATATTGCTCTTCATATTCTGCCCTACCCAGAGCTTCTGGTGGCCTCTCCCAGTTTACACATCTCTTCCAAAGTAACTCTGAAAAGCCCATGTTAGTCCCAATTCACCCAAAACATGAAAATAAACATCATGCTTCATGAAACGTGACTGTCACTGTGTTTGAATGGTTTCAGAGTGTACAAAAAATTACAAACTAAAGGCTCTCATGTTACACAAACTTTTTTTCTTTTTTCAAGTTTTAGATAAATACAGGAACAGTCATTAAGAAGTTATGCCGATGAACTAGACAGAGGATGACTGTTTTCCCATGCTGAAAGGGCTTGAGCATTTTTAAAGGCAGACAGAGGCTATCAGCAGACCTACAAGAGGCCTGAGAAAACCGATCTTCTCATGAACAACCCCACTCAGTGGATAGGGTAGTTTAAGCCTGAACAGAACCCCCAGCCTGGCTATATAATGTTACAAATATTTTCAGATCCCTATTGCATTTAGCTAAAGCAGTATCAATACAAAGGTTTTCCTTAAGCCTGAAGCCCAACTGCAAAACTGGACCAACTTCCGCCACCTTGCTGCCAGGCTGACAGGAATTTCTGTCACAGAAGTGATCTAAACTAGGTAGTAATTATTCTTGTCTCTAAACCCAGTCATGTGTCATTAATATTTGGATTACACAAAATGATTTCTTTTCCTTTTTTTTTTTTTTTTTTTGAGACAGCAGTGATAACACAAGATAGGAATTCATAAGGCTCCAGGACTATGTGCCCAGAATTTGAATCCTGCATTCAAGTGTACCCAAGACTTCCAATAAATTTTATGGACCGGTTTGGATGCAAGTAATACAAGATGCAAGCAAGAGCTATTTTTATTATAATTTGCATCAGCTTTTTTGACATGCAGCAAGCCTACGGAGAATGCCTTAACTTCAAGGACTCCTGACAGAACTCCAACAATCTCTCTTCTAACAGCTTAATCTGTCTTTCAAAACTTTTTATTGCACCAAATCTTCTTCCTACATATGTTTTTTACCTGAATTTCATCTAACTGATTGCCACAAGCTGGTTTCACTCTAATACACCAGTTCTGCAGTGAAACACCTGATAAGCACCATAAGCTCTGCCACCACTGTCAGCAGTGCTAGATATGCACGCACAAAGAAGCCTGACCAAATCCTGTAGTGCTAATGAATCTGTATGGTTAATCAGAATTCATAGGCTATACACAGGTTCTTCAACTTTCCCATGGAACAAGAGTAGAAACTTGATTCCTTTTCATGCAACAGGAATTACAATATTGGAAAAAGCACCTCCTCACATGCCTAATACTAAGGGAGGACATCTTTAAGGAGACCGGTCAATTGTGATAAAAGTGGTAAGGTTCCTGAACGATCGCCACTTGATCTTTTATGAAGCATTTAAAGCACAATTATGGTTAGTGATGATTTGGGGAACTCTGCTTTGTCTGTGGTATCATTCTTTCCTACTGTAATTACTTACAATTTGGATATTTCGTTGCACGAAGGATCCAAATCACCACTGGGTAGCAAAAAAAAAAATTCTGTGAATGCATGAAAAGCCAAGAAGTTAGAAAACCTTAGATTCCCTATCTCCTAAGCTAACCGATTTTTGTACCAAATCTTTTACGTGTATTTAGTTCCAGTGGCCATAGAATAGGATACGATGTCTCTTTAGGTACTTTAACTAACCAATTTCACGGAAACAGAACCACAGTGAAGTCACACAAATGCATTCCTGAAAGATTTTTTTAGAAAAATCACTTCAGAGTTACATTTCTCCCTCTTCTCCTGTATTTCTTTTCTTTCACATTTGCTAGCTTACATTTGAAGCTGTATATCAGCTAAACATTTTTAGCCTGTAGTCCTGATATAAAGTAAATCACATATCACCACATACATGCTCAATAACTTTCTAGACAAAAAAAGAAAGCTTTTCTTTAAATTAAATCACTGCATGCATGAATCTAAAAAGCTAATAGCATTGGTAAAGTGATATTGATAAGAAATCTGTCAAAGCCAAGAGGAGGAGGCTGGCAGGAGAGCTCTGGTCCTACAAATTGCTTGCCATTGGCAGACAACTGTAGCCATGTGGACCCCAAGCAGTGAGACTATACAAATGAATAGGTGTCCCTTTCCATCTAGAGCTCTTTGAAGAGCTGAGACTTTGCTATAATTTGGAAAATGAATACTGTGTTTTAGTCACAAGGTAAACATCATATATAGCTTTTAAAAAAAATGATAAAATAAAGTCACCCATCAAAGGTTTAACAGATTGCCTTAAGCTACAGCTTACAAAATGAACAATCCTTATCAAGTTACAGCTTTGAACTGGGTTACAGCTAAAACAAAGTTTTACTGCTGGAGAGCCATCAGAGAGTTACCCTTTTGTGGTGCTGCATCCTCATTACAAGTGGTTTGCTAGTAAACATAAGATTAAATGTTCGCTCTAGATCTCATCAACACTAAACACAAGGCTGAAATGTCTGTGGCTCACTTCCAGGCGGCAAATTAGAGAGTAATCGGCAGTGTTACTCCAAACAAGGCCTGATGCTTTTATCGACTGCATCACCATCTCATGCAAAACCTAATGTTCAGTCAATAGCTCTCGTTGGAGGGGAGCCACTAACTCACTGTTCCTGTCAGTATTCCTTATCTAATTACAAATGGACTGCAGTTAGGGCAACTCTATCTCCTTAGCACAGTCCACCTCAGCTGCAACTTTTATCACAGACTGACCCACGCATACTGCTGTTCTGCAGCTGTCAGGACTTCCTCCTTATAAAAATTCCCTTCTGCTACTCTTTTGGAAATCTCTATTTTTGTGCGAAACACACAGTAGTTTGAAACCACCACTTCCATAACAGCAAGGGAAAATAACAGTTTCAGAACCTCTGGAAGCATCCCACATATGGTCAGTTCATACAAATTATAAGCAAAGGAGATAATGATCCCGTTTACAGAGGTTGAAATAGGGCAAACTAGTGAGGTATACATTTTGGTCTACTTTATAACTGCTCTATGGTATGGGTAAAGCCAGCAGGCAGAATTGCCTTATATCAAATGCTGTATTTTTAACTGCCTCCCAGCCAAGAAAGCATGTCTCAAATTGTAGAGCCTAAATCTGATTTCAAATAAGGCTGAGATTAAGAGGTGGGAAAATGTATCACAGCGCTGAGCGCTGCTTTGACTAAGGTTTGAAAAACTGATCCCCCCCTCCAGGTAGAAGCTATCACCCTGTTTTAGAGGAAAGTCTGCCCACAAACTAAGTGAAGAAAACCTGGAGTCAGAGTGAATGGGAGAAAGCCTGTATAAACACAGAGCTATTTGAAAAAACCTTTTGCCCACTCTCCACATCACTTTTTTTTTTTTTTCCTTTTCTTTGTGTTTTACCATGACTAGGATCCATTTCCATCCACTGAGAAGATACCACACAGAACTCCCTCACAAAGACAGGCACTTCAGTCTTGTCTTTCAACAAATAAACAGGAGTTGCAAATTCCTTTCAAAACACAACCAGCAAGAGAAACAAATGTGTTTACCAAAGTGAGATGTGTAACTCAACCCAGCTTTAGCCAAGAGAGCTCAGTGTTTTGGAGTTTTCACATGGGAGACAGGACTCCTCTGTTTGCAGTGCCCCTGAGGAGACATTTCAAACCTGCAGCTGAGCTGCAGCGGGGATGTAAGAACCTGCCTCTCTGCCCACAGCTAGGTCAGATCCTCACCTAGAACAGGGGGAAGATCTTCGTTCTTGTGGTGGACGGACCCTGTCTGAACACCAGATGCCCAAAACTATTCTATCCCTCCCTTCCTCAGCTGGACAAGGGAGAGTAAATGTAACAGAAGGCTCAGGGGTTGAGATAAAGACAGGGAGATCACTCACCAATTACTGTCACAGACAAAACAGATTCAACTTGGAGAAAATTAATGTAATTTATTACTAATCCAATCAGAGTAGGGTAATGAGAAATAAAAAAATAAATCTTAAAACTCCTTCCCCCCTCCTTTCTTCCCAGGCTCAACTTCACTCCTGATTTTTAGTATTTCCTCCATCCCAGTGGCAGAGGGGGACAGGGAATGGGAGTTGGGGTCAACTCATCATACGTTGTCTCTGCTGCTCCTTCCTCCTCAGGGGGAGGACTCCTCACACGCTTCCCCTGCTCCAGCATGGGGTCCCTCCCACAGGAAACAGTCCACCACAAACCACTCCAACATGAATCCTTCCATGGGGCGCAGTCCTTCACAAAGAGACTGCTTCAGAGTGGGTCCCCCCACGGGGTCACGAGTCTCCTGCCAGCAAACCTGCTCCAGCCTGGGCTCCTCTCTCCACGGGTCCACAGGTCCTGCCAGGGGTCTGCTCCAGCATGGGCTCTCCCCGTGGGGTCACAGCCTCCTTTGGGCATCCACCTGCTCCAGAGTAGCACTCTCCATGGGCTGTAGGTGTACATCTGCTGGCCCATTAACCTCCATGAGCTGCAGAGGGACAGCCTGCCTCACCATGGTCTTCACCACAGGCTGCAGCGGAATCTCCGCTCCAGCGCCTGGAGTGCTTTCTGCCCCTCCTTTTTCACTGACCTTGGTGTCCACAGAGTTGTTTCTCTCAGATATTCTCACTTTTCTCTCTGGCTGCAGTTGCTGTTGCACAGCAACTTTTTCTGCTTCTTAAATATGTTATCACAGAGCCACTACCACCGTTGATGATGGGCTCGCCTTTGGCCAGTGGTGTGTCTGTCTTGGAGCCAGCTGGCATTGGCTCTATCAGACATGGGGGAAGCTTCTATCAGCTTCTCACAGAAGCCACCCCTGTAGGCCCCCTGCTACCAAAACCTTGCCACGCAAACCCAATGCAGTTCTAGTTCCTAGTTTTTCCCCTCAACACACATCACAGTCTTTGGGTGACGCAAGAGTCTTTAATGTAAATGATAAAGACCAAAAACTAATGGTGAAGCTAAGAACTTTTGTGTAGGAAAGCCAAAAGTCATTAAAAGGCTAAAAATTTCAAAATTGTTAAAGGTAGCTGGATAGTTTTAACTGAAATATGTCATCAGATGACTTTCAGAATGAAAATGTAATTCAGCAGCTAAGGCTTTACTGACCATTTTCTACATGTAATGGTGACAAGTACAAAGGAAAGTGCTCTTATTAGAGCACGCAGGTGAAAAAGCAGACAAAACAGGGATAAAAAAAAGAGAAGAAAAGATATGATTAATCTCTTCCAATCAGTATGTATGTTTTCCACTAATCTTACTGGGGCTTATGAAAACTTATTGCTGGGAAAGTGAAATTGTCGTGAATCATTAGAGAATCTTTTAAATGCTACTGAGTTTGTCCTACAGAGCCCTTGTTAGCAATATGTGTAATTATACCATGCTACTGCCTGATAAGGAAAAAAAGAAACAAACAAAAACATATTTTAAAACCCCATCTAAATTAATGCGGAAAGTTCCGTACTATCTTTGTCTGCCTTTTTAAACTAAAAACTTACACATTAGTTGATGAAAAGGCAGAGTAGAAATGACTGCCTAAGTATTATGAGCCAGTATTTTAACAAACTAAGAAAGCAGTACCAGCTGTGGAGATTTCCTAATAAAATCAGTGACCCTGGGAAGTGAAGCTCATTTACTGAATTATGATTTCAACAAATTCAGGCCAAAGATGTGGTGGCCTCTCTTCTCCTAAAGCTGACCAGAAATTAAAAAGAAAAAAGGCAGAAGAACAGAGACCTTGATTTATTAATTCAGAAAGTAGCCTCAACTTCTGCCTTTCTCCAATGTGCTGTCAAGTTAGTTTTTTAGGTAATGTAATATCCCCCTAAGGTGCATTCAGTGCCACTATACTTGCAACATGAACAAGAAAAAAAGAAGATAACAAACTTAACAGACATTCAACTCACCAGGACATTTATTCACAAACAAAGGATCAGAGCCAAGAAAAGAGCAAAGGTAAATCACAGATGGCAAGAGCAGGTACAGAGCGCAAGCTTCCAGAACTGCAATACATCCACAGCTAGGTTGAACAGACTTTATGATATGCTCAGTCAGTCTCACACTGAGATCTCTATGGGAAAGAAGATAGTACCCGTTTATATTGTGGTATTAAAAATTTTGCTATATTGATACCAAAGTAACTGTATAATTTACCTGCATACATTTATACTATTGTTTTTTACTTTAATGGCGAGGACATCACATGAGATTAGCATCAGCCCAGTTTCCCTGCTACTTGGATAACCAAGACTTAGTAAAGGGATATTCTTCATTATCATAATTCTCTCCTCTTTACCTGCAAAATTGCTCACAGAAGATGAAAAGAAAGAGATGCTTTCTTCTTTCTTACCTTATTTTAGAGCACCACACGGACTAATATAGTCCCTTTCCCCTGCTCTTTAGATGGGGAAAAATTATAATGTCCCTTTTACCATCATGTTATCAGAATACAAGAGCGACGAAGTCAAAGCCTGAGAACTACCAAAAGGTCTGAAACAAATTAAGAAACTGAAATTCAAACTCCCTTATTACCTGATATATAAGCTAGTGATCCTGAGACACTAACATCAGTGCAAAGTATGTTGATAGCAAGAAACACTCATGTATCCTTGAGTAGCTAAGCAAAACATTTAATCCAACAGACTTTTGTTTCAAATACACAAACTAAGGCTAAACCTATTTTGCTGCATAACGTACATACTATTTTTGTCATACTATTATAATATTAAAAATCTTGCTTTTCCATTTAGTGACAAATTTCTGATCTGCAAAGCATTAAAAGACCTTCCAATAAAGGACAAGACTAAGAGCATTCAGACTTCTCTGACATAAACCTCTATTAAACCTTGCTAATCAACTGAACAATAGAAAAGCTAAAGGCTATTTTCAGAAACCTAACCAAGTCGGTCACAAATGCATGCCATGTTATCTACATATGAATACACTTCACTGTTCTGTAGAGTGTATGGGTTTGTAGAAAGCTAAGCACAAGGCTGCTGCAGTTAATTTAAGAAGGATTTCAAAAATCAAGTAAAAAAGCCTGAAACTTCCATTCCATGTAGTGTCTAAACCATTACCAAGTAATTGATTAAATAAGCAACAACAAAAAAAAGTGCCGCAGCAAGAGGTTATCTCCAAATACTTTTAAAATGGCACATGCAAGACAATCCCTTTTTTCAGCCACCTGATGTCTGCTACCACCAAAATATAGAGCATCAGAAATAAACTGGACCAAAAGAAGAGAATCACATTTACTTTTTTTTTAGAGGACCAGATTGTTTTTCACAAAAACCCTCAAGTAATTATGAGATCTACTATTTATGAAGCTCCTTTATTTAAAATACAGAATAACAAACAGTGAACATTCTTCCACAAAAGCCTAAAATACGTAAGGGCTAAGTAAGTTGAAGAGCTCAGAAGAAAAGCAACATCCATTTAAAACAACCAAACTACAAACTACATTAGAATAATCAGTTAAAAATTAAAGAAGTTTGTAAGATAACTGCAGTCTCTGAAAATAATTTAAATAATGGAAAGGTTTTGATATTCTTACAAACTGAAGATGCCAATCAGAACAAGAGTTGCTGGAACTTCAATTCCCTCTGTTGCAATCAAAGCCATTCCTATTTTTGGGGTAGAAATCCAAAGCCAAAACTGTTAAAAAGTTTAAGTGACATATATTCTTCAGTTGCTGCTTTCAAATAGATACAGATTCTTAAGAAATTAGAAGCAATTAAGATCTTAAATGTTTTCAAGTCCGTGCCTCTCAAAATCTGCCTTCTAGGTAGCTGATTCATACTGTGCAGTCCAGCATCCTCTTCTCTTTTTACGGCATACAGACAGGGTAGTGACCAAGGCAACTACCTGCAGAAAAGCAAAACCATTCTGCAGATGCCTAAAGCCAGCCAAGGGGCAACGCAAAGTCTACACCTTAGGTCCTGCACCCTCTGTATTTGTCCACTCAGGGATGTTCAACCCTGGGAACCCTCTGAGAAACCCTTAGGCAATCAACATCACTTGTTTCAATATAAATATATAGTAATAGAGTGTTACAATAGGTGGCGTTTAATCTCCCTGTCTGGATATGGCAGAACTCAAATCCTTCCCAAAGACAAAATGTCAGAGAGCCCAAAACATCCCAGTCACGAGTCTTTTGGCCACTCATCTGCAGACTTATCTTTTCAAGGTCAGTTTTCTGACAGTTATTTGATGAGGAGCTTTTTATACACGTTCTGGGGCCTCAACTATTCCTGCTCAAATTACAGATTTATTAGCTGCAACACACTGTGAAAAAAATATACTTTATATCAAAACAGAGTTATGAAAAATATTGGAGGCACCATTTCACTGCCAAGCCATGCTTCCATTATTGCATGTACACATTTTTTTTACTCACTAGTATCCTATATTTGAAAATAGGTTTTAAAGGTTAGCTTCACATTCTGAGGCTCGGTTAAGAACCTGGCTAACCTACAAAAAAATTGAAATCTGAAGGGTCACCACTAATTTTGGAATCATACTGCTGACTAAAAATGAACAATATGTTATTATATTATAAATGACTGTTGAGATTTGCTGTGATCACAAGAGATAAGAGAAAACATCTACATTTGAGAATAATTCCTCTCACTTTCTCTCTCTGTGGGTTTTATTTTCTTTATAGAGGCAGATTAAAAAAGAGAAAGATCTTCTGTGACCTACAAAAACCGACAGGAGAACTCAAGGCAAGAATATTATTAAACAACAGTTAACTTAAAAAAAAAAAAAAGCCTTTCAGTCGCTATTCCAGACAATGTGGATGGGAAACCATTTTTATTGAATTTTTGTTCCCTTGTTTTTCTGATCTCTGAAACCCCCAAATTTACTTTTACTGTATATGCCCAGCTTAGCAACTTTCCTTGCTCAGAGATTTCTTTCTCATAAAGTCTCTGTTTTCAGTTTTCAAGAGAATTGGAATTATAGGGAGAAAACCTTTCTCCTGCTGAGACATTCACCTGCAGCAGAGTTTCCAGCAGTAGTAAAACGATGCTTCCTAATGCATAGGACAGGTTACAATATAAGCCTTGTAGAGATAGATAATCTTGGGCTGTTAATACAATTGAGGAGGATACTTAAAAAAACCAAACACACAAAAAAACCCCAAAAAACAACAACAACAAAAAAACCTGTAGAGAAGTATCTTGTTACTTGCCAAACCAAATAAAGAAAATAATGCAGATCTTTCTTAAGTCAGCTACATGACTGCCAAGAAAAAAAAAAAAAATTCTTGTATCAAACAGGAATAACGACAACAAGGAATACTTCTTAACCAAAGTCTCGTCAGGTAATCTGCACGTGCAATGAACAAGCAACAAACAAGTAATCAATAATCTTTTACTTGCAAATCTATTACTTTTGTGAGAAAGCAACTACTCACCTTACCTTTTGTCTTAAAGTGTTTCCCTGAAGTCCTGCTAAAGAACTGAACAAGTGTTAATTCAAAATGAATGACTGAAAGGATTTCAAGAACCAAGACAAGCATTGGGATGAACACAGCTGATCTTAGAAACTTAAAGATGTTCCTTTGAGAGCCTGGAAATTCATTTCTAGGAACCATACTGCATTGAATGAGTGGAGATGAAAATTAAAGGTCTTGAATGTTCTGATTGCTTTAAAAACTTGCAACGGTATTTATAATCTATTTCAGAAAAAATGCATTCAGAAAAAAAGGTGCAGATCTGTGTTTCAAACAGACTCTGTTTTGTGACACCTGAAGGCTAAGAGCATGTCCAATATAGAGATCGTACTGTGACTAAACAATTGATGGCAATAATTTGTAAGGATAGCAATTTTGCCTGTCAGTTAAGAAGAAAAATATTACAAGCCTTATTTCAGTGTGGGAAATCTTATAGAATCCCTACATATTTTACTTTTCAAATTATTTATAAGCTCCACTTACACGACATGAAGAAAAACTCATTTGGACTTACCCTTTTGAGACATCAATTACCCAATTTTCACTAGTTTGACCATCTAAAATTTCCCTAGACTATTTAGTAATTCTAGAATGATGCTCAAATTAAGCACCCACAAATGGCAATTAGGAAACTGCCATTATTTTCAGTTCTGTTTACAAGTGTGGCCATTAAAGCATGCCCAATCTTTAATAAAATTGTCTGGATAATAACAGAGTAGAATTTCCCCACTGTTTTCGCAACATGTTTTGAGAAAAACAAACACTTACACTGTAAATGCTGTAAAAAAAGTATACATAATGTAATAGAAATTAATATATAAGAAACACTGTCAATCGGAAACCTGAACTTTCACCTGAATATGTATTGAAATCATTAAGTCTGAACAAAAATAAGCCTTGAATAATTTGGTAATAAAAGGGCATTCTGTACCATTTCTGTAAAATTGTCATTTTTCTGTATCACATATAGCTGTGCACTGGAATAGTGCCGCAGATCTAATTGAGGTGAAAGACTGCATAATACTATCATTCTGAAAACTAGTAACTGCTGGTTGCCTCAGATCTTCAGTCTTTTTTCACTTTAACCTTGAAAGTCTCTTGAAAATGCAGCACAAAAGCTTTCAAAACTGCTAACAGCCATTTCCACATGGCTCAGCCTACAATGTCAGTTTACTCTGTCTCGTTACCTGACATCTCCACTCTATTCAGGGTTCATCAAACACAGCCACTCTTCTGATTAATGGCTAATTTATTATTTGCCTTGCAAATGTTTATCTGCTGGGAGATGAGGTAAATATACTTCAGCTCTGACAAGCACCATGACCACTCTCTCCCTGCCTGATGGAATGGTCAGTTGATGGTGTCCCAGAGGAGTCATGCCCTGCCTTAGGTTTCCCAGACAGCCCTCTGAAAGGCAAAGTATCTATTTTTAATGAGCACAGTGCAAAATCAATTAGCTGGTGGCTTAGAAGAAGAAATTAATAATCACATGTATTTGGCGTTTTCATGAGACCCATCAAAAAAACCCTTCCATATTAATCACGTGCATTGGTATTTTTCTGGAGGCTGAAGAACAATTTCTTTAAAATAAAAACACAAAAAATTCCTATATCGCTATATCATAGTCTTTCACATCACCAACCTGAAAAATGCTACAGCATAGCTAAAAAAAGCACTCAAGGAAAATACAATTTTGGAAAGAACAGAAAAAGAGAAGATAAGTGTCTGATGTAATTCTCTAATGCCATTCAGCTGGGAGACATCCAACTTCATACGTCATATTATTATATCTCTACTGCAGCAGGCAATTCTTCCTAAAGTGCAATTTGTCATGAAATTTTCCTTGTACCTGGAAACTAATAGGTCTCAAATCATGACCTCTACTTGTGAAGACTCCTCTAAGCTCATCAGTACAACCTTATCTTGGTGGGGAGGAACACTAGATATTCAAGAATCAAGAAAACAAAAGAAACTTGAACTTCCACAAACAGCAGTGTCATTAGATAATGCTAAAGTATCAACAGTAGGAAGAAAAATTCAGGTAGCAAGCAAATTAATTTAAATTGAATATAGACTCATTGTATTAGAAAGGCAAAAACTACAACTCTCGATATGCATGAGAGAAGCTATGCTGGAGAAATTATTTGCCCTCACAGACAATGGTGCCACTATACCTGTGTGCCATCAGTGGCGGGTAGCTTTAAAATCTTACTGTAACAGTCCCAGTGTCTCAACACTCTCCATCACGAGCTGTCAGCAGCAGAAACAAACTCCCCTGTTAGGAATTGTTCCACTGAGATCCAGAACATACAACAGAAAGAGTTGTGTTTCATACCAGCATCTCCTAACTCCTACTTGGCCTGCTGCAATCAGGGGCCTAGAATTCAAAGGATGAAACATGCCTGAAAGGATGCGCAAAATCATTTTGCTAAAGGTTGGACTCTGTTGTTTGAGAGATCTAATTGCATAAGAGAATCAGAAGCATACATAAAATCTCTAATTTTCACTATACAGTTAAAACTAGAAAGAACGTGCACGTATATAAGATGTGTAGGGAAAAAATGAAAGTGGCAGATGTGGAAGAAAAGAGAAAGGAACTAATATATTAAAACAAGCTAATTACCACATGAAAAGAGATTAAAAAATGAAAAAAGGAGAAAAAGGACTTAAACCGAGGAAAATGGATATATGTGTAGCCTTCACACCATATACTACCTATGTCTGTGTAAACGCATATTGTACAAAGTAGAGACAATAACCAGCACTTAGAATTTCAGTAGGTGTGGAAGCTATCCAAACACCACTGCAATGGGTTTCATGCAACTGTACCACTTAGACCTACAGATTATCGGTGTAAAAACGGCACAGAATTGATAGCCTGAATGCTTTTCAGACTGAGGCAACATTCACATTCTGTTAGTGTATTCATGCATTTGTCTTTGGAGAGGCACAATTTTGTTGAACTACTGACTACTACTGCATTTTTTTATTTTAATCCATTATAAGCAGGACCAGAGATATAGGCCTGTGGTAAAAGAACATGATCATTCCTAAAACCGCTGCTTCCATTATCTCCCCTTGTTTCAGAGTAAGTGGCATGCAGGGAGCTGAGTGCTCTGCCCTCTCCTGTGCTTGCTGCAGGAGATCTTGAGAAACAGGCCAGAGAAAAGTCTCAGCAGGACACATATTTCAGGTAAAAGTTTGAAATAAACCTAAATGTACTGTCAAAACAGTAATTGAGGTTTGAAGACAGTACATCTAAAAAACACCCTTTTGAAAAGTCCACTCGATCTAGAGCTTCTGGGAGGAGTGGCAAGGAAAGCAGTAAAGAGGAGAATACAGTTGATTGGAGATAAGCCAGATGCACTTTGCACCATAAATCTAACACATCTATGTCTAAGTCCTTCCTTGGGTTGCCTTTTTTTTTTTTTTCCTATAGCCTCATTCTCATCTCAGCTTCCAGAAGCAAGAGAAGTGACAGCTGTTAACGTAACACACAACTAGATTCACTGCTCCTCAGTATGCACCACTGAAATCAGAGAAGTTTTGCCTGTGATTTCATAGAAGCAGGACAAAGTCTTTTGCATAATGACCTGTAGCTATTACAAGATATTAATTCACAAGAAGTACGTATGTACACCTAGTATACATCTATGTAGCGTAAAATAAGGCTTTCGAGATCTAAAGTTTAGCTTAGACTGGCAGGTTAAATATCTAACACGAACACAAAATGCACACTCAGTCTGGTGTCTGAGTAACTGCTGGGGTAGTATTAAGAAGAAATTCCAACACAAGACTCCTAGAAGGAGGTAGGCATACACTTCAACAGATTTTTTTTAGCTTATAAATTTGGTATGTATCTCCACTGTTTTGAAGTTCTGCAGAAAATCTCTCTTTTTTTCAGGGACATCCGCGTGAAAATACAGTCTCTTGAAGCTTAATTCCCAATTAGATTACCAGTGACTTCTGGCAACAGTCAGTAACTTTCCCAGGGCTAATTTCTACGTGGGCTGAGGAATACACAGTACAGTAGATGTCAGTGTCTGAGGCGGGACACTCTGGCCTTGTTATTCAGACATCATATATGTAACTAGTCCTGACAACTGCTGATTATATCTTTTTTAAAGCGCTGCTGCCTTTTTTTGTTTGCCAGTTATCCTCTGGTGTATATGCCAATGCAGACAATGTCCCATCACTGTAATTGTCACTCAGCTGTCTGTCAGTGATGAGAAGAAAAGGGTGACAGCCTTGACATCCCACCAATCATCCCTCTGGAAAATTGATATCGTCCTCCCCAGTAAACAACAGCTAAGGAATCGACCAGCCTTGCCGGCACGTCCCTGAACAATCAGCTTCCATTAAGGGCAGAAGCTACACATTTATCCCACCGTACTCCAATCAATAGTACGCTGACTTGTTCTACCTTCAAGCACACCACTGCTCAAGGTCTGCATTTAGCACAGGCTACCTTTCAAACGCTTCCCAGGTCTTTCAAACTTAAATGTAGGAAGCAGCTTTTTGGGACTTTGTAAAGTCCTGTATTTTCATGTAAAATATCTTACTCCCATCCATTTGGCATATTTACTTCAGTTCACAGGAGGTTTAGCAGATTTATTTTCTTGATTAAATGTTATTTTCTTTAACAGTGAAATTAAGTTACAGTATGTAAAATCACTAATTTTTTTTACTACTTATGCATTGTATGCATTTATATATAGTCATGCTTTAGAGAAAATGTATGCACATTGTGTTAAAACCGGCCTTGTTTAAAATGAACTGCAATGTGTTTACATACTGAAAGTGCTGTCTGGCAATCAGAACGGTTTGTTAAACATGAAGTCCACAACCATTTATACATCACCCAGTAACCTAAAACTTTAGAGAATTAGCCTGGTAAAACAGTAAAATGATTGCAAGCTAGCACATACAATCTTTCAAGATAAGAAAATCAGTTATTTACAACTCATGGGACATGAATCTTCAGAGACAAAAATTCCTCAACATGGGAGGAAGAACATAGTGGTCGGAAGGTTCACTTCACAACTTGCAAAATAATTGCAAATCCGCATTTTCAGTTGTAGATTAGTACTTCACTCTTTTACTTGACATGAGCTGCTAGGTCTGCAGCTGTTACTGTCTAATTCATAAACATCTCTTCTATACACAAGTCATCTAGAAATCAATTGGGGCTATTACAGCACAAAATCTCCTACATAAACCTCAGGAGCTGTGTCTATGCTGCTCACTGCCTTAAAATTCCCAAAGCCAGAGGCCCTCCATTTCTAATTTTGTAGCTTGACTCTCACTTGTAACCTTGTGACTTTTCATCAGCACACACCCGGAGGATACTGTGGCAGTGTTTTTCCTACCATCTCAAGTGCTCTTCTCCTCGCAGCCTTATGCTAGCAGATTCTGACCGCTGTCACAGTGGTTTCTTGTGACAGGCACAGATGCCTGAATCACTCTCTGCCTCCTGGCTTTTAGCCTGCAAGTCCAGGCGAAGGCGTCTTCACCGTTCCCCTCATGTCTTCTACCTTAGAGCTTTAGTATACCACAAATAGTGCAGCAGAGATGAGTCACAAATCCAGTGGACAGGCTACTCTCATGTTCGCACATACAAAGCTTAGCCATCAACCAACGTGCAAGACCAGCACCTGATTACACATGCTCTCACCACTGCTACCAGTATCACAAGTAGGATCACCCACTCAGGACTTTCAGATGATGCCCATATACTTACTGTGAGAAAAGTGCTTGGGGAAGCCACCTGGTGCATCGCAGAGGACACTTGTCCAAGGACACACTTTACTTCTGTTCCTAGGCAGCCACTAGGAAGAGGTCTTTCCTTCTCTCTCTCTGTTTCTCTTTTGCCCTCCTTGGTTTGTTTTTTCTTTTATTTTGTTTTTTTTTCCCCTAAGATAACTTTGAAGTTGATGTGTACCACCAGCTACAGATCCCACCAATAAAGCCTTTGCGCACATAAGCATGCCTGAACTTCCTTTGTACACCATCACCAACTATTGACTGCAGATAAAATGACAGCTGTTTGTAACCAGTAAAGAAATAAAATTTTCTGAAACTACGAAGAGCAGAATTTGAATTTCCAAACTACCAAAATGACCACAACGTTACATCTCAAGATAAGACGTTACTTTAAAATTACAGCAATCACTTATGTGATGGGAAACTTTCATTATTTTTTGCAGTGCTAAGACCCTTCACCATTATTTGAACTTGGTAATGTTAAACTCTGCATGGATATTGATAAACACATAAGGGGGCTTATTCTGTCTGCAACAGCTCTTGGCTTCCTAAAGAAGTGCGTTAGCATTAATAGCTACATTCTTAAATTCAATTTTTTAAGGAAATTTAAGGCTTATCATGATAGGTTTCCTTGGTTTGGGGGTCTAGACTCTACTGGTATAATTTGTAAATCATTAGGGAGTTCACTGTCCCCTTCACTTTGCTAAATGGACACAATCAATACCTTAATGGGAATGTTTGGAAGTATCCATAGGCAGGCCAAATTGGCACATTACAAGATTTTTTCCAGCCTATGCATTAAGTTCATTAACTTTTCTCATTTGAATTACAAATTTCATTTCTCTGATCAAGATGAAGACATGGCTCTCATTTACAAGCTCAGATTTTTGCTGTGTTAATGTTTTACAGGGAACGATAAAGTTAATGCAGCGGAGAGACATCATGTCACCCCTATTGGTAGACAATTATAGATAAGGTTCCAAATTCCAATAATCCTGATGGGAGGCACACAGGAACTTCCATAGAAGAATGACGAAAATATTAAGCAAAGAGGCCAAAAGGCTAATCAACCCTCTTAGAAACATATTCACGCTTGTCACAACAAGAGCACACTCTACAAACCAAAATGTGTTATTTAATTTAATTTCATTTAATGAGCAAACACAGCCCCATTCTCCTTCACATTGATCATTAAATTGCTAATTAAAACCTTTTAGAAAGTTTAAACGAAACACTTCTCTAATTTTATGATATTGTACTTAGGAGACTTAATAAAGCTTTGGAAGAGAATTGCATTTTACCAAAACTTCCTTCTAACTTCATCAGTTCAGATAAAATATAGGGTTATGCACTAAGGCACAGCACACTTCTTCCAAGAAAGTTTAAAACAGTCTTTTGAGAATGCGTTAACATATTTCAGTTAAGAAGCGAAATATCCAAACCTGGGTGTTTTTCACCTTGAATTCACTTATTCAATAAGCCTGGGCAAACTCCATGCAGAGAACCATTTATGAATTCAGGGGCTATTAAAAGAGGAATAGATATTAAAATCTTACTCAGAGTTTGTCAGTGAAATACAAATAATGACAGAAGTGATATCTGGGCACTTAAATGGGAGGTAACTCTTACATTTTTGGTTTTCCTTCAGAAGCAGCAAATAAAAAATGCTGTTAAATTCCAACATTCATTTCTCATTTCGGTAAGCGTACACATTCCTCTTCAAGGCCATGCTATAACAAGATGACATTCAGTTATGTTAAACTAATGGCAGCTGCAACAATATATCTCCAAATACATCAGTAATTCTCTAACTCTTTTAATACTGCAGCTGAGGCTACAATTTTACAATTACTAAATAGCAGATTCATGTTCCTGCTCACAGTAAGCATTTGCTCCGGATCAGCATGGACACACACAGGCACGCAATATGAAGTCTGCACTGGCCATAGGCTTTCATGCCAACTGTGGAAGACCGACAAAATGGCATAATGCCTGCTGCTGTCATGTTCACCTATCAAAAATGTTTGGATAAATATGAATTAGCAGCATAAATTTATACTTAATCTACACTTTGCTGTTGTGTGGCACCAGAGTTTTTGAACAAGTACGAGGGACCCTCTTTCAGTCAAACTTGTAGCTCTCTCTTCTTCGTGCCTCACACATCCAAAGATCATATGTACAACTCCTTTCCGAAACACCAATGGAGAAACTGCCAGTGTCTTCTCCTGAGGTTAAGAACTATGACTTTCAGGCAGCCTGTGTTGAGTGCTGGTAGGAAATGGGTCCTTTTCATATATGTCCATGGGTATAAAAAAGACCTGTCACAACCTAGTCCAGCGTGAGTAACTACTAAATACTGTATATAGCAGTACCAAGAAAGAATAATTTGTTCAGAAAAATCACACTTGACTGCTCTTTCACACTCTCTTTCATAATCAAGAGTACTAATTTTGAATTTAATTTTAATTTCAAAGTAGCTAGACTGGCCCCATTTAAATTCAAAGCAAGAGGTATTTAAGATCATCTCCTATTGTGACTAATAAACTTTGGCTCCCTTAACACAGATGCATGGGAGCATAGGGGAAGAGACAAATGTCAGTGTAAATTAATGTGCATGGGACTGCATACTGTTCAGAATCAGAATTTCTGTAGGAATAAGTGACCTTTGTTAATTGATTATAGATTTTTTTTAAATAGATGGCATTATGAAATGCAGCGCATAGGGTGTTATACCGCAATATAAGTCACTCCACTGTTACACTTTCTGTCTATTTTTTAAGTTGGTGGATTAATAAGTGATGAAAATCCTCTGCCTGAGACCTCAGCTGGTTTTGTTATATTTTCTGACTAGTGGGAATGGTCAATTCTCACTCATATAATATTCATGGATGTTTGATTTTTAATGGTGAGTTACACTTGCAGGCTTTTGTGCAGGTTCTTCATTCCCAGAGAGTTGGTTTGAAGACAGAGAAAACGGCTGGATGCCTTTAAAACAATTACAATGAAGCTAACACGTATAACACAAATAAAGGGAACGGGGAGGCCAAGGATTAAAAGGATATTCACTGTAAGTTTGAGTAGTTACCTACCTACAACATTACCCAGTGTTCTCCTACTCATATATAGCTATGCATATGCATTTAAGGAGGAGGACCGCTTAGGTGATCTGCATTCTTCTCAAATGGAAGAATACAAAATAACCAGACATACACTTGCATTAAAGTTATAAGTAGCGAGATATAGAAGTAATATTTCCACTCTGCCTTTCCAAATCCTTCTCTTTCTTTTCATTAAAGATACACTAAACATTATCAACTTCACTAAACAGTCTGAATTAATACAATTACTAAGGTAAATATTTACAGGTACACCGCTATATGAAGCATTTGTTTGACCAAAAGAAATAATTAAAAATCCTTCATGATAAAGATCTTATGTCAAACTTTTTTTTTCCCCCAACAGCATTTAGAAAAGATTTAAGCCTCAAGAGAAAAACTATAGGAACTGACCAAGGGTCTTTGATGTGTTTTCTATCTAGAATCCATTAACAAAAAAAATCTTCAACAAAATAAAAACCAAAAACAACAAACCATGATCAAAATATTGTATGAAGATGCATACAAGATTATTTTCAGAAATAAGGGAATATTTCATTATTCTCATGGTATTGTATTTTTTTTTTTTTTTCTTTTAAACAAAGAAAACTCTCACACACCAGAAACAATACTCCTTTAGAATTGCTTGTGACTTTTTTTTGGAAATCTGCATAGACTTTTTACACTATTTCTCCCAGCTCCCCATGAAAAGGCCAAAGCAACTACAAGCCTCTTTAGTAATTATCAGTTAACTCAGAAACTATGAAGGAAAAATTCATGGTAGCATGTAACCTACTCAACAAGTTGTTTCAATAAAGCACACAATCCTCATTTCAATGCCCAGTATACCAAGGTGTGCAGTAGTGATTTATTTGAGTTACAAGGCAAGCTCATAGACACTTTTTCTGGCCCACGTGAGCCTTCAAAAGAGAGTCCAGGGACAGAACCGGACAAGAATCAGGAATTTTCTTGCACTGAGCTTACAGTGGAGAAAAGAGGAAAATACTGACTCTTAAAACATCCCCAAATCATCAGATACTTGTGATGTGTTAATTGAGATCAAGGGGAAGTAAACTATGAATTTTCTATATAAGACTGCACTCATAAACTTAACATATTTAGTAAATGAACTGTAACAGCATTCCCTGTCAATTGTGTGTCTATATTTAATGTTTTACATTGCTCCGTTAGCAAATGAAGCACTTTAAGATTATGCTGAGTTTGCACTTTCATGCAAGGAACAACTCTGTGATATAGACACAAAAATCCAATTCAAAATACATAATCGTTATTATGACCATCATGTGCTTTGAGTTTTGTTGCCCACCCCCCCGGCAAATCCTAAACAAACAGCTCAAAGCCTCTGGGACCTGCATGCCCTAGACAGTCACGCTTCACTGGCTTTCTGAAGCCAACCTCTTTCAAAGACCACGTGCTACAACGCTATGTGAAGCAGACTTGTAATTATCAGGCATCCCCAGCCCCAGAATCACAGAATAATAGGGGTTGGAAGGGACCTCTGGAGATCATGTAGTCCAACCCCCCTGCCAGAGCAGGTACTGGTGGAAAGGTACTGATATAAAGAGGGACTGGTGGAGGACATTAAGGTTGGGGGCAGCCTTGGCTGTAGTGATCACGAGAAGATAAGAGTTCAGGATCAGTCCAGAGTACTCTTTCTTTTACTTGTGTAATCAGTTAATCATTCAATCACATAAGATGCTTTAATAATACTTTACATGGCCATAATTTTTTAAGACACTGAAACATCTGCTGAGAAAAGGAAGTATATACTGTAGTGATTTCAGCCTAGAGGAGAGTTATGTCTAACTTGCACTTTTTTAGTTAGCCATCGCTAACATGGTACTGCTGTGCAACTACATAATAAATATCTGCAGAGTATTTATTTCATATTTCTGAAAATGTATTCTTCTCTATATATTCATTTCTTAGAACTTCTGCCCTTGATGCCCCTTGAATGGGAATACTGGAAGATTTACTCTGGGAGAAGGAGTCTACTCTGGGAGAAGGAGTCTTGCATGGAAATTCTCATGAATTTACGTTGATAGAGGACTCACCACATACAACTATCTACAACACAAGAGTTGTAGTTAGGAAGACAAAGGATCCCGTGTTGCATTTTCAATATACATATGCTTCTCTCTAATGAGAAAGCTCCTTTCTCTGCATCCTGTGATCACCTGCCTAGCAGCCCCAAACTTCCTCTGTATTACTTATTTCTCTCAGTATTGGATAAACTGCTGATGCATTTACTTTGACCCTTTTTCTACTATAGGCAATGATAAAGATGCCTAACGAGATCAGCAATGTAGGAGTAAACCCTCTGTAAGCATACTGGAGTTTGGTTTCTCATGCTCACAGATACATCCATTAATTCTGTTCATGAACTGATAAATCATTATCTTAAGTGCAGTGACATTTTCTGGCCCGCTACCCATATTAGAAGGATGCTCCAGAGCGGAACACTGCTGAGGATTATGATCAAAACATGACAAAATGTAACAGAAAACTACCAGTAAGTTTTTCATGAAAGCAGTTGCTAACACCACACTGAAAAGAGTATCACAGCTCCTTGTGTTTCTCCAACTGATGTGTAGGTGAGAAAGAATGGAAAAAATCCTGACCACACTTAACCAAACACATAAAAAATTACTTACCCTGCTGTGACAATATATGAGTAATGTATATTCTGTGTGTGTGTTGGTATATACAAATGTAACATATGCATATAAATTACGATTACACAGGTGTAACTGTTTTTAAAACTTATTAATAATGGTCTTATGTTGGTTACACTCATATTATGGTAATTTATACAGCTCTAGAGAGTGAGAGAGTCCTGCTGGGTACTATCATCTTTGTCACAGGGGAGTTCAGACACTGTGCCCTCTGGAATAAGCTGAGCAGATTTATTTGGTGTTTCTCCCATGGTTTGGCTGAAGAAAGTAGTAGGGCATTGTGGACACCTGTGTCATCCACCTGATCTTTCAGTCAGGTGGGCTGAGAGATTGGAATATGAAGTAACACAACAAATAATCACAAAAATATCTACTGCAAACTATGATCATTATGCCAGTTAAGGACTTACTACTTTAGAAGGTTTTTAGCCTTTTAAGACTATAAATACTGCTCCCTAGAATAATTTCTGTGAGGGCTAGTACTGTGGACAAAGATGGATTCAAAAGAAAAGAAATCCTTTTTTTGTCTATCCTTCCAGCAGACCCTGAAGAATATATTTCACACTGAAGAACTTGCCAGAGTCTCTCAAACTCAGAGTATGAAGGGGGATTTTAATAGGAAATTAGCTACAAGCTACAGATTGAAATTTTCTCTTTTTCAAAAACTCTTACACAAAGCTGGGGTGTACAATTTGCACATAAACTACAATATTATGCTCCTCTCTCTAAGAAGACAGATTCTAGGGCAACCTAAGACTGATTATGTAGTCTCTGGTTGTTACCCTATTAATTCAGGCATCCAAAGTTAGATTTTATGAAATCTTCACAATATTTCCCATTAGAAAATCTGCCCAACTCCCACAACATTGGTCAACATCTACTGTTCAAAGGAGAAATCTATGATGTGACAGGCTTTTTACTTGGTTTTCCTTTTGCTTGTCTTCCCTCTCTTTCCTGTTTTCTAATCATTTCACATCTAATCCTAAACAGTCAAACACACACAATACTTAAAACTAATCTTTCTCAGATATTTTAAAACTTGTGTACTCATGTTTTGTTAGTGCCAATACCCTGCTGAACCAGAAACACTTCTTTTATTACCTCTATGTCAAACCATGCATTTGCATATTATAGGCGATAGTAGGTGCTGAGCAAGTAAATTAGATTTGAATTGCTTTTGAATTTAGAGTGATCAAAGAGTTACTAAATTGATTTTTCCCCTCTTAGAATGACAATAATTTGTTAAAAATATAGAATTTAAAGTAAAAGAAAAGGATGCATCAATGGCACTTCTGAGAAGTGTAAAACTCTTACAGCAAGAATAATGGGAATTATTCCTGCTGTTTTTCTCATCCATTAACTCATTCCTATTTCATAAGTTCTCCTGCAAAATACTGAACACATACTTGGGTGAACGTACCCCAAATCTCTGACACCTTGAGTGGCATCAGAGTAGGTGTGAGATTAATAAAACACTACACTGTTCAATGCATTGCTGCAAGTTATTTATTCCCATTCTGATACTTCATGCATGAACTGCCACTGTTTGATGAATCACTGAGGAAAATGGGATCTGACAAACAGCTCCTCTTTCGGCAGCTGCGTACTATGACAGCATCAATAGAAAAACATATCACTGGTTCTAAAATGCCAAATTTTTACCATTTACATTGAATAAGACATGAAACTCTTTAAGAGAAGCGGCACTATGTTATCATTAAGGCCTGTTAACACTATGGAGGGTGTGCTTTGAACTCTATTCTGTCATCACTCTTAATATGCAACTAATCGCATTCCACTCTAAATAGAGGGAAGGGCCGTCTGCACGTTGACAACAGTGCCAGTGATGAAGTATTGCACCCTTTAAAATCTCATTTACAGATTGGTTTCATTACCACCCACAACTGGCTTGGATCCATGAGGGAACACACCTGCTCTCATTAGGGCCACGTGATGTCTGCTGTTAACAGTATTTCCATGCAAATGTGGCAACACGAAGATGAACACTCTGGAAACTATCTTTATCTTTCTCCTGATTGGTTTTTCTACCTTCAGTTTGGGAGGTAACACATATGCAATCTGTTGATTACTTCTAGAGTTTACTGACAGTTTCACAGCTACGGACTTCTACTGTACTCTTTGGCTTCCCTCTTCCATTATGCAGCAATCTTCTTCTAAGAGGCTAATATTCATTATTTTCTACTGCAGATGAGTCCCTTATGCTAGGAAGTCTTCAAAAAGTACTGGCTGAAAAATTTAATTCCGAACTAGGATTATTGAGATGTACAAAGAACAATTATTTTTCCTATGGAGTTTTTGAGTATTTAGCATTATAGATCCATAATATCAAAAAGGGACTGTTGTTTCTATACATCTATAGAAGTCAGAATACGTGTTAAAGGCCCACTAATAATAGTAAATAAATTCAGCATGCTGTTAACAGGTTTACTGACATTACATGCATCCAAATATTGAGCTCAAACCACAGCTGGCCTTACAGAGTAGCTACCATACTTGCTACTTAGGTAGAAGATGGATGGAGCATAAAACATCCTGAATTTTCTGTTCCAAGGGAATTAAAATAAATATTTTATCATAACAAAACCCCAGGTCTGGAGTGCTCATTCACACATCACTTGAAGAGAACTTCACTTGATTGCAGCTTGACAAGAGGTAATACTTAGCAACAGGAAGAAAAATGTTATCAAAAATCATTATTTTCCACTCTGAGAACCACCGTTACACAGCAAGTAAATATAAAGCAGTAAGCTTGCTCATAATTTGAGGGAATCATTACAAGTTCATGTAAAAAGTACCATTCAGCTAAGGAATTGTGTATCCTTCCACCTCAGAGTAACTCAGATTATAGTTTCACTAATCATACTCTCCCAGAACCTTGCTTTTATGACATGTATTGCATATAATCTAAATGCATAGAAAAACTATGACATACTGTATCAAATACCTTTTCATCAGTAAGATATACCAGGGATGCAAATATAAACATCTAGAAATGCAGGTGCTTGAAGCCTAGAGACTGCATAACTAAAGTCTTTCCAGCTGGAAGTCCACAGCATGCTGTTTTAATTCTAAATTCAGCTTTTCACTTTGAATTCATATACAAATCCATGTACATAATGGCTCAAAAATAAATACTGAATTCCACCTCATGAAGTCAACCTGCACATCATCACTTGCAAATTGATTTTTATTTCAGCTTTCGTATTTATTTGTTTGCATGTATGTGCTTGTGAGCAAAAAAACCCTAGTTTAAAGTTGGTTTTCTGTGTTATACTTAATCGGCTTTGGCAAAAATCAAGAATAGCATAAATGTTAAGATTTATGTATTTGAAGCGATACTGCTTTTTTCCCTGAAATAATATGGTGCCCTTTTTGTATTACCTGAATACATGAAAGAATACATTTGTCATTTCAGCTAAAGGGGCTTATTGTGGTTATTTCCAGTCCACCAGACATCAAAGTAAACCAAATAAAATGTTCTTAAATCTAAACAGGAGTATCTATTTAACTTAAATTACTTTTCAAACTGCTTTAAGTTAAATCAGTAGAATATTGCTATATATGCAAGGCCTGTATGTGTCCATATAATTGAACATCTACAATAGGAAAAAGAGGCAAGGGGAAAGACAGAAGAGAGTTAACATTGAGAAAGTCAACTTCTTTGGCACTTTGAGTTTAATATTCTACAAGTGTTAGTTAATCCTTAAGAAGGTTTATATTCATTCTGTAGTCAAATTAACTCATATTGCTTATAAAAAAACGTGTCTTTAATTTATCTTTTTTTATTAAAATGAAATAAAAAGCTGAAAATCATCATCCCTATTAGAATTCCTGCAGATTTCCTTGGAATTTCACCTAGGTTTCCACCCAGTCAGATGCACTAAAACCCCATCAAGACAGCTATTTTGTGTATTAAACCACTGTAACACTCCCTTTGAATAGACTGTGGTAAGACTGAGCTCAGAAACAAAAACTAAAATTCCACCTCTTTCTCCCTCTAATTCCAATCTTTCAGAAGTAAAATTGCAGCCATGTCATGAAATGATGGAATTTTAGAAATTCTCAGTGGATATGCAAGTGTCTCCACTTTAACAAGCTCAACCCTTGGATATCGTGATGATGCATTTTACTGGACTCCAATACAGCCCGGCTTGAAGTGAAATAGCAAAAGGATTAAGAGCGAGTCAATACATTATTTATGATACAGTGCTGCAGCGAACCACAGCTCAGAAAGAGGTGGTGCTAAACACACAAATGTATGGCATCTGTTCCCAACATCTGTTCACTTAACAATACTCTTGGCTTGTCCATAAACTCTTCTAAAACCTTGCCATTAAAGTTCACATGACCTTTAAACTATGAACAACTTTTTCAAAAGTTAAATTTTCACACAGGAAACATTCCTGTTCCTTAATTAGTTCTTAGCCAAGATAGGCAACACTGATATTATGGCCAGAATCTCCCTTTTATCGCAGGCAATGAATTGGAACATTTTAAGTGTAGATAGGTTATAGTAATGTCATCCTAAGTAAAAATCGGTTCAAGGCAAGACTTTTTTAAAACAACATTGAAACACAAAGGCCTAGAAGGAAGAAAATGCTGCATGAGGTTCTTCTTTGATCTTTAGGTACATTTTTGTTACATGAGGAAGCCCCTTTAAAAATATTAAGTAAGAGTACGCTAAACTATGTGCAAAACTTCCCATAGGTTCGGGGATGCTTGTTTATGCAGTGATAACCCCTCAGACCTGCTGGACACATCACATGATTTGTCAGACCAAATCCTTTGCTTTTTTGACAGAGTACCATGTTATGTCGGATATAACTACAAGGTGCACAGCCTCATAGAACATTATAGGCCAAGAATAAATCAGAATAGAGACAATGTACCTGCCAGATTTACAAAAGCTGTTAGTCTGACCCTGCGTGTGGTGGGCTGATCTTGGTTGGATGCCAAGTGCCCACCAAGCTCCTCTATCACTCCCCTCCTCAGCAGGATGGGGGGAAGTGGAGGGTGTGGAAATAAGATGGAAAAAAATCATGGGTCAAGATAAAGGCAGTTTAATAAAAGTACAGTGCTTTTATTCTGCACACAGAAGCAAGAGAAATAAAAAGATTTATTCTCTACTTCCCAACAGCAGGTGATCTCCAGCCACTTCCTGGGAAGTAGGGCTTCAGTACACTTAGCAGTTGCTCCGTAAGACAAATGTAATAACGAATGCCCCCTCTCCTCCTCCAGATGCAATTACTGTTGCACTGCAACTTTTTTCCCCTTCTTAAATATGTTACCACAGAGGTGCCACCACCATCGCTGATGGGCTCGGCCTTGGCCAGTGGCTGGTCTGTCTTGGAGCCAGCTGGCATTGGCCCTATTGAACATGGGGGAAGCTTCTATCAGCTTCTCACAGAAGCCACCCCTAGAGCTCCCCCCACTACCAAAACCTTGCTATGCAAACCCAATACACCCTGCCATTAATTTCTTTCTTTAAGTAGCTGAGTTTCTATAGCCGCTTGCAATAATGACACAGCAAGCATTTGGTGCCCATAAGAGTATTCTAAACACAACCTAGTGTAGCTAAGAAATGGGCCACATACAGTCCTATTCTGCTAATGAAATAGTAATTTTATAGGTATATTCTTGTTTCTTGCCTAGCTCCTTTGGTGGGCCTTATGCAGTCCCTACACAGTGGATTACAGAGCACCTTTTCTTTCTGCATACCCCTTCTTTGCATGTGAAGCACACTAGGAAAACAATATTCCTCAGCCCTCTGCATTTAGAACTAGATACTTGTAAGAGTTTAAAGGCCTTAGCACCCAACTTCCATTTGGAAATTAAGGTTCTCCCTATTTCCCCTAAGCTGCTCTAAAAATCTCTAGAGTGAGTGTGTGTGTGTTAATTCTAATTAACTTTTTGGCAGCAGATGAAGCAGTTTCAGGCACAGCGTTATAAAATGCAACTCTCCAAGAGAAGTAAAACACACAGGCACACTCATAGTTTTGCCCTTTGCAAGTCACACAGTCTTCAATCATTTATATGTCTTGCGCTCACCGCTTCTGTGAAATATAAACAGATGGGTTCTAAATGATTTTTCACAGAAATGGAACTTCCATTTTCAGAGCTGACTACTTGCAATATATCCTTTAGAATGCTGCTCCTGAGAGCTTAAAAGAAAAAGAGCTTGATATATCCCCCACTTCCTTTCTGCCGACCACATGCTTTTTCTTATTCAAATCCTGCCTTAAAATCAACTGCTTTCATTAGTTCCACATTAGGTCCTCTCCAGTGATATCTAAACAGTCTTTCTTTTCTGTAATGTGCTTTTTAAATTACAAAAATCCTGTAAAATAATACCATATATTATATTGTATAACAATATTTTTATGCAGAATACTGCATAAGCTTTTTTATGTTTTGTGAAGCATTACATATATTTGTGATGCTATCTAGATGTTTAACAGCACCTGTAATACAATCAGTGAGGTTTTGAATGGAATAATTATTATAAGATTTAAAAGAAATTAGGGATACAGTAATATTAGGGACTAGAGAGCACATTTTGTGTAGTGCTGTTGCACTGGAACAGTACACAGGAAGTTAGAATTCTTGTAGGTATTGTAGACCTGTAGGTATTACCACAACATAAACAAAGCAGCTTAAGAATAACATTAAAAGGTAGATTTATTACACATCAACACAAACAATTTTATTGAAGAGTACATTCCTGCAACCACTACCAACAGTAGTCTCAAGAAAAACTGGCATAATTATTCTGTAGGATTTCACTTGACATCAGGACATCTTATTTTGGTATCTAAGCAATTAAATATGTAAATTCCTGCTTACCAAGACTTGACTTCATCACCAGTGGACAGGCTAAGACTTCAATGTTGACATTTGCAAGACTGCTCCCCCATTTGCCAATAGGCTGGGTAATGACAGGGCTGACCAGTGCTTTGACAATACAGTCATTTTAGCAATAGTGACTACTAAGTAATAATTAATAGCAAAAGTATTGGGAAGCAGAAGAAAATTTAAAGACATGAATGAAAACGTAAAGATGAGTGAGAAGGAGAGAAGAAAGAGCTTTCCTAACCAAAGCCTCACAGTGATACCTACTGCCATTTGCTGACATTTAAAAGGATTAACAGGGGAATTGATGAATTCATGACATTTATACGACCCAACAAAAGGTAAGCTGTGAATAAGCAGCAGGTGGAAAACAGTGATGAACCAGCACTAAACCTTTGATTAAATATATAAATAATTTGTAACACATTTCAGAAGGTCATTCCTCCCCCCTCCCTAACATACAGTTCACCCATAACATACTAATTATTACTTTATCTTCTTTTATTAACCTATTGAATATGTAAGTGATATTTAGCATTACAGCATCCTTTATATGCCCATCCCTCAGGCTAAGCTATGTACCTTTTTATGCTAAGAAACTCCTCTCTGCACATTTCTGCCCAAGGGCAGGGTTTTATCAACACCTGAGTTAAATTTACTGACAAATGCAGCTCTCGCTCACCTCAGTCCTACTCAAGTTTCTCTGCCCTGCACCCTCCAGGTTCTCAGCCCCACATCCTCCCCTTTCTTGGACCAAGACAAGCACTTCCATGACCTGTTCAGAACCAACGTGGGAAGTAATCCAGTTTAAAAGTGATCTGGCCAAACTTCTAACTTTGGCTAAACACACACACGCACTCACATGCCACAAGTTTTAACCTAGATTAGTTCCCCAGTCTGGGGGAACTCTCTGGCTATACAGTTTTGCTGACATTAGAGGGGATCAGTGTAGGTCTGGAAAGACATGACAGGGAATGAAGAGGAGACAAGATGAGACACCTTTGGTTGGTTATGCTGGTTTTGATCCATAGTCCCATAGACTTTGGGAAAAAGAAGGCTTAAATGTCTGTACACCAAAATAATTTGGAAGATATAAAGTGTTACATATCAATAAGAGTTTCAAAATTAGCACAATTACACCAGTGCAATTCATCCCAGTGGCTTCAAGATTTTAATTTCCACTTTCTGCCTAACTTCCACAAATCATCTCTGTGGGAACCAGTCTTGCTTGTTATTATAATCTTAATCAATATGTTAAGATTTTTTGAGGCAAATTACAGTAGTGCCTCCGTAATAGGAGTACATTTGGTATAAGGGCACAGAATCATGAAGCAAGACATAGATAACAGTTACACAACATTAGTGCTGAATCAGTAACAACTCATCAAATCGATACCATCTGCCTCCCCCCAAACAGCACAGAGCTCTCCCCTTATACTCTGAATACAGATCCAGTAATAATAAATGCAAAACCATAGCCTTAAGGCATCTCATCTACACTCGGGAATAAGACACTTAGTGTATCATCCTTCTAAAAACACTTCAAAAGCCTGGGAGAATTTTCCCCGTGAGGTGGAAAACATCCTCCCTTAACACATTCTGCAGCATGGAACCTCCTAGTATAGTGTGATGCCAAACTTACAGCAAGAGAATGCAGAACAGATTGTGGAAGGAAAAAAAAAAAAAAGGATGGCAGAGTTATTCCAAGTGCCTGGATGAGTTCAATGAAAGCAGCTACAAGTTGCACAAATTACAGTGTTACCTTATTAGAGACTCTACTAAGACCCATGAGGTACATGCTCCATGCCCAGCTCCTCCAAGCCTTTTAAAACATGGAACTTAGAATCAAGGCATCGCATCAGCATTTATTTATTGATAAAGCAGTAACTGCTGACAAAATTAATAAAAATAAGAGCAAATTACTATAAATAATGATATTCATAAGAGTACATCTTCACCAGTTTGAAAAATCATGTTGTTCTACCAGCTGTATATAGGCAAGTTGTATATAGGCCTGACAGAGAATAGTCACAAAGCATGAGGGGGACGTGTGTAAGAAAGGGCAGAAAATCCTGCCTAGCAGTGAAGAGTTAACTGTGTGAAACAGCCCTGTGAGCACCGAGGTGAGAGGAAGAGGAAGGGGAGGAGGTGCTCCTGATGCTGGAACAGAGATTCCCCTGCAGCACATGATGGGGATCATAGTAAAGCAGGTGGCTAGGCCCTGAAGGGACTGCATCCAGGTGGAGAAGCCCGTGCAGGAGCAGGTTTATCCTGAAGGACTGCAGCCCATGAGAAGAACCCATGCTGGAGCAGAGGAAAAGCATGAGGAGGAAGGAGCAGCAGAGAGGAGCCCTTATGGACTGACCACAACGCCCATTCCCCATATCCCCTGCACCACAGAGGAGGGGAAGGTATAAGAGTTGGGAATGGAATACGGTTGAACCTGGAAGAGGAATTAGAGGGAAGGTGTTATTTAAACATTTTGTCTCTTTTTCTCACTACCTAAATCTGTTTTAATTGGCATAAGTTAAATTAATTTTCCCCAACTTGAGTTTGGTTTGCCCATGATGGTAATTGGTAAACAACCCCCCTGTCTTTGTCTTGACCCAATGAGCTTTTCCATCCTATTTGTCTCCCTCTGTCCTGGAGGGGATTGAGGAGGTGGATTGAGAGAGGGGCTGTGTGGGCATCTGGCCCTTTAGCAAAGGTTAACCCACTACAGTGTTTTTTAAAGATACCTAGCATAACCATTGACAACATCTGCCATAATTGCTATGCACGGGCTGTGACAGTAAAACACAGATTATGAACTTCTATAGGAAAAAATCATTAACTCACTACCTCTACAGATATATATTACAAAGAAAGAACTTATTGAAACAGAAGAATGATCACAGGCTACTAGCTTGTGATACTGGATCAATAATTTGCAACCTACAAAAGCAGAGATTTTTCTGAACATAACAGAATGACTGAAAAGGGAACACAATCTGTTGGATCAATAATCCAGAATTCAAAATCATTTAATAACATTTTTAGTTAATAATGCATTTTTTTGAATGTTCTTAAAGTCACTGTGATAGAATCTGCTGTCCAGGGGGATTTTTTCTTCCCAGTTTCCTTCAAGATTTACAAAATATTCAACTGTACTCTTGTGGAAAAACAGAAAAGATTTGCTGCAAACATCTATAGGAATAAGATGTAGCTTTTATTTAAGAGTGTTTAAATAAGACAGCATGTTGCTTTTCTTTCAGAGTGGTAATAGACCATCATCATAAGGAGAAAATGAAGAGGAGCATAGGAGAGAATTTACCATTTCATGAAGTCACTGTGGGCTCATTTCTCTGCATACCACTCAATTACTTCATATTAAGTGATAAAAAATTGAAGGCAAAAACATATATTGCCATCAATTATGTTTTTATTAAAACTAACAGAATTCGGAATAAATCTATTTAGATTGATGGAACACTGACATTAAGGACTTAGTATCTGTTTTGGAACAACTGAATAAATACAAGAAACTGATTTAAGACTGCAAAAGTACGGCTGTCACGACTAAAACTTCTGCTAATTTGACTTCTCCTAACAGTATATTAATAAGTACAGCACACTACTGTGTATATCTTCCCTCACAGCCAGAGAGGTCAGTCAAATATTTGCTTAACACTGGTACTCCTATGTCATCTAATTGATCTTCCATTAATGCTTTTCCAGCACATGCCAATGCTAGCAACAATTTGGGCAGTTACTACAGATGTCATTTTCCCCCAAATATCTTTTGATAGTAATATTTTATTTCTTTAACTTCCTGACCACCTGAACAACCAAAGTTTAGTCCCCATAAACCAGAATCATCTCAAAGGATATTCCCTTTGAATGGAAAAATAGCTATCGGACACATTTGTGCCAAGTAAGATTTTAGAACAGAGTAAAAGCATTGTTTAGTGAGTTTTATGGATAATGGGAGTTTATTAAAACACACACACGTTACATGAATGTCAACCTTTGAAACAAAAAATTCATTCTTTTCAGTTTCTTTCATTGTCTTAAAATGAAATTATCCTTACACTGACAAATAAGTCATCAGTGTCTTAATGCTGTCTGAAAGTGATATCAATAAATGCATTCAGAACTCGACAACAAAAAAGCAGAAATTCTCATAGAGCACAAAAATTCTCAGCACCAAATACAAGCACTACTTCCCCTAATAAGTGCTAATATTTCAACATTAAGAACATCCCGATACTTAAGAATACTTATTTGTATCTTTAATAATCCAATAATCGACTGCAAGGATTAATGGCATCTGCTGCAATGGTTTACTGGTGGGTTGCACCTCAGTTAAGGGAATGGTGAAATAATGCCAGAGTCTGAAGAACCTGCTTATCTCCCAAATTGTGAAGCTGAGACTCAATTCAAGATGCTCAATGAGGTTTACGGCATGAACAAGTTTATGGCATGAACAAGCCAGCAAGTACTTTAAGTTACATGACGAGCTGAATGTCAGAACCCAAAAGGCATAACAGATATGATTTTTAAAACCATCTGTTCTACCTTTCATGCTGTGCCACACATTAATATTGCCTCTATTCTTATTTTGTAAGCAGTGGGATGATGATTAAGTCCCTGTACTTCAGTTCCTATTAATAAAATTGAGCACAACTAGAACACACAACTGCAAGGTACCCTCAGATGACTGAAAAGTTAACAAAAATTATAAAATAAGGCTATGTGAATGTCCCCAGTCAACAGGAGATGTGGAAAGGAAGTCATGTGAGTGAACAGAATCTATTCATTCCCATGATTATAATAATATTATTACTCTGTGAATTAACACTGTTTGACAAAACTCTAGCTTTATATATTATGTCACATGTAACTTCAGAATTTGTTGTTTGTCCTTGTATTTTATTTCCATTTTTAGTAAAGAGGTATGAGGGTAGCAGTTGAAGGCTCACTACGCTTTGCGACTGAAATCTGTCATTTTTATCTCCCCCAAAACCAGGACACATAAAACCAAGGTTTACTTTGTCAAATTTCTTTTGACCATATGGGACTAGTGAAATAATGGAATATAGCAAAAATGTAATCAAAATTTTAAAACTTCTATAATGAAGAATGAATACCAGACAGCTCATTCAATGACTATAAAGCCATCTGTGCATCTGTACTACAATTAAAGCATTTTATTTCCCAAAAATTAAAAGCTTAAATAAAATTTGCAAGTATTTAATTCATGAGATTACTCACTTGATGAATGTTCAATAATATACAGAATTTTGTTTGCAGTCCATCACAAATACCTTCACAAGTAACACTTTTGGCAAATGTAACACCAAAGAAAATAAATGGAAATGTCACTCTAGATTTTGCCAAAATGACATAGATTTCCACAGTTTTTCACTGTGACATGACAATCATTTCAGTTACCACAACAGAGATCAGAAGTGCTGTACACCATAAATAGAAGAGTCAAATTTATTAGTCTCTTTAAACCATGATGTTTAGTCCAGCTTAAAAAAAAAAAAACAAAAAACAAAGAAAACCAAACACAAAACAAAAAAAAAAACCCCAACCAAATAAAAAAAAAAAAAACCAAACACACACAAAAACCCAAAACCCCGAACTCCAACAACAAAAAAACGAACATCCCCAAAATTAGAGCTTGAACAGTGATCTTTTGATTTGTTGTTTGTTTGGGAGTTTCGTTTGCTTAAATAAACATTCCTCTGATAAGCACAAGTCTTTTTTGCAGGGCAGCCATCACTGAATCAGAGTTTCTTTCCATGAAGTCTTTCAACACCAGCCTCAATTGAGGTCTCACACTTTCACGTGGAATGGAAAAGTATCAGTATCTGGGTTACAAAAAGCTTATTATGTCCACAGTAATACAAAATGTAACTTAGGAATATCCTATGTTGCAAAACAAAGATGCTAAAAAATTAAAGATTAGCCTGTTGTCATTGAGATGAAATGAAAGACTCATTAATTTAATTAAGAGTTTCAGTCTGGTCCAAAACAGAGTAAATACATTAGAAGAGTGATCTAGAACATCCATCTCTTCCTTAACTTTCCAATTTTTTATAAAATTAACCCAGTGAAAAGGGAGATAATAGCATCACAACACTTGTAACAAAGTAATCTACATGACCTGAGAAACAAACAAAAAATAGAACTAAAAGCATCAGGAGCAGAAGGATCTTTAATATTTTGCCTGTTATTATTACCAAGCCAAACAGCAAATTCACCCTCAGGTTAACTGTTAAAAATTCTGATAAATTCTTCATACATGAAATGACTCACTCTGATAAAGGAACGCTGAATTACAGCCATTTCATCATTTCACTTTAACGTCTTCTACTTATCATCATTACTTCAACACATTTCTAGCTGAGATGTGTATGTAGCCCAACCTTACAGAAGATGTTTCCCATGGTCTCCAATAAGTTTGAATTAGAGTTACCATGGAGAGAACAGTATATACCCTTCCTAAGAGGTTATTGTACAGATTTGTACCAGAAAAGAAAACTAAAATCAAGACTGGTATGAATGGAAATCTTAGTGGTCGGCACCAGAACAAAAGCAGAAAAAAGGTTTAAAGGAATAGCCTACATTCATAGGGAAGGATGTTATCCCCAGGACACTGCTCCCAGGAATAGGGATGAGGAATGTGATGTTTATGTTAAGACCAAAGATCTGCCCAAAGACCAGTTTGTTGTTGTCAGTCAAGAAGAACTGGCATCCCTTGTCTTGCATGTCACGCACAAGTGATCATGATCAGACTACCTAGACACAAACATCTTGTTTCATTTGAGTATGTAGCTTTGAAGTGCATATGAACAACTTGTTTATACATTTGGTAAATAAGTATCACCTTGCCCTTCCTAAGATCTTGTACTGAGTTTAACTATACTATTTTTGCAACATTATCTTAATATGTACTTTATAAATAGATTTGAAGCCATGTGTGAAAGTAAATGGATCTCCACAACAGCCCAAATTTGATCGCTAAAGGTAAGTCACTTTGGTAATTAAGCTACAAGTAGAGGAAAAAACAGATTAAATGCCTATCTTGCTTTATCTGGTTTGGACTCTAACCAATCACTAACTGACAGCACAATAATGACAAATCCTAACTCAGCCTGATACAGCATTAACAGTGTTTTCATACTAATTGCTTGAGAAGTTGGCTCATCTTTACATACTTTACCTTCTACCAGCCATGAGTTCTTCTCTTTTTCAGATAGACAGTTGTCTTTGAAAATAGTTATCTTCAGGCAGGTCTGTTGACCTATATAGGTTCAAATGTGCTACAGAGATCTTAAGAGCACTGGTAGTTTTCCTTCTTTTCAATACCTTAATTTATTATGAATTGGTTAGACCTATATATAATGAAGTAATAGAAAGTATACAGTAAGGTAGAGCTTGCTATAAAACCCTAAATGGAGACTGGGGGGGGGGTGAGGTTTTGAAAATTAAAACCATTAACATGAATCTCGCATCTCAGTCATGTTCTTTGTGGTTGAGTACTAACATATAAAAGGGGATCTGCCTACAGGGAATAAAACTACACGAACGGTTAAAAACAACTTCTCTTCCCCCCACCCCAAGTCATCCTAGCTTAGAAGTTTTTAAATGACTGTGTTCGAACTGAGGCCAAGAGAGTGGTTAACTCTATATACTTCTATATAGAAGTTAACTCCATATATCAGCATACGTTCCAAGCCCCAAACTACTGTGAGACCAGACCTCCCATTCATATAAACTTGATGTATTCAAACCCTACGGCATGATATTAGTAATGTTAAAAGAAAAAGGGAACCTCATCCTAATTCACCAACAAGCAACTGACACTGAGAGAAACCAGCAGTAAAAACCATGAAAGAAAAGACATTTACGTGACATTTATCCAATAGGCTTCAAACTATTGCTTGCAGTGAATTCTCAGTATGACTGCCAATGTTACTGATTTTCACTATTTCTGGATACACAAGTCCATAGTATCTGGCAAGCACATTACAGGCTGGTCAGCCTGAACTAGGAGTCCCACAAGAACAAGCGGAAAAAATACTGCATCCAAAGGAAAGTCACCTGTTGCTAAACAGCAAGTTTGCTCCTCAGCCTTTCTGAAGCCAACAGAGTCATGACAAGCATCCCGTATTCCTTTTTAGAACAGTTGTGATGTCTGTCTCTTTTTTTTCAGTCTGCTTTATTTATTTATTTATAGAAAATACCCTGGCAGCATCTGTTACATTTTTTTTGGAGGCAGAATCCATCAAGTGCAAGTGCATGTAACAGCTGAAGCAGCACTGTTGTCTTCAACAGGTATGTATGCTTTAAAGTTCTTAAAATTTCATTTTTACTCTTGATAAAGACTTACACACTTCAAAGTGTCATTTGAATTTTAAATATACCAAATAATAACATGAAATAATTTTTAATGTTTGAAATAATCCTATGATGGGGTGTTTGAAATAATTCTAAACTGGGGACAGACACTAGATAGTCCTCAACTAGATATAGATACAACTAGATACTCCTCAACTAGAACTAGATGCCCCTCAACTAGACATAATTTGGAAAGTCAGGCAAACAGTTATCTCCTCTGTGGGCAACATCCCTTCCCTTGAAACATGAATATATTCCCTACCAAGACAGGCAGACAGTATTTTAGCAGGTAACATAAGTACAATAACTAAGAGTGACTTTACTTAATGAAGCAGTCAAAGTCTTAAATAGAGGTATTTTATACATATGGGGTTTATTCTGGTATAATTCACACCTTGTATTTTATTTTATGCTCTTTATTGTCTATTTAGTTTACTGAATGAGATAGGAACACGAAGCTGTGACATTCTTGCAGACATCTTTCCTGGCTTCCAGACCTCAGTCATCTCCGGATACACAACAGACAACTCTGAGCTCTCAGGCACAAGCCTATAGAAGTTAACTTAAACTCTTTCGCCAAAAAAGGCTCTATACTGTCCATAGAGGTGTACATTAACTGGGTTCACATTATAAGTCAAAAAAGCAGTTAATATTTAGTGTCCATGCTGGAAAAAGTTAATGTCTTCATCTTACAGATTGGTTATTGAAGCACAAAAAGGCTACAGAAGCCTTGCTCAAGGTCAGGGGGGATAGCTGACAGAGCAGGGAACTGAAATGATGTCCATTTGCAAACTAGTATCTAGCCAAACTGTGACGAGACAGAACTTCATGAAGACACTGAGAAAACCTGAAAATTTGTAGCTTTGGAAAAGCAGTTGATTTACATTCTGATCTTTTCAAGGTACACGCCTGCACTGGATATCAGAATAAAAAGAACCAATAACCCATAACGTGTTTCTCTGATTGGTTTTACTTAAAATAAATTAAGCAAGTGCCCCTCTTTTGACTAAGTCTCTCTAGAAAATAGCTTATAATATCTCAGATTAACTTTTTAAACTTGATAAACATCATTTTCAAAGAAATCACAAAGAGATATAAAAAAATCTGCAGAGCAAATGTATACAGACACATTGCTGTAATAAGGTTGTTGTGCTATTAGCTACCCTTGTTAAAGTGTTAATGAGTAGCTTGCCATAGGCTTGCTGAATTGCAGTTTATTTATGAACAGGTCAGCGTTTTACAGTCCCTACCCCTCTGACCCTGTTTTAGAGTACTTTGTTCGATAGGTGAAACTCTTTAATGAATACTGCTACTTTTAAGTGAAATACTATAATGGAGCATGCTGCACAAGGACATAGATAAAAATCTCACAACTGGAAACAAAATAAACCTTTTTTAGATCGGGTATTAAAATTAAGATGTTGAGGATTAGTTTATACACATTCTTACACAGAAAAATACCAAAAGTTGCCATCCCAAATGCCCAATTAGTTTTGAGATTTCAACCATTAACCTTTTGGTAGAATTCCCTCTACAAGAGCGGCTGGGAATACATCTCATTTTACAACCAAGTGTTATTAGAAAGATATTCCAGTGCCCCTACTCCTACCCTCCTACAGAATTTAAGAACAGTAAGTTCCAGATGCAGCCCTGAATGTTATTGAGGTACACAGCAAGAGGGGAATCTGAATAACAAAATTATGATAATCCAATTTGATTATAGTGGGGAAAAATAAGAATAATACTGAAATTCAATTACCTGGGCAGCTCTAACTGGGAGCTACTGTGACTTGGTAGTATATGCTCCTAAATCATAACTTAAAAAAAATAATTCCTGTGGTAAACTGACCATAATTTCTTGCAGTATTTTCTTTGCAGGTAACTTCCTTCCATAAAGGTCCATTCCTGTTGTTATTTATTTCTGTTGTAGTGTTTTACAATGGACTGCATCCTTGGATGATCCTTGAATAAATTCCACTCACGTTAGATCTGTACGTCTGCTCACTCTGAGAACACACTGAAGAAGCCAAAAATATCTTTGAAAAGAGAAAAGCTTCCAAAATGCAGTGTGTATACATTAATAACACACACCTCAGCTTTTTTTGTCAATTATGCACAGAAAAAGAGGAAAAAACTAGTTTGCATGGATCCCATTCAAACAAGTCTACAGTTGTTTTTGAATTCTTCTGTAAACTCAAAAATCTTCATCATAAATTACTTCCCATCACCCACAAGATTTAAGCTACTTCTTTCATATACACATATATACACACACATATGTACAGGTTTACATATAGAAAGAGGATGTTAACTTTTTTTTCTATATTGTAATCTTCTAAATTTTCTTTTGTTCTCAATGCAAATGGTCATTGGTTCATCTTCTCTCACCCAGGACAGTTATGTCACATCACTTGACTAATGTGCATGCATTTGCCACTAAAAGACATTTTAACTGAGAGCTGTCACATCCGTCATCTTCACTCGGGCTGGTTAAATTTTTTATCTGCCTTCTTGAATTAATTTCAGCTTGCCTGAGCCCAGCAGGGGACTTTAGAGTGGTTTAGTTAAATTCTTCATTTTGAAAAAGCATTTAGAGTCCTTCTATTTAGATTTTTCTCTTGCATCTAATTTTTGTTTCACATTACTGAAACAATGAGGTAATTATACATCCAGTGAAGGAGGGAGAAGAAAAAAAAGCAGACACATGAGAGAAAGGAAAGGAATTATCCAATTTTGACATTTTCCTGGGAAAGCATTTTCCCCTTGCTTTCCTGCTTTTTATGTGGTTCCCTGTTATTTCACAAATTATGTATAACCATAGTTAGATGTGATTAAGCTAAAAAGAAAATATGCAGAATGTAAAGAAAAAAGGAGAAAAGAGAACACTAATTGACAGTCGAAACAACAAGGGAAGAGATAAACTAGAAATGAAAGATTCTGTCACCAAAATATTTTATACAGATCATGTCTGTGACAAAGCTGAACGTAACCAAGCCAATAATCTATCCTTTTTAAAGCACTCCTTCAACAGTTTGCTTTTTAGGCAGCAAGCACATATATATTGGTAGGTGAGGAAATTCAAGCTGTGAATTGGATGGGACAGATGTTACAGGCTGAGTAATGGTAATAAAGGATCTAAAATCTATTGAAAGATGTCTAAAACTACAGTGACATGTGGGTATATATACCCCGTACTTTAGATATATATTAAAGCAACCGCAAAAAAACCCCAAACCTAAAAATGCCAGACCATAAAAGCTAAAGTCCTAACGTACTGTAAATACCACTGAAGAGTTGCACTTGCTTCCCAGCCAGAGTAACAAGATGTTCCTCCTGTGTATATAAGCAATACTTCTTGACGGCTAGACACATAGTTGAATGTTAAGTATCAGTAGAACTTCAGAAGACAAGGTTATTTACATTTTATTATAAAACAGAAAAAGATTTAAACATATAAACTGGTTCAGCAGGCTTAAAGTAACCTGTCTAAAAAAAAATTAAAAAATAAAATTCTATCTAAATGAGTGTGTTTGATATTAAAACAGAAAACAAAACAAAACTTGTTTTAAAATAAACCCATACAGTATTACGCTATATCTTGATAACCTGAAGTCTGATTTTGTCTTTGAATCTGTAACTGCAATATCCTTTGGCATTGTAAAGGAACAGATAGGACAGGGTTATAGTGATTCTTTTCCAATTCTATTCAGACTAGTGGAGACTCACAGATATCTTCATAGATAAACTATCTACAACAGCTCCCACAGTCTGTGCAGCACCGGTAAGGGTGCCACAGAGGACAAACACATGGCCCTCTGAGGCACGTTGTGTAAATTCATAAAGGTTGTAAAGATGGCAAAAGTTATCTCTGGAAATTTTAAACCTGCCAGGATTTAAATGTCGCATGAACTCCCAAAGGGAAGTAACTGGTTTTGTATGTAGTAATTCCACTAGGAAGGGGTCACAATAACGATAAATTCCCATTATTACCATTGAATTCAAAGGGAGTTCTATACTCATGCTTTTGAGTTGAGTTATTGTATTGCTCAAGTATACAGTCAATCTGATCAAAATAGCCATTAAAGAAAAAAAATATATACTGAGAGACGACTGGATTACAGTAAATGGATTAGCATAAGAAAACAAAAAAAATCTGTGGTAAATTCTGATAGAAAAAAATCGCTAAACTAAACATGTTTGTGCTCAAGGAAGACAGGCAAATAAAAAAATCTAAATATTTTTAAGCTTAGGGGCCTTAAAAACTTACCAGTCTAACCATCTGGCAACTTTACAGCTATTATTATAAATGCTTATTTAAATAGCAGTAAAATCTGTTGCTGACATGAAATTAGTCATGCAAGGGCCTGCAGATGTACTACCTTCTGCCCAAGCACTGAAACTCTGTATGCAAAGTTTGAAAGTGTTCATTTGTTCAGACTGTGTGGGGGTACAGAAAGAAAACAGCTCTAAGACTTTGTTGGGCAACACAAGTAAGAGGTGGAGCCTTCCTGGAATTCATTATACATATTCAATTGTAAATGCTACTCTACTTACTACAGGACTGACAATGTTTTTTCTACCATAGCTGAATGTGCAAAACAGACCACAGGAATGCATCCTCTTCTTTCTTTTTTATTTCCCCTTTTGTCAGATAACAGTTATATGAGACAAAAGACTAGAGGTGAAACACTGGAAGAAGCTTATTAGAAGCATTGGCTGAATTCTCACTAGAAAAAAAGCACAGGAACTTCTCTGATGCAATAATGAATTATATAAAATAAATCCACTTTCATATGCTAAAGTACTTACTGAAATTACACTTTACAGCATGAAAAATTTATCTTATGAAAAGGTTTTACAGGAATACTTGAAGCAACAATATGAATTTAATAACAGGAGTTCATTTTGGAAATCATATTTAAGATGCTTCTCCATATAAAAGAAGCAAACATTCCTCTTTCATAGGAACATAACACTTTGTCATCTTAAATTTGTGTTGGTTCTCATCAAGATATAAATAAAACACTAAAACAAAACAAAAAAACAACAAAAATAGGAGAGGGGAGGAAAAAAGGAGTGATCAGTATAACTCTTGAAACTAGATATATATTTGGTAGAAAATGCCAAGTAAGATTTATAGTAGCTCTAAGTTCAAGGAATTCAACAACTTTCAATTTCACCTATTCTTCTGTAGTTCTATGTATCCATGGGTCATTTGAGTAAGAGCAACATTGCAAAAGTATCCTTGAACCCCAAAACCCAATTTCAAAGGCAACTACAGCATAGAGCCTATGTTCTCAAAGCTATTATAGATGTCTATCTCCCTCTAAGGGACTACACATAAAACTTAAGCTTTAGGAATTTAAGTCCAGTTGGCATTAACAAAGCCGATATATGTATAGGAAATGCACCATCTGGGAACCAAAATTATTCAGGCATTTTCTGAATTATGGCAAAGATTACTTGACATATCCACTGTACAAGATTACGCATTAGCTAATATAGCTAATATCTAGTTACTAACGACCTTTATTCCACAGCACTTAGTTATTTAACTCTAAAACAGAGATTATGTTCCTACCACTTGCAGAGAATCACCCCCACCTTCAATAAAGCTATATCATGAGTAACAGTAGCCAAATTAAACCTTATATATACACAGTGTTTTGAGGTGAAGCAAGGTGTTCAGCCTCCTGAGCTGGAAGATAAGGATGGAGAGCAGAACAACCCACCCATAATCTAGGAGGAAGTAGTCAATGATCTTCTTCTGCACCTAGACACTCGTAAGTCTATGGGGCCGGATGGGATTCACCCAAGAGTACTGAGGGAGCTGGTGGGAGACCTCACCAAGCCCCTCTCCATCATTTATCAACAATCTTGGTCAACAGGGGAGGTACCAGATGACTGGAGGGTGGCTAATGTGATGCCCATCTACAAGAAGGGTCGGAAGGAGGGATCCAGGGAACTACAGGCCTGTCAGCCTGATACCAGGGAAGATAATGGAGAGGATCATCTTGAGTGAGCTCTCACGGCAAGTGCAGGGCAGCCAAGGGATCAGGGCCAGCCAGCATGGAAAGGGAGGCCCTGCTTAACCAACCAGATCTCTTTCTATGACCATGTGACCCACCTTCTGGATGCGGGGAAGGCTGTGGACGTTGTCTATCTGGACTTTGGTAAGGCCTTTGACACCGTCCCCCACACCATTCTCCTGGAGAAGCTGGTGAATCATGGCATAGACAAGTGTACTCTTCGCTGGGTAAAAAACTGGCTGGATGGCTGTGCCCAGAGAGTTGTGATTAATGGGGTGAAATCCTCTTGGTGGACGGTCACCATTGGTGTCCCTCAGGGCTCAGTTTTGGGGCCAGTTTTGTTTAATATCTTTATCAATGATCTGGATGAGGGGATTGAGTGCACCCTCAGTAAGTTTGCAGACGACACCAAACTAGGTGGGAGTGTTGATCTGCTTGAGGGTAGGAAGGGTCTACAGAGGGACCTGGACAGGCCGGATCGATGGGCCAAGGCCAACTGTATGAGGTTTAATAAGGCCAAGTGCCGGGTCCTGCATTTCAGTCACAACAACCCCAAGCAATGCTACAGGCTCGGGGAAGAGTGGCTGGAAAGCTGCCCGGCAGAAAAGGACCTGGGGTTGATGGTGGGCGGCCAGCTTAACATGAGCCAGCAGTGTGCGCAGGTGGCCAAGAAGGCCAACAGCATTCTGGCTTGTATGAGGAATAGCGTGGCCAGCAGGAGTAGGGAAGTGATCGTGCCTCTGTACTTGGCACTGGTGAGGCCTCACCTCGAGTAGTGTGTTCAGTTCTGGGCCCCTTTGTACAAGAGGGACACTGAAGTGCTGGAGCGTGTCCAGAGGAGAGCTACCAAGCTGGTGAGGGGTCTGGAGACCAAGCCATATGAGGAGAGGCTGAGGGAACTGGGCACATTTAGTTTGGAGAAGAGGAGGCTGACCTCATTGCCCTCTACAACTACCTGAAAGGAGGTTGTAGAGAGGTGGGTGTTGGCCTCTTCTCCCAGGTGAATAATGACAGGACCAGAGGAAATGGTCTGAAGTTGAAGCAGGGGAGGTTTAGATTAGATATTAGGAAGAATTACTTTACTGAAAGAGTGGTCGGGCACTGGAAGAGCCTGCCCAGGGAGGTGGTTGAGTCACCATCCCTAGAGGTATTTAAGAAACATCTAGATTTGGCACTTCAGGGCATGCTCTAGTGACAGAGATTGTAGGTGGTTTTTTTGTGTGTGTGTATGGTTGGGCTCGATGATGTCAAAGGTCCCTTCCAACCATGAAGATTCTATGATTCTGTGATTTTTAAAGCACAGCCCAATGCAAGAAGGAAAGAAATGCCTGGAAGAAACACCAAAAAGGTTGGACCTGAGAGAAGGTATTTGATCTCTGTGCTTAGAGGAACACAGTCTGGGAACACTCTCTGGGGAGGTACAAATGAGAAAGCAAGAACATGGCCCTGCACCCACTTTTACTGAGTTGAATTGGAACAAGCTTTTCCTATACTTTTCTCAAAACATTGAAAAGACAAGAAATAGGATGTGGAATCTGTTTTCTTGTGCTTGTGCTCCCACACACTTATATTCTGTATGAGAAATATCTAACAAATCAAAAAGCATTTGGTGAAGAAGGTTAAATGTGACTTGTACTCGCAGTAGTGAAAAATCAAGACAACCTTCCTCTGTAACAATTATAAACATATGCCAGCAAGACCCATCAGACTGGGTACATTAGATTTGTTAGCCCATAACAGGTTAGATTCTGTCTTCCTTACTCAGGCTGAATAGCACTTTTATCAGCTCTTATAACAAAGTAAGGTTCTGTTGAAGAAAAGTACAGATTCTCACATCACCCACAAAATTATGCAATCTTTTCAGATCAAAGCTGAGAATTAAAACAAGTAGAAAAATCAGATGCTTTTCCTCAGACAGTTTATTTACTGACGTGCTATGATCAGCTGTCCACATCTATTAAAATGCCCAGTTTTATAGTACACTGGTGGACTCTGCCAATGCTTCCTTTGGTTCCATAGCATCATTGTGCCTTGGCTCCTACAAGCAGTCTGATGAAAAGCGCCTGATGGTAACTTCCCTCCCTCCCTCCCCCTTCGCCTTCCTTCTCCGTCAGCTATTTGGATTCAGACATGCACAGCTCATGCATAAGCAAACAGGTGCAAGGGACAGGGTCTGCCAAACCCCAAGCAAGCACGAGGTACACATGTAGCTTGCTGATTGTGGCATGCTACTGATAGAAGGCGACAAGGCCAGACAATAGGTAGGGTCAGTAGGTGGCTCTTTGATTTTCCTGGCTCTCTACAGAACAGCAGCATGGGAGTTTGCCTATGGGGGACAAACGCTGCCTTTCCACACAGAACATTAAAGCACTGGGGCTAGAAAATCAACAAGCATCTGGAACACGGACTCTGTTTCTTATCAGGAAAATTGCTAATGCAAATCAGGACATATTCACCCACAAGCCTTATTGTCTGCTTGTGAAGAGATGATTAACCGGGAAAACTTTGTAATAAAACAAATAGCTCTGTATGTATTACGAATTTTCCATATAAAACGAGTTCCTCCAGTAACAAAGCGTATAAATGGACTCTTTTCCATCAGAAAGATTTCAACTGCTATCTTACCTTATCACCACATGCTGTTACTCCTTTTTAAAAGCTTTTTTTTTTTTTTTTTTACCCTTTTTGCTTTTTCTCATCCTACTAGACTTGGAGTTAAGACATTTCAAAACACTTCAACAAACACTGAAGGTTCTGCTGTCTCAGAAGTCTTGATTATGTGTAGAAGCTGGTCAATGAGACAGAATTAGCTTCATGTACATGCCCACTTTTAGAGTTGTTATGTAGTAAAATGGCAATTTGATTCATATTTAAAAAAAAAAACCACACAAAACCAAACAACAACAAACCCAAACCAAACAAAACTATTGGTATGGTATGATAACAAGGAAAATTAGCTGAAATGCCTGAACTAAAGTCACTACAGAAACTGCACCAAGCTCAACAGCTTCAGTGCAAGAGCACCAATTTACAACAGCAAGTACTACCTTCTTTTGCACACCTGCTTGTTTTTAGGCCAATCTTTTTTTAAGCCACATATACAGTAAGTAACAGCCACTTTTAATACATTGCTCTGAATGACTATGAAACAGTTACCAAACTTTACATGATATCATACCACGTATTCCAGCTACATTTGAAAATATCGGCTTAAGAACAGTAGAGTTGAACTACCTAGGTATAGAAGGACATTCCTTGACTACTGCACTCAATTAGTTCAAACTGTCCATTCTCAGAAACTGTAAAAACCAGGACTACTTAATTAAAATAATCAAAACTTTAAAATACAAAATAAACATTTGTAACTCACATGACACAAAACCCCCAAACATTTGGTACATATCATGATGCAAAAGTACCCAGATTGCTCCATGCTCAGAATTGGACAGTGAATTTAGCAGCAGCAAAGAAGTTCTGAAAATCAAGTAGATAAGATCTTGATATTTAAGTAATGAGCCTTATTTAAGCAACTGCATTTGACAATTCTGCCTTTAGAAGGCATAACGCTTCTTCACATGTTGAACAATTCTTGCCTCACCTGAAACATAAGCCCTAAATTACCTACCATATGGCCTGAAACGGCACGGAAACACTATTAAAACACATGCCCAGTGGGGTTGCTGCTGATTCTAGAAACATTTTTAGCCCTGTGTCTCTGACACGGACAGTTTGCCTCTCTCTCTCTGTTGAGTTCTTAACTGCAAGCACTCAAATTCTGACTGATTCATGGACAGCTGTGCTGGCCAGGTACACAAACAGTAGCAACTCCTCCCCTTTTGAACCCTTCTCTAAAACATTTCTGCTAGATTAACCAAAATGTGGCCTGTCACACTTTAAAAACTTTTCTGCCAAATTTCAGTTTTCAAATTATTAAAGCAAAGAATATTTCATTTCTATCTCTTTTTAAATATCTTAATTAGGAAAACTATTAAGATTGAAATGACAACTGCATGTTGTAACTTCTGACAGTTTCTTACCATGACCCATTTTCTAAATGTTTCAAGACAGATTAAGGTAAAACAAACCAAACTATCAGACAGGTAGCAACAGCTCATTTTTTTCCAGCGTGCTCCAATAAACCAAGGCACTAATTACATCCCTCTCACAAATATCACTAGTACTGGGGCACCTGATTTAAATGTTTGTCATAAGATTAAGCATCAAACCACAAAACCAGGTTTTATTTCCCATATGGTTAAACTTATAAACTTAAATGAAACTACAAATCCCTGTTTACAACTCCAGGAGTTTCTATGATACTCACATAGTTACCCGGAACCCTATTTACATTCAGAACTTCTTTCTCCCTTCACCTCTGTTTTACTTCAAAACCTAAAGCTAATGTCCATTTGGATTCTTCACTATGCAATTAGGAGGCTGAATAGTGATGCCTAACAAAGCTTTAAAAACAGGTTATTCACAGTTAGCTTTACTGCAGTGAAATATTTTTCCCTTCAGTTTAGTTATCTCAGATTTCATACAGCAGAGCAAGCATTTCTCATAAAGTAAAAAGCGACTTCAAACTCTTGATGTTTTTGTCACAAGGCAAAAACTGTTACTAAGAAAAATAATAAAAACAGCCCTTAAGCTGTGTATGTATAAAACCTGAAAAAGCAACATAGATCTTGATATACATGTTTCTGTTGCTTTCTTCCACTGTCTTATACTGTCAAGTTTTCTCCACAAATATTATGTAGAAATAATAATGCAGATATAAAGAGACATCTGAAGTATACCCCAAGTTTCATCCAGAAATAAATGGTATCTGCCAATACAGGAAGGATCTGGTGACTCTTCTGGGTAATTGCCGAGTTAACCAAACTATCAAATTTTTATTGAAGTGAACTTTTGATATAAATTTGCCTTTTTTTGTTTTTGAAAGCTTTCATTTCTACTGCACTCCTACATTACCTTAGGTCTCTAAACATGCATATAGAGCAAGTTCTGCAACTCAACTTCATAGCTGTCTTATTTTCAAAAGGAAAAAAAAAAAGGAAAAGGATGCATGAAGAGTCAAGCTGATGTTAGTTTCAATTTGTAAGCTGTTTAATCAGACACTGGACACTTCTTTAAAAGTAATTTAATTAGAGCAAAAAGCCATCAGAAGCAGCAAGCAGAAGTAGGCTTTTACCAAGTAGTTGAATGAGGACAAAAAATATATGACTCCCCTAGCACAAAAAGGGACAGTATCATTCAAATGTGTAATGCTCAGCATGCTCTCCTGAGTGTCTTCTGGAACTCTACTAGCTGTATGATTTTGCAGCATGCATAATCAGTAAACACTGAATTTGGAGTACAGTGAAAATATGGCGCCATTGGCGCTACTCATGGGATTTTACCCAAGGATGCAGCAGAAATGAACAATCATTCAGCAAGCCTGCTTGACCTGTCTCTAATTTATCATGGCTTACATCTCATGCCTGCCAACAGAGCTGAATTCATATGTTATTGTCCCAAACCTGTCACTTTCTGGACTGCTTTTTAATCTTCCTCCTAGAATTACATTCAGAAAGGTCACCGCTATCCAATTAGAACCTTATCAAAGATGCACATGCAGGCTGAATTCACGCTTATCAAGAATGGGTCATAAATCCAGAAACTGCACATCGCAAAGTACCATTACCATAATGAATAACTCACATGGAAAAAAGTGTCAAAAAAATACCTGTGTATTGCCAGGCAAGGGCTCGACTGTATTTATCCATGTACCACAGCAGGTGAATGGCTGAAAGCGTTATTTATAATTCCAGGAATGATGGAAATCAAAGACTGTCAAATCCAGTAACACTTTGTATTTCATACAAAGTCTGATATTGTATACATTTCAACAAACTGCTTCTTTTCCTTAAGTAACCAAACATATATTTTCAAGATAAAAATGATTGCCATCATTAATATACCAACATCTATAGCCTTTTCTTCTATTTCAATGTCTTCGAAGCTTATTAAGAATGACACGTGTAGTCTTTTATCAATTAATTTAATCAAGCTCAGAACTTGAAAGAGGAATTTGTTTTCAGTCTTCTGATTCAGGTACATCAACCCATAAATACAACCTATACACACATCCATACATTTCTAATACTGATCTTTGTAAAAGAAGTTTTTCCATATGTCACTGCTAAGTTGAGAAATACTGTTGTGTATTATCCAGTTATAAGGGTAATGATTTAGTAAATACAGCCTAGGAACATTAAGACTGAAAGGCATTAATTAAAGACCACATTTTTATGTTGCTTGTGCTTACAATATTTCATTCAGTTTCCCGTTTTGACAAAGTACATTTTCAGTGTTGTACATTCCAGATTCAGAGAACAACACATTTTTATTACTAAAGCCTCCACTTATTAAATAATCACCTGGAAAAACCAAGCTTTTTAAGTCCCTCAACAGCTGCGTACAGGGACTATACTGATTTAGATACAAGATCACAAAGCAATGCTCTCAAGAGGATAAGCAGATGAAAGATGTTTAGGAATTCCTGTAAGAACCCTTCACTCTTTCTCCCACCACACTGCCAGCTTCATTGGTCAACGTCTGGGAGGGGTCCAAGTAGGGGAAGAGGAATATGGAGCTAAGTCTCAAGTCTCCACAAAGCAATGCAAAATTTCACTGCTTTACTCCCTTCCAGAATATCCGTATTAGAGCTTTAATATCTACCCATAAGTGAAAATTTAAATTTACAATGACTTCGGCTTTTTCTCTTTTTCCCACCTATCGGTTTATTCCTTCTCTCCTTCATTTGATTAAGGGTGTTTTGTTTTGTTTTTTAAATTACTATGCAATTATTCAGGATTCTAGATGCTCATAATCAACATACCAATGAAAGCAAAGTAGTTATGCAACCTAGTCACTGTGGAGAGAAGCCTCCAAAGCAAAGTTGGAGATACACTGACAGACTTAGTCCAAGCAAACTGCCATAGTAACAGCCATAATTGACTTTTCACACCCGCCCTAATTAATCCTGTTTATTCACCAGGGAACATATATTGCCTATAGTCATGGAGCAAGCCCATGCAGTAGACAACATGGATACTTTTGCACAATGGTGCATCACATAACAGAGATCTGAATATATTCTTGCATGTGGATTTATTGCTAGGTCAAACTGGATCTCAGTATCTCATAAAGAAAAGTAAATGTGGTATTTAACAGCAAAACAGCACACTTTTACGTTAAAATCCTAGTCTCTTACCTTCTCTAACAATAAATACTGCATGTTTTGAGGTCTGTTATCATTATATTTATGCAGCAACAACGCAATGGTGCTTACTCTTCACTTACACTGAAAACTAAGAAGCAGAAGACTATTGTTAGTGATTTTCCTATGTCTTCCGTATTTTTTGCAAGATTGTTTGGGTTGTTTTGGTGTTTTTTTTTTTTTGGTTTTTTTTTTTTTTTTTAAAATCAGAACTAGCTTCTAAATTAGTGTAATGGTTTAACACCAGCTGGCAACTAGGACCACACAGATGCTCACTCACTTCTTCCCCTCTCCAGTGGGATGGGAAGAAGAATTGGAAAAATAAGGGAAAAACTTGTGGGTTGAGATAAAAACAGTTTAATAAGCAAAGCAAAAGCCACGCACAGAAGTAAAACAAAAAAGGAAATTCATGCACCACTTCCCATTGGCAGGCAGGTCGGAAAAGTAGGGTTCCATCTCACTTAGCGGTTACTTGGTAAGACAAAATGCCGTAACTCCAAAAGTCCACCCCCTTCTTTCTTCTTCCCCCAGCTTTATATACTGAGCATGACATCATATGGCATGGAATATTCCTTTGCTCAGTTGGGGTCAGGTGTCCCAGCTGTGTGTCCTTCCACCTTTTTGTGCATTCCCAGCCTACTCACTGGTTGGTTGACATAAGGAGCATAAAAGGCCTTGACTGCTTAGCAACAACCTAAAACGTCAGTGTGCTATCAACACTATTCCCCATCCCAAACCCAAAAATAGCACTATACCAGCTGCTAGTAAGAAAGCCAATTCCCTCCCACCTGAAACCACAATTAGGTGTGCATTTTACCTAACAGCATTCAAGCAAAGACATATACAAGGACTTGTTTCAACTGGGGCATTTGCACTCTTCTAGAATGCAAAATGTACTGGAAGTACACGTTTAATAGCCTGGACACTACTGTTCATTCCTGTAACTTAAACTAGGAAATATTTCACAACATAATATATATGTTGCTGACCAAGGCAATGTATTTGAACCACTCCTCTCTTCCCAATTGTTTTCTGTTTGGTTTGGACTTATATATGGTCATGAGAAAGTAAAGATGTACTCTGGATTTTTATTTTAATTTTTTTAAATGTTGACAAATACATCAACTATAGCTTTATTCACACACGTAAAAGGCTGTCAGAACCTGCCTTCATTGGAAAGTAACTGACCTTTGTTCATAAATATATAAAAAAGGCAAAGAAAAGTGGTTTGAGAAAGGCTGCTGCTGCTATCAAACTTTATGATGAAATAAGGAAACTGCAAAGATTTTTAAACCCACCAGAGCAAGAGGAATGCCTAAGAAAGATTTGCTTTGTGGTTGCACATGGAGACTATCAGCTACAGATTTTTTGTATTTACACTATATTAGGGACTTGATGTGCAGTAATAATCTAAACTGAAATTGAGTAAAAAGAGGAAAAAAAAATCATAAAAACCACACTAACCACAGCACTCACGTGTTATGAACAAACAATTCAACAAACAACCTGAGTGCCTCATAAGGAAGTCTGACTGATGGTCATCCGTAAAAGTGCTAGCATTCACAAGAGTTCAGATTTAAGTTCTCTGGGGCAGAGATGGTCTTTTTGTTATGCCTTTATATTGCTTACAACATTTGGAAGCCATTTCTCTAGGCCTTTAGTATAATGTAAATTATAGGTAATACTAATAAAGTCCAACTTTCAGCAGAGAGTAATGGATATCCTTATTGGTAATCGTAACAGAAAGGTCATGAATTACAGGGCATGGAGCAAGAATTACCTGATCATACACAGAGATGTCTCCTCTAGGTCAAGGTTAGGGTGCACTGGAAGCACCTCAGCATATTTTTATTTTTTTCTGTCAGCAATGTCCTGCTCCTGTGATAAATTAAGGACTCAAGGCTCTGGGTCACTTCTGAACCCTTCATCAGTTATAAATTCTCCCTAATAATAAGCAGAACCCTGTTAGCAAACGTAATGATTTATAGTAATGAGGATGCTTGTACCATTTTTCCAGACTATACTGTCAGTTTATTTTATAATAGCTAGTATTTACAGAGCACTTTACTAACATAAACTAATTAATTATATCCTCAACTGTTTCTATTCAAAATTCTAATGATCTACCATCGTGAACAATCATCAAATGTCCACTGAGACTTCTATGCTTGACTTACAGCATCAGATGAGCTCACAGAAAGCAGTCAGTAAACACAGCAAAGTCCAAAAGGATCTTTGTTGATTTCTACCACCTAGTTACGTTCTTCAACCATTCCTTCAACTCCTTTGTTATACTGTTAAGCACATGACTTATTTTAATAGCAGTATTTTTTTACATTAGACTGAAGACGGCATTATCACTCTGAATTCGTGTTCATGAGCTTCTAACTCAGCCATAGTGTTTTGCTTAGGAAGATCAAGTAGCAAAGACATTCTCAACCTTGATTCACATTAGACTCAAGAGGAAAAAAAAAAAAAGGATATGCTGGAGCTACTGCTTTTTGTAATTTTATACTGATTATCATTTTTAACATTCATATGTGTGAAATTTTTCTCTGATATAAATACAACTTCCTACAAAAGAATTTTTGTACGCATACAAAAATGAAGGCATGCACTATTCTCTAGCACATCCTGGGGCTCTAGGGGATTAGGGCATTCTGACTCTAAAAGCAAAATCAGTGCCTCCTAGCTATGTTTTCAATGACACTTACAGATACTGTTGTCCTCTGAGTGGAAATTCCAAGAGCAGGGGGAGGAATGTTAACTGTTGATACTCATTCTAGTTGGCTACTGCATTTCTGAACAAGGGGGAAAAATTACTGGTGAACTATTAGACTCTAACAAGACCTAAAATATAAAACCAGCACTAAGTATTAGGAGAACAACTAAAGACCAGTTCTAACAAAAAACATTGGAATTTTCACTCTAAGATGAGGCTTACATTTTAGTTAAAATTTTCAGAAAAAAATGTTTATTTAAGTAAGGTATTGGTAATGCAATCATCTCTATACTATCAAGTGCTCTTAACCATTCATTATTACAGAAATTATAGCAAGTAAACTATATGCTAACTCTCTTTATATCAGAAAACCTTAAGATTCAAGCGATGATGAGAAGAAGAGGAATATACTAAACATGAACGCTGTAATATATAAAAAGCAGATGACAATTGAGGTCATATACTGTTATTAGCAGATTTCCTAGATGGAAAACAGTTTGGCCAGGGATATTCTGTATCCTCTAAGTATTGTTCAGAGAGATGGAGTCAACCTAGGACAGAACAAGAGCCCCCTCTATATTACTCTAACCTTGGTTTCCCCAGGGCCTTAACTGCATTCCAACATCTCCAAATTGCACGAGCCAAACAGTGTACAGAGGACCTGAATAAGAACATTTTATAGGCCTTAAAGAGAAAGGAGCTGTCCATAAGAAGGTTTTATTTAAGTAGATAAATTACTATTTTGACCCTAAAATTAAATATCAAATCTTTATTATCAGCAAGAAAATAAATACAATCAGATGAAACCATAAGAAAAAAGCTGCTGAAGAATTTCCTTCCTTTTTAAATCAGGAAACACCTTATTCTTATAATAGCTGATTATTCTAGTCCATAAAAATTAAGTTTTATATGCATTTAAGCCAGCTTCGTAACGTAAATGGCACTAGTATACTTTAGCAGACTGTCTTGCTTCTCTCACAGAGAAGTGTACAAGCAGCACTGTACACTCAAGAAGCAACACCAACAGGGAGCACCCTTCAAGCCACTACACAGCCAAAACCGCTTAAAAAAAAAAAATCAAATGGTCCAATAATCCAGAATAAAAGCTTTGAACCTGCTGTTCAGAAGGAGGCTGATGACTATATCACATCTCACTATATTATGATCAACACGTTTTCATAGAAAAGAGGTTATATAGGCAGTGAAGCATCTGACCACATGATATTTGCATTAGAAAATTAGCACCATACAAATTAAACCTGGCACATACTAAGTGGATTTGAAACTGGTAATTGATAAATCCAGAAGAGAGATATCACAAGGGAATCACCGATGAAAAAGCAAGTTCCTGGTGGAGTCATGCTGGCATTGGTTCACACCCTCAAAACAATTCAATATCTGTCAGTAATCGAGAAGAAAATATAAGGTCATTACTAATCCAATTTTCAGACAACACACATTACCAATAATGAAGTGGTAAGCAATGTATACACATAAGCGTTGTTTGGTATACTGGGCACAGTTGAAGATTTATGGTAAGATCATATTTCAAAACAAACAAAAAAACCCCACAGTGACAGAATGGAAGATTATATCCGAGAGGAAAAGGGGAATAACCAAGGGAATACGAGCTCATGATCTAACAATGCAGCTAAAAATTACTAAAATAATCTCTGGGTGTAAGAAAATAGCAGCAAAGATGCTTACCGAGTGTGTAGCTGCCAATGATTAGGCTATTCCTGTGATACTTTACCCAATATTACTGTACATACTTTTAAAGGACACTAAAAAATTTGACAGTTTTCACAAAAGGGACATAAGAATAATTTGAAGTTTGAAAATCACAATTTAGATTGTGATACTTAAAAATTCAACTTTCTAGACCTATCTAAAAGAAGGCAGAGGTTGTAAATATTTATGCAAGTTCCAATTTTTTTTAAGGCTTTTTCCTTAGGGTGACATTCCCACTATAGGATTTCAGTATTTCATGGCTGGACATTGGGTCTAGGAAGATTCTAATTGCAAATAAAGCTAATGAAGGGAATAAGTTACTGAAATGGAAGTAACTGGATATTTGTGTGTGTGTGTGTGTGTGTGTGTGTGTGTGTGTGTGTGTGTTAATGAAGCAAATTTCTCAAAATATTCTGAAACCTGAAAATGTTTAATCTGTCTATCTTGCTTCCCTCAAAACTGTCTCTGGATCCAAAGGCTGTAGATTTGAGGTGCTCCAAAACCATCAGACTGCCGTCTAATCAGTGCTTGAAAGCTGTACTTATACAGTATGAGATAGCACCTGGCTATTTGAATCCCATTTTACCACCATTCCACATAGCTACGCAGGGAAAGTAAATGTCAACTGCATGAAACAGCTGCAATATTTAAAAGACACACGATGTCTTAGAAATATCACATTGTGTGGGCATCAAAACTTTTTCCTCTGCAGAATATCCAGTTTGTATAAATTTAAAAAGAAACATGAACTGAACCCTAACCAGAACAGAACAACTGAAATTTATGAAGGAATAGTTTTAACTTTGAGTCATCTCAATATTAAAACAGCTTAGGGGCAATGTGATTTCCCTCACTTGAAATCTACACAGGGATTCAATATTTATTCAGGATAACATGGAACAAATTCAGGCCCTAAAGCAAGAGCATATATCTTTCCAGCCAAAATTATTGATCCTACTACAGAAGTTGTCGCTTGGGTTATGCAGGATGTCAAACTATATGATCATATTGATTTTGAACACTTTGCCTTCTTTTACTCGCACTATAAAATTCAACACTGAAATAGTCATTTAGTTTCCCTTGCTCAAGAAGAAGGTAATTAAATAGTTTTGAAAGTAAAGCTTCTTAAGCAGATGCCCAGATATGGGTTAGGCAATACTTCTGGCAAAAAAAAAAAAAAATTTAAAAAGGTTGCTATGTTTTTACATAAATTTTTACTTTAATTTTAACAGATAAAAATAAACAGGGAACAGTTAAACCATATGACTAGCTCACTTCTTCCCAAAGTTCACCTGCACCTGCTATGTTGTCTACAGCTTGAGGGCATCCAGAAGAAAAGCTGTCCAGGTATAGGCTGCTACTACCATGACAGGGAAAGAAAAAATCACAGGCAGATATAATGTCTTGTTTTGCTGTTTGGCTGTGCTCATGATAGCCCAAAGACTTAAGCATGTATAAACAAACATTTATGTGCCTTTATGTGCCCATTCCCAAAACTATCTTGAACAGCACCGACATTTACCTAATTCTCCTCTCTAGCCCCACCCTGCCTCCCTCAAAATTAAACTAATTCTAGCCAAACCAATTTTGTACTGACAATAAGCTTAGGGAAAGCGAACAAATAGGTAACCTTGTCAAGAAATGCACTGGTAACCTCTGATTGAAGAGAAGGTCAACACTGCTTTACTTTTGAAACATGGCAGCTTGACAGTTCTCCTTTCCCCTTCTCCCACCTGCTTTAACGTTGGCTAACCTCTAAACTATGGCCTGTGTGCTGTCACCGCACCACCGATTGCAAGTTGCTCTCCTAGTCGCAATTACAAATTACCATCCCATCATTTCCTGAATTTAAGGCTGTCAGTAGAGTTGTCAGAAGTACGTAATTGCTGTGCGAGACCCTCACAACTGGCTTCTGCTCTGATCTGTGGAACCACTCAATTCCACAGCTGTCAGAGTGCTGACACCAACTGCAGTTAATGACACCGCGTCATCTCTCTGCCTCGCTTACCTGCCGACCCTGCAAACAAATGGACACTAGCAGGGAAGTCAGGATAGTGAGCAGCAGATACCGTATTTGTCATAATCACTATGATCCACAGTAGAAGAAAATCAATTCCTCTTAATCGAATACAGCGACTTATTAAGGGTTATAAGTCCTGGCTGGAGAGCTGTACTGATTTGATTACACTGGGAGAGAAATTAGCAATGAGCTCTTAAACTATCTTTCCTTTTGTCTTCTGGCTCAGAGTTGCTATTAAATGATTATCTTATGAGAATCTTAGTAAGCAAGTCATGCTTTGATCAGGGACAGCAGTAGGAAAAAGGGTACTGAAAATGTTCCTAAAGTGTTGACAGACAGGGATGTTAACAAACATGATATGCCCATCTCAGCATTTCTGATTCTTGATTGAAACAGCACAGCAATGGCATGTACCCCAGACAAACACTTGAGACTTTCCAGAACAACCATCTTGAGTTCAGTAGTACCTCAGCTACTTTGTGGATTTACAAGGAATGACTTAGATTGTGACATACTGCAACTGCAAATTAAAACTGACCCAAAATCCAGTTTGCAATAAATCTTTCTTCATTTAAGAAATGTTTTCCAGATTTTAGAATCATCAATATCGGTGAATCAAACGTGAGTCTTTACACCACTTAAGAGATTAAGAAGCAAGGAAGTAAAGATAGAGATGGAAAATAAACATTTCAGATAAGAACTGGCAAAACAGAGTTTCTCCTTCCAGTTAAAAGAGCACATGGTTATCCTGCATTCAGAGTATACCAGTGACTTTTAAGTATTAGATTCAGAATCAGATTTAACCAACTTTGATAGGGAATCTGGGACTGGGGTTTTTGTGTGTTTAAACTGAGGAAAAATATGCATAGAAAAGATGCTTCATTTGACCTTTGAAAGCGAGAATCGTTGGAATTAATGGAAGTTGTATACCAGCACCTTCCAGGATCACCTTGACAGCTACAGATGCAGTGAAGTTGCACCATATCTTTTAAGAGCAACAACAGGCTGGGCCATCCGAGATGCACACATACGGGCAAAATTTAAGTGAAGTAAGTGATACAGGGCCCATGCATATCAGCTAATGATCTTGTTCGCTAATCTAAAACTATTTCAACAGCCTTCTTAATATACTAAGACCAAAGAATTTTAAAGAGTCTAGGTACTTATTCTATATTACCATAAATCTGTGCTTCATTACAAATTCTAAAGCGGAAAAGCCGTGGAAAATATCAAATTTCATTATTACAGTTCTTCGTACAGTCTATTTGGAGTTCTAAGCTTTGTGCAAGGGTCATATTCCATCTGAATAAAGATAACTGAAAAGAGATTACAAACTCTGGGTCTTCTTTGCTCCCATACCACAATAGTTTGTGACTAACATTTGTATACCTAGATAATAGAAAATCAGTTCTAATATTTTCCATAAAGCCGTACTGATAGCTTTAATCACAATGATTTTGCCACTTATGATTAAAGAAATATTTAAAAATAAGGACTCACAGATTAAAAATAGAAGTTGTGCCAGACTGCAAAATGTGCTTATGCTAGTCCTCTAGAAACCCCAGAGACAAAGCAGTAATATCCACGTGATGAATTACATTTATCATGCACCTTTGACCACCTCAGCAGTTCTCTATATGCTAATCCATCACTTTGGGAATTATTCAACCATTCCAGAGGCCCCTGATCTTCAAACAAACACCATTAGAAAGAAGTTACAATTGCTGTGAATATCTTGGTCACCTGGGCTTGAACACACGTAACAGTAATGAAATCTTCAGGGTACCCAACTGCTTTGGATCTCAGAATGTAGTAATTCACATATTGAAACAGTGATTTCTTGAGTGGATTTTGATGTCAAGGTGAAAGGGAAGTTTCTGATATATAAGGTCCCCAGTCCTAAGTATCCAGATACCGTAACCTGTTCCAAAATCCTTCAAGAGTTTAGAAAGGACATTGGCAGGAGGTATTCAGAGGATCTTCATTCATAAAAAGCTGATGTTTAGAAAGGGGCAAAGTTTCTACCCCATTTTTTCCCTTTGCCTGTTCCCCATCACAGCACTCACAAGAGTCAAACAGGGCCTCTTCAAATGAAGCGATCACAACTTGGTAAGGTGACAGACTACAGAAAGTAGCCTTATCTTGGGAAACAAAGTAGGCAATTTTAAAATGACTGGAATAAAATAATCTGGAATATAATAAAGACATATGTACCACACACAAACATTACACATATTTACAAAGATATATCAACACAGACACACACTTTACAGTTCTTCCTGTTTGGTATTTCCTACTATTTTAATACACTTGCTAGTCAATACTAACAGGAAATTAATCAGTACTGCAACTTGCCAAAGAAATCTGCCTACTCTACATGAACAGAAATTAATAATCCATTCATTTATAGTTCAACCTCTGTTTTCAGATGTTCTGGTAAATTAGTATTTCCTCCTATAGCATTAGAGAAAGAGTTTACTAAATGAATGACAGCAAGCAAAGCACACCATTCTATAAGGTTATATGTGGATAACTGACTTGTAGGTAAAGGGCACGTAGACATGAAAGTCTTAGCAGACAAAGGCCTAGCTGCACACAGAACCCAGCTGGTCTGAGAGAGGATAATGCTGAGTTGTACCGAGGCAGCAAGGACACAGATAAGGGAATGTGAGAACAGGGATGTGAAAGTAGGGAGTACACTGATAAGGGGAACAAAGAAGAAAGAAGTATTCTGTAGCTGTGATGAGTAACGTCACTATAGGTAGCATCCAATCAATATGTTATGTTACAGAATATGTATGAGCTTGTTAACTGATGCTTTAAATAATCAGCGATCCGGGCAATAAACTGAAGCTTGCTTATCAATCACATTGGTTGTGCGAGTCTTCCCTCACCGCAACAGTTATAGCCATAAGAATCATTAACTCTCAATACAAAAGCAGTTCTGTCAAAATAGTCCCCTTTGACAGCTGTAACTACTACATCTATTTTGATTATAACTTTGAATATAATATAAATTGACACGTTACAGGAAAAGACCTGTATTAATCAGAAAGGTTAAAACCAGCACTTGCCAATAAGCCTGAACTTGGATCATTTTATTGCTTTATTGTGCCAAAGCATTCAAGTGCACTGAAATTAGGACTAGGAACTGCTTTGCAATACACATTACTACAGCATTATTCAAAAACTTCATACATTTTATTCCTAATTATACAAAACTGTATGCTTTCACCAATTAATCTGACTTATCATAAATAGGTCAAACAAATCAGATACAAAACTGAATTATTTCTTACTTGTAGAATGATGTGAAGGATGTTACTAGAAGAAAATATATCTTAAAGACAATATGAAAACAACGTCCATTTTTTAGCTATTAAATCTAGGAATGCGTACCAGACAACAGCTAACTAGCTTCCTTCTCCTTGTAGCATCCATGAAATTATTATTTGGTTCCAATAAAGCTAAGCTCTCCCAGTTAAAATTATACAGCTATATGTGAATAAAAGCACTGCTTTTACATTTCCCAAGGGTATGTCCATATAGGTAGCGTATTTTCATAATGACTGAATTAAGACTGTTTTTCCTAACATGGGATACTACATATAAAATTAATGGAAAAATTCATTTTATATTGAAAAGAGGGTTTAAATAGATGGTCTTCTAAATCCATCTGCAAAACTGATTTACAAATTAACACTTTGGTAAAGAAAGACCTGCCATTTTAGCACTTTCTTTGGGCCAACCTGAGGCAGCTGCAAACCTACATTTAATGGTCATATATTTTCTTTCAAATCAGCTTCCAAATGCATCTCAGAGAATGGGCTATGACAATGGTTTAAAGCTTTATTCCCCTCTGCAGTTACAAGTCATCACAATGCTGACTCTAATCAGGTTACTCTGCATCTGTCTGTCACAAATAACCTAGTAACAACTAAATGGATTGCCATAAATCTTTCAATTAGAATTTATAACTTTATTAGCACAATATTTTTGAACTGATTGCATTACTTTGAAGAGCAGCTTTCATTTATTTTGTCATTTGGGGGTCAAATGTGTGCAATGGCTGGAAGCTGCACACACAATAGGAAGCCCTACTTCAACTTCACAGCGGCCTCCAGAATTTCTCTTTCTCAGAGACTACAGCCAAAATTTTAAACGAATACTTTGCTTGCTGTGTTGAGGTTGAATGATAGTACACCACTTGACCAAATGTGATCAAGTTTCTTCATGACACATGGGGGTCATACTGCCACTTTTATGGCCCTGATAAGGCTTCATAAAAGATTAATTTGCCATTGGGTAAGTTTTCAAAGGGTTTTATATCTTTTTTTTGTTTTACTTTAGAGCTGCTGAAATCTATGCCAAGGATCAAGTTTCTACACAGTGGATAAGTATCAAGTGATATACAGCGATCTTAACAAATGTGGCTTCATACATACATATTTTGACTCATCAGGTAGGAAAAAAACCCAAATAGCATTAGTTTCCTAAAATTTTTTGAGGTATTTGTTTCATTATTATAGAAGTACTGTGCATTTTCTTTGATGAACTATAACAATTCCAAACAGCACACATTATGGTTAAGAAAAGGAAGTCATACGAGCAGCTGATTTAGATTAGTATACTTCAGCACTTTAAATCAAATACACTGATATACAAATACAAATCATAGAATTGTTTGGGTTGGAAGGGACCTTAAAGGTCATCTAGTTCCAACCCCCCTGCCATGGGCAGGGACACCTCCCACTAGACCAGGCTGCTCAAAGCCCCATCCAACCTGGTCTTGAACACCTCCAGGGATGGGGCATCCACAACTTCCCTGGGCAACCTGTTCCAGTGTCTCACCACATGGTGACCAACTCCTTTCCTACAGGACCTTCAGTCTTCTAGAATCTATTGCAAAGCCCTTTTCAAAGGAATGAAAATTTACTGACCTGTCCTGTGGCCCAGACTGCTAGTCTGAGAATTTGTCAGAGTAGGTTAGAGCTCTGACAGAATTAGTAAGCTGTTCAAATTTAACTGCAAAGCCCTTCAGGCTTTGCTTGATACGTTGAATGATCATAACATGAAGCCACTCTTCTTTCCTTCCCTGGACAAGCCGGAAGTCACGTGAGACTCAGAAAGACAAAGAATACTCCTGTTTGTCTGAAAGATCCAAGCTCTGCATTTGCCATGGCCTATCTGCCCAGTACTACTTAAATCACAAGCTAGCCCTCTCTTTGTTCCATGTCTGCAAAATATTTCTAGTGCTACTTCTTGGACTCAAGATAAGCACTAAAAACTTTAAAGATGAAAAAAATACCATCCCACTTAATTTAAGACTTCAGCGATACACAGAAATTGAAGTGCGAGCAAAACATTGAACAAGCAAGGTACTAAAAAGAACTAAGCACCATCCGCTTTGGACACCGACTCAGACTGTGGCCCATCAGAAAATTATATACGTGGTCATGTAATTACACACCACTAAAATAAAAAAGAATTAATGCTTGACGGGCCACCTTTTATCTACATATATATGTAAATGAGATTTTTATATATATAAAATATATATATAAAACACTCCCACAGACGTAACCGAATACAACACTTTACATCATCCAAAACAAGCACTTTACACAGGCAAATGGGCCTCTGCCATACATGAATTAAGAAAAGAACAGATCTACATTATCACATAGCAAATGAATCTGCCCCACTTTTGCTTCTGCTACTCTAGGCTATTCAAACAGTGGCGTGCCACCTAAAATTTGACACCCAAGCATAATTAAGCACCCCAGCAAACAAGTCAGGACTTGATATTTCTATGATCAACCTAGATCTGGCATTACAGCAGCCATGAGTGCCTCTCAAACACGTATGCCAACCTGAAGTTAGAAACAGCCAGAAACAGATCAAATGCACAAAACACCTTGCTTCCATGCACCTCTAAGTTTTCTTTAACCGAACCTTCACCTAGAAGTAAATTTGTTAAAGACAGTCCAAGATTCCTAGGCTAGTTCATTTCAAAAATGCTATGGAAGGAAGTGTCAGTTGTTAGAAATCACGCTGTTTTCAAACAACATGCCATAAGGAGACAAAATAACTTCTGGTTTATCTTTACACACTTGCTTCTTACTGAAATGAGGTTTAGGAAAGAGTCTTTTAAAATGTTAAATAGCTTAAAATAAACCAATAGCATCTTATTCCCTAATAAAAACATGTAGCAGCAAAATAATTATGTTCTACACTAGAATCCTGTTAAAGCTCAAAAGAAAATAGGAAAAAAATATTAAAAAGAATATAATCAATACTCATGTGTTGTCTAAAAATTACAATTTCTTCTGTTCAAAAGCACCTCCACAGGGACCCATAAAGAAATAGAGTGGTTAAATTTCTTAAAAACTAGTAACTTAGGCCAGTTTATTCATCAAACTGCTCATAGTTTATGATTAGGAGACAGGGCTGGATTCTCTGTTGCTGATTCCTCTTCAGATTTAATTATATTTATAAAACCCCACCATTTCTGAGTACACAATTTCCTGTGGCTCCTGGCTGGCGACCACCACAAAAGTGTCCACATTTGTCCATGACGCATATATAGAATGCAAGCAATGCAGGCTTATACCAGCCTGAGGACCAGTAAAGTGGAGAAGAGTTAGGAAAAAGGAAATACAGACCACCCATATCCAACTTTAAATCCATCAGACGTGATCTGTGACATTATTTCACCAGACTGTTGTGCTGTCAGGATGAGAGATCGCAAGATTTATTCAATTTTTTAAAATATACTTTAATGCTTGTAATATGAGTAAAACAGTATACTGAACAAGGCCTTGGTTTAGACTATAATATAAAAAAATATTTCACACTCCAAGTATAAATTTGAAAAGGCTTTGTTTTGCAGCTCTGAATCTAACAATCTAAGCACTGCATTAATTTTTAGGAAGCTTTCTTATTTTTCCTCTCGGTGTTTAGGTCGGAAAATACATTAATACATGTAGATATTAGAGCAATGAGCATCATCTACTCTAATAAGTGCTAAAGATAGTTCTCTTTCATAACAACAGTTTTCATTCTTAGGCTCACCTAAGGCCACCTAAAAACTCAGTCAAAACAAACTATAAATTTATAAAGATTTAAACACTATTTCTCAATACAAAGATAATGTGTGCAGTTTTAAGAAAAACAGATGAAACTTATGTACTTAATTTCCTTCCTGATTAAATTCCCCTTTTATTTAAAACCACAAGTTTTTATCAGTTATGACTATATGTTTTAAAAAGCATATTTTTAACTCAAGACCATACAGCTGTAAAAGCAAGAAGTACTTAGTGTATCTAAAACCTCATTAGATTGATCTGTATTATACTTAACCACTGAAATGGAAAACTAAGAATATTAATATGGCAGCTTTGACATCACAACAATTGATGCAAATTCTAGCGTCTAACTTGATAATTCCTGCATGCTTCCCCCAGTGAAAGAGCAGAACTATTGTCATATTATAAGTGTATGTGTAGTTTAACCTTACTTCATTTTTGTAACAGGGAATTGTGACAAAGAACTGGAATTCATTTTCTAAAATAATACATCTTATGTGTCAATAAAAAGAAACAAGAGAAGTCACAAGAATTAATGAGGTTGATTATAAGTCAGAGATCTCAAAAGGATATTATCAACTCCAAAGCAAGTCAAATGTCAAACTTGGGTTAAAAGTCACTTCAAGTACCACATATATTCTTCCACACTTTGGGATAGTCTCCTCTAGATTAATGCTTTATAATTTTTCCCCTCTCAATATATTCAAAACGCTTATCAAAAGAAAAATCAAGTAGGCAGTTGGAACTAAGGCACCTTTGGCAACACAGAAGAAAATAAGCAGCCATATGCACATGAAGCCTCTCTGGTATAAAAGAATAACTTGTGTACAAAGCTGCGCATGTCCAATGGGTAAACAGTGCTCTTGTATCAACAGGAGCAGAATATCTCACAGCTGCCTACTGTACTAGCATTATTTTAGCATTTCACGTCAGCAATATACTTAGCTTCACAAACTCTTTTCAGATAAAGAAGTATTGGCTAACAATTTGTAAAATAGGGGTGGTAATACTTAGAAATCTGTAGCAGAAGAAAGAACTGAAACCACAGCACTTTCTTATCCATTGTAATCACAACTTGGAAGGAATACTAGCTAAAGGGAGGAAATCAAAATCTATACTAGCAAACAGACATTATACTATACAATGGACATCACAAACTGAATAAAGAGAAGAAATTTTGTTTCTGTGGTCTGCTTCTACAAAGCTTTAACTCCGCTTTATTTTCATAGTGACTGCATTTTGAACCCATGAAAGAACTTACAAGCTTGAACAAGATCCATTCATTGGTTAACTGATATAAGCACTGCCTGTAAGGTTTGGGTCTGACTTTTATTTTAGTACTAGTAATAAAACTGTAGTTTAATCCTCTGGAAAAAAAGAAAAAAGGAAAAATCAATCATTTTACCTCATCTCAAAGAATCTTTCCCCTATGGCTGCACATGACATTAAAGGTTTCAAATGTCACACTTGTAAACTATTCGGAATTAAAAGATGTCTCTATGGAACTGCTGTTTTAAATGGATCCTAAAGCTGTTTATGATTTACAAGAAGGATAGGAATTAGGTACTTGAAAGACCTAAAAAGTGGAAAAGAAGTATGCTCTTAAGCTTCCCAGAAGTAAAATCCACTAGATTGAGAACTGTAAGAACTAAGGGTTATGACTCCTTAAACATGACTATTAGCCCTCTACAGAAGTAAAACAAACAATTTTGCTTCTATAAAGGTATTTATTAATACCCGATATAATGCCAACATAGAAGCTTTATTACACTTTAAATGATGAAAATAACACTTCTCTAAAATCTCCCTCTCATCATCTTTTATGAAGTTCAGTGGGTTATAGATTAAAAGTCATATTTGCTCAAAGCCACATACAATGAAACCCCGTTCTGGCTGTGTTGTCTGGACCACTTTGCAAGATGAAGAATAATGACAACAAATAAGCTCGAAATTTCTTCACTAATGTTAGATTTCACTTCACTACTAAATACATCATTATGCTCAATTGTATCTTTGAGGTCAGTATCCCAAAAGAGTATTAGATAAATTTGCTTCACAAGTCAGTCACTCTGAAGTCAGAGGTATTTGAGGGATCTTCTGTTCAGTGAGCAAGTAGACAAACCAAGCAGAGTAATAATCCCACAAGAGGAAGAGTGGAAATCTCTTTAGCTTAATAAGATATAAATAAAAAAATACAACAACAATGACAACAGAAATCATGAGGAGACGGATCTCAAATATTTGAGGAATTTTTGGAGGAATAACTTCCCCACCATGACAGCCACTATTTGCTAACCTTGACAATGCTCAAAGTTATTCTTCATTCATTAGGTGTCTTGGGCATCCTGTTTTGTCACAAATTTTGATGTAAGAGGTCTCTGAGTTTTGTAACCTAGAAGTACAGTAGTGCTCCATCTCCAAATGGGCTTGCTCACAATAATTTTAGGATTGGACTCAAGAAAAAAAAACTAATCTTAGGCTGTCAGTAATAAGATTTTCTGTGTAACACAAGTAAAATGAAGAAGTCTCTAAAAAATACCTGTTTCAGTATGAATTTGCTAGTTTTACACTTCAAAAATCATTACATATTTCTGCCTTATAAGTGTCCGGTTACTCTAAAGCCAAAGCTCCTCCAATTCTGAAAAGCACTTATTTCTTGAAATGCTCCAGGAAAAGACAAATATCAGTGAATTGCAGCTTTGTAACTTTCTAAGCTTGCTACTGACCCTAGCACACTCTTTAGCAGCTGGTACTAATGATTTTTTTTATCACCAAAAAAGATGATGCCCTTCTAATTTCTGTGACATCTGTTCTATTAGTCCTGAATACAATATTCCCAGCACCCAGATCCATGATCACACAGGTAGCTGAGCATGTTATCGCTCAGGCAAACGTGTTACGAATTCTCAGATGATGAACCATGCTAAGGCCGGATGCCAGAGGTGATGAAACTGATAATCTATCAGTAATTTTCTACCCACCACAACGGCTCTGACCCATTGAACTAAATGAAAGTATTTAATCACTGACTAGTCAACTGTTCCGAGCACACCACAGGGTAAAGAGAGTGTCTTGACAAAGAGAAGACAGACACTACCCAAAACACTGTCACAAATAGAAAAGTTTATCTTAGCTCAGCATCTTACCTACAGAGACAGATTTAACTTGAAATCGTATTATAGCAAAAAAAAAGTTTTGTTTATGACAAAGTACAAAACTCCTCTTGTAACATCTTGGTAATACATCTCAGACTGTTTTTTCTTGTAAACAGACTAGGTTAAAACAAAAAAAAAAAAAACACCCTCTCCAATCACTTCTGATGAATCATAGCCCAAATAACACACAATACAAGAAAGGCACTGCATTCGTAGCAGGTTTTTCAGCACCTTTCTGGATGATGTATTCTACCTCTGGTCTGACGCCTGCCCGCTTGATGACTAAGAATGTCAGGCCAAACCTTGCACCCTTCACAGAAGTCTTAAGCAAACTTTTCCTGGCATGTAAAAAACTGATTGCATAGGAAGTGGTACTTTCCCCAGGTGTTCCTATGGCAAAAAAACATGCCTCCCCCGCATTGGGTTATTAATGTCTCATTTTCCTGATGTTCTGTGTTGGCAGTCATGACAGAAAGCTTTGAACTTGTTTATTCACACTTGTTTAATCCTGTCTCCACACAGCACATCACAGCCTGTGGGGTTAGGAAGATGGATGAGTGAAACCAAGGCCACGAGGGGGTCAGGGTCATGGTGTCGCTGGATCTCATTAACTCCATCACTCACTGTAGCAGGCACTTCAGAGGTCACCTCAACTGGGGAGTTTGGGATAGGCAATGGAAAAACAGCTGGCACAAGTGTACGTGTACTCCCTCTGCAGTTGGTGCTAGTATGGAAACAAGTACCAATCCTTACTAACACTGCCCCTTAAGTTCCTAGGGTTGTTTTTAGTCTACTTGGTTAGAAAAAGAAAAAAAAAAGGTTTTTTTACAAATATCCAATAGGTATCACAACAGAAGCATGAAGGCTGAAGAGACGACCACTAAAAATTAGAAAAAAATATCAATTTAGTATTTCTTCTGTAGCTATTTGCACATGTATTGGACTAATGGAAAGGGAGCAAAAAGAGTACACTATGTCATAGACTGGCTCTAGTATACAGTGAGTTTGGATGGAAATACATACATTTCATACCGCAGTTGTATTGCGGACACTGTGTGCCTGACAAAGAGGATTCTTTGAAGCAGACAGTGACAGATGACACTAAAACCCCTGAACTGTCCATTAGTTAGGAATTTTAGTGTGCATCAATGACAGAGTCTATTTTTAAAAAGATATGTGGTTATAGTATATCTGTATTTTGCACATACATACACATATATTTATAAAAATTATAATATATATAAAATATATATGATAGTTAAACAGTTGTTTACTATATAGGTTCTAAATACTTCATTTAAGTATTCATATATGAGAGTTCATATTCCCATAACTTTAGCAAATATATAAATATGTTATTAATAAATATATTGCACATTATATCTTGTTTGTTCACCAGTTCTGTATATCACTGATAGGAACCTGATGACACACTGATACTAAACTGTTCCTTTCTCATAGCTTTTAACTTCTACTTTTTACATCCATTCCTTGTAATGAACCATTCTGCAAAAGTGAAATTCTTTCCAAGAGAGATAAAAATTAGTATTATTAAACTATCTTTAAGCATATCTGCAGCCCTGGAATAAAACAACTGCGAAAGGTGTTTGATATGACAGAAACCAAGTTCTCATTTATTCAGCATGCAGGTGTATAAAGAGAAAAGTGACATTTAAACCTAGATCTGCCCGTATGCACAGTGTTTTTATGATAAACAGTCAAAATATTTTGATGAATGGCAAAATTAGCAAGTGAATTACATAAAAAATAGTCAAAGACAAGCTTTATCCTAGCAAGTGAAAACAAGTCCTTACAATCTGACCAAGTTACTTGATAAGAAAATTCGGGTAAAAAAAATCCAGGGCTCTGTCCCAAACTACCTGTTTACAATTTCACAACAAATGTAAAAGCATGGGCTTCAGTGGAGATATCATTTATACTAATGGTCACCTGTTCTTTTTTATAGTAGGCAGAGGGAGGTAAATAAAATGAAGAATATCCCTCATATTCCTAAGATATCATACTACCATTCAAAATATTTGGCTTCTGCTTGTGGTTCTGCAATCAACATGATACATGACTTTGAACAGATGGCTCTGAATCTGAAAGAAAATATGACTGACGTTCAGTATTGCCACCGCTGACTTTTAGGCATGCATCTCTAGGAGTGGAATTTACAGGTTTGAATCAGGTAATTAAGTTCCTTCTACAGTAGAATAAGAATTGTATATATGCTAATTGAATGAATAGGGTCTCTAAAATATGTATCTTTAGCATCTAGAGTAGCTTAAATCATGTTTCCCATCTGAGTGTTCAAACTGCAGGCTACTTATGTCCCCCTCCAACAATCCAAAGAGTGAAGATAATTTAATCAACCCAAGAATTAGACTACTTGAGGAAGACATGACTTCCTGATGACGCTGATCCTAAATCTGAAATATAAGAGAAATACATAAAAATGAGAAGACAGAGCTAGAAACAAATACATCACAAAAGTAAATACTTTCCAAAAATAATTTCAAGTTAATTTTTTTTGCCGCTTACTCTTTAGTAACCAAGATGCTTTGCTAGAAGAAAAAGTCATCCTGACATTCCTTTAAAAGGTTCATTTAACTTTCCAGTTCCTTCAGTAACTTCTAATTTATACCCAACCTGTGCTCTCATATTGCCTTTGTTATCAACTTAATTTCAAAACATTCTAAATATCCAATACTTTGAGAGAAAAGTGAGGTGTAGAGAAAGAAAGGAAACTCTTAACCCTATGTACACATCTCTCTCAAAGACAATCTTGCAGTAAAGATAACAAATATCTCAATGACTAAGGTGACAGTGTTTCACCCATACTGGATGCTTTCAACTACTACAGGTTTTCCACTACCTGTGCCTTTTTTGGATTCTAACTAAGAAAAACAATTGTAATTCCCAAAATCCATGAGGGAAATGAGCCACTTAGAAGTGTTTAAAACCCATGTGTTCTCCTAACCAGTGTCTGGTTTTGTCACTATCCAAGACAGACCATTGGGCTAGATGGACCAACTGGTGTGACCCAGTCAGGCATTAGGCCACTGCCTCCGATCCAAAAGAGGAAAGGTCTCCTTAAAACTGAGATCACAGTCACAGCTTTCAGAGCTAAGAAACAATAAAAATGTATCGTTCTCAAAACCACTGTGTGACCATATTGCAACCAAAATGTCTCTTCACATTAATAGCTGATAATCTGCTTATTCCAAAGTCTATATATGCATGTAAAATCTGAGAAGAGTTTGCATCTATCATGGAAACAAATTGAAAGCTATCCCGAGGATGCTAATTTCTTTCATCATCACTAATTTCTTACTTCCACATAAAATAAAAACTAAGAAATTTTATATAAGTACCTCAACAGTATTCTCCTGGACAAAACACAGGAATTGTTACATTCTAACCACCCCTAAAGTTCCATTTAATACCCATCTCTGCTAAAACAGAAAGTGATCATCCTTTTATCTGTCAGCTTTAAGAGTTTATAATACTGTCAGTCACCTAGTGCACTAAGTATAGCACTGAATAATTAATTCCAGAAGTTGAAGTCAGAGGGTTGCAATGAATTCTTTTGTTCTTTTTCCACACCTACATTCTTCTAAATTATATTTCTGTGTCTGCATGTATAGAGCAGATGAGGAACTTTTTTGCACACATTATGATTTAAAAATTAATTCAAAAGATTAACCAATGTAAATTCTTTTGCAAGATTGCTATTCACCTTACCCACTTAAACAAGGGATATTTTTCCTCAGATTTTCATGTATGGATTGGTGTTTTGGGATTGCAACAGCTTGAAATGTTTCCGAATGGAATTACAAAATACAGGTATTTAGAATACAGAGGACTCGGTAATCCAGAGCTCCCAGTTCTTTACATCTCTACATCCCCTTGTACAGTGGCAGACAGATCTATGAGAGCAGAAAGTGACTGTGTACACCTCCCTTCTCTAATATGAAGAAGCTATTTCCAAAGTATCAGTATACATTCACATCATTGCCACTTAAAAAATTCAAGCAAGAGGAGTGGAAAAAAACCACCACTTCGTTTCCCACATAAATTCCAGATTTTAGAAACTTATTCCAAGTATAACATCTGTGGCAGCATTTGAAGTGGAAGTACCACCAAAGCCATGATTAAATTTTAGTCCTCTAAAAACAGGAACAGGGGGAAGAACACATCTGAACAAAGACACACAAAAAAAAATAAGGAAGAAGGATAAAGTTCTGGTGTCCTCAAACAAATATAATGACTATCAGAATATATAAAAAAAAACCCATACATGTATATATGTATATATAAAACATCCGCCCTAATAATTACTGTTAATTACAATAGTAATGAACTTTGTTAGAATTGAGATCGTGCTACATTTGCAAAGTAATAGTCTGAAGTACCGCTTCAAATTAGTACTTCTTTTTAAGCCTATCTGACATTGCAGAATAGTACAACGTCTGAAGCGTACACCAGCAATAGCTACTATTTAAAGTAACATTCAAATACTGCTTTATAGGTTCCTGAGCAAAGGGAATAGAGTTGTAAAAATGCAATGTTATCTTGTTTTCCTTCACTTCACAGATGAACTAAAAATCAGAGAAAAGTCAACAGAAAAAAATAATCAGTACATGATGACGCACATACTAACAGATCAGCCAACAGCTGATCTCTTTCAAGGTTTCTGTAAAGTCATCAGTAGTTCCTTAGCTGTCACATTTTATCAGGTAGCGCTTTCAAATATATATAAACAGCAAGGCAAGGGGAAGAAGGTAACCAATAAAAAACAAATGAAGAAATGTGCAAGAAATTATTAGAAGCTGAATAAGATCAAGCACACTGCAAATATCTTCTAAAAACGTAACACTGAAAGTTCTCTTTTAGGTGGAGAAAAAGGGTAGTTCCTGGGCAGAAGACTTCAAGGAATAAGTTAGAGATCCTACAGAAAGCTTCTCTAACCATTTCTGGATGTGAGAACCTATTTCCACTACATGAACACTGGGGACAATACTAGACTACACAGTGCAAGAAAGCACATTGCAAAGATACACTGATCTGTTCTGAAGGAATTAAATCACATAGTGGAACCAACTTGCAGCTGTTAAGGGAACTTTTCCCTGGGCTAGCGTACCCTTCTCAGCACACATAAGCAGCTGAGCTTAAATGCTCACAACGAACACTCTTTGGTACCCAAACCTGCTTGTTTTGTGTGAATCTGCATATTTCTCTTTAGAGCTCATTGTGCTGTGAACACCTACCAAAACATCTGTTACAAGATGACCACAGAATGAAAAGATCAAGCAAAAGAAAACAGAGAATAAGGTCTGGAGAAACCTACAGGCACTGTACAGCTTGATATTATGACTGAATTCATGTTAAATATCTTTGGATCTACCATCAGTGTGATAGCTCTTAAATGCAAAGAGTCATTAGCATTCTTAGCCTTGAACTAAACATTTAAATCTGCATGTCCAGGTGGAGTTCAAAGAACAAGAAATTGAGATGTGACGATGCAGTCAGCTGTTTAAATCCTAGTGGATGATGATGGGAAGTACTGGTTTTGTCCATATTGAAGGCATCAATGCTGAAGCACAATCTTAAATAGTACATGAGAATTGTGTTAACGACAGGAGACACAGTTTAGTTTAATCTGATTAAGAGCACCTCTACCATAAACATTCTAGTTCACTCTGGCTACTGGTACAACAATCCCACCCTCCCAAATACCTAGGTTTCTTTTCCCAGGTGGATTCAGCACCAGTAGAAACACGTACTCAACTAAGAGCTAAAGTACTAAAGTAAATAATCAGAACTACTTTTTTTGGCTCAAAAGGAAACTTTGCGATGACACATCAGTCAGGTCTTCATTTATCTGATATGGCTTCACTCATTTATTAATCTCTTTAATTTCTAATAGTGACTGTAAGAATTAAATGATGTCCTATACAAACATGCTGTATTATGTAATAGTTTCTAACAGTAGTATTCCCAATGGTTTCATCTTAATCCACAGAAATTACTTATTGCAAGCTTCAGAACTACAGAGAAGGTTTGAAGTGTTCCCCTCCATCTTATGCCTTTACTCTGATTACCTAATTTTATTTATTTTCTTCTAAGAGGGGAATTTTATTTTCATTAAGTGTGCTGTGATAATAATCATTGTTTGTTATATTTCTTCTCAGAGAAATGCAGACTAAGAAAAAGCATGATGCTTTTCAATGTCCTGATATGGCTTATCCACAGGACCACAGTCTCCAGCATTTCAATTTCTACAATAATTACTTCTGTCTTGATGAGAGCAAGACTGCCAGCTCAGACAGGAAGCTTTTCACACTCTCTTTAGAAAGATGAAGGCGAGAAGGGTACAAGTAAATGAACAAGATGTACTCTCCACATGTGAAAGTAACCCCAAAGCAAATCAGATTTTGAAGTTATCAGTAACAAAATTAATAACAATTTTTATCTTTAAGTCATATGTTGAACAGAAACTAGATGAGAAAAATCATCCACCCATTTTACAGCTACATACATTGTGTTCTTTTTTTATCCTGTTTTACAGGTGCTCTTTACCCTGAATACCTCAAATGAAATTACTAACTCCATTATTGTAAACATATTGCAGCCTTTTGCACATGCTCCAGCAAATAGTCATCAGCATTATGATACAGAGATGATTGCATAGCATGTATTTTATACCTCTCAGTCTTTATTCACCGAATATTAAAACATATCTCTTTTATTCGTAAAATTACCGTCTCCTGCATTTAAGATCTGGTTTATGCTTGTTCTGGAATACACCTGTGACTCTTCACACTAAAATCAGTATACTACTATAACCTCTCTTGTTACAGATAAAAACATAATTCAGTTTTGGATCTAACATAAACAGCATCATTATGTTTGGAGAGTGTTCCAAAGCCTGCTATTCAAGCAATCTGTGACATATAAATAATGCAAGACCTCTTCTTTCTCCAAATGACTTCAGTTCAAGCACAGACTCAGAAAGATGGAAACCCAAATTTATACTGCCATTACAAAATTCAATCTATTTCTGGTTCTCCAATTGAATTATGACTCAGAGTCTTCCACTGTTTTCTATTAGCACCAGCCCACACACTCCTACCCTTTGCCAACCCATGCAGAAAAGAATCTTATTTGTGAATATTCCCTGAGCTTTTTTCTTATATTAAAATGGCAGCAAATACCAGCTAATCTGAAAAGCCTCATGCTTTCTTTTAAAGGAAAGTAAGGTAGAAAATTGGTCTTTTTTCCCTCCCTTGACCCCTGACCTTTGAACCACAACCTCCTTGCCACTAAAGCGTTCAACACCTCATTTAATCTCTCCTCGCTGCATTGGCACAGCACTGGAAAAGGAAAAGAGAAAAAAATAATCTGGGGACTTCATCAATTTTTCATGAATTTTCATTTAGGCCAAAGCCCCCTCTTACAGTGGTCGATAGATCAAGCTACTGTCACGTATTTAACACCTGGGGCTACAGCTGCTATCTCTGGGGGCTGCCGCTGACTCAGGCTAGATCAGAGGCAGCCTGAGTCAGTGTGAGGACCCTCATGCGGCTTACGTGTGGCATCCCAGTGCTCACAACTGAAATCCTAGCCAGAGTCGCCATTGCAAATGTGTCTCCTGATATTCCCACTGGAAAACTCCACCACATAGGTTCAATCATGTCAATTCCTGCATGGTGAAAAACTGTACTTTTATTTTAAAACTTCTGGCTTTCAAATATGAAAGCAGTTTCATGAAAGATCAAACTATTTCAAGACAACTTCCCTTTCCAAAACCCTCCCAAGAAAATCTGAGCATCAACATATTTCTAATAATGCCAGCCCTTGTTCAATTTCAATAAAAACATTCTAGTACACAAAATGAAAAGAAAGACATTTTACTCTTTTGAGTATCATTCTTTGTGGTTGTTTTAGGACTAGAACATTTATTTTTAATGATTTAACCATAAAATATACAAATACTACATCAGAATTTGCCACATATGCTGTAGAAGAATGGTTTTGCTTCTGGCACTAGCATTATTTTTAGCTTCTGAGGAAGCTCCTACTGAAAAAAGTAACTCGCACAAAGCACACCATGGATTAATGCATTACAAGAAGAATGAAAAAGAATAAATCATATCAATCCTAAACTGTGCCTTCAAATAAAAACTCCTATCTCTTCCTAAATATGTCTTCTGGAATAAAGACTTTCTAAATTAAAGGCAAAAAAATTCTAAAAGCACGTTCTGTGTGTCAATGATGTTTTTTAAGTAACTTCGCAAATCACAGTTCTTCACAGTTTCACTGGCACAGAGAAATTTTTCTGAGGACGTACATCAGCACAAAAATAACTGCCCTTGATTGTATGCACATGCTCTGAACAGGCATGTATTTAAAAGCTTAAATGCTTTGGATGGGCTGATAGTTAAGGTCATCATGTTTGGGAAAGGTGTTAACTGCTACTCGATCAAAAAGAGCTCAGGGACTTCAGCAACTTGCAAAAAATTACTCCAAAAAACCAAGGTGCAAACTGTTTGCATTCAAGATGGGCCACACTATGCTCAGAATCACTGTATGCCCCAACTGAATTTCACATAAGAGGTATCCATATTTTTATTTAAAGACAGAAGAAAACATCAGAAGATTTTTCAATCCCGCTGCTTTTGTGGCAGGTGCCCATGGTGCGGGGCTGGGGGGGGCGGGGGGGAGGTGCGGCAGGGATGGGGTGGGGAGCCGAGGGAAGGTAGAAGGTATTGAACCACAATTAACACTGTTGATCATCTGAATGCATAAGCATTGGCACACTTAAATACATAAAACAAATAAATATTTCTTCATAAATCATTCAAAAGTTGCAAGTGCACATTATTGGCGACTGACAATTTAATAAGCAAAGTAAAACAATTACTGATTTTTTCACTAAAACAGCAGACTCAAGCGTTTTAAACCTGTAAAAAGCAGCAGTTTGTCTCTAATGGCACAATTTGAGGCCACCTACAGTCAGATAATAATCCAACCCCCTTTTGTCAGCAAAGGGCAACCGCCCTTTTTCTGGTGATGAAAACAGCTTGGCTTAGTGTGGAAAGACCAGTTTTCAACACCATTACAGATAGCACAAGTAAGACACGATGGCATGTGGCTGTCCCAGCTCCCATGGACAGGGCTTGCAGTATCCAGGCAACTCATCAGTTTTCAGCAGCAGTTAAGGACAGGTGAATGAGGACTCGCTGCTGACAACAGGCTATCAGCAACAACTCATTTCACTAGCGTGCAAATGGGCTGCTACCAACCTGCCCATCTTCTTCAGTCCAGAAACGCTGACATTAAGAGCCTTAAAATAACTATTGTCTGAAAGTCACTTGAAAACTTGATTTAGAACCAAAAATCATATTAAGAAGCGTCTCAAAACCAAGGGAAGACAGGTAGTTTTGCTATCATCCTCCAAAGGATGCCTTTGATACAAGTCAAGCACTGCCCTGTGCTTTTAAAACCAGTGAACATAAACTCAGCAGAATCTCGAAAATTAAGTAAACAAGCAATGTACGTATTATTTACATTTTTCTTCGATGAAAACTTTCCTGTAACCGCAGCCATGGTATGACTCAAGGAAAGACAAAGCACTGTTGAAGTGGAACAGGAGTGCCTGCTTTAGACTGCTAAACCATTTAATTGGGGAATTCAGTCAGTTAAATTTAAAAACTATGAAAACAGTAAAATAATCTGGGGTAAGGTGCATGTTGCTATTGCAAAAACGTTGGCTACACTTTCAGATCTCAGGTTTCACGTTCTATGGTCCTGTTCTAAAATACCTCTGACAATGAAACACAGTTTTACTATTTTTAAAGTCTTCTACTATCTCCTACTAGTGATAGGACGAGGGGTAACCATTTTAAACTGAAAGACGGGATATTTAGATTAGATATTAGGAAGAAATTTTTCACTATGAGGGTGGTGAGACACTGGAACAGGTTGCCCAGAGAAGCTGTGGATGCCCCATCCCTGGAGGCGTTCAAGGCCAGGTTGGATGGGGCTTTGAGCAACCTGGTCTAGTGGGAGGTGTCCCTGCCCATGGCAGGGGGGTTGGAACTAGATGACCTTTAAAGGTCCCTTCCAACCCTAACCATTCTATGATTCTATGATCTCGCATACAGTTCATGCATGACCTGCCACCAGGTTCAGTGGCTAAAACAGTAACTCCAGATACTGGAGATATTGTAACAAGTCTCTCATCAGTCAGTGAATTAGGGATCAGTGAAAACTGACAAAATATAGAACACATTTAAACTTCAAAATAATCAGTCACTTTAATTTGATGACTCAAGGTATAACTTGAATGATCTTCTGAACTTCGACAGGAGACAGCTGAATCTCAACCAGGTTGCAATAAAAATTTCAAAGTCCTTAGCTTCTCTCACAGGATTTCTCAACATACAGTTTAAAAACTACAAGTACAAAGACAGAAATAATCCAGTAAATTCATCTAGAGTCATACTCACCCAGATTTCAGCCTTCCTTAAATTGGTCATCTTCTTGATTCCTAAATACCTACCAAAACTGAGTAACATTCTGTGATGCCTTTATTGGCAGACACACATTTACGCATGCCTTCAATGTGTGCCAAAACTGTTTTCATTTTTTGTTTGAAACAGTTCTGAATCTAGGTTATGACAAGTAAAAGCAGTGAACAAGTCTGTTCTACTTGGCTTATAGCACGATCTAACTATCTCAAAAATACCACTTTCTGTGTTTTCGGAGAAGACTGAAGCCTCAAGATCACATCACGTTAGCTATAAAAGTCTGCAGACTGCATCAGGAATAAAGATTTCTCTTCTGTGCTTTTTTTTTTTTTTTCCTCCTTTCAACCAACATACCTTCTAGTATGTACTTAAATCCAGTCTTTATCAACTAAGCAATACAAGTTTGTGCTAAAAACCTACTTCAGTCAAACACATTTCAGTGAAACTACTGCCAGATGAAGAACTGTGGGGGAAAAACTGAAGTCCAGCAAGAGAAGAGCATTCATAAATCTACTACAATACACTTCTATGTGAAGATACACAGCTACTCTTAGTTGATATTCTGAATAAAAAGGTTAGTGTTTATTCAACCCATATAACTAAGCAGCAAAAAATAACATGCAACACATTGTATTTTATGTATGATGAGTTTGTTTGCTATGTGAATATAATGAATGTCTCTTCTAACCCCACTGGAAGCAGATCACGCATGCTGGGTGGTCTCTGAAAGAGCCGTGATGACTTCTCGGTTAAGACAAAGAGAATCGATAAAGAATAAGACTCCTCTGGATGATATGAGAAATGGCCAACAATTTCACTTGCCATTCACATAATGAATGAGGCCTGTATCAAGTTTATGATAGAGAAGCATATATTGAGTTTTCCAGCAGTACAGAACATGAGTCACCAAGAAGCTGTCTGCTTCTGTTGAGGTAACAGATGACTACATAAAGAGAAACAGACAGTACACCTTGTATTAAACGATAGGTATTTTTCCACATTAGTTTCACTATAACCAATTTTAGTCATAATTTAAAAGTTAGATTATTCTTCAGAGGAAGATTAGCCTTTGTCCATGTTTGTGCCAAACATGATTATACACTGGCTAGAGCCTTGCTTCAGCGTAAATCACATATTCTGTACCATCACTGCTACTGTATAAATGCATGTAAAAACACCTTGACTAAGAGCTATAGCTAATGACAGAATGCCAACCTTTGTTATCTCCCAGACGGCCACCTGTGTGCAAGTGCTAGATGACAGCATAAAATCAACTATAAAGTTTTACACAGTGCTAATAATATAAAACTACTCACATGCCACTTCCAGAGACGCATTGCGACTCACAGCTTCTCCAAGATAGTTCCTTGCTACGCAAACATAACTTCCTTCATCAGGTTTACTCCTGCGTCCATGCACGATACGTAAGAAAAATAAAGACCCGCTGGGCAGCAGCATGCGGTGAGAGCGCGGATCATCCTTGTCCGTTTCCACTCGCTCTCCATCCTTGTACCACTCAATAGTAGGAGTTGGCCGTCCTTCAGCTTTACAGTTCAGAGTTGTTGGCTCTCCTTTAGAGACTATCACATCTGAAGGATGCTCAACAATCCGTGGTGGAAAGTCCTCCTGGCGGAGACGGGATCCTAGAGAAAAAGAAAAGGAGAGAGGGAGGAAAGAACAATTTATTTTAACTTCAGGCTTCACAAAGAGTTCTCGCAAGTTACTCTTTTAATGCCACAAAAATTTTCAAAAAAAAAAAAAGAAAAAATGAAAACCTGTATACATCTGATATTGTTTTGTCTGATATCAGAGACTGTATCAGACATTTTCAAAACTAAAAACCTGAGTTGGACTACAGATATACACCTCTAAGGCATTATCAAATCCATACCACATGCAGATTGGTCTTGAAGGAGGATCTCTTATACATACACGCATGATGATCTTTTCCTTGTTCCAATAATCTTTCTATTTACATTTGCTTCTAGGTCCCTGGGTGCTTCCGGATTCCACTCACGGCTATTGCTCTCCCATCCTTTCATCTGCCAGACTCAATAGACGGACATCCAAAACCACTGTGTCTTACCACCCATTGGTTAACAGTTCTTTGTAGTTTTATATGTATGCTTTGTATCCCTTCTCCACAAACAGCCCAGGTATGCAAAGAAAAAAAAAATCCCCAAACAAAAACCCACAACTGAAACCTAAAAAGTATTCCTTCCTTCATAAATGTCTAGTACAATGGTTCACAAATTTAACTGTTCAAAATATCTGAAGTCATTCATGAGCTTTATTTTTATTTGGAAATCTCAAGTCTCAACTGCATTTTGGAAAGTTTCAGTGGATTGCATGCATATACACACAGACACAAAGACAATATAGGCATACATGCACCTGAAAGTGCATTGCAAACGCCAGTGTCTTGGAAATCATTATAGGTCCATTCCCCTTTTTCTGCTCTTTATGTTCATCCTGTTCTTCACTTTGCCTTTTGGTGTCCATCTTTTACCTGCAAATGTACTTTCTAACTTATTTGCAGTATCCCTGAATTCCTACCGACACTGCATCACAACCCATTGAACACCTCCAGCATTTCTACACAGTGTATCTAACCAGGGACCTGGAACCCTGGATTATCCCCGAGTGTGCTCCAGCAGCTCAGTCTAAGCACAGCACACCTTGGAAAGAATGTGGTTATACATTTTCCACTTAATATTTTTTTTCAGTACTAAAGGTTAATTAAAGAAATTATTCCCTCTATCACTGGAAAGTAATACAACCCCAAAGCACCACCTTCTTTCAATTGCCCACCAGAATACTATTTTTCACTTTACAATACTGATGATGAATACGCTATCATTAAGCCTTCACAAATATCAGGACTGCTAGGTATTGATAATACTGATGTTTCTGCAATATTACTTTTGTACCCTTTATGATAGCAACTTTTTGCATTGCCCTGTACTTTTCTGCACAGTCACTTCAACACACGGTTGTTCTGCCTTTCTGTATTTCCTTTACGCTCAGTTGTCTTCCCACTGCCTGGGGCAGGGAAGTAGCAGCCTGAACGTTGTCCTCCACTTTCTTCAACAAATGCTGTCACTCAAATCCTGGAATAAGGAAAAGAGCTGCTGATAGGGCAGAGATCCTATAGAAGTAAGGTATATAAAAGTAAATTTGTGCTCTGACCCTGGAGAAAGTCCCAGTGCCAATCTTCCATTACAGCCTTTACCATGTAGTGCAAGTTCACTAAAGCAAGTCACAGGATCCCAAACCTCCACTGAAGCCTTGTCAAAAAAATGCAATGGTATTACAACACTAACCAAATTTTGCAATACCCTTTTTCTGAAAAAAGATAATTCTTTCGTGATTGCTATGCTCCTCATTCCACCTACTAACAGACAAACTGAAGAGATGAGGAAATGCAAGAACAGTGTCATCCAACAGAAAATCACAGTCCAGCACTCCTAACTTCAGCATCAATCATTAAGATATAGTTCATTACTGCATATTTAATTAGGCTATATTAGCCTAAACAGTTTTTCTGCAACAAACACATCACAGTAGTTCGTGCCTCAACATTGCTTCTCATAAAAAGTCAGCTCTCCCTAATTGTTAGCACAAATCATCTTTTCCAGCATGAATCCTGAAAATCCATTGAGTGGAGCTGCCATGCTAGTACAATTGGACTGCACTTCTTAAATACAAAGTATATCAGCTTTTGCAGGCTAGTGAAACATTCGTCTCCATTTTCTGATCAGCAGCTTTGCTGAGTCATAGAAAAGCAATTTAACATCAGTATCTTAATTATATTCTAGGCACTACATATTTAAAAATATTGTCAATGCCTCATTTACTCCAAAATTTATGAGGAAAGGAATAAGGATCCATTCTACAGTGTGAATCTACCTTTGGACTTCTGTTTTACTAACATTCAGGTCATTAAACAAGGCTTGCCATAGCAACAAAGTGCTATACCACTGCTGCACAAATGGACTCTTTCAGTGGCTACCAGATTCTATTACCAGTATAGCAAAGGTATCCATAATCTGTACTGACAGTACACCAAAAAACCACAAACAATTCATACCTAAGCACAGGTAAACTTAGAGCACATTTAGAAAAGAAAGACAAAAAGACATTTAAAATCTAACAGGAAAATTTGTAGTTAAAAAAGTGACTCTAGACCATGACCCCATATACAACATTGAAAAAGACTGAAATCACCATTAAAGTAAAAGATTAAAAATTTCACAGTACTAAAGGACTAAAAAAAAAAAACTGAACTTCATACATTGACTAGAGACATACATAACACTCTCCACACAAGTCTACCAACTTACTTTGTTGCTTATTTTCAAAAGAAACAAACAAAACCCCAGTAGTTGTGTTAAGAAATTCCTACTAACAGCATCAATCTACTAACACCAAATCTGAAGTGTTTCTGAGAGTTTAGATGGACTTAAGTCAGAAAAGAGAACAGATATGACTAAATATTCATAAATGGTTAGCAGTGTAACAAAATTAGTAGCAAAAAATGCAAAATGAAAATACAAAATATTAGTTTTCTTACACACAAAGGTGTGTTGATAATGTTCAAAACTCAAAATAGTACATTCTACAGAGAATTACAGGCCATGTGCAATCCTTTGAAAAGGGCTTTCTCCAATAAAGAGTTAAATCTTCCACCTTATACAGCCCAGTTCAAAAGCCCTCTTCAGGTCATAACAGGACTAATTCTTCCTCTTCAGTAGCAATGTTTCTCACAAAACTAATGTTTACCTCACTCTATCCTAATTAAGCAATTTGCGCACAAAAGAGGGTTGAGATGTGGGCAGCAGAGGCCATGCCATTCAGCAAGGAGAAAGGGTAAGGCTGTGTTCTGAGCAGGGCTCATACCACACATTCCTGTGATGGCTGGGTGTACCTTCAGCTATCCAGTGCTGCAAGTTATTTCCTTCAACGTGCACTTAAGAGGGGGGAAGAAAAAAAACACAGAAGAAATCAATCACAGAGCACAGCAGACTTCCTCTTTCAAAACTCAACTGAGTACCAACAGCTATTCCAGAAGGATACTCCGATTTAGAAAGAACAAGGAAAACCGAAAACCTGACTCCATTGCCTCTCTTCTGGCAGACGCAGACACTTGTCTACTTGCCAGAAAGTGACAGCCCCAAATGGTGTTTTCCTAGTTGAGTTTTGATTCTTGCACTGTGGCTCCCTGCCATCCACCTCCCAACGCTCTTAAAAATACATCCTAATTTAGAAGGAACAAAAAAATTATTAACCCCCTGAGCTAACTGGGCAGAAGATGATACTTTTCCTTTTACCGGAAGGTGAGACAGAACCATGATCTACTCGAGGTAAGTGGTTGCACTGAAGCAGGCAGCTAGTATTGTATCCTGGACTCCCCACGCATCTTCCTTCTCCATTCTTCCCTCAAGGATTTCCAATACAGGACCCATCTCATGCGTGCATAGAGAATGTGAATAACCCCTGAGTTTAAGAGCCCTTAAGTAGTCATTACTATGATGGACTGTAATGACTTCAAATTAGCTGCTAGATGTTGGGCAAAACCACGCCTTTTGAAAAAAAAATCCTACAATATGACGACTAACTGAAAGCTGCCTTGAAGCCCCACCTATGAAAAGGAGAGCATTAACACTTACTCAGAGTATTCTAATACTGTACATTAAGGTTCACACAGCTATTGCAGATGACTGGTTATTAGACATCTCAAGAAGATTATTTTCATATATGCCTCCAACTAATTCACAGAGAAAGTTTTAGGCTCATCTTTTCACTTATTACTTCACAGAATAATTAAAAACGCTGTTCAAAAATGAAAACTCCAAAACATACATTGAAAGAAGATAATGTGCAAGTCTATTATAGTATCCTACCTTTAATATTAATGTTTCCTTGTTCATACTGCAGCATTAAACAAAAGGTTACTAAGATTACGCCAACAAAAGTCAAGACATAGGCCACCTCTATTCAATTTATGTCTCTATACTTTTATCCTGGTGTATCTTTAAAACCTTGTCTTAGATTTTACGAATATTTCTGCCACAAACTGAGTAATTCACAATTACAATTCATTACTGCACATAATTCATGAGTAAAAAGGATTATCTCATAAAAAAGCAAAAAAGAGCAGTGATTCTATTGCATTTCTAGCATCTGCCACAACATGAGATGCTCCTACATTAGTATTAATAGAAAAACAAGGCAAGAAAGCAACAGGTGTGATTATAAAATAATTAGATATAATGACATTATGTCTCGATGCTATCAGGCAAATCACAACAAGCAAAGAAAATAAGTACAGCATTCTGGAACAATGCTAATCAGACACCCCAAAAACCTGTGTCTGATTGCTAGTTTTGTGTGTGAGAATCTAACCAGAAAATATCCTGGATGAGGATGGTTTTTAGTATGTGGTGAAGTTATAAACAATTTTACAGTCTTTGGCTTTCAACATTAGTTCATTATAATAGCCTTGAGGGAGTGGGGTGGAAATTAAAAATCATTCTGCCTTTATGCTGCTGAAGTTCCTGATAAAGTTTTGCTAAGACCATCCTATAGCCAAAATCACCACATCCGTTTACGCTACTTTACTAGATAGCTCAATATTCTCTCCTTCAAACAGCTTATAGGGATAAGGCAAAGAAGGAAGGAAGCAGCGTCTGCAGGGCAACTTCTGACATCTACTGATTAGAAACTTATTAGAAGAAATAATTCAGACTCTTTCAGAAAATATGGCTTTGGGGCAGACGTGAACTGATATAAATGTCACAGTACAGTGGATACTACTAGAGCTAGAAAACCTAACACGGGCGAAGTGCTCACAAAATATTTCATTAGTAACCTAAGTTACTAAGTTTGATTGTCCACAGTGGGTAAATCAGAACTACTGCAAGTAGAAGGAGACAACTGATGGAACACTATTAGTGCACCGCTTTATCCCACATGTTAATTTCTCACCGTAAATGATTAAAATGTTTTCACTGGTTTCTTCCCAGGTAAACAGCAAAGTAAGACTATACTGCTAATTGTTTGCTGTTGTTCACCTTCATCCTGTTCTGCTATTGTTCAAATTCACAAGCCAGCACTGAATTAAAAGAAAAACATTATAAAACTATATATTAAAAAAAAAAAAACAACCACCACCACACAACACATTCAAAGCTACTTAGCCAACAGGAACATTTATTTCAGTGAAAAACTCCATGAAATTTTCCAATCACTGCTTGGAGTAAATAAAGAGTAAAATATTGAATCAGCTAAGTCTAGGTTTTATATTGTTATTTAATTTTTGCTTCTACTGGTAGATACTAGTAGTTCTACTTAAATGCAAAATTTCTCCATATTTCATAAAAAATGTATCTGAAAATCCAACAGTAAAATATAAGTTACAGCCTACAGTTAATGAAAACTAATATATGGAATATGAAATCCTGTATTAAATTGCTCCCTAAGCATTAATGCTATTCTGTTGCATGTTTACTTGTGAATAGTCATCTTCATTTTAAAGTGAACATCAAGTTATCAACTTGCATTGTCTAAGATACTGCCAGCGCCAAGCAAGAGGAAGCTGCTGGAGGAAACGCTTTGCCACAGAAAGGCAAGAGGAAGCTCCAGTTATTTAGATGTCCAGATGCAGCACATGCATTGAAATATATTCACCACCCACTCTTATATTCCCTTTCCTGTCTTGTGAATTTGTGTACTTACATACTTTCTAATCAAAGTGGTGAAAGAAAGTAAAAAGTGAGCAAAGTTGACAAAAGTATTAAAAAAAAAATCTAGACTACATATTGTACTGTAGGTGTCTGAAGACACTCTGCTCTTCCACCTGCCCTGTTATTCAATTCAGGTGTGTTGGGCGAGACATTCTCCGAGAATCACCTTCAAGACTACTCTTTTGGAAAGTGTAAGAGACAACCGTTGCTCATTCATTTTGAACAGTTCAGCATCATCAGTGTTCTAAGTCGGACTGTTTCTCATGACTCCCAAGCCTCATGGATTTGCTGTAATATGCTCAGACTTCCCCATAAGTTTCCTCAGGGATCCAGTGTACCATATTGTTGCAGTCACACTGATAGCATATAAACAGAGTACCTATTATTTTCAATTTAGCCGGGTTGATCCTATAGCCAAATAACCCTAAAAAATTAATTGGATGCAAGAATTTTTATTGTTCAAAGCAATAGATTTGCTACAGAGGCACATCAGGAAGTAAAGTAAAACAAAAAGTCAATATTTTATTATTTTTCACTACATTTCCACAAAGCCGCTATTCAATCCCTGCCCTAAGGGTAATGTGCTCTGTGTGTGTGTATGCACGTGTGTAATATATAGACATATCTTCACAGAAAAAGTCCTTCTAGGACACCATCTTTCAAATTTCAAGGAAAAGACTTCATTTATTGCACTTCACGCTCCTCCAGTTTTAATTTATTAGCTTCACATCAAGACCAAAAGTTAATTTTTTCTATTAAGCCTACTCTTTATATAAGCAGCTACAAAGCCAATAGTCTGTCATACAAGAAAAGCAACAGTAGAGACTAAATTCATAGCCATTTAATTAATTTCTCAAGTCACCAAAACGTTCATGGCTACTGGGCTAGTGCTGGTTAGAAAGGCTGATGTTTTTATTATAACTAGTAAGCAATTTCAAAGAAAAAACAGCATTGTATCAGTTTAAATGTTAATACTGTGATATGGTATTTCATAATACAGATCTCGGAATTGCCTTCACGAACCTCCACAATACTCTCTCTTCCTTTCTGACTTCATCTCCACCTGACACAGCTTGCCACCAGTGATTCAGCTGTCTGACATACCATTTATTTGCATCTATTCACTACTTTTCCAGGTTTTTACCTGGCTTTCTACATACAGAAAAGCTCTTCCTATGTTGATCTCTAAGGCTACTACTCTTTTTATATCCTTTCTGAAGGCTCATGTTTTGATTTCTTTAACATTCCAAATACATAGCTTTAACATACTTGGACAAAAAAAGAAACCCGGGACTAGATTTTCAATAACAGGACTAAGTGCCATTTAACACTATGCATACCAGATATCACCTATACCACAGAACCACCACCTACTATTCTATCCCCTCTACTGTTCTCATTTCATTGCTATGCAAAGGGAAGTTTAAAATATTATGTGAGGTATTCCATCGTGTCATACATTTGAAACACTTTCAGTTCAATAGTTCTGATATGTAATACACCTGTTAAGCATGACCTATTTAGTTCAGAAAAAAAGTAATGCCTGAAAGATAACCAAACTTGAAACCCAAGTTCATAATATATGCTTTACTATAAACCAGTAGTAGAATAAAGAAACATCAACCAAAAAAAGTCATACTGACATTTCAAAACCTATGCCTTACTGACATGCCTGCTACCAGTGAAAGCAATCAATATTGTGTCTGAGAGATTATTAGCTTGTTCTGTGTTTTTGATAGCATTTTGGATGCATTCCTCGTAAGAGTTTTGCCAACACACATTCTCCCTCAGACAGTGCAAAAGGCCTGTTTATCAGGAAAAGAAACAGCAAAACTGTAATAGGAAAAAAAATAATAATCTGTTGCAACAGAAACTAATAGATGTAGGAAGGAAAAGGCCTGAATATATTGAATTTTACTTAGAGGGCCGCTACAAAGATATATTTTAATGCCAAAGAAGCTTCTTTTATGCTAGAATTTCATGTTATTTTCACTGCAAAAAATAAGAAAGAAAGTCTGAAATTAAGGTATTAAAATCACAATTAAAAGAATAATGTGCTTTTGGGACAAGACACAAAAGTCTGCAGAATCTTTTCTGGCTATGTAGGATCTGTCACATGGCCAGGCTTGGGTTTTGTTTTTTTTTTTCCCCCCTTATGCAGACTCTAACACTTCTGAATGAAATAACACTAAGCTTGAAAAAAGGCACTCCTGCAGCTACTTAGTTAAATTTACTGAAAGACAGTCACAGTTACTGTTCATTTTCCTGCTTCTTCACATGCCTTGTTCCACTTAGGAAGTACTTATCAGAAACACATTACACATATCTGTTAGATATAATGAATAAGTATGTTGCTTTAACTACCCTTTTAACCACAGAATTGACTGAAAGCAAGCAGAGATCTTAAGTAGAGATCCAGTCAGTCACATCCTAGTTTGAACAAAAGATAATGTACAAAAAATTCAATATAATGAGAAAACTCAACTGGAGTACAGGCTGATGCACTGGCATCAAGCTGATTATCCTAGACGCATTCCTCTAGGCAGAGTGACACGGTAAAGATTACATTTTGAAAATTTATACTTTACAATCTCTCCCCCTCCCCCGAGATTTGGCAGATGGGAACAGACGCCAGTGATGTGACTTTTTCCAAGGTAAGGTTTTTGTTCAAAGCTACGTCAGCTATGACACAGTCCTCTGAAATCTTTTCCTTGAGTAAAATTAATCTGTTAAGCAACACATCCTAACTTCCCCAGGACATGTATCTGCAGATGAGCCACCTTTCCTATAGTGCATGTCTGCCAAGAAGGGATAGCAGGCAATGCTGACAAGAGAGATCAATAACAGTCATTAAAAATAGTTGACCAAATCTTATTGGAAAGCTGATTCTATTAAGTTGCTCTTGTACAAAACTGTGACTTTGCTAAGCGAGGTGTAATCAGCTTTAATCGTAGCGAAACACTGCAAACATAAAATTCTGTTTGTGTTTTTTTTTTTTTTTTTAATGTGGACAATAATTCAGTGCCACAGTATAAGCACCCTATTGCTTGCATGAAATTATTTCATGAGAAGCATTCTGAAATTGCCATGAAGATCTAACAGAAATTTATTCTAATTCACTTTTCTTCAATATTTTTCTCCTCACACATCAACATGTAAGTGTCACACTTCAGTTTTGGGAGGGGGGAGAGCAGAATAATGAAAATCCCCTGATCTGCATTACAGGCCAAAAAACAGAATAGCCAGCACAGAACAGAACAGTTCTGTGCTGTTTTTCATAGCATAAATTGCATCTTGATTAAGAAGTTTGCTAATGGATCATTTCATACATAATAACAAACAACAAAATCTACCTCCCTTCCCTTTCATACAGCACTTCTCAGAAGTACATTAGGACAGGCAAGGAGTTGGAACTAGACGATCTTTAAGGTCCCTTCCAACCCAAATCATTCTGGGATTCTATGACCACCCATATTGTAAATAGGTTAGCTACATTCTTTCACCTTACATCTCAATGCTTGTGCTCTCTTTGCTTTGTAACTTTTTTGCAGAGTCTTAGGAGTCCTCAAAAATTGTTGCATTCCAGCACACTGCTTGTGGTGGAACATACCACGTTAGTGATACATCTATGAGAAGAGGAGCGAATAGCAGCATATCCCTGAAAACCGGTATACAGATTCACAGACAAATGAACAATTTTTTTCCAGGTGACAAATGATGTTATAAATACATGTCACTGTTTCGATGAGAAAGTTACATTGATTAGTTTGTTGCAAAGCAGTATGGTTTAGAGTACAGTCAAAAAGTAAAATATCAACCATAGCTATGCTCCCTGGAAGCGGGTAACAGACAACTATTTACTTAATAACATACCAACATACACACAAAAACCCCACCAAAAACCAGCAAACCTAAGCCACCTTTATTCATAGGATTTCTTCCTCAATACAGCTCTGGCTTTTGAAATTAAAGTAGTTATTTCAATTCAAGTGTGGGTTTCATTAATCTTCACTGACTCTAAACAATGAGATGATAAAAATCACTTAAAAAATGAAAATAATAGGGAGAGAAGAGGAACACTTCCAGCTATGAAAAGCAGAACAAATGAAAAGGTTTATGTGTATATGTCTTTGTATTTATACGTTGTGTGTAGATACATACCACATCTATATTTATATATATAAAATGTACACACATACAATGTACGCAAACTCATATATGTGCCAGATGACCTCCAGAGGTCCCTTCTAATTCAAATTGTTCTACAATATATACACAGCATGTAACAAAAGCATCAGAGAGCAAGAGGTTTTTTTCTCTCTTCTCATCCAGTAGAGCACAAGCAAAGCAGCTCTTCCCTTGGGAGCCTTTCAAAACCACTCTGGAATTTAGCAAAGTGAAGCATTAAGTGTATGCCTGACTCTACCAAACATATTTTAGCTCTTTTTCAGGTCAAGGATGGAAGCAAAACTAACAGACATTGTTTACCAGCAGCACAATAACTTATTACACAATCAGCATAATATCATCATAGCATGGGGGAACTAAGAACGGCTTCTTATCAGCCAAAGGGAAGCTTTTCATCTTCCCACATACCACTGTAAAAACCAATGGCTAATTACGAGCAAGTAAATTTTTATACTTTTACATAGAAGGGTTGATAACCACAGGCTCTCCAAAGTCTAAAATTTTCTGTTCATATATGATAATGACCATCTAAGACGTTATTAAAAAAATAAATGATTTCAAAGCTTTAAAAATGAGTAAACATGAAAATACATTGATTTTAACAGTATTAAACTGAAACAGAAGCTATAAAAAAAGCTTTCAAATGACAATCTGGTCCAGATCCTGTCAAGAATCATGAGTCAAATAGTTATCAGATTAGGATACAATTGCCACAATCTGTGAAATGAGACTAATTTTGTAAATAAAGTGTTATATAAACTCCACAAAATCAAAGAAGCTGGTTCCCCAATTAAGAACTTTCAACCTGTCTTCAAAAAGCCTCTTCAAATAAAGTTCTCTGACCGTTAACTTTCATATAAATATTTTGATATACAAGTCAAAATTTTCACAATTTTTTGCCGCTAGAAACAATTATGAATCTTGTATGTTTTTTAGTTCTGATTAATAACTCATCTTTACTCCACAACACTACGGTAATATAAATTTTAACAATATTTTTCAGTAAGCTTGAGAGTTCTGACACCCCAACCTTTACAGTAGGGTGTGCACAGAGCTACTTCAACCAGGCAAACTTACTTTCTTATCTCTTCCTTCATCTTCACGCTCATTAAAACCTCTCTGGTGTCACTAACAATCCAATATCCTAAAACCTGAAAATAAAAAGTCTGACATCTCACAGCTAGACAAAAACCCTGAAGTGGCAAATAGATAGGACATATGTCAAAGTAGTTATGGTAATATAAGTTTTGCAAATCAGAAGCAATACAGTTTGGTCCATGCAGATTTCAAAGTGGCTATCCTCACATAGTGCAACCTAGAAAAATTCTACTCAAGTTAGCAGATGTAAACAATTACACGTTTTGCATGCCATGAAAATCAAGTCTATGATTCTAAGTATTGCAAAAAGAACATTAGACAACAGAAACAGAAATCTATATAATTTAACCCATCTGAAGCAGTCTTCAAATAATATTTCCAGGAAGGTGGGGGATTCCTACTGTAAAGACAGCAGGCATTTAACTTTGATGTTCTAAATTACATCCTGCAGTCACTGTGTTCATTGCTAACACTGCTAAAGACTCCCACCCTGTTCCTCTGAACCACACCAGTTCTGAATGTCTAGGGAATTCCAAATAGACAATATCAATACTTTATTTAAAACTTGACACAAACATCCTAAAATAAGCTTTTGTAAAGTTCTAAGTAACTATCAACCAATCAGCATTAATTCAGCAGCAAAGCTCACAATAAAATTGAAAATAATATGACAGATATAAAAAACTTATTGTAGATTTCTGAACCAAGAGATGACAAATTATACCATAGCCATTTGTCAAATAGTTTCTCTTTGGAAGCTTCAACTAGTTATAGAAAAGCTTTCCAAAACTCCAAGGATGAAAACATTGATAAAATTCTATGAAGAAACCTTCTATTTTTTTCTAACCCTATATTGAGTAAATACACCTTCATATGCTCAAAAGTTGAAGACTTTTGGGATCAGCATAAAACTTCCTCACAACTGTATCTCTGCTACATATGTCAACATACACAAATCACACAAGTAAGTACAGGCAATACAAGACTTAGGGGGACATTTGTAAATGTCTTTTCATTTCACCTTTTGCTAGCTTGCATTTGAAAGACTCATTCAGACACCCAATGTTTGAAAACAAAGAACTTTTAAAGAAAATTCAGTCGTATGCTATTTCTACGTATAAAAGTCAACTTTTATAAGACACAAAAGATCACCACAATTTTTATACTGGTGCTTTATGGCATGCATCTGTCCCTTTAGACATAAGTTTGGTGTTTGGGTTTTTTGGTTTTTTTTGTTTGTTTGTTTGTTTGTTTTTTTTTTAAATCAGAAATCTATGATCAGACTCAGAAATCTATGTAGTCTGCCCTATCTTTATAGGGATCTCTGTTGATTCTTCTAATGGAGCATGTATTACTGATAAAAAACTACCTCTAAGAGCTGTGGAATGGCAAGGGTACTGCTGTAACAAAACCTTCTAAAAGCTTCTTTCTAATGTATACTTTATTTAATCCATGTTGTTCTAGAGCAAACAGCACTATGCAAAGGCACAGGAATAAGAAGGTGTGGCACCACAGTAGGTGAAACAAAACAACTCCTAGGCAGTTCTCAAATTGTTTACTGTAAGCAAGTAAATTTGTGAAAGTAGCAGTAGAGGAAGTAAACAGAAAATTCAGAGGAAGTAGATTCCACCTTCGCAGGTTGTAACCTTTGACTTTTAAATCACTGTCTTCAGTAAACAGTGAATGCTGTCTAGACAAACTACTGAAATAAAATTCCATCTTTAAACAGTGGTGGTTGACCCCAGTCGACAGTCAAACACCCACCCAGCTGCTCGCTCACAACCCTCTCCCATGGGATGGGAAGAAAGTAGAAGGCGGGCAAGAAAGTCATGGATTGAGATAATGGCAGCTAAAAGGGAAAGAAAAGCTGTGCATACAAGCAAAGCAAAAAAAAAAAAAAAATAGGAATTCATTCACTGCTTCCCATCAGCAAGCAGATGTCCAGCCACTTCCTGGCAAGCAGTGTGCATAACTGTTGCTTGAGAACACAGATGCCATAACCACGAATGTACCCCCTTTATCTTCCTTTCCATGAGTTTTTATTGCTGAGCATGATGTCGTGTGGCACAGAATATCCCTTTGATCAATTTGAGTCAGCTGTCCCAGCTATGTTCCCTCCCAACCTCTTGCCCACCCATGCCTACTACATTCTTTGTTTAGAGCTAAAAATCATAAATTTTTCAGGAGGCAGGGTTTTTTTAATGGCTTTTTTTCAACAGATAAAAAAAACCCTCAAACACAATAAAAGAATTTTTTCTCCTGCAAAACTATTTTGTGGTGAACCTACTTCCTCCAGAACATATGGGTATAACGTGAGACACTCTTGTAGATATCTTTGACATTTTGCGTTCTATCAGTAGAGCAACAACATGCTTTTATACCTCTCTGATTAATAACTAAAGGACTCCAGCTGCAGTTAGCTCTTCATGTGAAGTGGAACCAAAGCTTCCTTGCCATCTAGGAAAGCAAATATTTATAGAAATATGTAAACAAAATTTTAAGGTTGACACTACAACAATGCTCGCATGAAGACTGCCATTTGTCAATGTTAGCACTCTATGCGAGTATCTCAATTATTATAATCTTACTGCATCATACCTATGTGTGTACTTGGGGGAGGAAAGAGAGAAAAGTAAGTCTTCTCTTTTTTATTATCTGACTTTCATTTCCAGAAGACTGTGGCTCAAAAAAGAATTAAACTCAGTGCCTTCACAATCCTAGTGTATTTGTTAACTATTTTATATGGTTTTTTCCTTTTGTAATTTTCCCCATCTACTGAAAAAACTCAAGTTATGATTTCATGTCACTTTTCAGAGTTTAAAAACCCAAACATTTATCTTCTAGAATGCAACTTAGGTAAGAGAAATACACTTAAAAGCCAACAGTTTTGTCCTCAGCCACTTTTGCAGACCTGTGGACAAGTCCCACATTAGGTGTTTCAGGTACAGCACTTTTCTCCCACACAGCTTTTTCTATCAGAGATCTTACACATGCACACACACTTGCAAACTTTCTTGGTTTTCTCCCAAAGAAGATCTGCCTCTCATTATTAATGCCATAGCTATATCTTGGTCATAAAACAAAATGCTATGCAACTACATAAAATAGAATATCTATTACCTTATTAAAACTTTGAGAAGGAGGCTTATTACTGGCAGCTAGAGATTGGTGTGCTGTAGAGATCAAGACAGGACTTCAAAAACTCTGCTGCTGGATGTATGAAGATAAGTTTATTGCAAAACAAAGCCCAATAAATTTCATTTACACCAAAAGCAGCGACAAGCTTGAGGAAAATGACACAGGTCTAGCATAACAGTCAACTGTAACTAGCTCAGCTAAAGAGAGATTTCCATTTCTTGGCACAGTAACAAATCCTCAAGCAGAGAGGGGCTAGGGGTGAGATTTTTTCCTCTGTAAGTAACTTAATGAATGAAGTACTAATTAACATTATGGCATTGATAAATGGAGAGAGAGATTAGGGATGTACTCGATATTCAGGCCTTCCCAGATGGACCGTCAAAGCCACATTAATTCCTATCTCATTGGAGCATCTGCTTCTCCCATAATCCATTGCCCCTTGGTACAAACAACACAAACTGTTGTGACTCAATTCGATTTATATCAATCTAATTTCTTTTAATCCAATTTGTATTCCAATCTACTACCTTCTAATCACTTAAATCTTCAGCCTCCATCTGGTAAATTTTCGCTCAAAATTAACCGAGCAGATGCCTCTGCAATTGTCTTCCACAGGCAGGCTAATCATGCCCTCGCAGTGGCCTACAGAGCACACTGAATAGGTACGTGACTTATAGCATTGCCCTTCTTATTACAAACATGGCGATGCAGGAAGGCCATTTTGTCTGTCATTAATTGGTTAATTTGCATAACACTGCCAGGGAAAGATGCCTAGGAAACAAAAGCCAAGAGTAAAAAGCTTCAAGAAGGCAGCATGACATGCTCATCATTTGTCACATGGCCATTACACTTTGAACCATCTATTGTTTGAGGTAACAAATACGGAACTAGATTACAGCTAAATACATAACAAACATCTACATACATTATTGACTTGTATGATTTTTGGCTTTGCTGCCATTGAAATTGGAGAGAGAAAGGAGGCTGCCCAAACAAAATCCTGAGAAAAATGCATGATCCTAAGAAAATTAGAAAGCACAGACCCCAAAACTTCAACATCCCCCCAAGTAAATTAACTTTTACACAGCTACATCTACATATGCAAACAGAGCCAGACTTCGTGACTACCAAAAGTTAGAGTCCTTCAGGCTTCCCCCAAACTGTCCCCGAGACAGTAAGTGCCACAGGCTATCCAATACATCATTAGTAGTATAAGAAAAAAAAAATAAGAATGAAGCTAACCTTCTCAGCCAAGGACAGTTAAAAATTCTGAACCTAAAGTAAAAGGCTGCAAGAGTAGTGCCACTCCTTTAAAACCGCTTGCCTCATTAAGAATACAATGTTGGTCTTTCCCCTTGATCAATGCCACATCATCTCCAGAAAGCTGAAGGTAGGTACAGCACAAAGCGTATATTCAAGTGTTCACATGATAATGGATTACCAAAGTTATAGACTAAATTTTTTCAAACCTGTTATTCAGAATCCCAGGAGAACAGAAATGGAAGTATTAAATGTGCCGCTTAAGTTTCCCAAGCAATGTTAAGTGAAAAGAAACTATAAAAACACAACAGGTACTTAGTAAGTAGTGAGGAAAGCACAAGAAAGAACAGACTGGGCCAGTGGAGGAGACACAAGAGTACCCTCTCTATCACACATAAGCAGGAAAAAGAGGAAAGAAAATTTCCACTTTGCACTCATTGCCTTGCATCATGAGCTACATTCTTGTTGATCCACAACTACTTAGGTAACATCAGCTATTAAACAACTGTCTACAGATTCAGAGGGAGGCATAGTGCCCTTTTGCTATTACAGCTTCTATATAAAATATGTAGCTCCACATTTGTCAGAACAATATAAATCAGAATAACATGGAAGTGTCAGCCTTGAATCTTCATCTTAAAAAAAATAAAATACTTGTGTCATCCAAATTTTCAGTAGCTGGAAGATGAGCTTACCAGGAAGATTTGCCTGGAGTTTGCTACTGCTTCCTTCTCTCAGTCTTTCATAACTACCCCTGATTAAGAGGTTTCAGTTTTCAGCTAATAAGTACCTAGTAAATTTTTCATGACCTGAGGATAGCAAACAGTATAAATACAATGGATCCAAGCCATAGGATGCTGGAGAAGGAAAGGGAGGGTGCACTTGGTTAAGGAGGGGGTGGAGTGGGCAGTCTTTCTTCCCCTCCCACAAGCTGTCAAGTCCTTCTGTGCACACCCCCTCCCTCATCACTGCTAAAAACCTTCCTCTCTGTGCCTGCCATGACAGGTGGTCCAGATTTTCACTTAGAAAATCTGGCCACCCTATGTTTGCAACACCTCCCTGCTTAGTATCATCTGTGAATTTAATTAGCATGCAGTTTACCCACTCGTTCAGATTATTAACGAAGATGTTAAACAAGACGCAACCCAAATAAAAAAGATCCCCATAGCAATCCAATTGATGCCTCTCTTTAAATCAGTTTATTCATATCTATTGTAACCGTTTATTTACAGATGTCAACCAATGGTTCATTACATGATAGCATGGATACCCAAGCAAATTTGCTATTTTTTTCCAGCTAAAAGGCTGTGATATACTGTATACAATAGAATTACATTGAACTGTCCCTGCCTCCAAAGTCCTAGTTTTCCTCTACCCAAGATGTTTCATCACACTGCAATATCTACCCTCTTGCTGCTTCTGTCTAATGTACCTTTCCTCAGCAATATACACAGAATGCTAAATGCTAGTCAGGAAAAAAACCACATTTGTGATTATTTCTAGTGTCATAACCTAAAACCATAGAAACCAGGTCCATAGAAATATGGCAGAGGGAGACAGAATTATTAGAAAAAGCAAGATATATAACTTGGGTTTGAAATGAAGGATTAGCAGCAGTGGGAACTATGCAAGGAATATGTAGGCGAAAAAAATACTTTTTATTCATGAAAAGTAATGCCAGAGTACTGCTCTGAGTCAGTAGCTTCAATAAGAGCATTACAGTTTTATTCATTAGATAAGCAAAACTACAATGAAGTGCCTGTGTACTGATATTTAAGTTTTGAAATTAAAATAAATTTAATGGAGTTTCATCAATAAAGCATATCCCATCTGGGGAAAAGACAAATAAGAATGCCATAGGAGAACCCGCCACACAGAAGAGTTAAAATTTGAGAAAACATTACAGAACTTTTCACTATATTTACACTCAGATATAAATATATATATTTCTATATGTAATACAGACACAGATAGATACACACACACACCTTTATTCATAAAAGAAATCCAACTTGCAACTCAAAATGTTAAGCAGAGTCTTCTTCCCTTTGCAAAAGTACCATAATACAAGAAACAAGGGAACATCTGAATGTCCAAAGCGAAATGTAAGTCCTCTCTAAAACAGGTAGCCACACATACCACATAAGTAATAAAAGCTTTCTCTGAGCTTATCTATGGAATAGTTAATTTTCTTCTAGTCCTTTCTTTAGAAAACTGCTGAGTGGTTGCAAAAATCTACCTCAAAGTAGTTTCAATGAACTTAATTAACACTTCAGAGCCCTTCCTATGCCTATTTCAAATAATAAACAGGACAGCTCTGGACATTCCATTCTGACTGCACTGTAGTACACAGCATAAAGCAAGACATTCTGATCTTCCCAGGTAATACCACACCAAGAGTGAAGGAAATAACAGAAGCACTACAGATTTCTCCCCCTAATCAAAGTTATATTCTAACACAGAGTAAATAGCCTAAGCAGAGACTAAAATAAACTTCAGTCCATAAATTCAGTTTACGCTGAAGTTGAAACTCCTGAGCAGCAACTTCCTCTTACTGACCAGCAGCTCTCTCTCCCACTTAGCAGCTCTTAAACATAGTACTCCATATCATGCTATCATACTATGTGCTTTTACAAACAGATGAATAGGAACATAATTTACTTGAAAGATGTATTTCAAGTAATGTAGAAGTAAATAGAAACCTAGGAAAGGGGAGACTACATTGCACTATGAGAATACTTAGAAAAATAATGGAAACAGTAATTTCTGCCTGCTAATATAATTCTCAAGTCAGTTTGTACACAGATAGATCTACACTAAATACCACTCCTTATCTGTATAATTGTAAAAACTTAATCCAAATTTTATAAAGCTAAGTTCAATTTCATAATAAAAAGCATCTATAAACTCTTTCCTTTACCCACTTAGAAAGCACATATTTACACTCCAGACTTACATTACCAGCAAACAAGTGAGCACAAGAATGAGTTTAATTGGAACATGACTCAAGATTTTGTAGAAGTATATTCTTATTTTTTTTTTTCTTCTCCTTAACAACCCTTTCTTCTGAAATGAGGTCTTAAACAGAGCTGTCAGTTCAGCTGTCTAACCTACACATACAGGCTTATTTGATAGTAAATGGAGAAAGAGTTCAGCTCCAGAGATTTTCATACCATCCTAACATAGTTTTTAAGGTCAGTAGGAAGATGAACCATTACAACAAGCCTCTCCAATAACTACAGAACAAAAGTGACAACATTAAATTAGACACTTCATTTTACATGGCCTACCTCAGGGGGATTGAATCACTCTACAATAAGAAATTTTTATTCTCTTTCAGATTACTCAAACAATGCAAACTGCCACTTTTTTCAGAACTCAGGTGTGTACAATCTATTTGAAAACTGAAACAAGCATACCTTTAAGAGACTTCCACTCTCCAGAACAGGCATCACTACACTAGCTAACCCAGATCAATCTAGAGATACTACAGATATCCACAAAAAGAAAAGGGGCAGTGTATCTAACTACTACCAGGAGTCAAAGAAGCTATGAAACACAAATGCCACATCTGCTACACCAAAGAAACAGTTGGTGTTAATGCACAATTAAGAGCTGAGAGGAATGCAGCAAAAGCATATGCAGGTGGCAGAGGTCACTGAGGGATAGTATAAAGGAAAAAGAGGGTCAAGTTATTATCTGGAATGCATCCATAGGGCACAGCCATCTTTTAAATCAGTTTTTATAACAGCCATGCCTGTATTGATTTAATAATATCTTTATGCTACAGATTTACTCAGCACACCATGAAGAACTACATCAAAGATTGAGCTGTGAAACCAGGCCTTGTTTCTTCTCCTTACACAAGGTAAGGAGAGACTGAAGGCTTTCAAGATAGGACACATTCTATTTAGATTGCTTTATTAGCCTTGTTTTATATGAAAAGGCAAACATCTGAAAAACTTGATGATGTTTGGGTGACAATTGCAAGTCTTTGGGTAAAATAACATGAACACCACAAAAATGAAATTTGACTTTTAAGTGAAAGTGACTAATATGCCTCTGTGTACACAACAAGTAACATACTGAGTCTTTTATCTTTAAGCCTATATAAACATACACATAAAGGCAAAATGGAATGGAGAGAGAACATCTATGTGAAAATATGGTGGCATCACACTGGGCAGTGCAGTACTTAAGAGTACTAGGCCTCTAAAGACAAGCTTTCAAGAATAAGTATTTACTGTAAATCACAAACATGACAAATGAAATACTCATAGCCACATCTCGTTAACGTACAAAGAAAAACAGCCAATGCTGACTTAACACCATTAACTTCACTGAAGCTAACACCTTACTTAAAAGGAAGGCAAGACCAGGATCACACTCCCCGTAGGCAACTGTTCCCAAGTATAGCCTTTTTGCCACTCGCAAAGCAGTTGACAAAAACCTGTTCCTGGTATCTTAGTAATTGCCACTGACTGCTTGTTCCACCATTTGCCTCCCTCCTCCGGAATGATAAGAACTATAGCTTAACAGGGCAGAAACAAACAGTAAAGGTCATTCTAAGTGCTAAGGTCAGGCGGTATGTTTCGGGTAGGGAAGGCTGAAGTAAAACAGTTACAAGTTACCAGTGACCCTGGAAAGGAAGTTACTTAATATTCATGGTGACAGAAAAGAAGAAAGGATTAATCATGTGGAATTAGCATTTTCACTGAGGAGCTTGGTTGAGTCTTGTGTTCTACTTTGAGAGAAAGATGGCTGTTTCACAGAGAATTTTACATCTCTCATTTATCGAAACATTGCAGCTTGCTCCTAACTGTCATTAACTAATGAATAATGAAAGACTTCTTTACTTTTACTTCAGATTAATCATGCAGCTCCCTTGGTCTTTCCATGCCTGAATGTGTGTTCTGAACCATTTTTTTTTCTTCCTTTTTTTTTTTTTTTTTTTTTAATAATTCATGTGGGGTAAAGAATCTGTTTAATTAGATTTCAACTCTATTGGGAAAAAATGGTCTCTATTGAAAGGGCATCACCTAGTATTTTCACCTCACAGTTATAATGTTGCAGTGGCACTGTGCACTATTATCTCTCTTAAATTGTGCCACAGTTATGTTAATTTCAAACTATCTCTTATGTTACACGAATTAATGGTTAAAAAAAAATCAGCACTCCAGTTACCTAGCGCAGAGAAAAATGGTGTAAAAATTAATTGAAACAATTACAATATGTAGATTTTATAATTACTGTTCTAAAGTAAAAATACAAATCATTATGTACCACTAACATATTAATGTCTTAATGCAGTTGTTTTAGAATCACTTGCAAATTTTTATAAAAATTCTTAAAGTATTTCACCCCAACTCTTCCCTTTCCATGCCCTCCTCCAAACTTCTTCCTCCATAGGTTCCCGACTTTTCAATTACAGATATAAAACAAATTATATAAAAATGCTGGTTTCCCTCATAGCGAGCACATGAATTAGTACAGCATACAGAGCTACTTAATGGAGTCAAATAATTTCAACATTTTAGCCCTGTAGAACTTGCCCCACCACATCAGACCCTAAATACATCATTTATTTTATGATCATACTTAAAGAGAGTGAAAAACAACAAACCTGGTGCAGTTGTACAGAGCTGCATGTGGGCAAAAAAGTTCCCTCGCAAACAGCTGCAGGTGATCAGGTTACACCTTGAAGTACACACTTTGATTAAGCATTCCATATTTTATTTCTGTAGCTACAGATGGCCTTCATGGTTAGAAAATCATCCAGTCTTATTGGGGTGCAGAGAGGGGAGGAAAAATAAAGCAAAATAAACCCACTCCCTTCCTTCTTCTCTCAAAATAATCAGAACAAATGCAACCAATGCTTTGCAACTTTTCTTGTTTCTCATGCCTTAAGCAGCCCTTTCCATGATCTGCATCTTCCTCAGAGTGTATCAGCCTAACAATCATTACAGTACAACATAACACTGTTCTTAGTATTAAATGCCCAAAACATTGTGCCTAAACCAATGTTTTATGATACAGAGGATTTGTCTGCACATAACCAATTGTGGATGATTACAGAAATCAGCATCTTTTCTTTTACTACCTACTAAGCATTTTCATCCATCAGCTACAAAGTGATCTCTTGCTTTGTTCAGACCACTTTAAGATGGCTTAAATAGCAGGTGGTTTCCATTATCTTACCGGAAAGAGGATTCCATACTGAATAGAAGAATAAAATGTCATGTACATAGTGCTAGTGAATTATATCCAGTTGAGCCACATTCTGTTACACTTCTAAAAGACTTGTAATCATCATAGCTCCTTATTTTAACATTTAACTGTGCATTTCCATACCTTACTATGTTAACTCCAATTTTAAAATTTCAAGACTGAGATAAATTAGTTGTAACACTACATCATGCTTTTTGTAAAAGACTGACATACTTTATAATCTGCATCTTAAGTATTTTGTCTCAGAAGATGAAGAAACACGTAAAAGATGAGGAAAAAAACATACACAATTGACAACAGTAACAGTCCCTCTCACACTTTTTTTACCTCCTCTGGCATACTCCCTTTCAGTTGCTCATAAAACTTCTTCCAGGTTCTCACTAATCTCTTGTCATCACCTTTGAGTTTTCTCTAGTTTGCTAACACAGTTTTAAGTCAAGAGACCTAGAACTGCACATGTTAGAAAGCTAAATTAACCCCCTCTGCAGGAAGCTGGCACAACGTTTACGCTCAATTGAAGTTTCAGCTTCACTCTGTTCTCTGGCGAAGCTGATGTAATAGCTTGTCATTCCAAAAAATGCAATGCTTCACTAAGCCATACCATTGATTTCTCATGTTGAGTATCCTCCGTTTTGCAGTGGCTAAGTTAACACATGTATCCTAAACTTATGTAGGGTACACTGTATTAAAGCCAAGCATAAAAATGCCTTTCAGAGGTCTCTGGCAATCACCTTATTTCTTAATGCATATGATCCAATTATTGAATTTTTCTGGATTACAACCCATTTTCTTTCTTAACCACATTACAAACTTCCTGAGGTCCCTTTGTATTAGTAGAACTGTGTAACTTCACTCCCTTCAGATCCGAAAGCCTAAATCATCATTTTCTTGCCTATGTTAGTGTAAAATTCACCATTTAAGATTGTCTTTAACAAGAACATTTTCATCCAGGCTAAATTCACACATATTTAACATTAGTCTTTGCTTCTTCCTGCTACTGCTACCTAAAGGAAGTGATACTATCACAGCCTGCAGAATGTGCTCTTTCAAAGCAAAACTGATAACTCTGATGATTTTCAAAGAAAGCTACATTAAACCATAACAGAACAGGTAAAATTGTGCCTGAAAATTGCACATGTGGTTCTTTCCCTAACAAAAAAACACCACCAACAGAAATAAAGCACTTATGAGGAACAAACTGGATCTTCATTTTTCTGCTATTATAGAAAATATAACTTCTTTGAATACAATATATATTATTTTGCTTTCAAGTTCTCCCCTGGAAGTACTTTTAAACTCAAAATGGCATTAGATACTGTTTTCATTAACCTTATTTTTGTTCAAGTAAGCTGGACATTTCCTCACACGAAGAGCGTTGAAATAGAATAGCATCAAATTTTTATGTTGGTTACATAGCACCATATGCCCCATACATGCAGATTTGCTATCCTACAGATCAAAGTAACAAGAAATTCTGTCACTGTGAGACGGGGTATAAGGACAGCTAAGCACAGTGGGAGCTATAAAATAGTGTTCTCTATTTCTGTCACCCCTTTGTTCTCCCTGTGGATAGCAAAACATTTATTTGCTTGGATTCCACACCAATTGAATTCTTTCCAAGCCAAATTCATTTTGTCAGGATACATATGCCACTCCAGCACCCATATACAGTCACGTGCACTCCTAAACACAGGACATAAGTTCAACTCCAGACTCTATCATCCTTATGCTACATGGCAGATACTTCACTCATCCTTTACCACAATTCATCTATTTTTAAAATGCAGATGTTGGCACAACTCCTTTGTGAAACATTTTGAAATCCACTGACAAAATCCCCGTGTAACAACTAATGTTGTTAGCTTACTAAGCTGTCTTCCTGACTTATACCCTGCATGCACAGATGGCTTACAATAACGTATGGCTGATACCACTCTCCTCCTGCTATGCCACTGCACAGACATCGGGAAGATTTACCTGCAAGTTCTTGATCTGCTGTGTTTGAGCTTTACCCTCTGTCCTCTTGGAATCTCTGGAAGCTCCAGGTTTCTGGAACCACTGAGAGATGATTTCACTTTGCCACGCTTTATGTTTCTAATGTTACTTTAGTCACAAAATGAAACTGTTTCATAATTTCAAACTAATCTTCCATACGTCACATGGAAATTCCCAGAGCACTAGTTTTTATTACTACAATACCTTAACCAATTTATACCTTTGGAGATGTAAAAAGCCCATACAAGAATTTTATCTATTAACTATCTTTATTTTTTTATATTATATATGCATATATTCATATATACACACATTTCCTCAATGGATTAGCAAGATTTTCTGTTTCCTAAAATGCCAAAAGGAAAACAGTTTATTTACTTTAAAAAAAATTAATTATTGCATTATAAGTCTGGAAGAATATTGACAATATTGATGCAGCAAAGACACATAGGCTGGTATCAGAAATTAAGATCCTCGATGTTTCATAGCAGGGCTCATACCCCAACTTAGCATTCCATCAGAATTTGTGTGTTATATATCCATATCCTCCATAATCTATAGGGATAACAAAACAATTTTTGGCACATAGAATAACCAAGACACTGACAGCATCACCAGTTATTTTATTTACTGATATATTTACTCTGGAAATACTTGCCTTTTTCTTGTACTGGAATCAATTTATAGGTTTTACAACTGATGCCAATAGGACAGGATTATCAAGCAATGTCACTTCACTTTGCACTGTAGCTTAGTAAAAAACTACCAATCTAAGATGCTTTCCACACTTTATCAGAGAAGGCTTAACTTCAGAAAAGGCCTTTGCTGTGTGTTGTAAACACAGTTGCAGGGTCTCACACCACAACATTTCTGAATGCAGGAAGTAGTAGAAAGATAAACAGCACTATCGATAATTAATTATTTATGGAAATTCTGTAATTTATATTTAGTTATAGGACTACACATTGTGTTCCCATCATATTTTTCTGAAAAGTCAAATGTTGCTTCACTGCCTGCATCTCAAAAAAAAAATAAAAAAAATAGTCATCTAATTAAATTTCAAGCATCCTTGACATTAAACAAGTTGATCAGAAAAAGATAAATGGAATCTGCTGTCATGAGGGTTGACCCCTTAAAGACAAATAAAGCCCAGAAAATCCTATGCACTGAAAGACTGCTTTCCTAACCAGTGCTTCTTCCTGCACTCCTCCTCATAACAAAGTGCAAGTCCGCAAGTCCTAGCACAAAGTCTCCCAGGCACTCAGTAACTGCACCTCTCAAGAGTATAAATAACTATTTTCTCCTGTGTACTTTTTGTCTGGTTTTAGCCCTTCTCTTGTAACTTCCATATGGTTCTACTATACACCATAGAAGTTTAAGAAAAGCTCTGCTCACTTGATGAATTCCTTCTTAATAGCAGAATGAAGATAACCATTTGACAGAATGTTACAGCCTACAGAAAGCTGGGCTACTAGTTCAAATGCATTTTAAGTAATATGCTGTTTTTCCACCAAAACACAACACTGGATTTTGCCAAAATGAATGGACACCAACTCTTAAGACTACATAATAAACTTCAGGAAGGAAGGCTCACACCCACAGTCATATCAAGATCTGTATTTGACAGATAACAAGATAGTTTCTCACACAGCACTTTTCTCTCTCTCCCCACAGCCCTTCTATGCTCCTCAGCAGCTCTACAGCTCCCAGTCTATTCCCTCATCAAGCTTTTCTTTGAATCCTGCTCAGTAGGCAAGATCTCCTCTCTACAAAAGCATAGGGTGATTTTTCTAACTTCCATACAAATTACCTGCTTCCTTAAGAGCTTTTGAGCATCTGAGAGGAGACCTTATTAGTAGGCAGAAGAGGTATGTAAAGCCTCTCCTGGAGCTCATTCCATTAGTATTAACGTATATTGATTTATAATCAGAAAAAGGTGGCTTTTCAACTAGAAATTGTTTCAACCTCTCCCCCCCCACCTCCCACCCACCCCCCAACAAAAAAGCCCCACAGCTTTCATTATATTCAGATACCAGGACACTGCGTCTCTGCACAAAAGTAATTTACAGATTATCTTCATATCCAGAACAACTTACCAAGTAGAACTGATCCTACAGAGAACAACTTGGTGAATCCAGGCTTTCACCTTCTTGCCTTGGAAGCGTGAGAAATATATCTAAGCAGGAGGAATAAACTGCTTTTAAGAATCAACAAACAAGGACTAGAAAAAAAGCGATTGTCCTAATGGTCAAATGGGAGCAACTGGCTTGCAGTTCAGTGTGAGTTTCAACTAGTTTCATTCACTTACTGCCTCAAGGAACTTCAGCTGCTCTTGCACCTACAAGATCAATGCTGCTAATTGTGAGGAAAATTATTCAGGACAGCACAGAGCCTCCCATTAATGATGCCTGCTAGAAGAAAGTCAGTTTATCAGCTATGGTAAAAGTTAACATCAATATCAAACGCAACACCCTCAAATGACTATATCACTAACCTTGCAGGCAAAATTCATTACGGTGGTGCAAAAAGCTTTAGAAATGCTTGTATTTTAAAACTTTTTTTGGTGCCCTGCTCAACAGGTGCCAAGTCCATGTTTCTTATATAACAGTCTTTCATTTGAGTGTAGAAAGAACACACATCTATAGCAATTCCTTCACTTCTGTCAGTACTGGGCAAGAGATCTATCTATGGATAGATACCACCTAATACTACAGGAAATGGCTTGCTGGAATGATTTTTGTTACTTCTACTCAGAAAGATCTTAAAAAGCGAAGAGCCAATAAGCATTGGGTTAAAAAGAAAAAAAAACACAAACAAAAACAACCCAAACCAAAACCAAAGAGTTCACTAAATTCACAAAAGAAGTTAACCCCAAAAAAAGCGCCTGAGGAAGTCAATAAGCCACAAACACTTAGAAGCTGGGAATGACTCAAAGTGCTTGCCGCGTTTTTTCCTTTCCGAAATGCATTGTTCAGCTACCATGAAACAAAAGACAAGGGGATAGCTTGGTGTGACCCAGGCACACCTTCATGATTTTAAATAAAGAGTAATCATATATAGTAATGGCTGAGAACTTTAATTAATTTGAAGTAGTAGCAATAATCTACAAGAAAAATAATCTTTAATAATATATAAAAGAAATGCATATCACATGTACTTTTCTATATACATTGTATAAGAGCAGCATTAATAATTTGTAAGACCAAAGTCACCGTACACACCCAGTATATACTGAAAAGCTAGAATAAAATTCTTACTAGTTTTTAACAGTTTACATGGTTTTAAAGATCATACTTTAGTTGTCAGAGCAATAGCTTCATCATTCCTTATTTGAAAACTACTTCTTAAATGATTGTTCACTTTTATATTGGATCCAATTAAACCAGTATTCATTACAAATAACATCTTAGTTTCCCTACAAGTAAAATAGAACACTTATATTACGACACCTCATTTAATAATTACAATTATATATATGGATGTGCGTGTGTATAAACACATATTAAAACAAGTATCAACAACAGTATATTTTAAAAAGCACAAAAAGTTACCTTATGGTCTATTTGCCAAAGCCCAGACTGCTCCACTTGGGATGTAAGTGTAAAATAGCTTAAAATCTGCTTCAACCCTTTGCAGCAAAGATGCATTTGAAATACATATCAAGGTGGCCTGTCTCACTACAGAACCTGCAGCTGATACGATAAGAAAGCAAGGGAAGGAATCAGAGGCAACATGCATGTTTCTTAACTTTTTGATACCTGCTTGATCTCTGCCTACAAAGTTAATGTGTTCTGGCAAGATCACAAATCTTTCAGGAAAAAGTCATTTTAATAAAGGAGGCTACCCAGCCATGTGCACCTCCTCCTGCTCTTCCCAACTAATAATTACACAAGTTCAGAGACAGACTGACCATGAAGCCAGCTGGCACCAAGTCTTCTTACTTTTCAGTGGAGAAAATTCTTTTTCTTACTTAGGCTTTGGGGTTTTGTTCACTTTTTTTGATCTTGTTGACGCTCACCGGGCCTCCAGCTATGAAGCTAACTGGTTGTTTACGGAATAGAAGCAAAGCAGGAGTATACAATAAAAAAAAAAAATTTTTTTTTTTTTTTGCTTTTTTGTGTTGGGGTTTTTTTTGTTGCTTGTTTGGTTTTTTAAAAAGACAAATCCCACAGAAGATTAGAATTATCTGCATCACCCCTTCAAACACTAATTATTTACTGGATCAAACAGTAGGATCTACATCTAAGCATATGAAAATTAGGTACCAGAAGCACAAATAACTACACAGATTGCCATCACAGTCTACAGTTTAACTGTCATGTCTATCTGTCCATAGACTGCAACTTACTCTGACTGCCAGATACTGTGAAACTACTATAAAAGCATGAAGATGAAATAGGAGAATAGTATCCAATTATATTTATACAATATGCTACATTTATAAGAAAGAAAAAAAAAAAGGAAAGCATTTAGATAGATAGAATGATTTCTTGATCAACAATTCACTTTCCTTCTGTGTGTTTAAGTGCGATGTCTTCATTAGTAAATCCTCTGTGTAAAGTTAATCCCTTTTAGCTACTTACGGCTTAGAACAGCTCACATCTGCCATTCCTGCCAATAAGTTCCACACATGATACAGCAAAAGACTACGAGATGCATGTTTTATTAAAACTGCTCATCCAAGAAAATTTACCTCTAAATTCTATCCATCTATTATCACTAGAAATCACAGTAACAAGCTAGCATGAATCATATGATAAGACAGTTCATTCCACGTTTTCTTGGAGAGTATGACAATGAGAGAAAAGGGTTTTTTCCTTCCCACTCCTCTCTCCTCCCCTCCTATTCACCCAGACACCTCTTATTGAAACAAAAGATGCATGCTTTCAAACATGTAATTAATTTGACCTAATATGTAGCCCTAGTATATAGCCCAAACTTTACTCAGATTTAAGAGATCTGTGTTAACTTGTTACATAAAATCCTGCTATGGACACACGAGGCAGTTTCTCCGATTCCTTTGCAAATGCATGTCTGTGTTCTTTGTAAAAACTACTACTATGTAAAGCATTTTTCAAGTTCTTAATATTAAAAGACATCTGATAAACAAGGTTTTTAAAAATAATTTTTCAAAACAAATTATTTTTTATGCACAAAACAAAATTTGTGTCCTGCTTTCAAACAGGAACATAAGCAAATCAGCACAAAACAATGCTGTAATCTTTCCTGAATTTAAGAAAATTGTTCCCTAAATAATGTATATAAATACATGCAATTTGACCAGTGTTCCATTTTGAAGTTCCTTCTGTTCTTGGTACCAGTAGAGAAACAAACATAACTCGATGAATATGACCCATTGTCTTCCTGGACATTTTTCCCCAATTCCTGTCCTACATACATACATTTTGTGATTCATTTCTTATCTAAAGCTAAACATTTTGGGAAAGCATGTTCTCCACCTGTGCTAAGACAGCACTTAGCAGACTAAGCCCTCGTCTGGAACGCTGCCTTGGATAACACCAAACAGAATACATTGGCCAAAATGCAGACACAGCTTCCTTCATTACCCAACATAGCCTAACGCTTCAGTTCACACTAAGGATTAAAACCGATGCACTGGTTAAAAGTTGTGTATTTGATCCTTGACTCTTCCACATCTTCTGCCAGCTAAAAAAAAAGTGAGGTACAGGACTCTAGCTCCAAAGCTTCAGTGCAGCAGACATAAGAGCAAGAACAGGAAATCAACCAAATAAAAACTCTAAGCCAACAGCAGTATCACACATACTGCTTTTTGCTTGGAGGAAGTATAGAATCATAGAATCATTTAGCTTGAAAAAGACCTTTAAGGTCATTGAGTCCAACTGTAAACCTAACACTGCCAAGTCTATGACTAAACCATGCCCTCAAGTTCCACATCTACACATAATAGAATCATAGAATGGTTTGGGTTGGAAGGGACCTTAAAGATCATCTAGTTCCAACCCCCCTGCCGTGGGGTAGGGACATCTCCCACTAGACCAGGTTGCTCAAAGTCCCATCCAGCCTGGCCTTGAACACTTCCACGGATGGGGCATCCACAACTTTTCTGGGCAACCTGTTCCAGTGTCTCACCGCCCTCACAATAAAAGAAAAGGAACTGTGATTCCCAGAAATCCTCCAGGGAAAGTACGGAAGGAAAGCCACATGCCATTCAGGTTCAACATAGTCCTTAGTAAATAATAATGTATTCTACATAATTCATATTTGTTTCCAGATGTCCATCTTTCAAAAAGTTCAAGAGTCCATCATCAAAGTGTTAGGCTACCTGTCAAGAGCAAATGATAAGTTAGGCAATTTTAATGTCTCTGAGCATTTGAATTCCTACCAGGTGTAAGAAAATAGAGTTCCTGTCTCATACTGATTTACTTTCTTTACTCTGAAGTTGGGGGTTGGTTTTTTTTTGGGGTTTTTTTTTGTTTGTTTGGTTGGGTTTTTTTAATAAAAAAAAAAAGAACAGCTATAGCACTTAAAATATTTTTAACAATTTTTTCAGCTATGGATTATTAACAGAGGCATGAGCAGATTTCCCTCACAGATCCGACAATGACATTTACCCTGACTAGACAGAACACCTTCCTAAGCAGTAAGAAATAGTTCCCTTTCAATGCCAATTCATTCCTAAGAGAATGCCAATTATGCCAAGTTTGCAAAAACAGATGTATGGCAATTTTGTAATATGGACTACTTTTACACCAGGGAAAAAGCTAAAACCATTTATCTCAATTAACTCAGGATCTAGGGATTAATTTAAACTGTTGCCTTGGAGGTGAAAGGCCACCTATTCATCCAACAATCCACCCATACCTCTTATTTACAATAAATATAAACCTCCCTCTTTCATGTTTAAAATCATATCTTTCAGACTACATTATTACCCTCAAAACTGTATGACTTCTATGTAATGTATAAAAAAATATGTTAATGCCATTTTATCAGTGGCTAAGTTTCAACAGTCTTATTTATGGTTCAAAAAGATGGCCAGTTGCCCTAAAATAACAAAACCTAATCAATATGGGGCATGATGATAATTGATTGAAATTCCTCAAATTAGGAGATCACTTCTAACTTAAAAATGACACTAATAGGAGACATCAGAATTCCACTCACTCAAGTGCGTCTTGAACTGAAAGGCATTTTGAAGCACACACATTAGAATAAAATAATAAATAAAGGAACATAGATCAGTGAATGAAAGAATTTAAATAATTCCTCAAAATAATACTGCAACAGAGAAGAGCTCTCCAGAGAAGAGCTCAAGAATCTCCCAAAATATACAAAACCAGCATTTGCGCTGTCTCAACCTACCAGTGTGTCATTCAGCCTTCAGGCAAAGACTGTGCAAAAATATCACACAGTTCTTCAGTTTAGAGCTCAAATATTTATTCCTCATGGTTTTGACTATGAGCTACTAATTAAGAAGAATGCAAAAGGGGTCAAAGTCTGACATGTCTTGTGTCACACAGTCATCATAAACTTACTATGATGCAGAGGTGGACAATTGCTGCCTTCATGTATGGCATCCTATCACAATACAAGAGCTGGTGTAATTCACTGTGTATCAATCCTCGCACAAAGCAAATTAATGTGACAAGGTATGTCTAGAGCAGTATTAGCCTATTAAATCCTAAGGTATGCCATCAATATATGGACCAGAATAAAGCAATTTAAGTAGACTTAACAGTATTTTACCATAACTGGGGACCCAACAGTTCACGGAGAATATAGATTATAGAGAATATAGAATATATCGATAAAATGTAGATAGCCACCTATACCTTCATCCTCAGGGGCCTTCCAATGAATGGAGTGCAAGCAGAGTCAAGATTTATCTTCTTTTATTTGGTATTTTCAGTATTTGGTTTTGAGATATAACACTGATTCTTTTTTAACACTTTGTGCTTTAATATTACTGTATGTTAGGATCCAGCAAGCGAATAGGCTACCTTCATGTGCCAAGGCACGTGAGTCTGGTGTTGCTACAAAATGTCGAGACGTGCACCTTCTAATTCTCAATATAAAAAAAAAAAATAATTCATGGAATTTTAATTTTTGTATAGTTCAAGAGCCTAGTTTATCTGTGCCCCAAAAGATTCATCTTAGCTCTCAGAATTGCCATTAAGACTTACTATACATAAGCTCCATTCCATTCATAGTAAATTTTTAACAAAATCAAAGATCCGTTATTTGCAAACATGTAGTGATCACAATATTTTTAAATGAATTTTGAAATCTATTCTCTGTCTGAGGAGGTTTACTTGTTTTGCCTGTGTTCTTATTTGGATCTGTACCTTAAATTGTAAAATCTGGGTAGGAAATAAATAACTTCTTTGCTTGAAAGGAGAAGTTTTATATATCTAGTTATACCTAGGCTGAGATGAAATTCTACGAATTATTTTTTCATTAATCCTTCCTACTCTCTATTTTGCTGGTACTCTGCAGCTTCTATTGCTAGGCTAGTCCAATTGCTCAGATTATTTGAAAGATTAAAAATAAACATAAATATAGATTGTAAGGTACATTATGGATCTGTTTATGCAACCAGAAGTTAAAACTCTACAGCACAACAGATCAGCAACTGTTCCATCCCCCCCTTACTACTTTTCTTAACTGTTTATATAATAAAGGAATTTCACCAGGTCTCAATATTCTGAATTTTGTCACATTGAACTTCTTAAGAAGCACTCCTCACTTACCTCCAAAGCATCTCGCTGAAGTGAGCAAGAAGTGCCAGATGGCAGGAATATTGTTTTAACAGTATTTCCCTAAAAAGTTCCAAATATTTGGTTTATCAGAGAGACAGGCATGCTGCCAGACAGTTAGTCAGATCTATCATCATTGTCTATCTCATTTTGTCAAGGGAAGTATCCGGAAGCATATGTATTGATTTTCCCCCATGAGGGGGAAGGGGAACAAGAGCCAGTGCCATTTACATTATATTAGGTATATATTCCGTGAACACTCAAACACTTAAGTGAACTGATGTCCTATCCTATTTTCGCCATATTTACTGGCAGTGAGCAGAGCCTCCAGAAATCCTTGCAAAGCAAAAGCTCTTCCATTACTGGAAAAGAAAAACAAAAACAAAACCAGCAAGACCTACTTTTAAAGAAGACATTACTGAAAGTATAGCAATATTTTTCCCAATTTTGACATATTTGGAAAGGAGCAAAAGATGGTAATGATACATGTGTGAGATGGGTATTTATTTTTCTACTATGTTTTAAGCAAATTGATACTTGCCAAAACTGCTACTCCGATTCCCCACACCCCACACTTGGATCCGCCTTTTTCCACAAAAACTCATAGTCTAAATGCTTGGAAAAGTGCTTATAAACCCTCTACATAATTTCTTTCTTGAAGACATAAAAGAAAACTCTTTAGTCATTCGTACTGACAATTTATCTACTTGTCCCAACACTCAGACACTATTAACAAATATTTTAACAAGGACATTCATTCTTTTCCTCAAAATGATCTAAGTAAATATCCTCCAACTGATTTTAAGGTCTGTTAACAATAGTTTTATTTGCCATTTAAAGCAAAAATGAATGCAAGCAAAAGTAATAAGCAGTATCTATTTATAGCTCTCCAAGAGAGTTGTACCAAGAATATATGCAATAGAATCGTTGCTTGATTTATTTCTTTGGCTTACAACATACAGTTAGGTTTTATTTATATCACATGCATATGCAACCAATTCATACCAAGTTACAAAAAAGCTTTAATATATGCAAGCAAACTACAATCTGAAAAGCCTTCTGAACATTCAGCATAGAACGTTAAAGACTATTTCCTCTCCAGGTAGAATCATAGAATCATTTAGGTTGGAAAAGACCCTTGGGATCATCGAGTCCAACCATCAACCCCACTCTACAAAGTTCTCCCCTACACCATATCCCCTAACACCACATCTAAATGTCTCTTAAACACATTCAGGAATGGTGACTCCACCACCTCACTGGGCAGCCTACTCAGTGTACAGGCTGAACATTTTTGCTCCTGCACAGCACTATTCTTTTCTATGTTTCAATTTCTCCACTGAAGCCTCACTGTCAAAGAAACCTGTTCAGGATACTCCATTTTGGCCAGTCCAACTTGTAAACTATCTTCTTTCTAAAGTAGATGTAAGAATTATGACTGTGTCAGGCCCATAAGCGAAGGAAGCTAGATAAGAATGGTATTTGGAGAGGAGACCACTAGCAGTCGTAACACTCCAGGATGTGATTAGTGATTCATTAGGTAGCATGCCTCCAGCTGAGTCCATATTAAAACTAACTTTCTCTACATTTTCTCTCCCCAGCCTAATAGATCACACTTGTTAGATGTGAGAATGCTGCCTGTCTGTTCAAAGTGTTAAACAAAAATCTAGAGCACTAGGAAATTAATTTCCAAAGGCACAGGGAAAAAAAAAAAGAGAAAAAAGAAAAAAGGTAGATATATTGCATCTATGACTGCATGGATATCTGTCTTCAGAAGTTTCAAACTCTCAGGAATCCATCTTCCTCTAAAAATGAACTTAGAATTCTTTCCCCCAACATCCCAAATTGGCATAAGGGTATTCGGGGTATCCAGGAAAACACTGCGCTTTATTCTAGTTGTTGCTAAAATCTGCAACATCTGTAGTTGCTGCAGCAGAAAAAGTTTCACAGGGCAAGTAATACACAAGAAGCATGCTGAACCAATGGTTCAACTCTGCTCCTTCACACTCCACTCTTTTGCCTCTATATGTTTACCTGGGTATGACTACAAAACATATCAGGTGGTCAGAAATTATTCCTTCATTCCAATTAGAAGCCAAGCCCGGGAGGCACTGTCCCATTCTCATGAAGCTTTCTTGGCTATTTCCCATAGGGCAAAAATACCCGCACACTACATTAACAGGAGTACCATGGGATTAACGTGACGTAGCCTTTAACAAAGTCTGGCCCAGACTTTGATGATAGTATATATAGTAAAATACAGATTTGGGCCCTTAAATTACACGCTGAGACCATCTAAAAGATGCTAAAAGTACCATTGCAGACAGCAGAATAGACCAAGCCTTGCATACAGTTATTCTCCATCTCCTTCAAACGACCAATAACATCTGTATCATTCTTCATCTAAAGAGTGACAGAATTTATTTCATCCTCGTCCGTGCTCTGGAAATACCAAGTAGCCTAGTAAGACACCCGCTCACAAATGCTAAGAGGTATGGAAGAAATTTGTTGCCAAATAACATACCTGCCTTTCTACTTTGCAAATTTGTTACAATTTGAGTTTAAAATTGATTTGTGGCTTCCCTAATAGTGAAAATTTTAGCCCTCTGGGCAGATACAGCTGAAGGTGCTCTCCATAAGTCAACAGCCAGCCTTCAACTGAAGATGAAATAGTGTAGTTTTCATGGTGTTACAGACTTCTTTCTCAAGCTGCGGACTACGCTGCTTACTACTGGATGTGTGGCGCGTCATTATTTTGGCTTCCCACTAGTTGTGTAACAGAGCACAGGTGAAGCTTCTTGCATCTGTTAACCTCCTGATTATAGCTCTATGTTCATTTTTAAGTCAATCTCTTGATCTTTGTGTAATTACAAAAAGAAAATAAAACCCAACAAAACTTCCTTCTCTGCACTAGCCTCCCACATTGCCATACCCTCCAAAAACAAAACTGTGGCCCCACTAATGCTGATAACAAAATTCCCAGTGTCTTCTGCTGAGTCAGGATTTCATACACATCACAAGTCTTACAAAGTACAAAAAATAACATTTGTTCTTCAATACAGCTAAAGTCAACTGTGGATTAGGAAAAAAAAAAGTGCCAACCACAAAACCAAACCCCACAACTTAAACTTTCACCCAGAAAGTATTTTGCCCAGCTTACCTAGGAAGTTAGAAGAGTTCTCTTACAAGATTGTATAGTATATAATGTATTATGTATAATATTGTATACCTATATCATGTATATACATAAGAAATTAATTATTCAAATAATACCAATGATTTCAACAGTAGAATCAGCATGATAATTTCCTTGAATGCCATTATTATTCAGTTTATGCCTACCTAGTATCATTTGCCTTTTAATGTTAATTGTCTGTTTATTGAACATTACAGAACTTCGTAGAACATTAAAAAAAATCAGCTGAGATATTCAAAGTTGATTGCCCATCTATGTATGGATATTTTATAGATGGATAAAGTTCAACTATTTGTAAGAATAGGAAACCTAACAAATCAGTTATCTGTAATTCTCTCTAGATTGAAGGAGAGGATTATTCATGACAAAAGAAATTTGTGCGCTTCAAAATTAAAAGATAGACTTGATACAAGGTTAAACGTTCACGAAGGTACCTCTTTCCAATTTCACACGAAATTTGGCTTACACCTGCATGTTTTTTATTTTCTTTAAATTTACTCAAGACACTTGTTAGGGCTGGCAGAAGATTCTGTCTCCACAGAATGTTACCTATGCACACAGAATTCACCAAGTAATCCTGACAAAGAACGAAGTTTCTTATAATCATTCCTCCATCACCAACACCGCCCTCCCCCCAACTTTTCCTGTTATTTCAGTCCTTTCATTCTTCATATTCAAGCCACATGGTTAGAAAACAGCAACCTAAACCAATCAGAGAAGAATGAGATGAACAGAAAAAAGCTGGGAAAGAAACCAAAACAATTGACAAGAAAACAAGACAGAAGAAAGTCTTCAACTTTGAAATATAAGGGGGCAAGCTACATGAATGAAACATGGAGCATAGACAGAAGGAGCAGACAAGCAGCAATGGGAATAAAAATTTGTAAAGACAAGAGCATGTTTTTCTCCATGGCCTAGAATAAATCTAGAAGTTTCTATGCAGTGGTTTCTGTGTAGTAAGCTAAGGCATCTCTGATTTTCTGGCCTATGCAGAGGAAAAAGTTGTAGAATTACAAACACAAAGCACCAACAGTGAGGAGATTTTGTATTTGAAACCTGCCAAGCAAGCTACACCATCTTTCATTATAGCAAAAAAACTAGGAAATAGATTTAACAGGAGAGGAGACAGACAGAAAGAATAAGAAATGACCATAGATTTGTTCCATATCATATGACAGGAAAAGCGTACATAAATCTGCCTTCATTCCTTACTTTTCCACTTCAATATTGTAGCTATAGCTGGTCCTTACCTAAATAGATGTATCAACTTAATCTGAAAGGATTTTATTCTACAAATGAATCGGGCTCTGAGGGACAGGTGAGTTCTCTGAAGAAATGATGCTTCATTTGCCACATTAAATTGAACGAAGAGGGAAATGGAAGCGCAGGAAGGTCAGACAGCTGAATGTCACCATGCAACAATAGGTTTCCTCCAATTTCAGACAGGTCCAGGTCCAGAGCTACCACTTCTTTCCAAACTCCTTCCTTAGCATAGACTCCCAGAAACACAAAGCTGAGGATGGAGGGGAAAGATCAGGAAGGACAAGCACAGCTCAATGTTTCACCACAGCAGTGGCTACTCCCCCCTTGCCCCTGTCCCAAATCCAGCAATGCTGGATCACTCTCTACCTCGTTTCTCTTTCGTAATGCAGTGCAGCGGGATTATCGAGTAACAGGAAGGAAAACTGTTACTAGAGAACAGATTCACGGTCCATCATTCTACCGTTCTCATCCTCCTGGACCTCAAAAATTGTCTTGCTTTAAATGCCAAGTAAAGAGATATAGCAGCACTAACAGTTCAAGCTACCCCTTCTTCCTTCACCATTAACATTAGCACACCTCTCCCCACTGTCCACTGTGTTCTTAGAGACCAGATCTCATTCTCCCTTCTGCCATGGAGCTCCCAAGTGGTACTGGGCACATCCTTTATATTAGCATATTAACAGTTAATCCGATTTTGCTAATCAACATCCACATGCAGTGACAAAAATGTGTCTGTTTTCCCATGCCGTGCTCAGCAGGAAGAGGGACAAGAGCACTTTTGGGCTAACACTGAAGAATGACTGAGACAACATCTGCTGTAATTTATGAGGGAAAAATCCTTGATCTCAGCACTTGCAGCTTTCATGGAAGTTAACTGAAAGCCTCGGTGGTACTGTTGATGGTATTTAAATTACTCCTAAAGTCTGTGTGGATCAGGAAGAAAAAGAAAAAAAACACCACACACAGAAAAACCACACGCACACTCCCACCCCCATCACCAGATTGCAAGATAGAGCCAGCTCCCTGTAATTTAACTTAAAACTCTTCCATCTTCATCTTTCCCCGGGGGCAAATTCAGCCCTGACCTAAACAGACACAAATTCCATTAAATTACACTGGGACTGAATCCAGTACTGCCAGGTCACCCAATACCCTCAGAAATATGGGTGAAACCTATTTTGTTCAAATGGAAATAACAAATCGGTGCAAGTTGCTGCACTATTTTTCCAATTACATCATCATTGAATTTCTCTATTATCTGCATGTCGCTAAATTGAGTCAACAAGATATTCTAAATTGGTAATGAGACCCTTAGCCATTCACCACTTATTCCTGTTAAGGAATGATACAGAGGCCTGCTCTGTTCACAGGGAGTCATCTGTTTCTACAGCACAAATCGCAGTTCTCTGCAGTCACATGTTCTATTTCCTTATCGATGGATCTCACACATGTGACCTCTTCAGCAATCTTTCTTGAGAGATACAATCATTGTTTTAAGGCTGCTCTTAAGGCTAGGTTTCATTAAGCACTTAAGGAAAGAATATATTGTCTATACATTCATCCTGCAATCAATTTCAAGTGAAATCTGCCATAACTCTTGTTATTTCAATAGTCTACTAATAAAGACAATATTGTCTAATCACTTATACCTGCTATAATATCTAGCTACATAAAATCATTTTTAACTGCAAAGGTTTAAAAGTAGCCAATGACATTTGGTTAAGCACACTTTCAGATCATTATAGGAGGTGATGGTCAAGTGATTCTTGCCATGGTACACAGTTATTCAAAAAGCACACTTTAGAGAGTGGATAAAGAGTTTCACAAACTAGAGCAAGAGTAGCATAATTATTAAGAATTCTCTCTTTCTAATTTTAACAAATGCATGCAACATTACTTTTCAAATTCTGCAGACATGCTTCAAGAATACTGCATATACTGAAGTCTGAAGATCATTTGCAAACAACTTCAATATCTTGCATTAAAACTAGCAGGGCCACTATGAAGACTTTCTGTGTACTTTATAGCCCTAGCAAAAAAAACCCCAGAAGGTATCAATCATTCAGTTTTAACAGCAGCTGACTGAAGCTATTCATTGAGTTGCGCATTGCTACCACTGTGGCCCCATGAATAAGTCTCAATGTCTCCCCCTCCTTTTTTTATTCCTCTAAGTGGACTCTTAACAGCACAATTTTTTTTCACTCTCTGAATGGCTTTGAGAGACCAGCTGAAAAGAAACACCATTAGTAAAAACAAAAGTTTTCAAAGAAAAAGTGGGAACAAAGTGGATATATTAGAGACAACTTGTGATTCATGGCCTATACTGTGCTTTGCCCCTCTCTTTACCTCAATACACTCTTCGGTTTTACTGCTGGATAAGAGCAGGGCAGACTACTGCACTTCTCCTAGCAACCAAAAAAATCACTTAGAGAAAAAAAGGCATGTTGTCTGCTGAAAGGGAGAACAGAGAAATTTGGGGTAATACAAAGCCAGACGTATGTTCTTTTGCATTTTATCCTGAACTGAGCAGTTGTCAAAAAGGATTTGGTAAACAATAATAAACAGTTCTGGTTTACACTGATTCATATTTAATTAAATATCTGTTTGTCTACTTGTCACACATTTCATTTTCTTTTAATTCAGTGTTCTAACAGTTCCTACAACTGTTTACAGTTTTGCCTTCAGGGACATAAATTCTATTCCTTACAGTTTCTAAAGTTATTTTCTTTCATTATAAGTGTGCAGAGATATAATTATATCCCTACATAGATAAAAAACTTTTTTTTTTTTTTTAAACTAGATGTACACACACAGAGAACTATTCTTAGAGGTTTAAAGACAACAGTACTAAAAAACAATTTTATCGTAGGATCCCCCTAGTCCAGATGTTGGGATTTCACCCCATGAGATTTGATCTTATAGAACAAGCTGCCTGGTCTCATTAGGTAAACATCACATTTCACACTTTAAGATGATGAATCAAATTCATGCAGAAGGAAAAAAAAAACACACAGAAGTTTTTATAATTCAGGCATATATCAGAATAGATATATCTCACTCACTAGCTTAAAATCAAAGCATATTTTAAAACCCCATTTGGTAACAACAGATGTAATAGATCAAGAGTAAAATGCATTATTTCTGATAGTTATTTTTTTCCACTGCAAGTCCTTTGTTTAACAGCTGTTACCTTGATGTAAACCAACCATTTTAGTCAGCCCACTGAATTCTCTTACATATCATAAAAACATATACACAAGAAATCCAGCCACTCTATCACAGCACTTCTGCAGTGGATCAAGCTAAAGCCAGCAAAGACCTTAGTTCATTGCATCAAATCACAATTTAGCATTTTCTTGCAGCCACTCCAAACAAATCTGGACTCAATTTAACAGAGAGGTTTATTCACTTCATGGGTAAGTGATGTACAAATGACATAGCAATAATAAAAGCCTAAACATACTGTGTATAAAACAGTCTCAAAGTTATTAGGCATCAGCACTATCATGTTAAGCACGACAGTAGTTTTTTGCTCCCTGGTTCATGCCCTATGCTGCCTGACCCATCCACATGCTCTGTAGCCCAGCTCTGCTGCTCTTCTCTCTCTCCCCTCTCTCCCTCTTTCAAAATGGGGTAGGTCCTTTAATCCATGGACCTGTAATCACACTACTCTGCCACTCCTCCTCCCAGCTTACAGTGTCACTTCTCTCCTCAGAAAACTGTCAGAGCAGGGCAGTGCTTGTGTATGTGTACATGCAGGACCAATAAGCATCGCCAGGTCTTGAAGGTGACATCATGCGTGGAGCACAGTATTTCATCTCTGGAAACTGAGAAGGAGGATGCGCCTACAGATTCTTTTTCTGCAGCCTCCACTATGGAGCATCAATCCCAAAGAGGAGATCAAGTTGATTAGGGAAAGAAAATTCAAATGAAGAAAACACACTTTTTCCAACTAGCTCCTAGTTCAACAGCATTGCTACGCCATTTGAATTTTTCATAATACTGATATGAAAGAAACTATTGCCCAACCCTTAGTTACAGAGTTCTCTTCAGGATACAACATAAACTGTTAAAATTGACCACTCCTTTTGCCAGGATGAAGTCATCTGGGCTACAGGACACGTGGACTTTGAAAACTGCACAGAATAACAGCTCGAGAAACCATGATTATAGGGCTCACACAGCATTAAAATACTTTTCATAACTGCTTCTTTACTCTTGACATTTTCACAGCAGTAAAAAAGTACCTCTGGTACCCTGGCATGAAGAGTTCCTCCATTCACTATGAATGAGAAACAAGTTGACTGATGCTAGTTACCTGACATTTTGGTTTTAAAAGGTTAAATTTTTTCCACTCAGTTTCTCTTGTAATCAATGGCAAGCAATTAACAGAACTACTGAGTTTACTGTGTTTTACAACTTGCTGCTGGCCATTTATTCTTTAAGTGTTTGTACAATCTGTATTTATAAGAGGCATATTATGGAGCAACTCTTCTCACCTTGGCAACACTACACTGAAGCTATATAGGCAATGCATTAAATGCATAAATACAAACTAAAAGACCATATGCTGCAACAGACATTGTGGCATAATCGTCTAGGTAAACCCTAATGAGTTAGATCATACTTCAGCTTCTGGCATCCCCACTCATCCTATCAGTTCATTTCCATATATCAGACCAAATAAACTGTTCTCCTACTTGATCTGAGAAAAAGTGATGAGAGAAATTAAAAGTAAATTATAACAAAGCATAAAATAGTACAACAGCAGGCCACTGTCTTTCACTGTAGTCAGATCGAAGAATTCTTCTGAAACTGAAGGAGTACAATGAGGACTCACTTAGAAGAAGGGTAATTCTGCAAGCAAACACCACATATTATTAAGGTTGCCCCAAATCAAGCTTAGAATGATGTCTTATGCAATGAGCACCTGAAAATGATAAGGAATTAATTTGAAAATGTTTTGTGTTCTTTCTGTCACTGTTCACGTAGCTAGGTAGAGCTGAATGAGTATCTCCACAACCAGGACAGATAAATAGCGTAAGAGGTTTGCAATACATCCTGGATGCACACATCTCAATTGGTTCCAAAATATACTCTGCAATCATTAGAAGACTGGTGGCCTTTATTCATCAGTAAGCCAAAGATACATTGTTTCCTGGTATAAATAGCAAGACAAACAAGTAACTCTATTGTTGAGAAAAATTAAACTCTCTGCGTTTTTTACTGGCACGGTTTTGCAGTGCAATTAAGTTCAAAGAGAAACTAAGCACAGGGAAGCATGTTTGTAAATCTATCTAGAACATAACCAGAAAGTTAGCTCAAAACCCAGTTAAACAGACGTGTTAACTCATAAAGATGTGCAGATAATAACAATTATTTACTGAGTTTACAATTTGCTTAGCCAAAAAAATAGCTGAGGTAGAGTGGTAAAGACTACAAATTCAATGCATATGCAGAAGCTGCTTCTGCCAGAACATTGTTTAAATTAATATTTTCACATCACGTTTGTCCATAATATGAAGATGGATCTCAATTAGGCTTGGCCACTAGAGCACAGCGGCTCAATATAGGTAACAGCAGGTTATTACATGGGTACTACTGGCTAGTTTGTCTATTGTTGTTCATGAATTTATTGATGAAGGTTATTATTTTAATAAAATTAAGAGCACATCTTGGATCTCTTCCATGGCAGCAAAGCCAAGATAAACTGCAGAGATGGAATTAAAAAGCCATTTTTTACTTCATGAACTTTTGGCTTGAAAAAATATTAAGAATGCATATCATTACATCCACAACCCAGCACAAGAAGCAGCTTTCTGATTACAAAGGGATACTCTGTACTAGTAAAGAGAGCACTATAGGAACAAAAAAGGAGCAAGCAGGACTAAAGCAGCAACATGCACTTGTACCCTCTAGTATTTGGAAGCTATCCCCAGGGAAGGATGCAGCAACAAGCCAACTTAATCTTGTAACAAGGTTACATTACATGAATTAAGATGCAAGCCTTTACTCACAGGAAGTCAAGATACCACCACTGGCTTTCAAGATCTTTCACACAAAGGAAATAAATTTCAGTGGTGCAAATCAGGTCCTAAATTATCAGGCCCTTGTTTAATTGTCCACTATAACAATAAAAAAGTGTTAACCACAGGGGATTAACAGTTATTTTGTTAAAGAAAGGGTCTGAGGTGAGGACAAGACTGACAACTCAACCTTATTTCTGGACGCGTAACTTCAAGGGCAGACAGTCCACAGTCTGCATCATATAGTAGAAGCAAGGTGTGACAGTAAATACGTTAAGACTAAATCCTACACAAATCTTTATTTCTGTGCAATTATTTTGCATTCAAAGATTTCCTTCCTAACTAACAGTCCACATGACTAGCCCTGCATAAAAGATATCCACAACACTTTCTCTGAAGCAGTAATTTAAGATCAGATTCTGTATCCTCCTATGTACCAAAATTAAAAGGAATTTTTTTGGAATATGCAAGGCACGTGTACTATAAAAATGCAAGTGTGCATTGCAAAAGTGCAAGAAAGATTAGATAACAATAAGTGTTCTTTAAAAATTCAGCAGTTAAATGTAAGAAATGCCTGTTCAGTCCAAACCAAAAAACGAACACATTTATTTATTTGGCAAGAGCAAATGCATACTTTCTTCTGCACACAAAACAAAGATTTCTATAGAAAAGTAGAAAAGAGCACCAGTAACCCAGCCTCTTGGCAAGAAACAGCATCAATGTGATTACTAAGTATCCTCCACAAGGCTGGTATGAGAGATGGTGAGCCAGATGGCAGCCACAGGAAGAGCAACCTCTGCCACGCCAGCTGAGATAACAGATAAAACCTGACAGCAGTGTTCCTCTTAGGTGGCTGAAACAGAATGTACAGAACCTGTTAGCAATCTATTTAGCTGAGATCGATATATGAATAGCAATTCAAGGGTAGCAAATGGCTAAAAAGCCATTGCATACTCTTCAGTAATTTCCACTAAATGGTTCAGCAGCGGACAGAGCATGTCTTGAATTTAGTGCTATGAGCCTACATAGCATTGCTATAGAAAAGCAACTCCTGGAAACAGAGCTGAGTGGAGAGACTAGCCAAAGCCTCCATTTCCTCTCACTGAATTTTTTGGCACATCTCCTTGATGCTTTTTATGCATCCTTGAAAATCTACTTATACCCTTTTGTCTACTTTTAAGATTATTTATCTTTAGCCTGCAGTGCTAAAACTTATTTTCCTTAAGCAACATGAATCTCATCATTCCAGAAAGTTCCTAATGGAAGGATTATTGTAGTAAGTACAACTCACGGAAAAGTTTAAAAACCCCTATTCTCCCTTTTCTGGAAGGATTGTGGGGTATCAGACCTTTTGCAGTGTACCAAATTAGCAAAAGAGCAGTAACAACAAAAATATTTGAATTACTACATTACTTTTCAAACATATCAACCTCTGGAAGTGCAATGACGTGATTTTCTCATTGCCTATCTTTTGCACATAAATATACGCTGTTGTGATAATGACTTACCAGACAGGAAATACAGAGAGCAAAACATTAAGACTAATTCAGCGAAACGTTTCATCATGGGCATAAATTCATCCCTACTCAGCAAAGTTTTAAAGCATATGATTAACTTGGAACACATGTTTAAATTCTTATTAACTTCAATGAGATTCTGGGTAAGTTATGGAAGCATATTCTCAAATGTTCTGCAGAATTGGGTCCTATGGAAGAACAAGCTAAAGGAAATAAAAACACAAACTCTCCACTTCAGAATTTTACTCTTAATGCATTAAAATGCACACATTCCACAGAAGCAAAGGTTATCCATCAACAGCAAAACCCACATGAGAGATCAAGACCCTGTCAGCTCTAATACTCACTGGAAGAATGTACTCTAGCTTTATATGTAAGCCATGTTCTCTGATAGGCAAGTGAGACCTGCACAAGGCCACAGATACGTAGCTCACTGGTGTGAAGAAATAAAATGAATTTAAAAAAAAAAAAGGAAAAGGAAGATTAAATGCTTGAGCCACCCCACCATTTCAGATGCATGCTTTTCATTAAGAAAATAAATGCTTTTGAAATATAACAATATGGAGATAAAATGCTGCTTTTACAGAATTATTCTTGCATATCTTTAACACCATCACACATTCAAGAGCATGACACTTGAAGTTTTCAAGGGACAATGGCTAAAAGCCATCCCTGACATAAAAGGTTGTCATTTTCATTGAACACACTATGAGTCCTACCAGGATAGGGTTTGGCCCACTAAAACTAGGGTCTGTGGTAACATCCACGCACCTGTGTTCACAGCAGTTGTGAACTTCTCTGTTAATATTCATTCTTTCAAGCTTTACCAACAATTGGAAGAAAGATAACAAAAACCACATAACAATGAAAGAAAAATCAATTGAATGCTATTAAAAAAAAACATGTAATCAACTGTTTTAACTCCAATAGCTAGTGGTTTATTTTATGGTACAGACTCTGTCCAGTGGGTGGGGTTTTGTTTGTTTGTTTTTTCAAGAACAGTAACCAACATTGATAGCTAAAGAAAAAGAAAATTACAGTTATTCCCTCAACAGACTGCAAGAATATGGACAAGGCTACAAGAAAATCATAAGCACAATCATAATAATAAAATAGACATATATATGTATGCTTTCTGCCATTTTCATTAAGCTTTGCAATATTCAGGTGTCCTAACAGCATGGACAGAGAAGATAACTTTAGAAGACAAAATTATCATTTTGATCTACACCACTGTGCACTGTGTAATACCACTGTTGAATCCCTAAACAAAACTAATGTCACAGGGAAGAGGATGGCTAACATGCTTCAAATACTACAGTGTCTCTCTCTGTCTGGACCTGATGCCAAAAGAACAAAAAAAAAAAAAAACCCAGCCCCAAACCCAACAATAAAAACCCCTCAAAACCAGAAATGCACTAAGAGGTAACTTTCAAACAAACCAAGGACCTATTAAACAAGTGGTCTGTTGGGTTTTGCCTTTTTTTCTTAAATTAAAGCATTACAAGTAGCGCTAATGTTGATATATATCTTTTCTAAGCAACTGGTGGTATATGTCACCCTAAGGTGTAATCGTAATTACTATGTTCCTAGAGAGACAAAAGTACCGCATGGCAAGCTTGCATGCCAGTATTTCTTCAAAGCTACTTGTTAGTCATTTCAGCAATAATAGTGTATCTCCACTTGGTCATGATATGCTATCCACAAGGCTTTTTATTTATTTAAGAGAGTTAACGCGGGCAAACTTGATAGTCTCTGCAATATCTTCCCACAAAAGGGGAGGATCACATCTATTCTGGGCAGTTTCTTGGCATTTCTTTTTTCCTAATGGTCCAGCTCTAAACTAGCTATGTGCTTCACCTGCACCGCCCCCCCCCCCCCCCCCCCCCCCCCCGTGTCCTGTAAGGCTAAGCCAGAACAAAGGTTCTACTTGTGTTTCCCATGACAAAACCAGAATAAATTATACCTTGCTCCTGTCGTTCCAGCAAGCTGGTTAATTGCATTTGTTTCATATATCTCCAAACAGCCTGGTACATTAATTACATTCTGTAACACCAAGCTCCTCTGATTCATTCTGTCACTTCCACTGAGCACTTTAATTGTATTCCTTCTAGCTACATACAATTTTAAACACTTACTAATAACTACATTTCTACAGCCTCATGTTTTCAGTTTGTATGCAAAGATATCTCCAACACTGGTGGTCTTAAAGTTAAGGATCAAAATACATTACAGTAGGAAAAATAAAGCAAACTGAAAACAAAATCCCTGCAAACCTATGAGCGTGCTCAGAGACGCAAATGTTCCATTAAATCCTTTCACAGTTAAAACTTCCTACTGTTTAGCATGTACATACATTATGCAGAAATTTTCTTATCGGTAGACCAAACTGAGCATTAAACTGCATAGCATATTATGCAACCAATGTAAAACCGTACTTGAATGTCTCCCTGTTCTCATCTATTTTGCCTCCTTTCTTGCTAGGGGGTGGGGGAAGATGAAAGAAGGGGGAGAAATACCCAAAGCAGCCTGTGACTGCAAACAATAAACCTAGAGTCCTTGCTTCAGGACTGATACAGTAAATGCTGTAAGCAGTAGCTTCCTGGAACAGTTTGCTCTAACAGACAGGCAAAAACAGCCAGAGTCCCAGACATTAAATTCACCTAAAATCTAAAAGACTGTTTAGAGATGCAAATACTCAACCCTAGGCAGACTGCCGAGCATTTGGTCCCAGCACACACTCATGTAGAACTGTATGCTATTACAGATGCTTGCTTCCTAGTTGTGCGCTTGAACTACTGTAATGCATCTAACATCTACACTGCAGTAAAGCGCCAACCCCTACTTTGAAAGGCCATTTACCCTTGTACTTAAGTTTCTGCCCTGCTCAAGCGTACTTCCCCAAGATGCTAATTTATAGCTCCCCATCCATTACTTAAACTCGAAAACCGCAAGAAGTGTTGTAGAACAGACCCAAAGGGGAGAGTGCAGGGAAAATCCACCCTTTCCCCGCAAACGTTGCTAAACTTCATGACAACACTCCCTCCGGAAAGCGCGTACGAGGGGGTGCAGGGGAAGATGAAGGGCAGACCCGCCCGCCCCACCCTCGAGCGAAGACCCACAGTGGCGTGGCGGGACGGGACGGCCGCGCCGCACCTGCCCGGCCCCACGGGAGTGGGTGGAGGTGATGCGGGGTGGTGGGTGCTGTGGTGTCCGCCTCCCAGCGCCCTGCCTGCCTGGTCTGCAGCTCGCCAGCGCCTGCTCCAGCCTCCGCCAGCGCCAAAGGAGGCGTTTAGGGACTCTGGAAATTCGCCAATTCGCCTCACCTGGAGCCGAGGCAGAGTTAACCTATTTATTTCATCAGCCGGCTCTCCCGGTGGAAAGTTTAACAATAGGAGGAGGCAAAGTAATATCAGCTACAACAGCTGTCTGCCTCTCCTTTCTCCTTCCCGCTTCCCACCACCCCACCCTACCCCCAACACACCCCGAAATAAAAGATTTAGCACTGTAGTTTTTACTCTCTCCTCGCTACCTCAAGCTGACGTTCTTCCATTCATAAGCTGCTTTTCCATTAATTTAGCAGACGGGAAGGACAGCATCTTGGAAACACATATTCCCCCTCCCCCGCCCCAAAATACCATTTTTATACAGAAACAAACTTAAGGCTGTGTAATGTTAAAGCTTATAATGCCGTCCATGTGCTGTCCCAAATCAGATTCAGATGAAGGGGAATTCTGCACAGAAATGGCACATCTAAAATAAGCAAACTTACCATGGACTTGGAATAATGCAAATCCAAAGAGCAGGAGTGGCGTCAGCAGACCCATTTTGACATATTAAAAGCAAATCCCGATGGCTTGCGAGACCAATTCCACAGAGATCCAAAAAAAAAGAAGTACCCAAAGCCAATAAGAGGTAGGTCCAAAAGTTTTCAGTTTCCTAGCAGCTACTTAAAGTGAAAGGGGAAATCTTGAAATCAAAAGCTGCAGATGGAAAGGTCTTGAATGTGACACTTTTAGATCCATACAGATTAGAGCAGTGAGCGAGCTCCGAAGGCTTCTGCTTTGCACACACGCTCCTTCCTAAATTCCCACCAATCCAGCCCAAGCAGAGGAATTATTCAAGTGTGTCTAAGACTCTCTTTAGGATCCATGGCAATCCAAAAGCAAGCTCTTTCTTCGGAAGACAAGGAGAGACTCTGAGAAAGGGCCTGATTCCTAGAAAGTGCTCCGCAAACTTCCCGGCACTTTGCAGGAAAATCATTGGCTTGGTTTGGCTATTTTGCTTTCCTCTCGCCCTCCCCCTACCCCTTTCTCTCTCTTTCTCTCCCAAATCAGTTCAAGCTGCACAGTTTCTCACTTAACTTCCATAATAGGAACGCCTAGGCAACGTGCTACAGGAGGGGAACGGCTTTCTCAGCACCCCCTCAAAATAAAGCCCTGTCCCTCTACACCTCCCTCCTCACTGAAACCAGAGCGGAAACTGCTTGAGGGCAGCAACTCCAGCGCGGTGCCGCGGCGGGCGGGCTGCTGCCGTGCAGTTCTGGCGGCGGCGGCGGGGGTGGGGGGGGTGCGTTCGGCTGGGGGTGCGGGGGGGGGGGGGGGGGCTCCCGCCGCCGCAGCTCTCCCGGGCGGCCGCGGACAGCCCGGCGTCCGCCGCTGCGCTTCGCTCTGCTCCTCTCTTCTCCCCTCCCGCCGCCTCCGCCTCCTGCCGCCGCGGACACACCGGCTGGCAGGGAGAGGGAGGAGAATGAGCGCGGCTCCCGACGCTGCCTGGGGAAGGGAGGCTGCGGGGTGTGGACTAAACCACTGCGCTCCACACCCACGCGTCCCCCTCTCCTCCCGGGGTAGGGAGATGAGGACGGCAATGTAAGCAGACAGCCACAGGACTGGAAACCGGGCTTGCTGTAGGCAGTGCCCCCCTCCGCACACCCACCCACCCCTTCTCTTCTACAGTTGGGTATAGGTAGAATTTACATGATTGCTTCTCACCGCTTCCCATTTAATGGGCAGCTAATTTTTCGGTAAGTGATTCCATGGAACTGTTCGCTAATCATTCATGCCCTCTTTCGCACGTACACAGACACTTTGGGAGCGAGACTCTTGAAAGGATTTCCCCCCCGAGATTTCCCCGTTGACCCGCTCTGCGGAAAAAAGAAGGAAAGGCGGCAAACAAAATAATAAAATGGATCACGCGTGACCTATAAAGTCTGTAGGAGCGGCGGGCCCGCGCAGACGAAAACCCGGAGCGAGCAACCTCCCGCCCGGCGTCTCCCGCGCCCTGCCCCGGGCCCCTCGGCTGCAGTGCAACCCCCCTCAGCCGCAAAGTTTCACGGATCCCCTCACGCACAGAAACGGCAGAACAAACCCCAAACCACCACAGAAAAAGAAAAAAAAAAAAAAAAAAAAGAGAGCCAGGGACCACCCGAAGGAAGGGGCGACGTGGAGGAAACCGGAATGTAAGAGGGACGGGTGCCGGGACAGGGCAGAGGGTGCCCGGGCAGAGACGCACCAAGCACGGGGCTGACAGAGAGCGACTGCCCTGAGGTGACGGTTAAGGCCGTCCGTTGCCGCCGCGCGCCGTCCCCGCAGCCAGCGCGAGCGCCGCACGGCGAAGCTCGAGCGCCCCCTACTGGCAGGCGGCGGGCACGAGCCGCCCCCTCTTGCCCGGCGCGGCCTTTTGTTGCGGCGCAGCCCGCCCTCGGCGCGCGCGGCCCCCTCGGCGGCCCCCGCCCTCCCCCCCCCCATCCCCGGCGCGCGGGAGCGCCCAACGGCCGCGGCGGCCCAGTGGGGCCGGCGGCGTGGAAAAGGCGGGTGCTGTGATAGGAATAACGGACATTCAGGAGCGGCGGAAGAGCAGGGAGCCGTTTCAGTAGGCGACAAGCCTTTTCTCCACCAGACAACCCGAAACAAGCAGGATTATACATAACTTTTCCAAAGAAACCTCTTCAAATACGTCGGTAGCGTATTTAGCTAGCATCTATTTTTAGTTTTTAGAGGGACGTTGAAGTTGAGGATCTTTTTAACGCAATGGTGCTAGATAGAAATTAACTGTTGAATAAAAACGTGAGTCCACGCTTTGATGCACTAGGATGAGCAGGGCTATTTAAACAGAAAGGGCTTACTTGTTAACCAACTAATCAAAATCTTGTATCAAATCTTCATTTTTTTTTATTTTACATATACTAGACATTTATTCTTTTAATAAGTTCTTCACGTAAACGATCTGAACCATATTCCTGCAAACTGTATACTGCCCACAGGTACTCAAATGAATGGTCTGTAAGTTATTGATTCTTGTGTGTAATTAGTGACAAATATTTTACCGTTGCCAAACGTGACAGTATGAGGTGTTTGTAGCTTTTTTTAAGTGTCTGAGAAGATTATTGCCATTCCATACAAAGCCAGATGACAACGCCGAAGCCTCTATGCAAATCAGGGAACGATGTCCTTCTAAACTCACAATATGCCCTGCAGATAAATATATATTAATGCATCTAAAGACTACCTTGTGAAGAAGGCTATGATTAAAGCTAATTAGGGTAAGGTGATCAAAATGGTATTCTTTGTCAGTGTGCTTGTGAATTGGCAAAACCAGAAAACCATAAATCGCCTACCTGACAGCAGTATGTGTAACAAGACATGAAATATTAAAGAATATTTCCCTTTGTAGTGGACATTTCAAGGACACAGTGTTAGTCAAAATGCTGACTTGTTTATTACAAAGTTTTAAATTGGAAATAGCTATACACTGTACTTTTTCTGCTGCTCAAATAAATTTAAGATAAATTTAATAATAGCTCATATAGGCCATAACATTTTGTAGGTATATACAGTCTTCAAACCCCTTATGTACAGAGGTACCTGTAAAAGGATATAATGACTCATATGATATAAACATTCTCAGTGAAATCAATGGGTTATTATAGTTGCTACCGTTTTATTCATTCACTTCTACAGAATACTGCTTTTCAACTACTAAACACTTTGAAAAACTTCGAAAAGTTTCAGCCAAATTTAATCAAGGATTTTCAAGCATTAATTTTCCCATATGTAGTTCAGTGATTTTTTTCATTGAGAAGAGTTAACATCCTCCAAAATGGCTAGCGGAGTCTGAGAGCATTGGGAAATTGTCTTTTGTATTGGTGCTATTTTCCCAAATTCAGAAAACTCGGCTAAGTTTGGCTAGTATACAAACAAACAAACAAACAAACAAGGTCAAAAAATAAAAGGTGATTTAGAGATCTGCTGGAGCATTACAGTAGAGGTTCACGTGTGTTAGGGCTTACAAACACAGGACATGTCACAGATCAGTCACTAGCCTGTGGGCAGAGTTTTCTTGGAACAGTGTTTGCTTCCATTACAAGATTCAGTCCAAATATTAGAATCAAAAAAACCATATGTTTGTCTCTCCAGTTGTTGGGTAACCTCCTATGAACATGGCCAACAAGACAGATGTTCTTTGCTTGAATAACAAAGCCTGTACAGATGGACTGTATGTGCCAACTATTTGTTTGGCTATGAGCAATATGCCACCTGATAAAATACTTGTGTGAGCAGGATGAGGAAAAGACATGTCAGTATCAGTGCACATAAAGCTTCAGTTCAAAGAGTATTGTTGAAGTGGAACTTTAGAACAGGGAAATGGCACAGGAAGATTGCCCTGATTCATACTAAGGTCAGTCATCAAATGAGGCAGGACTAATTTGGTGAAACAGCAGTTAGATCAGACATGTATCAGTGGTAAAAGTAAAGGTTTCATTGCTTCCTCAGTTTGATGTTTCATATCTGTGATTCCTAGACTAATATACCTGCATTAAAATGTATATTTAGTATACGAAAGGTCAGATCCAGTGTTTAAAGTATGAGTGTTCTAAGACTAGCCCTCTTTTCAGGTGTACTCTACCATTCACAGCATTTTTCCTCTAAGCCAACAGTACCATTTCTGGTGTTACAAACGTATATAATATACTCTATTTCTGAATTGCCATAAAAACCTCTTGTTATCTTCGCAAAGGGGGTAGGCTGAGTTGAGAGGGATCATACAGAATTTATTCTGGGTACTAGAGCTACTCATTCAGAGAATTGCTGAAAGTCACTAGAGACCTTTAATATCCAAAAAGATATACGTGATGTGATGGTCATATAATTTATATGCAGGCAACTAATTTAAGTATTTAAGTTAACAGACTAGTCTTTTTAGACTCTGGAGTAAAGGAAAAGGCAGATCCAGAGGATAATTCAGAGCATGTAATGTTAGGTAGCCTCAGAAACCCGAAAAGAAAAAGGCAAAAAATGCCACAGTGAGCATGGACTTTCCCAGAGAACATGCTCTTGTCTTCCTGTGTACTATGTCTGATGTGATCTGACTATTGTATACATGATGAGAGAAAAGAATTTATAGGTTTTAATCCTTATAAATGCTGAAGCATGATTATTATTCCTGCTGCAATCAATAGGGTCTTCCACAGGAAGATCGGACACTGAGAGGTAAATCAGGCACTCAGTCCAGGAAAAGAAGATGTGTTCCTAGAAACAGTTTAAGCATTGTGGCTAGATCTCTCTCGAAGGCCCTTGAAAATTAGTTTTTCTGCTGTCCCTGGCTACCACAATTTTAACTAACTTACTCTCCTAGAACGACTCTTGTGGATTAAAATAAAAAAAAAAAAAAAAAATAAAAAAAAAAAAAAGGCGTGCCAGAAGCATGTGTTTCTTTCTCTGTATCACAGGTCTCTCTTATTTCACAAGTCTCTCTTACTTGCAGCACAGAGGGTCACCGTCTGCTTCAACATTAAAAAATTCCTGAGTTGTGGCATCTGACTTCAGAATATTCCTATGGAAATACCAATCAAGCAACACTAAGAACCCTATTTTGAAACGTCCTTACATTGCTAGGCTGTTAGCATGTCTGCAGTATTTTCAGTTACTAGTACAGCTACAATGCTTACCACAGTTATAAGAATGATCTATACTGTTGGTAAGATAAATATTTGGTAAATTAAATTATTGCAAGTTTTTTGATATACATCATATGCTCAGTTTAGGTTTTGCATCCACAGCTCATTAAATGTGCAAAAACTGGTAACAGAAAGATGGTACAGTTTCTTGACAATTTTTAAAACAGCCTCACCTAAAATAAATTTGACTTGATTCTTTTATTTTTAACTGAGATTCAGAGTAGTCAATAAGCACAAATATTTATATGATACATATAATGTTACCACGTAAAGTTTTTGTATATCCTACTTTCCATTTGTTCTATGTATGTACTTTTACCACCCATAAAAAAAGATACAGTGTCTTTCACACTTTGCAGCTTGGTCAAAAATTCAAGAAAGCAAATAAATAATTCTTAGTTAAAAAAAGCATTTGAAAATGGATTATACATAAAACCAGGGTCAGATTTCTCCCTTCTCCAGGGCAGAAGGGGGAGGTGAAAGGAAGCTTCTAGTTGTGGCATTCACAAAAGAATTGGTAAGTTTACTGCTGTGTGAAATACAGGGCTGTGGTTTCCTGCTGAGTGAGAGATGACAGCACACCGTCCTTTGAGATACCTGGAGTTGCCTTTTTAAAAAACAACAGCGTCTTTATACTAAAGGAATAAGAGAAGCATATATTAGAAATATGTCTGTGACTAACTGTAGTACGGCTGAAACTCAAAACCTGTAGTGTGAAGCGTACAGTGCCTGTCACAATCATAGCCACTAAAGTTGTTTCAAAACTGCTGGACTTCATATAGACTTATATAAGCTTGCATGGAGTAGGTGGAACCATATTCTTCAGAGGTGCACAGGGTTGGGACAAGAGGTAACGCTCACCACTTCTGATGTGGGAGCGTTCTAGTTAGATGTCAGGAAACCGTTTTTTACCATGAGGGCAGTCAAACAGGTGCTCAAGGGAGCTGTGCAATCACTCTTGCTGGTGCTATTCGAAACCTAATTGGACAATGTCCTGGACACTGAAGGTGAACCTGCTTTAAGTTGGACTAGATGATTTCCAGAGGTCTCTTCTGACCAATATTTTTCTAAGGTTCCATGATTCTATGACTGGCAATACCATCAAAGTTCTGAGCATGTAAGTGTACTTGTTTGACACCAAATGCCAAGGTTTCTCACTAGAGAAGTATATACTACACTGTTCAGTAGTACTCACTTCTGTCATAAAACTGCGTAAAACTGCACACACAAGCTATAAATAAAAGAATTGCTTGAGTTTCCTCAAATTTAAGCCATTTCTGTTGCAATACTAGGAGCCTTTGTTGAGTGACTCCTAAGTAGACTGAACAGTGATTATTACTGGAATAGAAGAGCATTCCTTGCTCTCTTGTGATTGGAAATGCTTCCCATTGCAATTGCAGTGTCTAAAATTAATAGCCTTTCTACCAAGTGTGGTAAGTTGCACATCAGGCTTATGGCTGTCCCCACATTGTAGACTGTAGCATGAGTTCATTATTTGCAACAGGACACACTGCATCCCTTCCAGTCTTTCCACAGACTACATCTAGCTAGCATTCTCCATGTCAGGGATTTCCTCTTACACACTAATATTTTCGTCATATCGATATGTCCATACATCTCCCATCTGTAAGGGTTGTGAGTGTTCCTGTCTGCTACATCAGGACCTTCTATTTCCCTCTCTTACATCCAGGACTCTGTGTAAGTTATGCATTTCTTTGTCTAAGGAAGGAAAAGTCAATTACTTAATAAGATGAAGGCACCAATTATGGAATAAAGTGCGAATCTACGTAAATGAGGACGTGAAAGGTGTATTCTATCAACTACAAATAAAATAAGACTCCAAGAGTAATTTAATGTATTCCTTTGATAATGTAGTCCTCTATCCAGACATTCATTTTTAGTAAAAATTAACAAAACTGTACTCTGCCCTAATTTACATAAAAAAAATAAAACCATTCCTTAAGTGACAAGTTAAGCTTAATTTCAAAAGACATTTTAGGTTTCCAGAGGGCATAAGGTAGTTGTTGAATCATTCAAAAAAAGAACAAGCATTTAAAATGAAGAACTGGAAGAGGATAAAATCTTATCCCACTTACATGAGAGATGCAAAGGTGAAATTCTCACTAGAAAAATATATTTCACAGTAGTGCAATCAGACTGATTCATGTGAAAATAAGTATAGCTACTGCACCCTGACTTCCAAGGATCAGAAAATCAAGCTATACAGCAACACATTTATAACTGTATGATACACAAATAAGTCTTAAGATGAACACCATATTCTTACATAATTATAACATGTGATGCTCTCTTATTAAATGACATATGTCACATTTTCCATTACAAGTGCATATTGACAGTCAACTACACTAGCCAACAATATTTACACTTTAATTACAGCTTTTAAAATGGAAATAAGTAACTATATATGTACATAAGTTGTTAACGGGTCAGAAATTCCTACAAGGAGATCCATAAGTAAATGTCCGTTGTGTAGATATCCATGTATAGATGAGATGGGCAAATATTATTTACAATAGGAAGTGTTTAATTTAATAATGTAGGAGACAAGATTTATTATTTCATTACCAAGTCAGTTAACTTGAAAATTCTAATAGACACATAAGTATTGTTTTTCAATCTTAAATGGCTTTTGACTTTAGCTGGATTTTATAGTTGCTGTTTCATAGAAGAAGAAGCCAGACTTACTGAGCTCCCTTTGTTTTCTCTGGCCTCCAAAGTGTCAACGGCACGGATAGGTTATTACTTAGCATGATTTCTGCTGTACTACAGTCCTCAACTGTAATCATATATTAGTCAAACCAAGGACCTGTTGTGGTACCACAGAGCTTCTGATTTATGAAGATGTCAGCTCCTGAGAATCTGGTCCATCACTATGGTGGCAACCCTAACAGCATTAGAGGCTCTTGCATGTTTCTACCAGTGGGTTGTAATGTTCCCATCAGGCTATGATTCTTTTTTGCAATATGGTGCTGTCAACACTGTTCTCATCAGTTATACATATCAGTGGATTATTAACAATATTTGTCAGACTTCTATATTAGTTTTGTCCCAGAACAGCCTTCCCTCACTTCAGCAATAGAATTACATTTTGCATTGTCTCAAGAAATGCTTTTAAATTAGAATTGATGTTTCAGTCATATGATTTTTCACTGCTGATGTAATTTAGTTTTCTATCTAAATTTTTATATAAGTATATGACTTATTTTTTAAAAGTGTGATCCTATTAAAGGCAGCTGAAGCACAGAGAGTTCCCACAGCAGAATTTGGGCTAATACCTCTTCTGTGCATGGCAGACTAGAAGAGGGGTCAATACTGACATAAATGTCAAAAGTAAATTGAAAAGAAACATAAAAGACAAAAAAAAAATGAAGCTTCAGAGCAAGACTTCTCCTTTAAAAGTATGCATTTAATCAAAATGACAAATAAATAAGTACAAATGTAAACACCAAGTATCCTGTATACTCACGAGAGGAACTATTGTATTTTGTATATTTTGCAGTTAAAGCTATTATAGGATTTAATTGCTTTAATTGTATACAAAATCACCAAACTTTTATGAGGAAAATATGTGGGGATGTTTTTCCTCTATGCTGCATATTCTATTATACTGGGAGCAGCTGTGCCAGTACACGGTCCCTTTAAAACCAATAAAACTGTACATGCAAAGGGGCCAGCTCAGAATACAGAAACAGAAGCCAATGACTCATTTTAACGTCTGTCTCTGAACTAAAACACAAAATAGCAATTACCTCAAAGCTGCTTACTGCCACAGCTAGGAAGACTCTTTCACATTTAAAGCACACTACCCACACAACAGAAAATCCTTTTTATTTTCTTTTTTTTTTCTTTTTTTTTTTTTTTTTGCATTGTACAGCTTGCAGTATCGTGGCTGATGGTGGAATTTAGCATGTTTCAGTCTGAGTCATCAGTTCAAATCTTGCCCATGCTGGTGATGACCAAAAGTTATTACTTGATTCCCAGCTTAAATTATTTTAGTCATCTTTTTGTAGACAAGAGAAACACATTGTAAGCTTATCTTACCCAGACAATCAGCAATACTTCAGCCTTCTAGGACAACCTTGAGAAGAATAGGGTATTTTGCACTGCCATGGCCCAGAAGGTACTTATCTTGAGAATGAAGAAAGAATTGGGTTTCAACAGCATCTACCACAATGAGATCCTGTAACCAGGATTGTGTATCTATGGACTTCTGTAACATAAATAGTAATTAACTCCCACTGCCACATTACCTGCTGAAAGATTTTCTAAGGCAAACACGTCTTCCATGATTCTGGCAAAAAGTTATGTAAAAAAATGAACTTTTTATCATTTCCCAAGAAAAAAAATGAATCTGTATGAGCTCTTTAATCTGTAAGTGTCAGGTCTATTAAAATTTCAGTTTTAAAGTAAATGGCTCAATATATGGAGTAAAGCTACAAGAAAATTTTTAAGTAAAAAAGGGTAAATACCCCTAGGTATGAAATTCAAAGTACTGTAGTAATGCCTATAGATGTGTAGATGGCATGAAATAGTGAAGATGTGCACTGGATTTATTATTTTGTTGGCATTTAAAAATAATATTGCTTACCATTCTGAAGAATAGGAGGAAAGATGTATTCTCATCTAAATTTGAACAGAATTTACTTGCGAAATTTCCATGAGTGCTTACAGGACTTACATCCTCACATAACAAAAAGATACTAGAAGTCTTTTCCAGTATCCCTTGGAAGAAATAGTACCGCTGATTCAAATCATTGAAATAATGCAGCAGACCACCGGGGAAATTTTTCCTCTTGGAGTCCTAGAGATCCTTTTAGGTGATCTGTATTTCAAAGAAAATTGGCTTAAATTCTGATGTACTTTATTGTCATCCACCACTGTTCTTTAGTGGTTTTGCAGGGACATCATAGGCTAAAACTGATCATTTAATCATAGTAGTCCTGACATAGAATTCTGGGTACAAACTTCTCTTTCCCTTCTTTTTTTCCCCTGTAAATCCATTTACTTTTCCTGTCATCTGACCTGGAAGTTGGTTAGTGATTCAACATATGCTCAATTAGAACAAGTTTGAATCTGTTAATTTTCAAATGGCCGTAAATCTACATTGTTCAAATGAAATGTACAACACCTTCTGAGTCAAGAAGGAGCTTGCTTTTCAGTCATCAAGAATTTGCTGGGTCTACCCTTAAACTACTTACCATAAAAATACCAAGGATTATATTTCTAAAATCTTGTGGATGCCTGAATGTGTCAGTGATCAGTGTATATTTGCAGAAAAGTGGTTTTTTGGTCCCTGCATACAAGCGTACAGTTACTGAAGTCATGTATTTGACAAGCAATATGTAGAAAAAATGGTACAGCGTTCTCTAACATCAATATGACAAAAAGAAAGGAGCAATGACTCTGGAGCTGGATGTCTGATACATGCAGAGATCTCTCTTCTACCAGAAATGAGATTATAGATGCAAGAGTGGCACAGGAAGTTTAGGGCATCTGAACTGCTAAATTATGGATTTGTAAGCAGTGACTTAATCAGAAGACTGCTAAGTCAAATAACAATGGTAGATCAAATGATTGAGGAAAGTATTCCTTAAAAGAGTGTCAAGATGAGCCAAAAAATGAAATGAGGGCTGAGTGACAGCAAGTAAATATGAAGAACCTCTAGATTCTTATAAAAACATCTTGAAACATCTTAAAATACAGTGGAAATTTTGGATTTGAATTCCTTTAGTTCCTAGGAATCAAAGCTATAGTAATTAATAACCACATTTCATAATCTAGGCAAATAGCAGATAGAAGGTTTTTTTTGTGTAGGGAAAGTGTCCCTTATTACATTTTCCAAACTCTTGCTTACCATTAACATTTTAGATCTACATCATATTTAAGATGCTTAAATCAAACTGCTTAATATTCTGGGCTGACAGGCTCATTAAACAGAACAGTAGGATTGCTGTCATATGCACTTCAGGCAGTTACAGCAGGACATTTTCTATTTTTAATTCCTAATGTTGAAAGAGAAGTCTTTATCATTAGAAGTGTAACTATAGTTCTTCTTTCTGAGAGGCATTAGTAGATGTTTGACATCTCAACTCTGATGATATTTTGGTTGTCCCTTACGTTCTAAACTATTTAACCAAAAGAGTAGAGTGCTGTGTGCAACAGCTTAGGTATAGTGGTTGTCCATTTTTTATTCAGTTCATAATCTCTATTAATTTATGCCTCTCAATATTAAAGAATCATCTTGTAGCTATAGGTCTTTGGACTGGTGACATTGTATGGTAACTCCCGTTTGGTCTATATTATTTTAATACTTGAAAAAATACCTACCAAAATTTATTCAATGTTAAGAGCAAACAATTTTGCAGAAAAATGTTTCTCCAGGGCCAGGTTTATCAAAATTATTTAAAGGTGCTTCACAGTGCTGATAGCATCTGTGTGGAAGCCTCACTAGTGTTGCAAGTCAGTGCAAGTTAAGTTTCTAGCAATTAGTTTCTTTTGAAGGTTCTTAACAGGTAACTATCTAAATATTTTTATTCTGGCAGTGTATGAAACTTCCATCATGCGGTCTTTGATCTAAAGATCTAGAAAATAAAATTAGAGACTGTCTGAAGGGAGTTTGAGTACTAAGTACTCTTCTTTCAGACCAAATAAAAAGTGCAATTAGAACTCTTTCAGTAGTAAGGTACCTGGTATTAATAGGAATTACCACAGGATTCACCAAGGAGCATGGCTAGGCTTGGTCATGTGTGCTGACATAACTACTGATGGAGAAAGCCAAGACAAAGGCCAGAAAACAGCGAATAAAATTGTAATGAATAAGGACTGCCATAAACAGGAGCAGAAAGACATTTCCAGGGGAAAAGTAGGAACACATAGTTAGGTTAGCAGACATATGAGAAAAGAAACTACCCCCAATGATATTTTTGTTATTTCACAGAAAAGGAATCATATAATCTTTGAAGAAGCCAGTAAGGATTGAACCTGCTTCAGTGTCACCCCCTAAAGAAAAAAGTCACAAAATCTAAGTCAATACAACAATTTGCCACGTATTGTTCTTTTGTATTTGCAGTAACATAAGAAAAGAATAGGGATTTTAGCAAATATTTTATCAGAACACCAGATCTCTACAATAAAATCTACTCCTAGGTTACAGCAGCAGCTGATAAAACCATTCTGTTTTTTTCTGATGTTTCCTCAGGAAGTATGATTCTAAAGTCTGTTCAAAGAGTCTATTTTTATATAGAAGTTGAAATTGTAATATGTAGCAATTAAATCTTACTGCCACATTAAATCCCAGTGCCACAACAAGATGTTGTTGTTCCTGCAACAACTGAGCTGTTTTTTTCTTTCTCTTTCTCCCTTTCTTTCTCTGTTGAGATCCAGCTGAAAAGTAGAGTTCAGCTGAATCGCTGTACTGTTTTGGAGGATGACCATATGGTTAGTCGAGACTACTAAGGGACTTCAAGAAAAAACATCCTACTGTTACTCTATTCTTGTCAAAACTCATTTCCTTGAATACTGAATATAAAAAGGGTTATGATGCCACTTCGATTTATACAGGCATGCACAATTATATGTTTGCATTCTTGTGTACAATATAGGAGTTTGGACATGATGCTGCCATTTCTCTTATGAACCAGTTTCTGAACTGAGACTCATAGCCATACATGATTTATGTGGGTCCACACAACTTTTTTTTGCAATAAAAATAGTCTAGAATTCCTCTAACTGGTGATCTGAATTTGTTTTTATGAGAGGCAGAGACTGTAAAAAAATAAAAGTTCTGTTAAAAAAATCCATTGGCAACTTCGATAATATTGTTCTGTCTACTTATTTTGGCTCTTTTTTCTCAGTGTAAGGTTGCATACTGAAGGCATTTCCTCTGAAAGTTAAAAAGTGAGGTCACTGAAACAATTGTGATAAGATATTCTTTCTGTAGCTTCTGAAATTAGATATGTCTATCTTATCACCATGTTTGATTAATTCCACTACAATAGAGTCATCTCTTGTTTTCATATAAGCTCCTTTCAGCTTCCGTTTAACTCCTTCCTTTTTAGTTTCTAAAAAAGGATACACCTTTTGAAAGAATAATCAAAAGAAAGCAACAATCCAGGGGGGGCATCTACATACTAGGAGATAAGTTTACAATTTTGCTCCTGAAGAGGCGCAGCTACTTGATAGATCAGTCTCTAATTTTCCTCCCTGATCTGCTCAAGGTGAACATTGCTGACTTAAGAAAAGGTCTATGTAATTTGGTAAGTTGACTAAAAGAAGTAAACCACTTTTAGTTTTAACAGATATAAATTCTAGCACCACCAGGTATGACTCATCTTGTTCTCAACAAGAAGCAACTACCTTGAGAGAATTAAGCAAAATAACTCTTGGCTAGGACAGTCTGTATAAAGCAAAACACTCACTGTGTGTTAAAAAACACTTTAAAATATAAAACCTTTAACAGTCCACAGATAGCATTACAGCCACATGACATTACTTGAAAACTTGCCCTAAAGTATATCTCAAAACTGCGGTAACTCCTATTTCATATAAAAGGAAGATACATCATTGTTAAGCCTTGTGTTATATCACACTGAAGGCAGTGGCAAAGTCCACACATTGGCTGTCATATGAATTAAAATATAGTCATCATGGCAGTGAGTAAGTTTTTAACACAAGTTGTTTGACTTTTTCCACCAGAAGTGTAATTGAATTTGAATGATACCAAGTCATATTTTTGAAGAAAAATTACAATCTAGTTGAAAATTTCTAACCTAGTCTAGCACGTGACACAAGTTTGTGAATTAGTCTACTTAGCAAGAAGGAAAAGTCATGGGAAAACTGACTTGGGATTCAAAGGTTTGAATACTGCCCTCTAACTTAAGTGTGCTTTGCTCTCTATAATACCTAAACATGAAATATCAACCTTAAAGTAGGTGTTGCATTTCACAAATATGTTATCACCTGACTGTGGGATGGACCTGAAAAACAAAATTTGCATAGTCTGGCTTTGATTCATGGACAGAAGGAAAACTTAAATACTGCATGATCCTTCAGTAACCTTTGAGATGTTCCAAGGAGACTGTGAAGGAAAATGGAGTGTACTGTTAATATATCACTCACAGACAATGGAGAGATGTAATCTCTAATACATTGTAATCTTCTGTGTGTGCATCTCATAAATTTGAGACAAACGTACAAAAGTCCCTACATTAGAAATTAGTTACTCTCTGTTATGGCTATTGTTATCCCTCACTCTCTGTATGTATGTGTGTGTGTATGTATGTATTTAAAAACCTCACCTAAATAGAATTAACCATGGCTAAATTAAAAACCACATAGCTATGGTAAAATAATAGCGAGACCTTATAAATTCATTTTGGATTTCCCGATTCATTTATTTTAAAAGTTATTTCCTCAGAATCTTCATGGTCAACTGAACTGGAAGGAAAAAAAAAAAAAAGCTTATGCCTCGGCTAATCTTTTCTGTGGTGTACTTAAGAAACTCATTCATTTTGTTTGTATGCTCTTATGACCAATTTTTAGAAAATCTAGCCTGCTAAAAATGCAGTAGAATTAAAATACCTAATTCTCATTGAAAGCAAAAGTAATGTTTTACTTGCATATTTTGAACTAGCCCAAAGTTCCTCTCTCTGTCTTTAGCTGCCCCAGAATGTCTGACATCTAGGTCATACAGAGTAAAGAAATTAGCAGTGAAAATGGTATTTTAAAGAAAGCTATGGTGATATTGATAGATTTCATTAGAGGTGGAACTAATACTTTTTTTCTACTGCTTGTTCTTTACTCTGTGTTTTCTGTGAACCCTGCAAAAAAGTATTCCACATGATCTAAAAAATAAGCTGTAATGTATAACAAACATGTAAGAACTCACAGATGTTGTTCCAAAGGACTGTTGCTGTAACATAACGTAGTAGAATCCTGTCTTTATCCCAGATACTGGTTTTAAATGATTTTATTTTATTTTAGATCTATGGGGTAATTAGCTCTTCTTTCAGGATAGCTCTTAGAGCCTATGGACACTCACCTTTGCCCATTCTCTAGCTGGATTTAGGAGACTATAAAGGAACGTTTTTCACATTCTTCACTACGCAAGCAGTTACTCTGTCACCCCAGAATGAGTTTTCCTTTTCTGTATCAAAGTTGTTGCTGTAAAGATCAACATAAAAACTTTTCTTTTTTTTTTTTTTTTTTTTTTTTTTTAAATAGCCACATATAATTTTTTCAGGCAAAACACTTCCTTAGTATATAGAAATTGTTCTGTGTCTACTAGGAATGAATGTGATGCGGTCTCTGCTTGGAGTGATAAATTAAATGAATATAGACAACAACTAAGTCACTTCTTTGTTGAAAGTGAATGCTAATGACATTTATCCTGTGCTTCATGATAAACTCATTTAAAAGACTAAAATGCTGGGGGAAAAAATCCTGCATTTTAGGAAATATGCATAAAGTGTCCTTTACTTGCTCAGTTACAAGCTGCTGAGAGTAGCATCAATGCATATTTAAATTATTTTTAAAATCCTTTGTATATCTGATATGTTTCTAAAAAGGTTTTTCATGAAAGTGTCCTGGTTTACATTTTGAAACTGAAGAACAGTGAACTATTCATGCTATATGAATAGCTGGTTTTAAAAAAAATATATGAAAGAATATATATATTTAAGCACAATGCAGTGGTCACATGCTCAGAGCTATTCACCTAAGAATCTATTGTTTTCTCTATTTGTTAGAATTCAGTTGTCACTTTGAGGGTGTTGTTTCATGTTGTGATTGAGCTGATCTACCACCTTACTACTACTGCGAGTGAAGGATCCCCCTCCTCTTTCCCAGTCCTTTGTCTTCCCTGAAAATGATCCTGACCATGCAGTCCCCAGCTTTTCTTATCTAGCTCCAAGGCATGTATTTTTAGTCTGGATTATTTTTTTTGCCAACTTAGCAATATGAACCAATTCTGTACAAGTCCAGTGAGTGCCAACAGCAAAGCAGGAGACAGGAGAGGAGGGGGTCATGCGAACAGGGAAAGCTTATCTCCTTTCAGTGATGGGAAACTCTTACATCAGCTTAAGTCACATCACCTTATCCGCCTTGAGCCTACCATCCCCAGGACGAAGAGCTGAGATAACATCTTGTTGCTACAGAGAGAAGTCTAGCAACCTTCCTTTCCCCATCCCAGCACTTAACTCCTCATCCTTTCTCCCTTTCCTTCTTCTAGCTACACAGCCTTGCTTCCTCTCCTTCACTGAAAGAATCTAAATCATTAAAATCAGAGAAAAAAAAAACAAAACAACTTTTGTTTATTTGTAGTTGAGTATTTTTCTGTGATTTTAGTGAATTAATAAGGCACAGAATTACAGAATGGTAGGGGTTGGAAGGGACCTTCGGAAGTCATCTAGTCCAACCCCCCTGACAAAGCATGTTCACCTAGAGCAGGCTGCACAGGAACGCATCCAGGCGGGTTTTGAATATCTCCAGAGAAGGAGACTCCACCACCTCTCTGGGCAGCCTGTTCAAGTGCTCTGCCACCTTCAAAGTAAAGAAGTTTTTCCTCATGTTGAGATGGAATTTCCTGTGTTCCAGTTTATGCCCGTTGCCCCATGTCCTGTTGCTGGGCACCACTGAAAAGAGTCTGACCCCATCCTCTTGACACCCACCCTTTAGCTATTTATAACCGTTGATGAGATCCCCTCTCAGTCTTCTCTTCTCCAGGCTAAACAGACCCAGGTGTCTCAGCCTTTCCTCCTAAGAGACACGCTCCATTCCCTTGATCATCTTTTTAGCCCTCCACTGGACTTTCTCCAGTAGTTCCCTGTCTTTCTTGAACCGGGGAGCCCAGAACTGGACACAGTACTCCAGATGCAGCCTCACCAGGGCAGAGTAGAGGGGGAGGATGACCTCCCTTGACCTGCTGGTCACATTCTTTTTAATGCACCCCAGGAGACCATTGGCCTTCATGGCTACAAGGGCACATTACTGGCTCATGGACAACTTCTTGTCCACCAGGGCCCCCAGATCCCTCTCTGTAGAGCTGCTTCCCAGCACTTCAACCCCTAACCTGTACTGGTGCATGGGGTTATTCCTCCCTATGGGCAGGACTCTACACTTGCCCTTGTTGGACTTCATTAGGTTCCTCTCTGCCCAACTCTCTAGCCTGTCCAGGTCTCACTGTATGGCAGCACAGCCTTCTGGTGTGTCAGCCACTCCTCCCAGTTTTGTGTCATCAGCAAACTTGCTAAGGGTACACTCTGTCCCCTCATCCAGGTCATTGATGAATATGTTTAACAAGACTGGACCCAGTACTGACGCCTGGGGAGCACTGCTAGTTACAGGCCTACAACTGGACTCTGTGCTGATGATCACAACCCTTGACTTGCAGAGGGCTGAGGAAAGTAGCAGTAGAGGGAAAGGGAAGGAAGATGGGTGAGGATTGCTCGCCAAAGCTGCCCTGTAAAGCTGTCAATCACATACACCTCAAACCAGCCTATGTTGGTAAAGCCTTCTGAAGCAGCAATCTTGGCTTCACTCCATCTTTATCCTGCTCTCCCACTTCACTGGCATAAGTGTTTGTGTCTATGGACCATGAACATATGAACAACTGATTAAGCAATTTTGAGAAGGTCACAATAACAGCAAAAAATAAAAAGTATTAAAATAAACTATGGAGGAATTCTAGGATCATTCATTCTGCTGGGTCCAGTATAAAAGTCAATGATAGGATGGGGAAAAATTAATTTTAAAAATAAAATTGCAAGTGTATATGTTCACATGATAATCTTAGGTTTTATATTAAAAATATAAATTCACAAAAAAGCATATGTGCATGGTAGAAAATCAAACAGCTTTTATTGCCTGTAGATGATTTCAAGAATAGATGAGTTTTGGCAAAGCACATTTTGAGGAAGGAATTAATTAGCTCTGTGATCTGTTTTGTGTATTATTGATATAAATACGAGAGAGAGAGATGGACAACTTGAACTACCACTGACTGCGTTGTACCTGTTTGGAACTCAACCTGTTGTGCATACTATTGTTACCTCCCATTGCTCTAGTCTCAGCTCTACTTCCTGAGCAGCCAGTCTTTCTATTAATTCTTATTTTTCTCTCAATATCAGTGTTAAGTGAATGGGTAAGAACTGTCCTTAGAAATATGTGCTATGCTTGAGGGAACTTTTAGCACCTTCTAGGTTCCCTCAAGCCCAACTGACCAATCAATTTAAGATATCAGTGGTTTCTTGGAGGAAGAAAAAAACATTGAACAGATATTTCACTAATAGTGAAACACAATTTAGCAGAAATGTGTTTTTTAGATATATAATAATATTAAGCTCCAAAGTACGGTGCTTGAAGTATGAGGAAACAGGTAGCAGCTTTGCCAGTGTTCTTGTATTTTATCAGAATGACCTGAAACTCTTTTGCTGAGTTTCTAAGAGAACTACTCAACAGCTAATGAGCACCTCTTCCCTTGCTTTGCCTTGCCTTACCTTCCCAGCTCCTCTCCTTTTCAGATTCCATTGTGCCACATTTTTTCTAGAGTCTTGTTGAGTTTGTTACCTTATCTGTCTGAAAGTACTTTTGTGTTAAACTTAGTGAGTCCTAGATGTCTGCTGAGAGAATAGAAACTAAAATTACACTCTAATTTTAAACATACGATCTTATCAACTTTTTCTATTGTTATTTTTTGAGCTGTGTGTTTATAGATATATTTCAATAAAGACTGACTCTTTAGTATTGCTGCTATGAATGACACTAGTATATAAGGCTGATAAATGTAGCATGAAAAGTTAAAACAAACTGTTTACATCTGATGCATAATAAGATATTTATTTATTCATTTATTTAGAAACCAATACTAGGTATAGACTGTTCAGATACTCCTGGTTGTACCATGGATGGTATTAAGATGGTATTAAAATAATCTAAAACACAGAAAGGATTTTTTTCCATTTTTTTCACAGTATTAAAAGAGAAAAGTCAATGCAAAGACATAAGATTGCTTTCATTAAGTTGATTTCTGGTTTCTAAAAGAGTTTTTGTTTTATCTCAAAACTCAGTACAGCTTTTTGAAATAAAAGAGCTGTAGTTTTGAGTAATAACACTACATATGGTTAACACCAGACAGTGCCCATGTAAGGCTGGAAGCTGCAAGCTGAGATGTGAAACTAAAGTGGGAGGAAAACGAATGAGATGTCAGCTACATGCTCAGTAGCTTTTCAGGCAGTATGTTTCAATGAATACAACAGTATTACCATATACCGAGTTATTTGTTATATGATACCAAAGCAAGGATTCATGCCGTTGTTTACTATTACAATCTGTCCTGTATAAAACACTTTTAGTAGAGGAGCTATCCCTAATATATGGCAATATATTTGAAGGATCTGGTAAATAGCCTTGATTTAATGTTAGGCACCTAGTGTGTAAGACTGCCTATTGTTGACAAGTACTAATAGCATTGCCAAGACTTACTCTGCACCTGTGTTTTTGAACACCCTTCCTTTCATTAAACTTGCTGGGATCAATGCCAATTATTAGATTTTAATAAGATTTATTTCGCCATCAAGATGCCATCAGGTATGCTAATAGCTTTGATCATTTCAGGTCTTAGTCAAAGCCGTATTCTCAATACTACTATACTGTAATCAAACAGATCTAAACACTATAAACTAAATAATTTAAAATGTTTTTATGTGTCCAATGATGTGTTAGACCATTCTCACTTTAATTATCTGAGTTATGTAATACTTAATTATATACCACCTAATAACATAACACCTCACATATATAATGCCTTGGTCTGTGTGATCAATTCTTAGGCTTAAACAACCAGTTAAACTGGGAAATCAAAGCACTGCAGAGGTAGGAAATTACAGAGGGTTTTGGGTTTTTTTATATCTGGTCTAAGGATCACACGTTAGTTGCATGATCACTCATGAAGATCACGGATGCCTGTAATGGTACAGAATCAAGGATAAGAGCACTGTTTTATCTGGTGTGAGGCAGTAGAGTACTGCATTAAGTCTTAATTTCTGCACTCCTAGCTAGGAAGGATTCAGAGAAGACTTGCCAGATATTTTGAAATTAAGATAACAGGTCTTCAGGGAATAATTTAGAAATCTTCAATATAAAGATTTTAACAAAAATGTTAAAGATCAGTATTCGTTTACAAATGTTTGTATGCAGGAGCTGAAGAAAAGTTAAAAAGTCAGTATCAAACACTCAGCTATTACCCAACAACGTAGGTTATTCCCCATCATTTAGAACTGAGATTGAATGTTCTCCTATCAGACATCTCATCGGATCAGAAAAAAATCATAGAAATTGGCTGCAGGGATTATTGGAAAACGCATAATGTCTGCTTCATTACAGAAGGTCAGAATAGGCAATGTTATCTGGGCTTCAGTTCTTTGAGTTTATGGAAGTTTCCCATTGTTGAAAGGGAATTTGGACTGTGTTATTCCATTTCACACAGGAAATGTTAATTAGATGCATCAGCTGCTTACAATATATTTATCATGATTGCAAATATGTGCAATCTCATAATTAGTATGCTGTATCCCATGAAAATGCTGAGCGCAAGTGTCAAGCGTGCTATGGAACAAATCTCAGTCCCTGTGATCTTGCCTCTTTTATTGCTTGCATATGCTTTCAAAGCCTATAGAATAGCTAGCTGAATGGAAAAGCATAAGGACAAGATGGAAGATGCATGTTTACACAGCCAACTCCCACTTTACTCCAGCCTGAAAAAATTACATTCTTTTTTGTAGCCTTTTTGGCAATAGCTTTGTTACTTGTATGTCTTAGGTGGACTTTTAAAATTAGAAATAAATATGTTCTTTCATATAAAGTTACTTATTGAACAGCAGCAAAAATTCTAGTACTTTACATCATATGCAGTCAATGAGGTAGGATCTCTCTCCCTAACACATGCACTGTGTTATACAAATGCAGTTATTTGTAGTTAATTGTCCACTGAACAATCCAATTTTACACATAAAAATAATAATCCATTTTATGTCTTGCAGGGGAAAAAGTCTGCTTAGTTTCTATGAAAGTGTATGTTCATTACTACCGCAGGACAATTGGTTTGATAATTTAGTATCATGTCTGCATATGAAAGGTATGACTTCTTCTGCCTTTTTAACCTCACCAAGTCAAATCAAATTTAAACAGGACAGCCAAAATAAATACTTCCAACTGAGGAAATAACACATATTTTTATATGTAGGAGTCTGCTGTGAGCTACATTTCATGCTATTCTAAAAATTTTTGAATACCCTACCAGCCAAAGAGTGTTGCAAAAGGGAGTCATACAGTTGAACAAGACAAGTTCACAAGAAGTGGGGAAAAAAGGAGATTCTTTTTCTGTGGTCAACAATTTCCATACCACTTTTTTGCTGAAAAGAAAAAGTAAAAGCTCACATTATTGAATATATCTGCTTCTTGTGTTCATTATTGAGCTGTCTTCATATATTCCACTAGAATTTTATAAACATATATATATATATATATAAAGAACAGAAATATCACAGTAATGCGTTCAGTCCTTTAATTAACTCCTTCTTTGTCAATATGTACTTACGACAGACTTTTAAAACTTGTGTGTCAAATTCTAATTCTCTTACTCAAAGTAAATACCACTTTTCAACATGAGTAAAATTATAAGAATCTGGCAGGAACAGATATACCAGACCCTATTTAATACTAGATAAAATGGTGTTTATATCTTAATTCAATTTTGTACTGAAAAGATCTGTTATCATCACATTGATTTATCAGGATCCTGGGAATGCCCTTTCACTGGTTCCATTTGTGATACACTATAGTGAGCAACAGTATGTTTAATCCACACCTCTAGAATTGGGTTTATAAACAGAAGTTGCTTTTAGATTCTGGGAAAAAGAGTTCTTGAAGGCTTTCGGTGAGTTGCATGCTGAATTGTTTCAGTGAGTTCAGTAGGTCATGAATCATGTGAACTTGTCTGACACAATTTGCAATTCTTTTATTTAAGATTGGAATTCCACTGTGGTTTGAAATGCATTCATTGTAATGATCACAAAACTATTTTTAATATTTATGGAATGGTACTGCAGATCCCACTGTAAATTCAGAGCATATGTTTACCAGTGACAAGAAACAGAGGAATGTGCTAGATTTTATGAACTGTTAATGAGTCAATAAATTGACTGTTTTGCAGCCAGAACTCTGTTACTACTGGCATTGTCCAACATTCCAATCTGGAATTCTTATGGAGAAAGAAGTTCTATTCCAAATTTTAACTCTTATTTCTTTCCTTATTTTTCTTCACACTAGGGTCTTGAGTCTTAAGAAGAAATATGCAATTGAATGAGAATCACAAGATATGTTTCTCACTATTGTCAAGGTAGGAAGTTATCAGAATATAGGTCTCTTCAGCATCACTGATTTAATATCACATCACATAATCCCTTTCATAAACTTTTCAAGCTCCACTTTAGCTGTAGTTGGACTGCAAGACAATCCCCAGAATTTCAGCGCTCTAATGTTTAGAGATGTTCCACATTTATTCCCAGCCATATTTTTATCCATGTGTTCTGCCAATGTTTAAAGAGCTTAAACAGCTCTTTACTCTTTTTGACTTTTACCCCTTAAGGTATTTATAGATAGGGATCGTAATTCCTCTCAGCCTTTGCTTTGGTAGACTGAACAAGCCCCACATGGCTGTACATGTGCCAGTTCACCCTTCCTGGACACAGGCAGCCACCACTTTACAACTTATTCTGCTGAGGTCTGATGGTAGTACTAATGATTTTGTATTTCTGCTAAAAATATTTTTCCAGATGTATTCTTGGATAACTTTCATTTTATTCATGACTGAGGCCATTGGCAGATAGTGGCCTGCTATATCCCAAGATCAGTTACTGGACTCCTTTTGTTTTGATCCTCAGGTATGTCCGGATGACAAGTGTCATATTCCAGCCAGAAACTCTTGCCTTTTGCATTATTGAATTTTCTATCATTTCTTTTACATCCAGATCTTCCTATATGGTATCTCAATTCTCTTCTGTATTAATAATACTGTCTAGCCATTTCTCATTAGCAAATCTAGTTGAAATGGTCCCCCTCTTAACAGTCCCAAGACTAATCATGTCATAAATGAATGGTTAAGCTCCAATTTATCTGATACTTAGTTTCTTGGTACTTCTCACTGCTGTTTGCTGTTTATCCAGTTCCTCATACATCCACACTTTTTTTCTACTAACTCTGACCTTTTCCATTTTAAGTAATACTTGTCCATATAGTGGTACTAGAATGTTTTACTGTGATCTACCAAAGATCTGAAACATTTGTCTGGAAATAAAACTATCAATATAGTCTGTCATGGTATACCTTTGCATTTTATCTAAATTACTTGTACTACCATATCTCATTGTTCAGAATTTTCATACCACTGAGTCAGATTGATAGGCCTATAGTCATATACTACTTCCGTTCTTTTCCTTAAATAAAAAAAGTGCCCAGGCTATTCTCATGTGATATGGTGAAATCTCAGTTGATGTATTTGTTGAAAACACTTGCTATGTGACCTACGGCTCAGGTTTGTTATAATTCTGAGATGAAGACTCTCCTGGTCGCTTAGTCAAGAGCAATCAGTACTTCTAAATTGTTTTCCACCTCAACTATGGAAATTTCTCATGCCTTCATAGTCCACTCTGCCGTTAGTCCCATGGTCAAAGTCATCTTTCTGTTTAAAAAATGAGGAAAAGTAGGTATTTAGTTCTGAAATGTACTGAATTGCCAGTGCCCAGTGACTTTTTTTCACTTTTTCAGTTATATGACTGAAGTAATTTTTCTGTTTGTTTTTACATCCTTTGCAAGACCTTTTTCAGCTTGACTAAGCAATTGTCTCCATCCCTGAATCCTGAATTCTTTGCTGACAGGTCCTTTTCCCCATTCCTTTATACTGTATTTGCATTTTTGACGTGACTATGTATCCTGAACTATATATCCTGCCCTCCTCCTTCTTGTTTGATACAAAGGTTCATGATCGTTTTAAGCATTTTTAATCTGAAGTTCGAGAATCCCATCACAACCAAATTCATATCTTCTCAGTTAAAGCTATGATCCATGAAAGTCTGGAAGTGGAGCTATCTACAAATAGACCAAATGGGATGACAGAACTGTCAGAGGACATATGAAATGGCAAAACCAGTGCTGATCTAGTGTTCTGTTTTGTAATACTTTCCTATGATTGTTATTAACAGAATAATGTGGACTTTAATTCTGTTCCTAAAATTCAACCAGTTGAAGGCTATCTGAACTATGCTATCAGAACTATAGTATCAGTAGTGCTGCCTATTCCTGTTGCAGCACAAATCAAATGGAAAAGCTAATACACCAGTTCATTTTTACTTCTATTTCCCTGTGCTCTGTTTCTCTCAGGCCTCACTTTCCTGCAGCCCAGCCACTGTATTTTGTAAATGCATATAAAGCATTATTCTAGCACTACCAGCCTGAATAAGCATGCTTGTCAGAGTATTTAATAGTGTCCCATTGCAACATTTGTCATTAAGTTAAGACGCTTGACCAAGGAGCTAATCTTTTCATTGCCGTTTAAATTCACCAGTCACAAAGATATTTCCAATATGTTCCTAATTAATTGCATCATATACTTTTATGTTTGCTGCACACTAAAGGCATGTTAGCCAGCATATTCCTTATGATCCAGTTGTGTGACCTGCAGTCAAGCAAATGCATTCTTTTGTGTCATTGCATCAAAGACATAGATTATAGTGTAGCAAGATTATAATTATATCTGTAATATATAGAATATGCATGGTACAAACACACAGGAAAATATGGCCTTCTTCCCAATCTAAAAAGAATATTCTACTCTAGGAGAAAAAGAGCAACCAGAAGAATGGGAGATAAGCATACAATCATATGTTTTCTGCAAAAGGTAAGTTGTTTAGTTCATAGTACAAAACTTACTAAATTATTTTGACCTGCCATTCTAGGAAAGCACAGAGGCCCAGATTAAGTAAAATAAACATTATTTCAGTATGAAACAGGTAGTTTAAACATTTTATTGGCTTTGGGTCAGGGAGATAAAAGAGAATAATACAAACCAAAAAACTGTGAAGACATCAAAACTGACAGAAACGTGTCAAATGAGGTGGTGAAACAGTATGTCACCTTCTGGAACAGAAGTTAACTGTTGAAACAATCTGCAGCTGATAAATAAGTCGCACCTCACAGAATAATCATGCCAGCAGCTCAAATTTTTCTACCGGCATTTACTTTTGTATAAACTGAACAATTAAATGGCAACAGCTTGGGATGCTACGATTCGATGAGAAATGATTTACATCACTTTCACAATCATATGCCAGGACCATCTGTATATCCAGGCTGTCCACAAAGCTGCCTGAGTTAAAGTTATGACTCGTATCACTAAATCTACTGGTCAACTTGTTGTCTTTTAATCAGGAGAAGAGAGGAGCTTTCTCTCTTCACCCCTAAGGCTGCTGGTAAAATTTAGAGACTATTTATGTCCAAAGTACGGACTAAAACAAGAGAAGTAGCCAATACTGCTAATAATATTTTATTTATCTACTATTTAATAGAGCTTTTTTCATTCTTATTCTGGTCAGAGAAGGGTATCTGTACACATACTTTACGTGTTATGTTCATCAACATCTCCACAGCAAGTATAAGCCAACATGAACAACCTGATCTAGTGAAAGATGTCCCTGCCCATGGCAGAGGGGTTGGACTAGATGGTCTTTGAAGGTGCCTTCCAACCCAAACCATTCTATGATTCTATGGTATTTAAAAATTTAGTCCTTAATACATTTGCTGGGCAGACCAGTGTTCCTCCAAGGCAGAGAGACGTACTTTCCAAGGCAATAAAAACTGTAGATGGACAGAACATATCATATACATTTATTTTAAGAGAGTTTTTTATCTTTTGCTTACACAGTGGCTTGCAACATAAAGCAGTTAAATAGGTAGCTTTTCAAGTTACTATTCAGTAAATGTTGCAGTTGTACTCCTTTGTGAAAACTCCACTAGGAACCTGATGGCAACAGTTGTTGATGTACCATTGCTAAAGTGTCAATATCTCTCACTCCAGAGAGAAAAGCCTTAATTTAGACTGCAGCAAATGACCATGTAGTAGCCACTATTTAAGTCCACCAAGAGTTAAACTTCTAAATTCCTATCCCTTAAGATGTGATATTAAAGCTACATTTGCACTTCAAACCAGCAAATTGTAGATTATAAGAAGTCTAACACTTCTCAAATAAAAATGACATCTATTTGATGGTCATGCCTATTTGGTTTTGTCTTAGAATTCCAGTAATTACAATAGCTTATTGTGAAACTTACTTTATAAAAATGCTCAATGTCTAACAAAACTGGCCACCTAACAAAATTAGTCTTCTACTAAAGGTACGGGAGAAGATAGAAAGATGACAGACTTCATGTTTCCTCACCTAGGTTTTATTTATTTGCAGTCAGAATTGGCAGAAAAAAGTAATGCTGTCTTGCAGAGCAGACCGTGTATAATAAATACTGCAAAGCTCTGCTTTGAGGACACTGGTGAATACATTTCTCCTGAGGGTTAAAATTAGCATCCATGATGGCAAACACCAGGATGCAATCCTGTCCCCACTGACATCAAAGGAAGCTTTTCTCTTAATTTCAGTGGAACCAGAATTTCTTCTGAGGAGTCCTGCAGCCATGGTAAAAGAGTATTTCCTGCTGAGCTAGTAAGACAATAATTTGAGCCGCAAAATGGATTTGCACCCATTGTATTTATTTCCTCCTTAATGCTTTTGATTCATTGAGAAGGCTTAAGCCAACACTTTCCCCTGCTAAACTTGAAAAAAAAAAATATGTGAATGATGGTAATGGAAAAGTAATTTATTTTCAGATTTCTATTGCAATGATAGCTTTGGTAAAAATTCCACAAATACCATTCTATATGCATCCTGTCCATCTCTTCTTAACACACAAATGAAAAGATTATGTAAGAGCTTCTGTTTAATCTCCTTCACTGTCTGTTAAACATTCCAGAAAAAGAAGCCATTTTTCTTGAAACAAGGAGGTTATTGACCCAGATGGCATAAACCTCACATCTACAATGTCAACAGAAAAAATTATTGCTGAAGGCTTGAAAGTACTATTTGCCCATGTAAATGCAAAGGCATGGCCCCTTTTTATCTGTATGTTTTTCATGTTCACTGTTATGTGAAAGTCCGATTAAAAGCTTTTCAAAATAACCTGAGTGTGTAATTAGGGGGCACACAACTCCCATCCTGAGGTTAATATCCTCACAAACATGCAAGTACAAATCTAGCAGAGCACCAATCTGTTTCATAATTCAGTTCCAGTGTCTCTCCCCTGCACTTAAAGGCTTACAGTGTTTTGCAGAATGATACATTCATTGTTGGTTTATCAACTTAGAGAATGGGTAGTTGTTGAGATATTCATGTTATACATACTAATAGGTTAGTATTAATATTAATAAGCCGCTATGTTCATTTTAATCTGGATTTGAAGACTAATATTTCACCCAAAAGTCAAGTAGTTTTTTTCCCCTCTTACTTTCAACTACTGCATTGAAAATGCATTAAAAAAAAAATAAAGACAATCTTGTGCCATGATGTAAGAATATGTTTTTATACAGTGTGCTTTAGTAACTCATAAAGCAAATGATAATTCTAAAGAAATTAACAGACATTGGTTTGAAATGGTGTGTTTGAATTTTGTGGAAACAGTGTGAGGGAAAAGACTGCCGCTGAAAAGACTTAATACGGAAAGTGAGACACAATACCAAATATTGTTAGGAATTCAGTAGCCTATGCATTTCTCTGTTATATTCAGAATAAAGCCAGTGTTCTAGGAACCAACTCTTTATTACTTTTTTACTGAAAGATAAAGATGAAAAGCTCCATCAGAATAAGTCTGCAGTCATGAAATGGCAACATTAAATAGACGTAAGTTCTGGTTGAAAGGAATAGATACATAGCTTTGATAGCTGTATTTATGTCCCTAAGATGTAGGAACTTAAACATCTCCTCAAGATGTAGTCATGAATACTCATTTTAGGAATCCAGACAAAGGGTAGTATGAAAAATAAAATTCACCCAATGACCTGTACTGAACCATGAAGGATGGGACTGTGGCTTCAGATCATTTAACTGTCATTTAGCTGCCCCTGCATTTTTCTGTATTTCCTTTTCCATCAGCCTGTTTACCACAATATTTGTGTATGTATAGAAGGTTTCTTCAGTCTAATTTACCCTTATTATCTCTCACAATACATTCTCTGCTTGGGACATCAAAAGTTTTGGAAGACAATGAATGTCTGTACACACTAAAACCAGATTAGAACATGTCCTATTGAAGAAGATGTAAAAATAGCCAAAGATCAACCTGTAAAATAATCTTTTTGAAGTCACTTAAGTAATAGAAAAAAATAGAAAGGTAAACAGGAAGGAGAAATGCTGAGCTTGCTGCATAGAAACAAGAAGGAAGATTGGCATGATACATGTATTTTCTATACCGTTATTTCTCCCCAGCACCATTTATGTTAGGATTTCTTCTTTTTTTCTGTTTTTTTTTTTGGTGGGGAGGGGAGAGGGGGGAGGGGCCTTGTGTGAAGGGAAATGTTTCTTTATGTCCTTGACAATTTTTGTAACTTTTATAGGTGATTGATATGCATTTATGAGAAAGGGAAAGAAATTACAGTAGGTGGTGTACACCTTGAACTAAAGCATGGTGAGTTCCGTTATCAAGAATAAATAATGTGCCATATCAATAAGAAGATAAAGCAAAGCAGACAAAGAATTCTGCCAGAGAGGTCAAAACCTCTCCATCATGCTTATTTTGCTTTGATCTTTACTGAACAGAGGTACCAGGTTTTACATTAATAGTAGATGAGATTCTATTAGAAGTGGGTTTTACGGGAGTGCATCCAATATTAAAAGTGAGCAAGTGGATCAGAGAGCACTCCCTGGGCTGTGTAGTAGGTGAGCTGCTGGAGTTGACAATATGGTTCCTGCCTTATCAGCCACAAGTTGGAGTGGAGCAAGAGCTTAGTGGTAGAACCAGTGCTTTATTAAAAGCTCTGTCTCAAACAGGGAGAAAGCAAGAAAACGTATATTTGATGACAGGATTCAGGACCAGCTTTGGGGTTCCTCCTGCAAGGGAGAGGTGTAAAAGTGCTCCTCTCTGCCTTCACTGGTACAAAATATTCTTCCCCACTGCTTAAAGCAGTGGTAAGATACTGATAGGGAAGTGTCAATGCAGTCACATGAATGAAGACTTTCTTGTGTGACTGAATGATAAGGAGACAAATGACAAGGAGAAAGTGAAGATCTGCCTGAAGGCAAGAAAGCCATATCACAAATAATGAAAGATTTCAATCAAGAGGAAGAGGCAGGCAAAACCTGGATCCTTTCCTATTCTTTGTCCTGTTGCTCTGGATACAGGAGCAATGTTTATCAAAATGAATAGTATAAATAATTCTATGAACACATGTTCTTCATAAGTGGCAAAGATCTCTAGAGGACAGTGCATTAAATTGTGGATATTATGTATCCAAACCAAAAATCAGAAAAGCATGAAATTAGTAATTGACTCAATTTACCTCATTTATTAGCAGCCTAGACCTCTGTTTGAATTAATATTGCCCAATGGAATTTCAAGTGGTAGTGACATGGCGTAGCATGACACAAATTAACGCTTGTTCCCCCTACTGTACTGCAAACCACCCATATCTCCAATTAGGTTAGTTCTAATCTAATATGCATGCTTTCACGACTTCTATTGACAATAAAATATGACTGTTTCCCCCTTCCTTCTCTGATGCCAGACTTGTTTTACCAAGTAGCTGATTTTCTTAATAGCATGCTAGCATTTGCATATAGGATACTGATTGCATTCTCTTTCTGTCTCTCATACGTTATTGCTGTGTGCTGTACTGTAGATCACATCCAGTTACAATTAAATGTATCATTTTGCCCACAAGGTACGGTAATGGCCTGAACAGACATTTGACTATAATATGTTAAATGATAATTTTACAATATAAATGTTACAATTTAATATTTCTTACTTACCTGCCATTTTTCCAACCAATATTGGGGTTTGCATTTTTCCTTCCTAACTTAAAATGAAAGTTTTTTTTGTTCCTTGCTATGAATTAAACTTGACAATGTACTAGATACTCAAAAAACATTTTGATTGCTGCCTGTAAACAGGCAGGTGGGGCCTGATCCACAGGCTATCAGAAAAAATTCTGTTGATGTTGAAGGGTTTTGTGTTAGATAGCCTAGAAATGTCCAAACAGCAGTCATTGAATTCATCTTACATACAGGGTTTTATAATAAATTATTGAAAAGGATGAAATAAAATGAATCAAGTTTTGGTTTGGTTTGTTGTTTTTTTTTTACTTTGAAAAAAAAAAGATTGTAATAGCAATCGTGACCTTGGCATTGGGAATTTCCTGGGGATTTAATAACCAGCCAGAGGGTAATGGCCCTTGGCTTTGCCTAGGGCCATCAGATCTCCCAGCTGGTTATTGGTCCCTAGAAAATGTCTTGTATGTCAATTATTAATGTCTAAGTTCTGTGTAGGCAAATTCTTGCTTTATTCAACAATTTTTGAGGAAATACAAGTATAGATTCAAAATCTTGTAAAATGCTACATCAAAAAAATGGTGGCATTTTATATTTTTATATTGATAAATAAACTCACAATATATTATGTTTGAACTGAACTAACTCATGGTATCTCTATTTATTCCAGTCAGCTTTTGATCAGGCCCAATAAATACTTCTATGACTATAGATTTTATTATGTCATAATTGAAATTTCTTGCATACAGATTTCCTACAAAGGCAGAAGAGATTATCAGTTCATGTGTTTCCTTCAGGATTCTGTTCTTTTTCTTTTTTTCCCTGGCACTAAATTTTGATAATATTCTTATCCTCAGAATGAAAAATCCAGCAACAAGACTGTCCTATCTATGGCTATATAAACCTTTTCTTTTTTTCCTTTAAGAGAATTAGTTTGAAGCTCAGTTCTGTGTATGTCAGAAAAAGCCTAGAAGGAAATAGAGGTGAATTTAATGTACCTATTCTGAACCAGATTTAAGTTTTGCTATAAGGAGAAAAAAAATCTTTGAGGAAGATCAGAGGTTATTGATTGAACTGCTTTACATTAATATGAAAAACATCCAGTAACACAGCAAGAAAGCAGTAAAAACAGGGAAAAGGTGTATTGTCATATGATATAATGATCTTTCCATCTTGTGTGGCTCCAAAATAAGTACATCTGTGATTGTAATTGCTTATATTTTTATTTTGTTATAAAATTGAAGACGATATTGTGGCAAAATAAGGAGCCATACTTTACACTTTATTTTATAATGTAATACTTGAGGGTTTTTAGTATCGGTTCCATGGGTTTCCATTTCCTATCTACAGAATATTTACTGTGTACATTTTATAATTAAGCAATGAGATGAGACAAGCAATACACTTCCATAAGATTATAACATGCCTTTGGCGGTGTTATATGGGACAAGGTCATATCTAGAATTACTTTAATCACCCAAGTAGAATAATTGCTTGGAAATATACTCCCTGCAGTGTCATATTGCCAATAGAATTATAGCTGAGTCACACAATACAAGCTATAGTTAAGCCTGGGTAAGTAATTCTAATATAAAGGCCCCTTTTTTTTAGGTGCTTTCAAACATCGGTCTTTTAGGCTTATCTATGACTGGTAGAAGCTCTGCATTGTTGAAATGTTAAAAACTACCTTAGAGAACTCATTTTTATTGATAACCACACCCATTAATTTGAAAGCAAAGATCAAAATTAATTAAAATGCTGTTCAGTGCAGGAACCTTTGTGAAGACTTAATAAGGAAACAAAAGGCAAAACAGTAAATCTAACCCACCAGATCCCAAAGCTAAGGAGAATTCATGGGCATCACAAAGATATATCCAAACTTCTGTTTGGACTAAGTCACCCTACTACTGACATCTAGTCAAAAGTGCATTTTCTTGCTGCAGGCTGGCCGACTGAACCAAGTGTAACCTAGACTCAGCTACTAGAAAGGGAAGAGCCAAGGGGAAAGCACTGGAGAGATAAAGGCACTGGCATTGTGAAAACGTTGCTGATGTTTCTGAAAAACAGTCAGATCAGGTACATCTTTTTAACATTAATGGACACAGCTTCTTACAAGCCATGAGAAACAGGTTTTTAGATTTGCATAATGCAAGTCTGAAGACTGTTGCTGAGATTTTGAACTAAATCTGAAGATGAAATGAAAACCTGAAAGTCTGTTTTGGAGCTTAAGACAATAACTACTCAGAAGAGTTGTAGTGACCTTTCTAGTCACAAAGAACCAGAGCAGGTTAAGTAAAGTGACCAAAACAGAGGATGGCAATTAAAATCCCATATTAAAGAAAGAAAGGAAAATTTATGAAATCTAATCTGTCCATCCGTGGAAAAAATCCCAACACTACAAAACAAACCACAAAAGCCACTCCTTCTCTATAAGGTAAAGAGGTGCTATACTTAAACCAATATTGTCTGATTAGTGTAACATCAATTATGTGAGATGTATCAGTTATGGTTGGAGCAGAGGAACCACATTCTGTCTTTCCAGGTGTGCTGTGCATCTGCAAGAAAAACCACGATATTTTTGTTTTGTCTAAGTCACAGGCTACTCATCTTCATGTATTTTTCCTTAAACCTGTGTTTCACAAAGAATAACAAGATCATGGACTATGACCTGGTCCAAAAATGGCCAAGTAGCAAATACTCAGCGACAATTCCAGCACCAGCAGTGCTGTGTGGCCCAGAGATACACTTAAGAGAAAGTGTGGAGCACCCTTGAAATCCTTGGGAAGAATAAACATCATCATCTAGGGATTACGTGAACAATGAATAAAGGGTTTTTTTCTTCTTTTTAAACCAAAAGCTCTTCACAACAAAAGCTCCTGTTTATAACTTCATTATCTATGACTTCCTTTTGAAGAAGCTTCTATGAGGTGAGAAAGCAGCCAGTATTATATTTTATTGTCTAGCTAATCTTCCTGTCATAATCTTAATGCTTCAGCTATTCTTGTCAGGTGGAATTATTATTTCTCCTATTTTAACTTCAAAGGGTTTTTTGTTTTTTTTTTTTTTGTCTATACCTGTAATAAAGGGAACATAGTCACATACTTTGAAATTTTTTATGTCAAAATCTATTAAATTTTGTATTTTCTCAGGAAACAATTAGATTCAAGCCACTGGGCTGCCTGAACACAGATAACCTGCACTTCAGTAGCGTTATATATTTGAGAACATTTGCTGAGATACTTAGATCATTTGAGTTCTTGTGCCTATATTCAGTATTCTGTGAGCAAGGAATGATTATTATCCCCATTTTGCAGGTAGGGATATGTGAAAGTTTATGATTTGATCAACAGGAAGCAATCAAATTTAGGCCTCCTAATTCCCAACAGCTATTCTTTTCCTCACTCATTCAGCTTCATTTAACGTTGCTTAGAGGTGTGCCAGGGATAGAAAGAAGATGTGAACATAGAGGACAGAAAGACAATTTTATATTTACCAGTAGTAATTAAACTTCATCTGAATCATCATTTCAACTTTTTGAAATTGAGTATTTAGGGATATATCATGAACTTAGAGAAAAATGATAAGAATGATCATGAATCCGTAAGACGTGTCAAGACTGAAAAGGTGTGAGATTGTTTACTGCTGAGAAAAGAGGAATAACAGCTGTCACAGTAATCATGTATGAAATAATGATGGCATACAAAGTTTCTCACATGGTAGCATGAGAATAAAATAAAATAAAACTAAGAAAATAGAACGTTTTTGCATAAAGACATATTATCTGACTGAACAACTGACTGCTGCTGATGTCAGGAATGTAAGATTGAGGACATCTATATAGAAAATAATATTTGGTTATGCTAAATAATAATAATAAAAACGTGGAAGTGAATTACACTTCTGGGTTTAAAACAACCTTTAAGTATAAGCAATCAGTGTCAGATTATCCTACAGAAGCCATCTGTTAGGTTATTATAATCTTTCTTAAAAGTATTTTACATAGGGTATTGCCAGAAGAGAAGGAACTTGGGTCTGAGCCAGTATTACTATTCCTATACTCTTGTACAGAACTATCTGAAGAAGTGAAATCATCACCTCTTACCATGCACTCTGAAAGAACACAACCACAGATTTTTGGGAGAGATGCAGTTCCTGGAAAGATATTGTGTTCCTAAAATAATAACAGAATGTAGAAACCCCATTTGCAAAAATAAATAAAGCCATCTATAACGATGGTTCTGTAAGGATCACATTAGGAAAGGTCATTATTTGAACAATGCAAACTTCTTTGAAAGAGAATTGATAAATAGAAGAAATATGATCTATCATCAGACCTGAAAATAAAAATTAATCCATTCCAGGTTCTCTTTTCTTATACCTTAGCACAGCACAGGAATACTCATATTTATGCTACTCAAAGATCTAGAAATACCATAGCAAACTTTTCACAGAAACTTACAAAGAACTAAACAAACTGAATTTTGCTGAAGTCTATGTAAGTACACCAGTCTTGGGCAGCAAGGACTATTGCTTCTCGTAAGTTTAAAAATTTTTAAATAAGCAAATAAAGGTCAGAAAGAGGCAATGGGATGGAGCCTAAGCTTGAGATATTAGCAAACAATTGGCTTGTTAACATTTCTGATACAGGCAAAAGATAATGTTTAAATATTACTGTCACTGTACTTTAGCATACATCACCATATGTTTTCTAGCATAGTCTCACATAGGTATGACCACATTCAGGTATGATCACACACCTTTATGGGATAACAAAGGGATGATCATAAACCAAAATAATCCCTAGGAGTGGCATAACATAAACAGCAGTCCAGAATGAGCTGTAGGATATATCACTATTTTAAGAGCATCCATTACAGGCTTGATTCTCTATTTTTCTAGGCAGCAGTTTCTTTTATGCCACATTTTCAAGCTGAAAAAAAAAGAAAAAAAAAAAGCTTAGAATCTAATTCTCTAAAGTCCCTTTTCCTACCATAAGTAACTCCACAGAACTACACTCCTCTTAAACACCGACAAGAAAGTGTGGGGTGCTAATGGGCTTTGCAAGTGGTAATTTAGGATGACTGCTTCAGAAAAAAAGTGTTCATGTCTAACAGCCATCACCTCCTCCTTGTTGTGGTTACCTGTCTCATTCATTTCATTCCATATGCTTTATTCCATTCTGCTCATGTGCCATGAGAAAATAGGTAGCAGAGAGTTGCCAAAGTGTGCAGATGATACAACACTGGACATCATGGTCAAAGTTGAAACTATATATGAAAAACTGAAGAACAGTCCAGAAAGATCAAATGGATTTAGGGAGAGCTAACATAGCAATTGCAGTTCACTATCACTAAATATGAATTAAGGCTAATGCCACCCCACCCCCCCACCCCCCAAAACATATACAGTGCTGGATTTGATTCAGCTGTTACCCATAGCAGTCAGAACGGCAAACAAATTGTTAGGAGTTACCAGGAAAGGAGTCTGCGTATAAACAAAGATATATTAAACTGCTTGTAGATCTTTGGTGTGCCCACACTGTAATTACTGCATACAGTTCTGGCTATGCTGTCTGAAAAAATTATATGGTACAAGTAATAAAAACACAGAAGGCTGACAAGTGTGAGAGAGGGTACAGAATAAGTTCTGCAAAGAAAATAGACTAGATAGTCTCCAATTAATAGAGAGGCAACTGGAAGGGTACTTGACATTAAGAAAAAGGCAATCATAAATGGTGTGAAGCAGATCAGTCAAGAAACGTTATTCACAATAAAATAATTAAGAGGCTAAGTTAAAAAATGAGATAATAGTTTTAAAAACAAATTAAAGGAAATAATTTTATTTTGCACAGCAATATGAAACGGATGGCCACACAACGTTCAAAATGCAAAAAACCACAACATGCTTAGATAAATTCATGAATAACTGATATACTGATGGCAGTTAAACATGACCATCCAGATTACAATCTGGAATAGGAAATTCTGTTCCTGCTGACTGTTGGAAGGGCATGCTGGCAAAAGATCTAAGTAGGACTTGCTTTTAAACAGTTTCTGGAGGTACCTTGATCAGTTACTGCCAGAGACAGGACATTGGGCTAAATGAGTCTGCTGACTCAGAAAGGCAGCTGGATCTAATGCCCCACTCCTGTTTTCTTAATATTCAACATCTGAACAAACACAGTTTTAATTTAATATTGACATAATGTTTTAATTATTATTTACTTTATTTTCCTCATGTATTGTTATAAAAAAGATTGATTTCACCTATTTGTAAGTGGGCTGGATATAATTCAAGATAGCACCCAAAAACTTCTATGTACCAAAAACTGAGGTGTGGTGGGTTGTGCATAGGCTAAAATCATTCTGTCATCTGAAATTTACAGAATGATTTTTACAGGGTCTTTACACCACATTATTTGAGGGATGAAGAATTTTTCTAAGCGTGGGTTTCTTTTCTGGCTTCTAACTCAGCTTTTATTCAGCCTTGCTTCTATCTAGGGCTGTTCCCAGCTTGTCTTCCTAAAAGCTTTCACAGAATTGTTTCCAGTGAAAATCTTTCCCCTGCCGCAGGACTTGCTATCCCACACTGTAGTTATATATAGCATGCACAAGGTTGTCAGGGTAATGGAGGTTGAACTGACATGCCTAGAGTTGGCAGATATATTTTAGGCATCCCTACACTGTTCTGCCACTTAATTTAAACTGTGTTCAAAGCAGGCATAACCCCTGTAGCACAATCAGAGTGTGTTATATTCCATGGTAATTTAGTTCCCTGTCTAAGCAGAACATTACCAAATCCAGCTAGTGAGTTGTATGTACAGCAAATGTTGACCAAACTTCAGAAAATTGTGATGATGTCCTCAGACAGATGTCTTTTCCTTTTTATAGTCACTGTTTAATTATAATTAGCTTTGATTGGGGAGGAACAGGCGCAAGGAGAGAGACACACATATCAGGGTTTATTCCCATGGGATTTTTGAAAAGGAGGCAGGCAAAAACTTCAGAGGCAGGGTATTGAAAATTAGCCTGAAAAATTAAGATGATTAAAGTGTTTTGAGCTGGAGAGTAGAAATTATTAATTATTTCTTAACATTTGTTTGCAACATATTTCTTGCAAAAATTTAGGGCAATTCAAGTGACACTAAAAACACAAAGCCATTTGATACTAGAGAAATCAAGCTTATAGAACATGAACTGCCATGAAGTTGCAAATTAATGTTATTCTTTGATAAATGCTCTGTAGAAAGTGGACAGTTTGGAAGTTAGAGGGAAATTGCAGTGGACTGAGAATACATACAACTGAATAATTATGAACTCCACTGAAAATGATTCCATTGAAAACCAATTAACAACCTTGTCTATACATCTCTTCCAAAAGCCTGGTAGTAGAAATGTCTCTTTTTGTATTGATTTCCATTGACTCTCATATACTTGCCTGCCATGTAAGCTATTCAAGGAAATGATTTTTTTTCCAGGATCTACTTTTGAACATATTGAAGTGTTAAAACATAGCAGCGTTGTCTATTAAACCAAAATACCCCATTAATAATATTGAGTACTACACGTCTACATAAACCAGCAAGAAATGTGTGTGTTTTCCTGTGATTTTACACACATTATTTTTCCTGAGTGTAGACGAGCAGCTCTCTACCATCCACCTGGGAAATAGCGTTATGTGCTAATTACAACTAAGAAGAAAATTCTCAGCTATGAACATGCCTATATATTCAAATACAACAGGGAGAAGAAATATGCCCACCTGTATAATTAAGGCATTTGTAAAAAATGAAAAGCAAGAGTGAAGAAGCAGACTTTTAAATGAGAAAATTATACAGCGAAAATGATACTTTTTTTCCAATAATTAAGTTTCTGGAGAAATTTGCTGAACTTTCACCCTGTAAAGCTTATCTATGAGGCATCCAGATACCAGCTTCTTTTCCCTCCTATCTTTAAATAGGCAACATCTCTTTGTAATTCTTCAAATTACTCACTGAAGCTGATTTTCAATCCCATCGTCTCTTTAATTAAAACCTCAGCGTGATAGTTGCAACTGTTAGCAAATGTAAGAATGGAAGGGATGGTTTTGGGAGCGATGGTTCTGATGCAGCACTGTAAGCACTGCTGTTCCCGAAACAAAGGGAAACACTGCCAGGTGAATGGCACACCACCTCCCTGCAATGGCTAACTGCCTCAAGACCTACCGCGGGAACTGGACAGTACAATACAAAACCATAATGATTAGTGACCCATGTAAATAGAATTAGATATCGAACACACGGTCTTTAAAGGGGAGTAGGGAAACATTTATTTTTTCCTGAGAGAAGGCTTTTCCAAAGAGCTCTTTTATCTTTCATTGTTTTGTTACCAAGACCAGCTGCTAAAGCGAAGGCAAGCTTTGAAGACTATTGCATATATTTTAGAGATTATGATATCATAAAAGGAAAGAGTTTTAAAGTTGGTGAAAAGAGATGACAGAATTTTTATCCATATTGCCCCAAATCTTTCTTGTTTAAATTTTTAACTCAAACTCTTGGCATACACTCAGAAGAGAGATCTGTGGGCTTGTTGCCAGAGCTTTTATGTGCAGAATCAAGGTCTCTCGGATTTTCAAAAGAGGACCAAAAAAGCTAGACTGTTCCTGTTAGTTGCAAAATACATACAATGCACCAAGCTGACAAGTGCTTTTACTTCAGCTGGGTTTGCAGTGACAACATTTACTGAAAACAGCAGAACAGTCTCATTCCACACCCATTGAGCTAATCAGTGGCAGCCTTTTGGGAGAGAAAAGCCTAAGATGCCTTACAAGGGAAGAAAAAAAAGCTCTCTGAATATCAGTTTGCTGAGATAATAAACAACACACAGTAGTGAGCTAACCCAAATAAAAAGGGCACAGGCAAAAGATCCTGAGCACATTAGAGCTGACAGTTTTTGGCTAAACTATACCTCTCTGATAAAGATACCAGTTCAGCCTGGCAAGAGAACATTAGTATGGGAAGGAATTTGTGAACGTTAGTGCTGCTGACTAGTTTCTGAGATAGGTACAGTCATATCCCACCTATTACAAAATGAAACTTTTCATATGAAAGGAGGAAAAGGAAGAGAAAGTCAAATCCTTTAGCCAAAAATATCCTGGCTGTTTGGTAATTATTGTGAGTATGCTTGCCCCTCACTGGTGCTTCTCCACGTGCTTTACACTGATACTTCAGATTTTCCCTAATGACCTCAACCAATTAATCATTTTCTAGCACTGACAAACTTGTCTTCATTCACAAGGAATGTCTGCTGAGAAAGGTGTTACCTTACCAAGTGGTAAATAACAGAAAGATGTAAGAGGGTTAGATATTCTTAGCCTAAGCTCATATTTATCTGAGTGAATATTCAGTCTGTACCTAACAAAGCGGGCACTGTTCATTAAATGGCTGTAGAAACTTTGCTCATATACATTGGTTCATTCATTTCCAGTATTTTTCAGACTGTGATTGATTTCAGAAGTGAAAATGCAGATGTTTGTCTAGCCAAATATTTGTGTGCACTTAATATTAGATCGCATCACATTACATAGAAACCCTTACCCTAATTAAACTGAGGTATGACCAATGTCTGGATAAACTTGAAGGCAGGGGCATAAGGTTAGTTTATACAAGTGCTGAGTGGAACAAGATATTCCATTCTGCTACAAAAGATCTGACTGGAACTGCCAAGGTATTTCTGAGCACTCATCTTGCATTCTGTTTTTCTTCAATATCTGTTGTCTTTTCTTTGTTGCTTGTAAGCAGTGGTTGTGGATGCTATAAAGCCCTGGAGAAATTAACTAAGTAGACCCCCCCTAAAACACCATTGGGACAACAACAACAACAAAAAAATTTGCTTTACAAAGTCAGAGGAATCCTAGTGGACTCAATTTGAATGAAATCACAAAAGCTTGCTGATTAATATGCTTAATAGTATTTATAAAACATTATAAGTCTGCTGAATACCTTCAATGTATAGATTATAAATATATTAGTTCAAGAAGCTACCACAAGAGGATTTCTGAAGTTAGAAAGCTGTGCTTTTCTGAATTGCAGAATTTTTCTATTTATTCACACAGCTTTAATCTTTTATGCTGATAAACAAGTGTCAAAAAATATTCAGAATCACTTACAACAATTGTCTGCCTTTCAAATGTGGAATACAGGATAAATCCTTCTTTGCAAAATGCAAAAAAAAGAGCTAAAAAATATGTGCAGTTTTCATTTTTATATATAGAAAATTTAAGAACCATATTTATTGCATTAGCTACGCATCTGCTGCACATGGACCAAATATCGACTTTCTTCATAGAAGGAAGAGTGACTGCCAGTTTGCTTTTAGTTCTAGTTTGATCAAGTGGATTTAAGTGAGCTGAAATGACAACTGGACATTCAGCTCTCCCACACAGCCTAACTGTTGTCATATTTTGAAAAAGAATAGGAAAGCGCTGCTTGTGGCTGCGGTTTTCCTGATCATATTTGCATCCAGTAAGTGTTATCATCTAGCTTTCAGTTCTTTGTAGTGCATCAGTGGCTCCGTATCTTTTAATGTGAATTTCTTCCAATTCTTAAGATTGATGTCAGATCAGTAAACGCAGGCAGGGCAGTGAGTACTATGATTTCTCCCAGCATCGTATACCACCAATGCAAACCACATAGGGTTTTTTTTTGTTTACTCTAGTGCACCTACTGATAAGAGAGAACACAGGAAATTTCCAAGACTGGCAAAACCAAACTCCTGAAAAATATATTATGTAAATGATAACTACCCAATCAAAGGTTGGTAAGGTCTAAATGTAGGATGTTTTTCTAAGAATCTGTATTTTCACAGAGCAATACAGCGGTAAAAAAACAAAGATAGAAAACCTAAATCTCCTCAGCTGCCACGGACTGTCATGAAGGAAGCAAACGTGGCATTTCAAAGGTGAAATTTTAAGAGCATCTTGATTCACTTTAAACATACATATAGACTAGAAGAAGCCTTGTGTAGTCTTCTTCAGCATAAGGATGAGGCAAACAAAGTTTTAACGTAGTATAAACGTAATGTAGTACTTATTCTAAACAATTCCGGAGCATCAGATTTTCTGGTTACATATTATGAGACCCAGCTAGCAATAAACACTGGCAATGGAGAAGTGGAGAACTACAGAAGAGGAGTTACATAAAGACTGAACTGACTGAGAACACCAGGGAAGAATGAAGACATGCTCTCATAGAAAACCTATAGATAAACCGCTAAAAGGTCAGAAAATCCACTCTGAAATACAAACAGTGCTAACACCCAACAATCATCAAATTAGTTATACATTCAACTTGTACTGATTTTAAAATGTGGAGGAAACACAACAGAGAAAGTGCTGATTGTGCTGTGCATCTCACTGCGAAATTTTTATGCTTGGATTTTTAAGGGGTATGGGCAATAATGGGTTGTGGTTCAAATGGGTATTCAACATTTAAATGTGGTTGCATTGCAGGCTTAAATTGGTGAACTTGTGTTCTGTTATCGTTCATAGAAGTGCAATTAGTTATGCTATTTGACCCTTTCCTGTGCCTGAAATTCTAGCTGATCTTGCATCCCATGACACTGATGTTCTAAGGGAGAAGTGGGGTCAAAGCTTTGCATAAATACAGTAAGAGATTGCTTCAAAAATAAAACAAACCTGTGTTTGTACTATGAATTGTTCGAAAAGTGTGGGATGGATTCGAGTTTTATTTAAGTGCATACCAAAGCAAAACAGGATTGAGTCTAGACCTAGATTCTAATTTTTCCTAGAGATTGGTAGCTGAGTATATGTTCACTGTTTTCATCAGCTATGCTTGTGAGCTTACTCAAGGGTAATCTGTGGGGAGAGCACCAATTATAGGCAAAATACCCAGAACTCACTGGCTTGCTTTTCTGCCCCTTCTGAGGAGGAGGAGTTGGTGGGTCCGGGGTGGTGACGACACCTGATGGCAGCCCAGAGAAGCACACTGTGCCCGGGTGCCTGAGGCATGTTTAAACAAGGGAGTCTGAAATCTGGTAGGTCTACTCCCAGGTCTGAAGGTGTGCCCTGTGTCCCACCTCTGTATCATTCAAGTAGCAAGCACCTACCAAAGTCCCATCTGTGGACCTTCATTTCCACACCAAGGCAGTCAGGATGCATGGACTGGATGAGAGCACTATTGTGATCAGGGCACGAGGACCTGGCAGAACCCAGTCCTGACCCAGTGATTATACACTGCCCATATTAACTGCAATTACAATGCTAACTCTACAGTAAGGATGCAGCTCTCAAAATACTGCACAGAATATGCAAAATACTAAACAAAAGTACTCAATTCATTTGACCAGATTTAATTGAACATACATTTCCATCGAAATTTTCAGTTCTTTCTCACTTCCAGTTCATAGAATCTTAGAATTATAGAATCATTTAGGTTGGAAAAGATCTTTAAGATCATCGAGTCCAACCCTTAGCCTAACACTACCAAGTCCACCACTAAACCTGTAGACACCATGCCTTTTAAATACCCCCAGGGATGGTGACTCATCCACTTCCCTGAGCAGCCTGTTCCAGTGCTTGATAACCCTTTCAGTGAAGAAATTTTTCCTAATATCCAGTCTAAACCTCCCCTGGCACAACTTGAGGCCTTTTCCTCTTGTCCTATTGCTTGTCACTTGGGAGAAGAGACCAACCCCCACCTCATCTCACCCTCCTTTCAGGTAGTTGTAGAGAGCAATAAGGTCTCCCCTCAGCCTCCTTTTCTCCAGGCTAAACAACACCAGCTCCCTCAGCCGCTCCTCATAAGACTTGTGCTCTAGACCCCTCACCAGCTTCATTGCCCTTCTCTGGACATGCTCCAGCGTCTCAATGTCTTTCTTGTAGTGAGGGGCCCAAAACTGAACACAATATTTGAGGTGCAGCCTCACCAGTGCTGAGTACAGGGGGATGATCGCTTCCCTAGTCCTGCTTGCCACACTATTTCTGATACTTCAGTATTGCTAGAATATTTCTAGATATGCATAGAATGCTTTTACTTATCCATCAAGCAATGTTTCTAAACCAAAGTTTCTTTTCAAACAGCAAACATCCAGCATCAGTAAAATCCCTTAAGAGAAAGTACTGATCAAGTAAACCTTGTTGCTTTTCAGGTCTTCTAAAAAAAAGAAGCAATAAAGCATTCAGACTCTGGCAACAGTGTTTGACTTAGGCTTTAGTAGTTTTTTTGGGAGAACAATTAATTTTATTATTGCATTTAATGAAATATTTATAATCTATTTAAGTTTTAGTGGTAACATGGATAGCTTCTCTGTAGAAATCGTACATAATACTTCTGTGCTCAGTAATCTACCATATGTTCTGTCAGCTCTGTATAGCGTAAGACACATCAAACTATTAGCAGAGGCAAAAATATGAAGATTTGAGATAGTAAGATTGGACTATGACATCAAGATTAAAAGTGAGAAGAACAGAAATTGTGAGAAAGAACAAGATGAGACCAGAAATTAAGTTCTTCTTAAGTATATACATATACTACTTGTACATATGTATATATGTATATATACACACACAGAGGCACACACAGACCCATATATATATATATACACACCCCTATGTAATATATACCCATGTATATGTATGTGTATATATATATGTATGTTTACACATGTTTATTTTTACCCCAAGGGAAAGTTAGGACTCAAACACTTGTCCTGGTTTGAGGTAAAACAAAACCAATTTTCTGATTTGTAATTTTACTTTTTAGCTGGGCCATTTCTAACTAACTAAAGTCTGAGATTAACAGCATATTGTTCAGAAACTGTTCGCTCTCAGAGTGATAAGACCTGATTATACCAAGGAATGGTACGCACAGAGGCTCTTGCTTATACTTATTGCTATAACAACCAAGGTCAGATAACTTCGCTGTTTGCCCCGTTAGAGGGTCAGAAGCGGAGAAGCGTAGAGGGGTCCCACCTGCAGGGAGGAGCGGACGGGACAGGTGACCCAAAACTGACCAACAGGGTATTCCATCCCATCTGCACCACGCTCAGTATAAAAGCTGAGGGATCAAAGGGGCAAGGAGGCTCCGGCTCGTCTTCCTTCAATGGCCGACGTCTGAGGAGGACCCTGTCTGTTCGTCTGCCTTTGATCCCTCAAGGGGGGAGGGCCATCTGTCGTTCTGATTGGCCAATCCGCCCAAAACCACGACAACACTGCAGGCCAGACCAGGTACTGACAGTTTGCCTTCCCTAAAACTAACAAAATTAGAGTGCTGGCAGAGCTCACTGGAACCTGAGAGCCCCCTGTGAGAGAGCCTTGCCTTTATGATACTCTCCATAAGCATTTTTTCTCTTTTTCTAATATACTGTGGTGACAACCACTGCTACTTGTACAGATAATACAAAGCAATACAGATTAGTATTTGCATTTTTTAACAAGCCCTAGACAAAAGACTCCTTTGGTGAAAGCCTGGCCTCCCTCAAAGCACAGGTGGAGAAATCGTTTGGCATAGTGTTGTGGTTGCAAAGAAAAGGTAGAGAGCAGCTCCACAAACTCTACAAAACTTTTGAACACTTAAAGACAAACCTGAAATAAATTGTTTCTTAGCTGAATAAATTATTTAGATGAGAATTATTTGTATTTAACTGGCATTTAAAATCAGTCGCAAGCTAAAATGTTAAAAGCTAAGCAAGACAATATTGCTTAACTTTTTTTTCCCCCAAAGGAACTTGAAAGGTCCATTATAGTGAGAATTTTAAATGGAAAATATGTTACTGTTTTTAATATTGTTGTGTTTGAACCATCCTTTGGTTTGAAATAGCAAGCTGTTACCTATTTCATAGAAAAGGAACAGTATCCTCATGTCTTAGGCTAAACAATGCAATTTAAGAAGTCTGAACAGCTCATAGCACCGCGCCCCTTCCAGTTTTTCATAATATAGTTTTCTCAAGCAGAAATCATCTGTTCCTTGAAGTTTGGCTATGATGGCAGGATACATTCTGAGGCATATAAACATTTCAGTCAGTTATGTCTTGAGGCTGCCTTGGTTTTAATTCCGAATTCCTTGTGCATGCCAATGCTCCAAAATGCTAAAAATAAGGAGGAAAATGTCCAGGAAATGGAAGACTGAGCTGTGAAACTCTGGTCGTGCAAGAGGAAGCAAGCAGGGGGATGCCTCCACCTACCCTTTGCCTACTCATGTGGCTTGAGTCCAGGGATATTTTGATTAGAAAAAACCAGAACTTTATTCTTGCTGGCCTATTAGTGATATCAAATCAGGTATGATACTTATTTTCATATTAATATACCCATTATTTTTCCTTTTCAAGAGCCGTCAGACTCACCAGTTGATTCACCTGTCCTTTCAAAACGTGCTGGAGATGAGACAGCAAGATTCAAATTGCGCTGATTGTCACCATTTATCACAAGAAGCATCCATATTCTCCTAGCTTTATTGTGTATTTCTTCAGTTAAAAAGGAAGACAAGTTTTACGACCAGGCCTAGCTAGCTGAAAAAAAGCCTCATAACAATTTCATATCTGTATCAGATAATCAAGCTGTATTATCTTTCCTATTAAAGCGCTTCTTACATTTTCAGTTGCTATAATATAAAAATACTGAACTAACATGGAGTTGAACAACCAAGATGTGATGTAGCCAATGTAAGAATGTACAAGAAAATGTATTAAACAGCTTACGTGAAGACTGTACACTTAAGGTGAAATATCACTTAGTAGGTTCAGTATTACAAACAGAGTTTTATATGCAAGATGATGGCAAAACAAGAGGAGAGATAATCTACATGACAAAGTCAGAAACTGCAGGATATAGGAAATGACCAAGCAGTGCATTTGGAGGGCAGTGAACTGCCAAGTATCACACCAGGAGTCATGATATGCTCAACAGGGTGCAAAATAATTCGTGATAATCTCTCTAGGAAGAATATTATCCACATTATGTGTTATTATTTATTGTCTTCTGGTCAGCAGTGGCTGACTCAAGGCCATCGGAAGAACATTTGGCTAAGAGCTATGAAGAAAAAAATTAAAATAAAACTGTCACAAAAAAGCTAGCAGTCAAATTAAAATAAAGTGCATTCTCCACAAAAGTGATTCTTTTAGCTAGCCTGAAATAAAACCATAGCTTCAGATGTTTCATCAGATTTATCCTTTGCTTTATTTCTTCTGCCTCTGTCGGACTAAAGCAAAAGTTGTAAAGCTGACGTTTTTAGATCGCAGCACCTCAGGTATGGCCATAAATCCACATTTAGTTATTTAGTGAAAAATAACTCGATTGTGAGTGGTGTTATTCAAAACTCCTCTTTGCTTCCACTCTTCCATTAAAGAAGTTGACTTTCTTATTTTTGATGATCAAATCTTGATATTCAATTATGCCTCGTTTCTTTGGGCCAAATTCACAAATGATGGATGCAAGAGCAGCTCCCTTCATTTACAGAACAAAGCTGGATGTGCTAGTGGCCATAGTGAATTTATCTAACTCAGGAAACATGAAGACTAACCTTTTTCTCACATACTGTTCAGGCCAAATCTAGTATTTTTGTAGGTTTTCAGTTCAAACTTATCTTCTGGTATTTGGTGTGGTTTTTTGTAGTGGGGGGGGGGGGATTTGTTGGTTTGGGGCTTTTTTTCTTTTTCTTTTTTTTAATTCCTTCATTCTTTACATCCCCTAGAGGTTTGGATTTGTAAAAGATAAGACCACAGAGTTTATCAGGGACCCACAGTCTCTGAAACTAAAGGATAGAGAACATTCTGGTAAACAAAAAAAAAGCTGGACTAGAAACATATTTCTTGCATGCGTCAGGATGTAGCCAGCATTTATGTACAGTTTATAGTGTGTATGCTTGCTTATGCCAACATCAAAAGGGCCATTTCAGATTCAAAGAACACTGAGGTAAAGTCTAAAGAACAAAGTTTCCAAGCAGTTAGCTCCTGCTGCATAGGCATTAGCAAAAAAGAAAAAAGAAAAAAGAGAAGAAGAAATACAGATAAAGCATTCTTAATGCATCCAGGGTCAAAAGGAAGTACTTATTCACATAACACATAATTAAATTGTGGAACTCATGGCCACAGGATGTTGCGAAGGCCAAAAGGATAAATGAATTAAAAAAATAATTAGGCAAATAATTAGAAAAAAAAGATCCATTAAGGGCCATTAAGCACAAAGATGTGCATGCAGCCTTTGGCTGAGGAAATCTTGATGCCACAGATTGTCTGAAAATGAGAGAATATACTAAGAAAATGCTCTGTCACTAGCCTTTTATGAAACTCTTTTCCTAAGCACTTTTACTGTCTACTCTCCGAGGAGGATAGTGGCTACATCACTTAACTAGTACAGCTATTCTAATATCATTATGCACTAGCTTGATATGTGTACAGTCTAAATAACTCATGTGGCAAAAGAAGTTGTCTCATATGCTAAAATTTTAGTACCATAATAATATTAGTTTTCTTATTATTTTATAGGGAGAAACTTGTGTCTTATTTTCAAGGAGATTACCTTGCAATTTGCATATAACAATATTAAAAAAAAAGATAGTTCTTATAGAGAGGGAAGAAGTTATTTGAACCATGATACAGCTGCTGCTATAAAATTAGATATTTTACACTCAATTAGTTATAATTTCTGTTAGTATGATAGTAAGAAGTCCATGTAATACATTTCTGTTATAGTTGTATACTCTTTATATATATGTGTGTGTGTATGTATGAGTGCATGTGCAGAGACAGAAAGAGGGATTTATATGTATACAAATATGTAAATCTTGACAATAACATACTAAAACAGCTTCTCCTCCTCCTACTACTGTTTGGAATGATAATTTTTTTTATCATCATCACAGGAATCATACTGCATATTAATCGAAGCATGGAAATGTCAGTGACCAGATTGCTGAGGTATATGTATTTAGATTGCAATTAATTCCGTATCATCCATTTCTACAGTAAAAAGCCAAATCCATAGCTTTTTGTGTGCTCTTTTTGTTCTGAGCCAAGGAGGTAAGCACCAGGAAAGGATTCTGGGTACTTGGCCCATTAAGCTTTCTTCTCGGCATCTTTTATTGGGTACTTTCAAAGGCAGAATACTGACTGTATAATCTAACCTGATATTACTGTCCTTATGTTATTCATTCAGTGAAGATTTACATATCTTATTGCCCACCACATATCTACATTACTGTAACCATTCCTCCTTGCGCATAGTCCTCATGATTACAGAGGTTCCCATTTGCTCTTCTATTATTAAAATTTTAGTCTCTGGTTCAGTGGGTATTCAGGTTGGAGCCCCATTTTGCAACGCACTGGAAAATCATGGCTGGTGCCTGAGAGTGCTTACATTTGACAAAACGTGACAGATGGATCAGGCAGGCATATGGGATGCGAAGCTGGTAGTGAGAAAGGCTAATGGAGTGTCTGCAGTTGTTAAATGAACCAAATACTGTGCTTTGAACTTCAATGGCAGTGTATAAGCAAACCTGAATATTTTAAATAGGAGCAATCTAGTGCTGCATGATATCAACCTGCTTAACACTATTTGGATTTCTTTATTTCAGTAGTGCTCGGGCTTGACTTAAGCTGAGTTGCACATTTTAAGACTTTTACTTTCTACGGGGAGAAAATCTACATAAAAGAAAACAGTGCTACGCCAAAGATGTAACAGTGTTTCAACCCTGATCAGCCATAAAAGCTTTGGTGCAATCATGCTTGGATCGAGTCTAAGAAAGGATGAATTCCTTCTGGACTGAAAAGCCACATCACAAATTTAAAATACAAAACTGCTTTTTGTAGTAAGTGCCATTACCACTCCTGCATGGGGATAGCTTGTGCATTGCTAAGCATCTTCAAATGGACTCCAAATGCAGTCACCTTGCATTTCACAGATGCTAAATTCATTTATACTAGATGCTAAATCTATAGTAATTTGGCTAGTTTTATTAGCAGGTACTGATTTATAATGAAAAAAAAAAACAAACAAAAAACACAAAAACTCAAAATCACAGGGACTTGTTCTTCTCCTAACTTAGATTTTGCGTCTGTAACTTATCCTGCTGATGAATGATGAATGATGAACGTAGTCTGGGTGTAGGAATGGAGATGTCATATTTTCAATTACTTTCATATAAATTATTATATTCAATTAATCCTGATTTGTGGCACCAAAGATAGATGGAAATTATATTAAACCACTTATTGCTGCTTTTTTTTTTTTCTTTTTATCAACTCTATAGCACTAGAGAGGTAGCTGTAGCCACAGCTGGTGGCCTATTTAGTAATCAAACTCAAAAGGAGGATGAAGATACACTAACTTTGCTCGCTTCTTTTAAGATCATGTTAATCTGGGAATGCTCAGTGCCTCTCAGCAGATCGATTTTAGTTGTGTTACTCTTAGTTAGGAGGTAGGTATGAATTTAGTAGGACAAACATTACTGGAATGCTGTTACTATGTACTCATATAATACGAACTCTGCTTTCCAGAAATGTGTTTTCATCAGCTGTCAGCAGTATGACAACTCTTGTTACACACACTATGGAGGACTTCTTTTTTTCTTGATCCAGCTGCAGAGTGGATTTTCTTAGACTATTCTGCATAGCTAGTTGATTTGGGAAATATTTTTCTTTGTGGGTAAACTAATAAGAAAGAAGATACTTCAGTTAGAAAAGGATCCATGTTTGATTACACTTAGCTAAGCTGTTCTAGGTGCAAATTAGTGTAAGGTGACCTACGTGTTAGTGGTGTCCAAAGGGGGAATCCCTCCTAACTCCCCTCTGCCAGTCCCCAGTTGCACGCTCACGTATCCCAGGCACAGAAGACAAGTCCCCAGATCAACTGCCTGCCTTATAAAACTGGCCTAGCTGTCATGTGAAAGCTGACCCTCAGGTGGTGGTTTCCACAGTTTTTGGCATGTTTGGGAGTCGCTACTGAGATGGTCTTACCCGTGGCAATATCTGTAATTGCTACACGTAGAAGGCTGACCGACTGTCTCCTCTGATGTGGGAGCACAGGCAGCCGCACAAAATACTGGGATTGCTGGCTTACACTTGGCCTTATTTATGGCAGCCCTAAGTGCCAAGGTACGAAGACCTTGCCACCCCCTTGCTCTGACTCCTCATTGGACACACCATGTAGGAGCACGGCTGGGCTGATGTCCAGGGAGTCTTTGGTATGCGGTGCTCTATTTTTGCTTTGGAAATCTCCCCATATCCAACAGACTCAAGAAGGTAAGATCCTCATACTTCAAAACTATGAGTCAGATCGTTGTCTTGTATAGAGGGAAGGTCCATTTATTTCATACACTGGTAATATCTAGGCAGCTGAAGTACAGATCTATTTCAAAGTATTTGGTTAGCTGAAATTATTCAAGAAAACAGTTTTGAAAAACAATAGCATTCCAGTTGATCCACACCATCATAAAATTCCTTGGATCAGTTTTCTATAGAGAGATCTGCCTTATTCCTTTTTTATTATCTTACTGAATATGAAGAAAAAATTCCCAAAGAATTAATTTCCATCCTTGAAAGCATTCAACTGAAATAAAGGATTTTGCAAAGGTAGTATATATACACGGTATAAAAAATAAGCTGTTAAAAGTTTTCAAAGCAGTACTCAAGGTTCAAAAATCTTAAATACTTGAACCAGGAATCTCTTATTCCACTAATAGATATTTTTTTATCAAGGGTTAGCATGTGAGATGATAGCCAAAATAGCAAACAAAATTTCTACTATGAAAATATAAACCCCTATAAAATTGCCGTAATTTTCATAAGAAGAAAAATAATTTAAAGATATTAGAACATTTTCAGTTAGCGTACAACCACACAAAGTTGCTAAAAATATCTTGGAAGAAAACCAATTCCAAGAAGAATCAGAACTAAATACAAATCTAAAGTGTACTCCATTTTATTGTACTGTTGTTTAGTGTAACAACATCTCAGTTACACAAATAGCTACCTTTTTATCTCTCTCTCAAAAATTTCATTAACTATACCTCAGTACTGGCATCCAGCATGCTTGTAGTACACCTTCACTTCTGAGTTTTTTAGAACTTGAATTTTCCCATCTTTTTCTTAATTAAAGCTCATCAAAATATAGCTTAAATTCCATATGAGAGATTCTTTCTTTGAAAAATGTATCTTGAGTAAAAACCTTTACATTTTCATTGTAGTATTTCTTTTTAGTTGCCCAGTCCTGTCTTTGAGTGTGCCAAAACATTTTTAAGCATATTGCGCTTCAGTGCAGTTTTAGTCTAATAAAAATCTAGGACAGAAGATGGTTGTGCTACCTTTTCAAAGTAGATACTTGTGGAAGCGTTCACTCTATATCTCAAAGCAGAGAAATTGCAGGGAGACAGATGATGCCCAAATAAAAAAGTAACATAGTTTTTCATTTCATTAATTCCCTTGAGGATAAAGCATTTCAATGACTGAGATAGGCTAAGAAATGGAGGTCTAAAATATTTTACTGATTTACTTACATTTATAGATCAATTTTATACAAAGGTCTTTGTCCACTGACTGCTTCACTGAAACAAGTAAATGTTGGCTTTTTTTAGACTTTGATGCTCATCTTCAAATTAAATTGATTACCTATTTAATTCATTCATATCTTTTAAAATACTTTTTTGCTTTGCAGATGGAATTAAATTTAAAAAATCCTAAAGAAAATCTTTACAGAAGTTGCTTATAGCATCAGCAGTCACTAAGGAGATCTGTGGAAATCATATCATTCAAATGAAAGAAAAAGTTCTGTACTGCCTTTCTTTTTACGTATTTTTTTAAAAAATAAAAGAATGGATTCAACTTCTTAGTATTATATCAGAGCGCAATTCTATCAAAATTAATAGATATGCTACCTTATTCCAGGTATCATTTTCTGGGAGAAAAGAATTCTACACCTCTAATAGTATGAGGAAAGAAGAGGATTATATTCATAGTAATAAGAAGTGACTTTCTGGCATACATAGTTTCTATTCTCTTCAGCAGCATACCAGGTGAAAATAAATAGAGGATATATTAGTTATTGCTAACGAAGACCAAAGCAAAATCCAGATTTAAATTTGAAACATTTCAGATACATTAATGCAGGAATGTAAGCGATTAAGGAGCGTTTGATCCAAAGTATATGTTAACCATAGAAGGTTTTAACTCAGGTTTTGTAGTGGAATATATGGATTCATATGCTACATCTTAATTAGTTGAAGAGGTAAAAGTGAAAAGGCTGTTCCAGCACACTGGCTTCATTCAAGAACAGTGGAAAACAAGTAGTATGTTTCCGATGTGTCACAGGGTAAGAGAAAATAATTGTGAAATACACAGCAACACAGGTAACTCTACTGTGTTGTTATTTCTTTCCCAAGATTCAATTCCGGTGATACTTAGGATTTGTGCTGTTTGCATACTCTAGCTCTCATTGAGTTTTATGGAAATTTTACACATACAGGAATGTAGGGTCAAACTTTCTACTTAAAATTAACCTTGTAATAAAAATCTTAGTACTTTCTAATTTGCATCAATACAAATCAAAAACGTTTGTTCTGGAAAGTTATGTGTGTGTATCATTGAAATAATGAACATAATCACAGACCACGAACTATTCATCAAGTCTCCAGCTTTTCTGTATATCAGAAATAAACCATGAAAGTCTCAAAACTCAAGCAAAGCCAAGGACCTGGTTTGTGGTTATCTCATAAATCAGAAACAGAGTCCAGGTTCATAAACCTTTGGGGAAATTTCAGCCAAGTTTTGAGTGAATTTTGGAAAATTATAGTTTTTAATGAAAACTCTATGCAAATAATGGTTTTGACATTCTCATTTTTGGACACTTTTTAAATACTAATGTTGAAATAAAATTCAAGGAGCTCATAATAAAATAAAAGACTTACTGAACATCTTAAACTAATTTTCAAATACATATTTATACATACATACACACATATTTGGCAGATGCTCTGTATGCTGTTTCAATAGTGAAATGTTCAGAAGATTAGGTTTTTTCTCCCAGTACAAAGACTGAGAATAATGTTTAAGAAAGAGAAAAAGCATTTCTAACATTGATTTTTTTTTCATAAATAATTAAATTATTGCAGTGGGATGGGAGTAGACTGTTATTAAAAATATTTTGGACATTTTCAATATTTCATGACTTTTCCTAAAGGGACTAGGAAATGCATTCTTGCAGCTGAACCTATATGGGAAACTTTTCTCAGAAAAAGAATTAGGTTTCAAAATTTTTACAGGTCTACGTGGGGACAAAATTTAGAAACACGCAACCTAGTGTTCATGTGCCTTCATTCAGGAAGAGAAACAACTTGGGCATGGGCCTTTCACCTCCAGGAAAGTGTTGGGTTATTGGCTATATCTTTCTCTCAGCAATTTACAGGAAACTTTCCCAATTAAAATTTCCTGCATCTGACAAGTTCCCATTACAACCAAAGGAGTGACAATATAATCACTGAAAAGATTTAATGTAGCTTGATAGAGCTAGCTAGGCAATGGATAATGGCAGCGCATTGTTATTCACTAAAACATAAATCCCAACTTCAAGTACTTATTAATTGAAAATCTTTCTGACTTCATCTAATACGTTTTCAAATTAAAATCTCAAGAATGGTCTATCTTAAAAAAAAAAAAAGAAGCTCATTTCCTACCTTAAAAAAACCAAACAACCAAACCAAACAAACCCAAATCCCCCAAACACTTCAAATTAAGTAACAGTAGTGTTTTCCAGTAATAGTATTGATACATGTGTTCTCTCTCAGATAAACACTCCACAGTATATAGTAAGAATTATATGTTTACCCTAACAGAGGAATAGTCTTGGATTTCTTTAGGTCATCTTTCTCATAAAAAAGCTATTTCATTTGCCAATGCATTTATACTTGTCTTGTATCTCCTTATATTGGATGATTATGTATGTATGTGGGCCTGAATATCTTGTTTGTTTTCGCTTCTACGCAGCTCACACAAGGAGTGGCACTGTTGATACTCAACGAACCAGCCACTAAATTTGTCCTCCACAATGAGCCTGAGATCGATAACTAATTTTGAAAACTGATTAGTTTGCAGCAGGGAAGTAGACACAGTCCGAATCTTGCCAGAGGATATAATCAGCCAGTAAATAGCAATATTAGTGCTGTAGGTAATAGGCTGGGAACAGCAGAGGAATGGAGTATGGCCCAACCCTCTAAAATAAAGGCCTTGACACAAAGGCCAATTCAAATTCTCTTTTTTCTTTCAAGCCACATGACTTGTAAACTGAACTTTATATTTTATTTTTGTGTGTTGGAATAAGGCTTGTTTTTATCACATTCCATGCTTGGTGACTAAGGAGTGTTTGTTAATGCATCCTAATAAAGCTTGCAAGTACAGCCTTGGGTGATTATTAAAGAGCTACAGACATTTTTACAGATCTTTGCTGGTTGTGAACTCCAGATGTTTCCAACATGAAAAATGTTATGTTCTAACAGTTAATGTTGTATCACCAGCCATTCAGAAGATGTATCTTCTTATTATAGCTGGAATGTTGCTATGGTGATAATTGTAAAACTGTGACCTAGAAGGAAGAAAACAAATGTATTTGGCACAAAAGAGGGTAGGTAGTGTATCAATTAAGTCAATGAATGGGAAGATAACAAAAAGGTAATAGGAAATTAAAAAATTATGCACGAATCTTGGATACCATATGATATACTGTAATTAGCACTTCCTTTTATTTTCATGTGGAATGCATCCTCAGTTAGCTTTGTGGACAAATAGCACCCTGTCTACACACAGGTAGATGTCAGTACTGTCCAAAATTCCAATGCTTTTCCTTTTCCACAAAGCCCATACATAATAAGCATCCCCACCCAAGACTTGCTCATATATTTTTATTCCACTTTCAAAGAACCCATGAGTTTGTATGATTAGTGTTCTGTATTTTGTGTTTTGGTACTGAAGGCTGAAGTTGACCATGAAAGCAGATACAAATAACTATAGGTTTTGAACCATCAAGCCCTGATGAACTTAAAGGACCGGAATAGAAATAGACTTCATGCAAGTCTGGCCGTGGATTATTTGGGGAACATTCTATTCTTGGGATCACCATGATTGTGAATTTCTGATGCATCTAGCAGCGGTAAATCGGCTCAAGTTTTTCACGCAAGGAGTTGGGGCTTGAACCACGGAAGGACCCGACTCCTCTGCTGCCTCTGCTGGCAGTCTTCTCATCACCTTGAGCTAGTTTTTCTCTCTGTCTGCTCATCCATTTCATCATTTGTTCGATGGGAATAACAGCGCTGACCCTTTTTACAAAGACTTTTTTCAGATCGATGGATGAAGCATGCTGTTATTTTCTAAGCTCGTAAGCAGCCACATATGTGAAAAAAAGCAGTGACTCCCATTATAAGGGCAATGATCAAATATCCCATCTTAAGGCAACTACTATTGCTGCTGAAAACGGTTTCCAGCCCACAAGAAAAGAAAATTTCTGGTGTGTGCTAAAGACGCCACTATTATTCATCCCAATCAGCTTGATTAGACTAGAAACAAACAACAGGAAATCATCTATCTGTATGCACATCAGCCCCGTTTCAGGAGTCCTTGTCATTGGAAAAGAGAGTGAAGCCCTGTCACTTGTCCTTAAATGTATATTCTCCACAGTTCTTTCCTACATATCAGGAAAGGAAGGAAACAGAGTAGATTACATTTCTTATTAAATTTATGTGTTACAACAGCGTGCAATGTGCTTGGAAATAAATCACACAACAAAGGACAAAATTACAGAAAGAACTGGCACACTGTAAATCTCTTGATGTTTTCAGATAGACTGAATGTCTTTCTGCAAGTTATGCATTAGTCAAAACACTATTGAGATAAAGGCTTTCAAGTGATATTTTCAAGCCGCATTAGTTGTCCTGTAGTCCTGCACTTCACTCAGACTGGAAAGTAGCCAACAAGCATGGCTTGAAATCTGTTAGCTTATGTCTTGAGGGATTTTTTCCAGCTGTATTAAATAATTAAGACTGAGCTCCCCAACTCTCACCGCACTGCCTGCGTGCTGATCTGGGGCAGGAAAGGAAACAGAGGCATGGTGAGGTAAAGGGATTAATCCAAGGTCAGGTTGAAAGTTAAATGAAGGATTTAGGCATAGACGCTTGCTGCTTGATTATGTTGAAGTCAGAGAAAACAGTGAAGCCCTTTTATTTTAGCTTCAAAGAAATACAAGTGTTTTGCACATGGAAGTGCAACAGCATGCTATTGTGGAAGGTTTTACATCAAGGCAAACCACAGCTATGACTCAGACCAAAAAAAATCTCACAATAAACTTGTTCTAAACTTTGTTTCTCCACACGTATATACCTGGTTAAATAGACTTCGAATGAAGAATAAAAAAATCTAGGAAAGAAATAGAAAACACCGGCTGAAAAGGTAAAAATAAACAGAAGGAAAGCAAGCATAGCTGGAACAAACGTCTCCAGAGGCTTACATTGCCTAACAATTTGAATCAGATTGTGACTTTTCCTTTTTATAATTTTTTTCTTCTTCTTACTAGCTTAGCCAGTGCTAGTGACAGGCATGAAGAAAAACTGCATGAGGAAGACAAAGGTCAGGATAATGGTATTACTGTGCCAGTGCAAAGAACGCTTGACTAGATGGCAAAAACTAAAGGTCATTTAATAAATGTGTTTTTCATTTTCTCAATGGAAAAGCTAGAGAAATGTAAAGAATCTGCTGGAAATGTAAGCCAATAAGATTAATTTTATTTTTTTTTCATGATAACGAGGAAGAACTACTCAAGAATATTCTGTTTTGGCTGTGTTAGGCCAAAACATTCTACTGTTTTAAAAACAAAACACCCCAGAATATTTGTATTCAAGCAGTCCCTGCTAGAAAAAAGACAAACCCACTCAATAATCAAAATTATTTGCCTTGCTCCTCTAGATCTCTCATTCTGATTTCTCTCCTCATCACACGCTACAGCTGTTATTGAAGGTACCTTGTACAGTCTTTACACCTGCACCCAATGTATCAGCCCTTCCTTTCTGCACCTGGGTCTTCTGAGAAGGTTGGGGTAAGGTAACCTGTATGTGTGTACCTAGCAAGAGACTAATACTCACAAAATGCACAATTCAACAGATAAATTACAAGAAATTAAAGTGAATAACAACCTGCCAGTAAAGTGTGGGTGGACACATGATTCGTGAGGGCTAGAATATGCCAGCACCAATGGATGCTTCCTTTAGGTATTGTCCTTTGGGTGAAAATGCAACAGAAAAGAAACATACCACCAATTTCAAATTTCACTCTATGATAAATTCTTCTTAATAGTCCTTTTGACATTCTTGAATTCCCATTCAGGCCACCAGGTATACCTTTTATAGACAGCAGTTATAGCTTTTATAGACCCACAGAGGGGGAAAAAAAAAGGCATAACCAGGACAGTACAGTAAAACTCTGGGGTTTGTGGAGGGCAGCGGTGGTGAGGACTTACTGTAAGCCAATATCCTAACCTTATCTAGCTTTGTGATGTCCAAGGACAGCAGTCAGTTCTGGCTCACTCTGAGTAGAAATGAGTGTTTTGACAGCTAAAAGAACACAGAACAAAATGAAAGAGACTAGATGGCTAAAAAAGACAATAATGAACTGTTTCAAAAAGACTGCCTTCATTTCCCTGTAGAATTTTTTTTTATTTGCTACATTATGGAAGATGCAAATGTACCACTGTGGCACTGTAGCCAGATGTGCTGGGATGCCTATGTATTACTTTGAGTTGTCTGCACCAAGGAGGTATCTCCACTGTCATACAACAAAGCTTTACTACCTCAAAATCATTTCTATAGTAATGATACAAGCATTCAGATTGAATGATACTGTAACTACAAAGTTTTGTCCCTTTGGCACAGGACCCTTCTAAGGTAACTCAGCTCCCCCAGCCCCTCAGGCCTACTTCCCCCTTTTCTGGTCTGGCAACTCCCTTTCTTACTCTTCTTCCCAGTGCCTCTGCGTATTTACTATATACGACAAAATGATAGTCCAACCAATAGTTGGGTCGCAGATTTGCATCTCAGGTCCCTTCAAGTCAGCAGCTATGACTCAGCAATAGCTTTTTTTATTTGGTAAAGGACAGTTCCTTTGGAGACTCCAGACCAGAATCATAGGCAAAACCAAGCTGTCTTTTTTGTAACCCTGCGCTTCTCAGGGTGGGTTTGACTCCAGCAGACCCTGAAGCGCTTGCACGCAGGAGGCAGGAGTACTTGCAAATAAGAAGCGTGTACCCATGCATCCTCCAGGGACTGATGCTCCACAGAGTGTGTACACAGCAAGCAGCAAAAAATGTGCCTCAGTGTATCGAATACTCAGCGAGACTCTAGGACAAAAACGATTTATGTCACGATTATGGTGAAACAGAGTGGGAAGAAAAAGAGAGAAGCAGAATAAAATAGGCAAGAAAGGGAGAACAAAGGCACAGAGAGAGAAAAACAGAGTGACAGTAATGGGAGAAAAAAAGAACTGTTAAGCACACAAGCTAGCTAAGTGTAGGAGGAAGAATGAGAAAATCCTGTCGTTCTGGTTAAAAAAAAAATATAAAAGGGAAATGTGATGCTTAAACATGCAGTAAGCTCCTTTTATCCAGTATATAGGAAACAGTCAACCAATTAAAGTACACAAGTAGCCTCTGAAATATTTTAACTATTTTACACTTGAGAAAGCAGAAACAATGGGCTTATATGACTTGTTCAGGTCACATATTAAGTCAGCAGTGAGCCAGACGTGGCTCTCTGACCTACCTCCATGCAATACTTCTTCTCCAGGGGAAGTAAAAGACATGTTTCACTCCAACTTTTTCACTATATGCAGCACTTAGGGCCCCCTAAGGAACCATAAATTTTGGCAGTTCCTCATTTAAAGTTTGCATGCAAGTAGATTTAAACAGTTTGCAAATAAAGCAACTACCCTCGGTTTCGTGGTCAGGAAAACCGCATCACATCTCACTTTTTCTATGGCTCGACATTCAATGCACTCAGGTCTTTGACATTATATAAGTAGCGCAAGGAGTAAAGCTAACAAATTTCCTAGTGTTACCTTCAAAACAAGCTATGTGTAAGGCAAAACTTTGATAATTACAAGTAAAGAGGCCAACGTAGTATCCAATTCCCAATAAACACACAAATTAGCTTCCTCTCAAGGTTCATCCACTCAATTCCTTGATTTTTATCAGTCAATTACATGGCTTGTCAGAAGAATGTAACATAGTCAATCCACATATGTGCTATGTGTTATGTACTGTCAGAACTTACTGATGCACGGTCTTGGCAGGACTGACAGTTATTATTAAACATCAGCTGGCAGAGGCAAATTGCACCAATTTTAGTCAACTAGTAATGAACTGTAAAATTGGTAAAAACTGTAGAACGAAAACAATCTGCCACCACACAGATTAAAATAGCGATAACAACCCAATGGAATACTGTGTTGCATTTGCTGAAAAACCCAGCAGAGGAAAAAAACCTGTGCTCATTGAAAGAGAAGGCATCGGTACATAGGAATTATAAGGTATATGGTATATTTATCCTTAGTACCTGGGAAGCGAAGGCAAACTTTGCAACTATGCGTTGGAAATGGGCTAAATGTCAGTACAAGTGAGTTCTTTAAGATGTCACATTACATACATTATACAGAACAAAATGACCACAACAAAGCAGCAATCCCAGATTTGACCTTCTAGCCCCCAAATGTCAATGCCTTACAGAAAACTTATATCCCATCTGACAGAACTGGGTGACCTTGACCCAGAGGAATAAGAGATATTGGATTAGCTAGGCATATGAGCACAAACTTTCTGCTTTTTTTGAGAGCTTACAAATGACTGAAGGAGACAATAAGTAGTTTCCTGAAGCTGCACAACCAGATTCTCTAGCTTGTTAAGGCTGCTTTGCGCTAATGTCAGTTGAGCAGCACACCCTCTGCAAAAGAATTCTGTGGTTTCCTTAAGTTTTCTGTAATGGCTTTTCCTGCCAGTGAAACCAGACCCTGCACTGTTTGACCTTGAGTGAATTATTTGACCATGATTTGTGTGCAACTTAAACATAACCTAAGAACTACACATAACACTGAAAATGTGTATGACCCAGGGATTTAGCCAGTGGACTAGGCTTACATGATATTTTGGCGTGCAGAAGGAATGGACATGCGCTTTTGATAGGCATTGCAAAGGTACAAATAAATTTGACTTTTGTAAAGGTATACGTTATAATTCTATAAGTACGTCCCAATACCCAGTCAAAAGTTGAGCCCAAATATTTCAAAATTACCAGCATAGTTTATTACTGTATCCTACCTAAGATTTTCTGAAGTGATAAGGGACTTAAACAACAAAAAAGTATCAGCAGCTTGGAAGATTCCTTTTATGAACTGTTTTTTTTTAAATAAAAATATCACGCACTGTTATAGACTATTCCTTGATCCTTTTTTTCGGAGTATATCAGTTTTTTGGTAAAGCCGGGAAGCTTGCTATTCACTTGCAGCCACAGTAGTAAGTAATAGTGAGAACACAAGACAAAATGATTGAAGTTTCTAACTGTAAACACAGGTTTTTTCCAACTAGAGAGTGGTGCTTCTTTTGCTGGAGATGCTGCTAAAGCTTCTGCCACAGATAGTGATGAGTGGTGTGCAATGTCAACTTGAGATAAGGAGGTTACAACATTGTGCAAAGGAATACCCTGAACATTGATCCCATGACACCAAAGCAGCACTTAACAGTACAGACCTTCCTGACTTCCTGGGAAATTTCTGACTAAATAACTGGGAATCGCATTAATAAGTTATTGACAGAAAGTGTAAAAAAAATAAAAAGAAAAGAAAAGAAGCCTGAAGCGAGGCTTACTGTTTACATTTTCATTTCTACCTCTGTTAGAGATAGTTCGGATACAGGATTTGCTCTTTAGTGTAGAGTAGCAATGGAAAAAGTTACTTATTACTCTGGTCTTCTGGTCTTTGTACAGTTAGATTTAAAAAAAAAAAAAAGTTTCTGCCAAATCTGTAGTCTTGTCAGCACATTAGAACCAACTTTATCTATGCCTATGGGAGAAACTTCTATTTTCCATCCTTTCTGTGCACCAGTCAATATATAATTGGGATACATCTACTCAGTCACTTTTGTGCATTAGTATAGCTATAGCTATTTTAAAGCTATTATTAGCAATGAAACTGCCGGACCATGGAACTGGGAACAGGCTGCAGAACTCCCCCAAGGATCAAGAATATGCAGCTCTGTAGTGACTCAGCTTCCAGGTGTACTGGTGTGTTGAACTTTGTTTAACAAACACTGTAAAGACTCAGTTCACACATTAGTTTTCAAACTAATTTATGCTTTCCTTTCATACTGTTTGTGGCTCTTATTTTGGTGGTGATTGTTGCTTTTTCTTCCTACTCCATAACCTGGTATACCAAAACCAAATCACCTCCTCTTCTTGTAATTGTAAGGCACTAATAGGGGAGAAGGCGGCACGACCTCTGCTCGGGCCCTATGCTAAAAGGACCTCTTAGATGAGACCCCTGCTAGCATCAGGGGCCTCCCTCCCTCATGTGCTCCAAGGAATTGATTGCGGCTGAACAGCACCTACACAAAATTAAGTCTTGTGTATCAAAGACTAAAGAAGTTAAGATGACTGGCCGTGGCCACTGCTGTGGAATCTACTTTGCGTCTGTAAGAGACACTTTTCTTGAGGGTTTAACCTGTGCACACGTCAGACCTTCAGATATGTCCCCTTGAACTACCTAATTATAGCTGTATAATGACCTTGGGAACAAGTTGTTCCCTGGATTGAAAATATTATATGACTGGAGGCAAATAATAACTTCCTGCAGTAAAAGAAACAGGTACATTTTAAGTATGGCATGGGTGAAGACCTTAGTAAGCTGCACAGACTGTGGAAATTTCCTGAAAATTAAATACTGTATATTGTTAAAGTTGAAATCTTATCATGGTTCTTTATCATGTAAATAGCCATTTGCTCTTTTAGCCAAAATTTTCATATTTTTGAGGATTATTTCAGCAATTTACATGTAAAGATACAGACTATACGATAGACCTACAATTACACAAGTGAACTGTGGAGTGATATAGAAAAGTTTAAGATCAGTCTTCATTAAGGATCAGTCATGGTTTCAATGTAAATGCTTTCTTTACAGTCGGAATCTTTTTGAAAAAAAAAAAAAACCAAACAAAAAACCCAACAAACAACCAACCTACCTTCCTTGGAATTCACATTGGTTTTAGGCATCAGTTTGTCTAAATTACAGAGCTTCTGGTCTTGGATCCATTAATTCATGAATAGTACGGCCTTGTTTGTGAGCATTTGAGTAACAATGTACCCTGTTAAAAGGAGAATTTGTATAAGATTTGCCTGAAAGTTTGTGAGACCAGAAAAGACATGCTTTCTGTTCCCTTGTTCTTTTGTTTGCTTCACCATCTGAATTTGAATTGTTTCAAATCAGTTTCAGCATGAGCACATTTTTGTTGTTATTCCTCTGTTTGGAATACTTATGTGATTCCTTACTGTGTAGTATTTAATGGCTAATATGAAAAAACAATTTTAGCCTTGAAAACTGTCCATTGCAGTCAAACAGCAGTTAGCTGCCTAAATATCTAGGTCAGTTGGTTTTGGAAAACTTAGACTTCAGATGCATATATCCAGAAAATATCTGCTCCTTCTCAATTTAATCTCAAAATGCTCTCCTCCTTGCTTCTAGTTTCACTTTTTGCATTCCATACGTGGTCTAATCTAGAGCAGATGCAACAGCTGACCAAAAAAATTCACATATAAACCTCATTATAACCACGAAACTTCTACAGTGAAAATTCATAGCATTTTGGTGACATGCATAAACATATCAAGGGCTGGCTTTATGGGAAAAACACACATTAACTTACCTCTTTCTCTTGGAAAGAATTGTAACTCTCGTGTCTTAATAAAAGAGCATGTGGGAGTGACTGGGGGTGGAGGGGAGGTGATTTCCTCCATTCTGTGAGAGTCTGATGATTATTTGTGTATGATTTTAACAGAGTAGGATGAGGGTTAGGAATCGTTTAACTTTCTGAACCACCTTTCTACTCCTTGCTTGCATGCATGAGTATGTCGGTGCCTGTCACTAATGTTAAGAATAAAGCGATGCGGTAGCAGGGAGAAAGCTTGAGACTGTGCATCACTTGTGTAGCCTTCCAGCTCTGGTGAAGGCACCTGACAGACTGGCGTTACCATTCTCCCTTTTAGGTTCAGTGTCTCTCACCACGTAGCCCCAAGCCAGCTCGCTCTGAGTATGCTGATTTGGGCACCATAGGGCTCCCTCTGGCTGTTCATTCCGAGTTTCATTTTTCAAGTGTGAAGGTACCTAAATATTGGGTAAGCAGAAGGCATGCCTTTGTAGATCTGAAGACAATTCAGACTACATTTCTGTAAGCACCCTTGGTGCATTCTGGGGGCAGGTACCTAAATTTGAGTAGCACAGGGCTTAAACACTAGGTGGCTAAGTAATTGTTGCACCTGACCCTAAACACCTTTGATGTATTTATCATCACAACAGCTCCAAGAGGTAGGTCAGTGCCCTAACGGCTGGACGGCCTTACCACTTCCTCATCCAGCTAATGGCATTTCTAAAATTGTCTGTGGGCCTCGTAATATAAATACCAGACCTTAACAATAACACGGAAATTCAACCATCAGTACCGTGCACAGTAACTGCATAGGATTTGCTCAGCATATCAGTAAGACAGTAAGTATGATTTGGGCAAAGTATATATATTTTTTTAAGATGTCTTGGGTTATGTAGGAAGTTACATTTCAACAGAACTCCTTTTATAAAGAAGAAATAATAATTTTCAAACACCACCCTGCTGGAATTTATGACATTATCAACAAAATACTAAACAAAAAAATTATGCCAGTTACCCCTAACTTCATTGGCCTTCTTTGGGTAAAAAATTATTTCCTGGCCATTGCCATGGCTGTCTGGGGTACCGTCATGTCAACCTGCCTTTTTTACCTTGTGGAAGTAAAAGGCAAAGTCCTTGTGACTGAAGTACTTATCACCAATGAAACTGTAAATCGAAGGATTAAGAGTAGTGAAGAATACAATAAGTAGGCATGTCATTCTTTCACAGCATTTGCAACAGGAAAAATGTCACATCTAATCAACTTTGCTTTCCAGTCATTTTTCAGTGTAAATTTTGGGAGTAGGCCAAGTCATAAAAGTTAGCCATATTCAACTCAAAGTACACCTGTAAACTTGAGGATATTGGGATTTATTGGTCTGGTTCAAGCTCACTTATAAACCTAAGTGCAGCCTGAAGTGAGTTTAGATATTACAATATTTTACAGATTCTTATAATAGATATGACCAAATTACTTATTTTCAAAGTTGGCCTCAAGCAAAAGAGCTCCTTTGGGTCCCACACCTGTCTGAGGGCCAGGCTTTGCTCAGACCAACAGTTTCACCCTGACTTCCACTGACTTAAAACAATGCATTCTTCTTGTGTATTGGAAACAAAATGCTCCAAGATAAAATTTACCACCCTGTATAACTCTCCTTTTCACTTGGGGATATTTTTATCATGCTGCTTCTTGAGTTTATTTCTAAGGTTAAGTTAGAAAGCTGTGAAAATAAATATTTTCAGTAGAAATATTATTCTAATCTCAAATACAGTGGCACAATTGAAACTGCTGTAATACAATAACATTTTTGTGATAAAACTGGCTTGTAGATCTACATAACTCTGACACTTAATGATTTCTGATGTCTGGAAGGTATTAGACTGTGGTTGTAATAATCTCTATAATTGTAACAGTTCATGCTAGCTAGACTGCACATCTATTCTTCATCTGTCCTTAAACTAATTTGTTCTACATATGAATATATCACACTCATCAATTTCAAGTGCCATCCTTTGGCTATGCAGGTCATTAAGGAGTATACATTATGCATGAGTCAAACACACCAAACTTACACAAATGCTTTTTAGCAATGTGCAAAATAGCTGCTTTCTGTTAGAGTTTTAAAGTTATTATTCTAATCGAAACCCAAGTCACAGCTACAACTAACCAGCAATCAATTACTTCTCTCCATACGTAATGCTTTGGATGATGAGAGTTATACTGCGGCTCTGTGCTGAATTCTAAAAATATCGATGCACACTTTAAAAAAACAAAAACCTTGAAAATCAGGGGATAATAAGTTTTCCCACTCATTACTGCCCATAAAGTTTTCATTGCAATTAAGGCAGTGCCGGGCTCTTAAAATTCTTTTCCTGGAAGAGAAATTCCACTCTATAATGCAGCTCTCTATGCAGAGAGCATCCATTACAACAAGATCCTTTTGTCACAGGTCCGATAAGGAAACTCTAAGGTAACGACTACTTGTGGGACACGAGTCCTGTCTGAAGACTTGAGACTGTACTTGGCAAAAACTTTCCAGAAAGAGACTGAGGAGACCAAGTAGCACTGTGCAGAGGGCCCATAGTCTTAATCTGTACCAAGAGGGTTTCTCAGATAGCACCATCATTGGATCACTGTCTGATTGATATCTTGTAGCTGTCAGGAAATCAAATGCCCCCCTCAGTTATATTCCCAGCAGATGGACGGTTAACACCAAAGTAACACAAACAACACAGAAATGTCAGTCCTCTGGGGAGCCTCAGAGCCTAACGGGAATGTAAAATGAACCCCTTCATTTTCTGACTGCTTGGTCAGGGTCCCTTGAAAAATTTAAATGCAGTTTTGCCCAAGCTTCCTTTGTTCTGGATCAGATTTGTGTTCACTTGTAAGATACATTCCTTCTTCCAGACTGAATGTGTAGATGAACAACCAGAACTATCCACATAATGCTTATCCCATGAAACAGAGAAATGAAACTTGACTTTCCTCAGCATCTTTCTGAGCTGTGCATGCTCAAAGGTACTGAGGAGGAGGATGCATGTAGAAGAAGATAAAGAAGTAAACCGTTTCCTGCTAGTACAAGAGGAGTGTCTCTTTGGGGGCAACATCTCCAGGACTGATTAAGTGCCAATCACTTCATTCCCACAGTTAGGTACAAAGAGCAAAACCAAGCCCTCAGTAAATTAAAAAGGTTGACAGCACAGAATTCATTTTGCACGTAGAAGCTGTTAAAAGAAAGAGAGAAATAGAAGATGACTGTATACGTGTATGCATTTACATGGGAGAGGGGAGGTTGTGCATAGGATGAGACAAGCACACCTCTTACTCTTTCGGGCAGGTAGTATATATTTTATTTTTTCAGTGTTTTACAATCACACTGGACAAACACCTGAGGAAAGCTGTTAATAATGTTCTGTCACTGTGACTAAGATTTAAAAGAAACCCCAGACATTACTACAAAATCCCCTTAAAAATTGTGTCAAAAGTCAGTTGCCAAAATATATATACTTCGTATTTTTCTCAGCAAATATATGTTTTGTCATTGTATATACCTCTGGGTAGGATACTAAGGCAACGAATCATATAGATATCATAAATACTTGCCTCCATATATTGGCATGTATATAATCTTCATTTCTTTGAGTGCTACCTTAATACTGCCATTGTATTAGTTTCAGGGTGGTGGTGTGTTTTTTTTTTTTAACCTCAGAAAACAGAAAGAAAGAAAGAAACAAACTAAAATGTATCTAATGAATTGTTAAGTACCAATCAGATAATTTTCACCAAATTTATCATGTCATAATTATCACTGAAAAGTTAGTCTTTGAGTCTCTAATTCAATGGCATGATCAGTACACTTCCCCATCAAACACATGAGAAGAGATATGGAGAACCAGGGATCTGGGAAAACAAGTTGGAAACACAATCATTTTACTTTCCTTCTTTTGCACAGGTGCCAAGTTATCCCTAGAGAATAAGAAACAACTAAGAAATTACTATCCATCCTCCTAATAATGAAGTTATTTGAAGAGTGGAGGAGACCTTTTTCTCCCTAGAAAAACAGTAAGTTAAAAGTGGAAGATCCTCAGGCTTTACTTAATGGCATTGGTTCATATAAACTTTGATAGTTAATAACAACTACAGAACTTTCCCAAGTATTTCTGTTAGATAAAAGGAGGGGGTAAGTTTTTGATGACAAGCTCTGTTGGAAATGGAAGATAAATTTGGGTATTTGCAGGCACTATGTTCTTTCTGGGCAGACACTTGATGTTTTTCTTATGAAAAAAAATGGATTAGGTTCCTTGGCTGAGATTTCTTGGGATTCATTTTACTTTTACGAAGGTGGTATCAGCTCTGATTTAATACAGCGTAAGTGAACGTATTAAAACTACATTTACGTTATTTTCTTCATCGTTACCTGTCCCAGCCAATTTCACATTTATTTGCTAATTTGGAAACAGAAACTGCATATCAAAAGAAGGCTGGAGGAAATAATGAAGGCTGCAAATGTTTGCTGTTTCAGTAGTTACTATTTTGATTTCTGAAATAGAGGGAAATTGTCACTATTAACAAACAGTGGAAGGAATTATAGGAGTAAAGAAAAATGAAAGATAAACAGAGCTAGGCTTGTTCTTTGAAAGGTAGATACATGTGCACATGCTAAGTAGAAAACCTTTCCCAATAAGAAGTGAAGCATGTTGCAAAACTGACATCAGAACCAGAAGCTTGACTTTCCTGCTTGAGAAGTGATGTTTGCTATTGAGGATTTGTGACATAGTCAAAATGTAGTTAGTGCAAGACTTTTGTCCCATAATAATGGTCTGATTTAGAGGCTGATGAACATGTTTTGAAATACAGGAAGGTCAAACCATCCATTGCTTTCTAATTTACCTGTTCTTCACAGCAACAAGTGGTAGCAAATTTACTTCAGAATGGATGTTCTTTTCTTCAATATCTGATTAAATAACCCAATGCACTCCACCAAAAGAAAAAAACGAAACCAAAACCCCAAACCAACCACATTTTTAAGCTAAGTGAGTAACACAAAGCTTAAAGAAAACCTCAGCTATTTCCAAACCTTTCAATGTCATCCCAGGTCTGAGCAAAAACTGATTTGAGCAAATATTTTAAGATTGAAAATGGCCTATATTAGTCCACTATAGAATAGACTGCTATGATTTGTTTTCAGTGTTCATGTGGGATGTATTTGGTTTGGAAAAAGGTCCCTCAAGCTGAAAGATATGTTTCGTGATGTCATGATACTGTTAATGTGCCATAAAAATGATTTAGCAGTTGGGATCAATGTACTGCATTCTAACAAGAGAATAAAATAGCCCCTATGGTATCCCATCCTTATGATAGGGTTCTATTAAGAAAATGGGAAAAAAACCCTCATTTTTGTTCATATATAAACTATTTGGATTCTATATATATAAAAAAGATATATTTCAGCAGGCTAGTACATTTTAATGGCCTAGAAAAGATCAATGTAGTGCCACAACCCTCGTGGTTTTGAATTGGCTAGACACTAGCACAGTGTTTCTAGAGTGTATATGAATACTGTACGTGAATATGTGAGGTACGGTTATCTGGGTGCCACAATAGATTTTTAGACTTTTACCTGCAGAAAGGTTAAAAAACTAAAGGAAACACAAAAAGTGCATGCATGCAAGAATAAGTGTTATCTACTGAGCAAAAGGGACAATTTCAGAATATTTGAGAGCAAAGCTAGTAGTTCTAACAGTATAGATTCATAAGAAATAATTCAAACCAAACGTCCAGTGAAGTGTTAGTAACATAACAGCATCAATGCCTTTTCTGTATGATCTTATTTTTAAGATATTTTCAAAGATTTTTTTTTAATAAAGGAAATGCTTAAAGTCTTTCTGTTCAGTAACAGCCTTTCTTTGCCCACTCATGTCAGCTATTTTCGACTTGAGTATCATGCTTTTCAGAAACTCCCTTCTCCTCTCCGAAGAAATAAAGAGCTTATTTCAGATGCTGGAGTACATTAAGATATCACATACGGTCTCAGGTTTCCAGAAACTTATTGCAACACACTCAGGTCAAGCTGGGATGTAATGCTTCTGCTTTGCCTTTTCCATTATTCCAGCCCCTTATTGACCAGGTAAGCTGCAAAATAAAACTCAGGTGTGAATTCAGTCACACGTACGTGGGTGCTAATCACTGGCATCCCTGGACAGTCTACTATTTATTTATTATATACAGGTTTGAGATTTGGCTTAGAAACAAAATTAGCAAAGAAGGCTAAATGAAGCAATTCTGGGTGTGTCTAAGTTAGTCTCAAATCTCTAAGTCTACGCTTTGCCAATGTAGAACAATTTACACTCTTTCATTCCAAATATCTGGGACATTTTTTCAGGAAGCTCATTTTCACAAAAGAAATACCCGTTAACCTAAGCAATTGGCATTTCCTTGGAAACTGGAAATTTCCAAGTGCATCCAATATCTCCAAAAAATAACAAGGATGAAAGAACCATGAAAACAGTTATGCACAGAAAATTAAAGGACAGAAACTGAATGATACAAAAAATATACTAAAAAATACTTAAGAAATCTTCAGTGTAATCTTTGGTCTCATTTTTAATGTATGGTAGTTCCATTTTCTAAGGAAATACTGTTTCTAATATGTTTTCCAATGACGTCTACAGGATATTTATCTTTAACTGTATCTTTAGATGCGTATATGCATAGACTGAGTTTAGGAAACAAGAAATACAAGGCTTTAATTTGATCATTCATCTGTTCCATGTGTGTGAAAAATTATAGGTTGACAACTGGGAAAAGATCACATTGATTATAAAACCCAGCCACCTGCACAGTCAAAATTCAGTGACTCCTTGTGTCGTATTTGCTGTAGAAAATTACACTTATTCCTAAGAAAAGCATGCCTGAAACAAATAAAACACCATTTCCCTCAGAGTTCCTAATCCAACATCTGTGACAAATACGTGGACAACTTTCAAAGCACTTAAATTATTGCTATTCACGTTTACATATCCTTTCTTCACACTTTTCTATTGGAAATGCGTATGATAACATGTTTTTAGCTGTAGGGTAATTTTACCCCGAAATAGTTTTTCATCCCTTTTTTCCCTCTATCTGATAATTTTCATTCTCTTTGGGGATGCCAGTCAGTCACCACTGCCATCAAGACCCAACCAGACCAACTGAAACTGAGTTTTACGTTTCTGGGAGTTAACGTCTGCTGATAGGTATGCAACTCATTCTCCAGAAATCATATGCCAGACATGCCGGGAATCCCCACTTGTTCATTTTGCCCCGAGCAGCTCTCTGATCAGGCTGGTGCGGGGTGGAAATGGGTAGGATTGGTAGAAGCAGCAGCAGCAACAACGCACAGGTTGCTGGAGGCTCCTTGCCAAGTACATGAATTTGGTGGCCCTCTGGCAAACTCCCCATCGGGACAGGGATGGCAGGCTGCTTGTGGCCCCAAAGTAATGCTACCCATAGGAGATAACACAGGACTGAAGCCCTGACTGGGGTATTGGGAGGTAATTAGCAATACACGGGGAACACGACTGATGAGCTGAAGGACCCAGGTAGCCTCTTTGTGCTGCCTGTCCATGAGTACGGGAAGAGGGGCCCGGGCAGTGCACTCATGTCTTTTTAGGGTTCACACAAATGTAGAGGGGACTGAGAAAAAGGTAGCTCTGTCAGCACCTGTCCAAAATATATCCACTATCAATGATTATAGTTGGTCCAAGTTGTAAAAGGAAATGTATATGCTATATACCTCTGTTCTTCCCTGACAACTTACTTTTAGTAAAGACTTTTTCCAGCCTCTTTCAACTCAACACCCAGTGCATATTTACTGCCTGTGAGGAGTGACTAACCTCCCCCAGATCCCTTTTTAAAATGAAAATCAAAAACTATTGAAAATTGAAGCAGATTTTAAGAAACCTAGATGCCTAGGAAGCTTCCATTAGTTTCTTCAAATTGCTCCCCCATTACCACAGTGCGGAGCGGAAACATGGAAAAGTCATTGCCGTTGCACTCTGAAGGGCTCCTATTTCTTTGGCTCCCACAAGATTACTTATAGAAAGAATATACCAGAACTGTAATACAATAAGCTATAATGTGAAACAACTGTAAGCACTTGAAGACTTTTAATACAGATGACACACTGGTCTTTTAAAGAATTAAACTGTAATTTATAGAAGAAACTGTCAGATACACAGGACCTAAATGGCATTGAGGACACAGCTTGCTTGCTTACTTGTAGGGATATCAATCAATTTATTAAGAATTAATCTCCACCCCAGTGTTCGCCTAAAATTGCCTAATGTTTTGGCAAGCTACTTGAAAGGGTTCAGGAAGAATTTATAAGGGCAGCTTGGAAACAGGATTTTTTTTTTTTCTGGCTCAACAAAGGGGATACTGTTTCCCCTCTGAACGTATCTCTGTTATAGTTTAACACAGTAATGGATAGGTTTGCCAAAAATCACAGTTTTTAATGGCCTTCAGCAAAACAGTAGATTTGTCTCTGCCTTCATACTGTGTCCTGCATTTATGCTGTTAGAACTGCTCTTAATCTGCCTGGAAGTATCAAATGCTCTTGGCCTTGAGAACACAAACTTGTGCGCACACTAAAAAGTACAGTTTGTAGAATAACCACATTTTTCCATGCATGCAGAAGAGTAGGCAGGACTGAAACTAAAGGATCTAATTTCGAGTATTTTCCAGCTCTTGACATAAAAATGGCAAGAAGGCCTGGGCAAATTTAAAATGTGGTATTCATATTCCCTCCATAAAATGTGCTAAAATTGCTTGAATGATGTCACTTGAGCAACACATCCAAGCTACAGATATTTTTGAACTCTGAGAACACTTAATGCTTGGCACTGACCACAGATATGTAGGGTGTGCGAGGCTGCACACATAAAATCAGCTTATAGCTATCTCAAGCCATTAGTAAACAATGCATGGCTTTGACTACAAACAGCAGAAAGTGATATCACACGTTACACAAAGTTACTGCAACTTTCTGGTTTCTGGTTTTCAAACATTTCACTTTGACGAAAGCAATCAATAAAACATCAAAGTGGTATTTGGAAAACATGAACCCTTACTTGTTTGGCATTAAGTTCAAGGAAAAATTAAACAGATAGTGATTATCAATGATCTATCAGTTCTAACTTTTCTTTTTCTTTCTCTCTCTCTCACGCGCACACACACAGACACACACACACACAGAGGTCCATTTTAGAGTATTACAGGAATAGACTTACTAGAAACAGCTTATTTTGGACTCCACTCATGAGAAAGCTGGTTGGTATGGAACATGAATTTTGTCTCTGTTTTGTAAAAAATCTCAGGGGGAAAGGAGCTTGGCCATTTGCTCAGCCAGCTTCATTGTTTTTCACTCCAGTGACGATGTCCTCTAACACACGAAATGGAAATGGAGGACTTTCTAAAAAAAAAAACCTGAAAAATTTGCAGCAGTTGGAATTCCTTCTTCCTTTCATCTTCTGTTAAATCAGTGGCATTCTGCCACTAATTCCACTTTCGGAATTTTTGTTTACTAAAACAGGTGGGGTTTTTGAGGGGTTTATATTTTATTTTATTTTGTTTTATTTTATTTTATTTTATTTTATTTTATTAAAAAATATTTTCCTATTTCCCTCTCTTCTCTCCTAAAATCTGTCGCCCAAGTGGCTAGTCCACTGCCTCCAGATGGACTGTTTGCAAGGTTAGGAACTTATACTTTGAAGCAGGATTTTTAGGGTCATGCCAAAACTTCTGAAGAGGAAGACTGTTTTATATCCATGATTATCTTAAACAATGGAACATCTTTTACATTATCCGTTTAAATCCTACAGCTGTCACTTTACTTAAATAGCTATTACATTCACCATGTCTTAATGCTAAATGAATAAAATGCACTTCAAAAGTACTGTTATTTATAGGAGAAAACAAATTGACTGCTTAGTTACATAAGGCTAGACAGATAAGATTGACCTACTGTAAAACAAATCTGCCACTGTTTCTGACTAAAGAAATATAAGGCCACAACAACTGTGAAATCCTACCTAACAACAGTTTTATTCTAATGTCAATAAAATCAGAATTGCTTTTTTTCTTTGACAGTGTGTTTCAACGAACCCATTTTTGTGAAAAACAGTTCTTCTAGGTTGTTCTAAATTCAAGAGCAAGCAAAGGATTTTAAAGGTGAAGCTGTGCCCTTGAAGAGAAGTGCACACTCTCTATTCCCTGTTTTTTCTACCTTATTAATGCAGAACTTTGCATGAAAAAAGTGGCAGTAATTAGCCTTGACATGGACCAGCGCCAGGCTTTTCTATCAAGTTTCTTTCCTGTTTATGTTTGAATTACTCAGGGGCTGCCCCTCTGCGCCCTTTGGTCTCAACAAATGTGTTTTTTTCCCTTACTCTCATGGTACAAAGAATGTAATCTTAGTTGACTGGAGTCTGCTGAACATCATATTATTTCCTTGACTCAGTTGAAGATTCACAAGCTGGAGTGGGGAAAAATGCTTCCGCCAAATATAGGCTGCAACAGTAAGAGGATTTGCACTTCGGAGAAGTGTTGCTTTGCCTGAAAGGCTTTTTCTCTGCATTGTTCTAAAATTTTGTCTGAAAGAATCAGTATAGATAGAAGTTGGATGATGAGGCTTCCAGTTAGCGGTTCTTTCCCTCTGCAAATTTGACACATAAGGGAAGGCTAATCCTGGGTGAGAACCACAGTCCACCTAGTCTACTGTCTTACTTACACCTCCTACCAGATGTTTATGCCCAGACACATGAGTTTTACCTTTTTCACTATAACCAAAAACTTTGCTATAAGTACACATCTAATTAAAAAACAACAGGCTGTGCACAGAACATTTGATACAGGAAGAATATGGTGTTATTTTAGTAAAGGAAGTTATTAACTTTTGTATCTGTGACTACTCAGTGCCATTTGAGTTGTTACTGGGTTTCACCTGATGCATAAAAATTATGATCATAATATAAAGGAAAGCACAAGGAAATGAAACCCTCTGTAAGTATTATTTTCAATCATAGAAACTGCAGGTGAATTACTTTTCCTAAGCAGCTATAACAATGTACTTCAAGGTAAGTGGTCATACCCGAAGGTTACAAGACACCCTTCCCCAGAAAAGGAACTCATAATATCCATAGGGATCGTGATGGCAATAACTGGAAACACTTTAGGAAACGAGATACCTCATTTTTTAGGTTATTTCTAAACATAAGCCCAAAAGGGAATTCTGAAATCCAAGCTCTCCCTTCTTCATTTTTGCACTGGACATTTTCTACCTATAAAGTGATTTGCTTTTCCAAGAACGCAGACCTAGCAGGTTATCAAATTATGCATGTAATGCATAAAAAATTACTTCTTCAAATATCAGATTTTTCACAAGACAGAATTGTTTCTGAAAATGTATAAAGATAGCTAGTTTTCTTGAAATGTTTACAATGTCACAAAACCCCCTGAATCTCCTTGAAATGTCATTAGGAACTATTAATTCTTTCATTTTTTTGTCAGGATTTGGCTTGCCCAGGTCATGATGTTTAACTTTGGAAGCTCTTCCCTGAAATATTTTTAAAATTTGGGCCTGGCCTAAAAATCAACAAAAAGTGAAGCCAGGGAGAAAGGAATTATGTGTATGATACTGTTTCAACAACTCTTTATCCACATTGAGGTGTAAATACATCTAAATCTCAACAAAGGCTCCTGAAATATGACATAAACATGAATGTATATTTATACCTAAGTGACGTTTTTAGTGCAACCACAAGCTGTTGGTGTGGCAGTGGTCTCACGTTTATTTTGTTCCTGATGTAGTTGACTGAGATTTAGTCATGGGATACAGAAAGGGCACAAGTTGAGACATCCTGCAACTTTTCTGGTTAGGTATAATCCTAAATACATTTTGATTGGATGACCTAATTGAAGACTGAACTAAAGTCCCCTGGCTTCTGTCTCAGTGCTATCATAGGTGACTTAATGGGTCAACAACATGGCCAGAATTGTCTGTTCCCTGAGCAGACATAATTTTTCTCTGTCTAATTCCTCTAGCCTCCAGCTATTTACATAGGATCCTATAGATTTTTTGTGTGTGAACTCTAAAACTATCCCTCAGCTATCATTCCATTCGTAAGGTTCACTGATCTCAGAGCTATTAAATATGAAGGCTATTCTGGAGAACATTATGTGTGGAATTTTCTATACATACAAATGCATGCAACTCACAGACATATTCAGCATCAGGAAAAACATATTTGTGTATTTTTCCAGCCATAAGGGAAACCATTTTGCATTTCACAGAACTGGTTATGGCTAACTGAACCCTAAGCATGAATTTCAAATTACAGATTGTGAAGGTTAAAATAATAATAATAATAATAATAATAATAATAATAAAACCTAATAAGAAATTATCTTTCCAAGCTGAAACATCCAGAGGTTAGGTGTTTCTATTACTAGGATACAATTGTCAGACTTCATAACAACAGATTCAAGACAGAATGAGCTTGATGATTACACATTAGTTATTATTATTATTCTCTATTATTATTTTATACATTATATTGTATTGTGGTAATAATGGAAGATAATGTGCCTTGGGAATGGAGCATCCCTAAATCTCACTAGAAATTAAATGTATAGAATGAGAATGTGAGAGATAAAATTGCTTTTCTGCCTGCCAGTATGAATGGAATGGTGTATGACAGGGATGGAATAATGGGATGCTCTCAGCCCAGTAGTCTGTGTATGAACATCTCCACTACCCGCTGAGGAAAATAAAGTTTAACCTCATACACATACACATACACACACCCACACCAAGAAAGGGAATGCAATACTGGGGAAGGAGAGTGGACTAGAATTAAAATTTTCACTTGGAAAAGGTGGTAAATCTCTGTACCAGTTTTTTACCTTTGGGACCATGGCATAAATCCAATCAGAGGTTCTAATTAAAATGAGTTTGATGGTCTCAGCTTAGTTCCTAATTGATGGCAGTTCACACTACAAAACACATAAGAATTCATTACAGTCCTGCTCAGCTGGCAATTTCTGCTCAGAGGGAGCAAGAGGACATAGCTAATGTGGATTCCAGCAACTGTCTTGCATTTTAGGCAGCTTGGACCTTTCTGGGCAGTTGAAAAGGGGTCATCAAAAAAAGCATTAGGGATCAAAAATCAAAGCAGTGCTCTAGAATTAACTAAATGTTGAACAGTAAATGCACTTAGTAGCCATTTCTTTTAAGACTCAAAGCACGGATATGGAAATTATGACACGTTCCAAGGAGAAATCTGCACAGTATTTCTTGGTCCTAAATTGTATATCCTGTTCTCAAGATACAATTCACTTCTAATAGAATTTTCTGTTTATACTCTTCTAAAAAAATTTACTCAGACTTACAAGAAATATATTTTTTTTTCTTACAAAAACACCATTTGGTGCTTTGTGTCAAGATGTTCACAATTTTTGTATAGACAATAAGTAGCAAAATATTCATGTCATACTAAATATGCTGCTGAGAAAGAGTAATTACAAGTTCCAGTGCCAGCCAGTAGCAAGACCTTGTGACTAGCAGTGTGTAGTGAAACACAGAATTCGCCACTTGTTGAAAACCAAACCAATCTTGATATTTGGGGTTGTTTTCCTGACCTAATCAACTCCTTTTCTAAGCTTCTTGATGTAAAGTTTCCCAGAATGAAAGAAATTTCCCAGAATCGAATAATCTGCTATGCATTGAAACTTTGGGACGTTTGTGCAAAGTGAGATGCTCCTTCTTCAAAGAATTTTAATCACTGCTAATAATGTATATACTCTTTTACTACTAATAATCTTGGATAGAACAAAAAGGAACTGCTACTTATACATGGAGCATTTTGCCTTGTCTTATCCTCACCAGACCCATAGAGTGCCTTTGGTTTTCTTTTGAGGGAGTCCTATCTAATCTTCCTGGAAAAGCAATGAGAATGGTCTCATTGGCCTCAATGGCCTCAAAATAACTGACTAGAAATACAAGGTTTAAGTTTAGTTTCCAGTTTAGATGCGGATTACATACAGGTCTCAGCTGCTGTGCCTCAGCTTCCTTTTTTTTTTTTATTCTTTTGTGGTTTGTTTTTTTTTTTTTTAACAGAAATAATGAGACTTGTCTATAAAGGAATACATATTCCAGAGAGGGGCACCAGAAAACAGGCCAACAAATACAATATAATAATCTGAATGTGAGTAATTCTGACAACACAGAGACAAAAGACCGAGGACGAAAAGAAGAATCTTGAGCATTAACACAAGGTCCGCTACCCGTGCACAATAATGACACATTACGACCAATAACTTCGTCTGAACTAATTATAAATTTGTAGCATGCCTCGGACATTTTATCTTAATGTTAGAGTGATGTGACTTCGTGTCATGTTTTTGAAGATGTAGAAGGCCCTGGGATGGGTGTTCTGAAGCATCTGCATGTCTCGCTCCGCTTGATTTCCAACCAACTGCTAGAACCCATGTGCTGAAATACCTACAACAATCCAGGATATTAATTCAGGCACCTTGTTTGCCCAAAAGAAAAGGAACCTAAAGCATTACTTTGTGTCAGGTGCACTTTTTATGGTGGTGTTACCTGCAGGATAGATCATTTTTCCAGGAACAGTACTCACTTCCTAGTTGCTTCTGAACACAATTCAAGCTGTTTACAAAGTCTCCGTATAGCTCCGGTCATGTCTTGGCAGAAGGAAAGTTAAAGGGGTATGTTCCTGATGGTAAAATTATTTTCCTTTTGTAGTCAAATTAATTCTATGACTTCAGAGCTTTAAAAGGCACTTTCCCAAGAGTTTTTCTTACATCAAAAAGAATGGATATGCAATCACCTGCAAAATAGGATTCTGAGCTTCTTGGGTTTTCAACATTTTTTTCCTCAGTTTCATTTGATAAACATTTCTGTTCCTTGAGGTGACATTCACCTCAGAGTGGTGAAGGTACATGTTATTCTTTGCTTAGAAAACAAATGCTTTACATTGTTTTAAAAACAATATTCTAAAATATTAAATGTAAAACAAACATAAATCCCTTATTTTACAGCTACTGCACTGTATGAAAAGATAAATAAGCTTCATTGGGTCTTGAAGAAAGGTGCACTTGAATCATAAACCATCTATCCAGAATGTCATATAGAGGGAAATAATAATGAAACAAAAAATGAAGCAACATTTCTTGTTGCGTTATCCCACTGCTCTGGAGCGATGCAGGGTCTGTCTCCCACTATCTCCTTGCTTCCAATTGCTCCATTTTATTACAACATTAGCTTTTCCACTTACATTTCTTCTTAGTTGTTCATGTTTTTCAAAACACTCATACTTTTACTTGCTAATCACCACTGAGTACTTTTGCCTCAGCTTTTACCTACGTATCACTCCTCAATCCAATTTACGTCACAGACTGCAAGTATTTCTATGCCTTGAATGTAATTTTTGTTTGCCACACAAGTTTAGCTTCATCCCTGAGGCTGTTCAGAGGCTTATACTAAACAAATTAATATTATCCATTGTTTTTTAAGATGATGGTTGAGTACTGTCTACAGTCTATTAATAGCGAGAAAACCTGGCAGGTCTCATGCTATTACACGTGCATGAAGCTGTCAATTTCGTTTCCCATCGTGTGTTTTGTAGCTGTTGTGAAAGTCTTGTAATAAAATTGGACTACTTCACTAACTTCACAGCACAACAGAATTTTTCTTCTGCAGATGAAGAAGAAAGGCACATGGTAAGATTAAATTACTTTAGTAGAGTTGCACAATAAAATTAAACTGTACCTGGATTGGCAGACAGAGATTCTGGGTTCCAGCTCAGTGACTTAATAATTCCTAAATGTAAATTTTTTAAAGGTATTGAAGGATTTTGCTCATTTTTAATAAATTAAAACTTAAATTTAATTTGAAAGTTTCCTGAAATGCAGTTAAAAAAGAAAAAGAACCTTTTCTTTTTCATTTGAGTCCAGTGAAATTCTTTACTCATAAAATTCTGAATTAAACATGACTTTTTCTCTTTTCAACTGTTTCCATTTTGAGCAAAGGAGAAATTAAGCTTTGTTTCTTGCACGTTAGGCAAAAGCATCTAGTGAAACAACACATTCCAATATAAAAAATATCTAATACTGAAATTTGAGCTGTAATGCAATCTTCACTAGCCACATACAAAGCGTGAGTTGTATAAACTTTTATGTATGCATCTAAACACCACACAGTCTCTAAATTTCTCATGCAAAGCTATGACTTTTTATTCTATGTTCAAAATTAAAACAATCCCTCATCTGCAACCATCAGTTGAATAAAAGCATTAATCTAAGAGGTCTGGGTATCAAAGCTAAAAAAGCCTTCCTGGCTTTAGTCCCAGTGCTATACTAATATGTCTGCAAGGAGGTGGGGAAAGCTAAGGGATTTTGGTTTGGGTGGGTTCGGTTTTTCCTTTTGGGGATAGGAAGACCATTTGTAGCATATGCCCTACATCTGGCAGTAGTGCACTGATAAACATGTGTAGCAGCAGGAACCCAATTATCCCTGTTGCCCTTTTTAGAATTACTAGGAGTTGTGTTCTTCTAGGCAGCGGAAATAACACATGAAGGCAAACGGCACTGTTCTAAAGTTTCCACGGTTCCTGGCACAAATCCACAAATTACATGCAATAACACCCTCCCGAAGAGTCTTTTGCTACTTAAAGTATGATAGGGCCCACATCACATTTCAGCTGTGTGCCTTACACACACTGCATATAATGGTCAGTGTAGACAAAAAACATTAACATGTAAAGAAAGCAACTACGACTATTTCAAATCAAACTTTTAATCAACTGCAAAAAACCTATTTATTCCGAAAAGGGATCTTTCTAACTTTTTTCCTCATTTTATCTGCTTTTCATTTTTAGACCCTAGATCCCTCCTTCCCTCAAATCCCCGATCTTGGGCTGTTTCTAGACCACTGAGACCACATTGCTGTGTGTTGCAGACGGACCGCATCAGCGTGCTCAGAAATTCAGAGCAGGGGACAGGAAGCACTGAGGTCTTTGTCTTTCCTACTCTCGTGTGCATCTTTGTAGGACACTATAGAATACAGCCGGTGAGTATTACAGAGACGCTGCTTCTGTGATAGGTAATTTGAAAAACTGATGTCTAAAATACAGTGAAATAGAAAATTGTAATATTTTTATTAAATTGTATTCAGGAACGAATTGTACTTCCGCACATTTTCATCTAAAAGATTTTTGAAGTCTCCTCCTATTCAAAATAGTTAATTTATTGAGATTAATTTCCAGATATATTGGCAGACTCATATGTATTTGTATTATTAAAGATAATTCAAAATAAAACCCCTCAACATTCCAGACAGTTACTGTATAATTAACAACAGGTTTTTCAGTTTAACAAGTATTATTTTTATCTGTGTCATTGCCCTCTGTTTTGGATTGAGCCATGATAAGCCAGCACTATGTTGCTATATAGAAAGGAAACATTCCCCCCAATGAATTTCTCATTATGAAAACAGCTAGATTATTTTTATAAAGTGTATGTCTATATTTACTATTTACCTTCCTCCTTAGATGACTGAATTGTGTGAGCAGCATAAAAACTTTCCTCATAGATAAACTGGTGTAAATCAAAAGTTAAGACATGGACTTCATTGTCAGCATTTTAGCAGATTTCCTTCAGCATAAAAAGAAAAAGAGGAGGTTACCAATTATAACAGCTTTTTACTGACTGGCCCAGTTGCTCAGTGCCTGCAGTGCAGCTGCAGGCTTCCAGCGTTTGATCCAGGAATCTAAAAACATATGGATGGTGGAAATGTTCATCCACCGGAGCTTAAGCTGACCACTGGTCTCTGGGGGAATATGACAAAACCTACACGTCTGTGGAAACGTGGCGTGCTACATATTCTCTTGTACCTCCCAAGCTGTACGGTCCTTGTGCCTGGCAAAACCTGCCACTGGGCGCCCTCTCCACTTGTCTGGTGGAATATGGCAAAAATCCCACATTTCATTATGATGTTAATTCTTGTCAGCTGGCTGGGATGTAGGCTGAATCTTGGGATTTTTTTCCCAAGAAATTTTAATGAACGGTTCTGTCCTACTGCCACTGTCCAAGATGGATGGTGGTAGTACTTCCAGGGAGGCCATATAGATAGCCACTCCTCCTTGAAATATCATCACAGTTCTTATTTGACTCCGCTTTGTTCCTTTATGTAACAGTTTAACTGGATGCAAAGAACTTGGCAAAGGAGACAGAAATGTCTTAATTCCTTTAAACGCACTGTACATACATATTCTGCATGTTCACAAAAGTTTAGACTACCACCATGAAGCATGAAAGCACCAGTGAAATACAGCAACTATACTGGATGGGTGCCATTAGGGAAAGAAATAATATTTAAATGAAATTAGACAGAGATCTCAGGTACACAGAACACAAATATTTAATTTGGAATTTCACCAAGACACGAGCGCTAACACCTTTAACTTGGCACGTGCAAGATTTTTAAACAACCACAAATTTTATGAGGACCTCAGATTTCACCTCCCCTTTAAAGGATTGGTTCCCCAGTGGAAAAATACGGTGAGAGACTAATTCTTTATTAGTTCAGGTGGGAATCTGGCCTTTGGTTTTTGTTTCATTAACTTAGCAGAAGCACAACGCTCATGCATAGAAGATGGTGGTAAATAAAAACTCTTCTGAAGGTTTTACTGGGAATTCATTGCAAGAACCAATTAAGTCAAACACATCTTACTTATGAACTGAATTCAAAAAGAAATGACCAGTCTCAGGTTTATTATTTTTTTAGGAAAATTAAAAATAATCTTCTGCTTTTTTAAACTCTCCTCCAGAACTTTAATCAAAAAAATCACAAAAAAACTTCAAAGGGAAGAGAGTGAATAGGTCAAATACAGTAAGCATCCTGTATAAAAACTTTTCTTACTAATTAGAATTTATTTGTAATAAATGTTTTTGTCTCTTCTATTTTTTTAGTGGGAATACTGCAATTAGCAGAAGTCAGAATAAATCCAGTAAGTGATAAAAATTCTCTCAGTTATAGAGATCCTTAACACTGTGGCACCTTATCAATTTAAGCACAGTGGGTTTCAGAGAGATAATTTGCAAATCTTGGCTCATCAACTTCAGCGCTGCTGCAAAGAAGACTAAGAGACATTGTTTTGAAAGCAGTTGTGCAACTGCTGTCAAAGAAATCTCTGCAGGCACTAATACAAGATTTTTATATACGTTCAGTATCTCATTTGTATAGTGAAATGAGGCAAGTAAAATGTACACAATTTTATGGTGTATGGTCTGCAAGTGGTTTTAGGAGGAAGTTCACACTTTTCTCATTAAAGCTGATTTGGAATGTATCTGCCAATTAATGTGTTTTTTTGAGTATTGTGAGAAGTTGAACATTGGAAAAATTGAGCATGAAGGGTTTCAACAATCAGCAATGGCAAGATTTTCAACATGCCACATGTGCATGTGTGAACATCTACACTAGACAATTAACTAATAAATCAGCATCCTTCTCTGTTTATGGCACTGATTAAAACTTGGAGCCAAGTTTTTCCCAGCAACGTGAGATAAAGCCATTTTTCTAGGGGGCGCATCCAGATGGTGATTTATAAAGAGCATGATGTCATTTGGAAAACAACTGCGTCCCAGCTAATGCAACTGTTCTGGTATGGGACGATAAGTGCAAGCACAAGTTCTAGTTCAACTTAACACGTAATTTTACTATATGATTATGCAACTGAGATGACTAGGATATAATGATCTAAATCGCATTTGCATATATTCCTAATTTCCCCAAGCAGCAGTAGTTGTGTACCATGATGGCAGACCAGAATAACAGATTGAGATCCTGACCAAGGACATCCAGTCTGGCCCAATGCCATGTTCAGGAGAAGAAGGAAGAGAAGTTGCCTGTGACTGCACCAGACTTACACAGTACCAAAATGAGGCCAGAGATTTGCTTTGCTTTCTTCTATTGTCTCTCTTCTTATCCCACATATCCTCAAACGTCTTTTGATCTACTTCATTTTTCTCTACACCTGAACTCAGAAGATGGTTTTCAGAAGTTGTGAAAGGTGATGACCAAAATTATTGTGTTAAAGCAACAATGAAGAACTCAACAATATATGGCATGTGTATTTCAACACAATGTTTCTTTACTCAATAATAATAGGAATCATTAAATATTTAATTGCCTCTCAATATATTGAATAAACAAATTATTGAGAAGAGGTGTACAAGACCAACCAGGAAAGGGAGGACAGATAGATGATATATTTTCTAATAGCTCAGCAAAGTTGTAAGAAAATTCTGTTGACTCCTTTTTTTCTCTCAAAGTGGTGACTAGAGTCTGGTGAACATGAAAATATACTAGATATTTTTTGAGAATGCTAGGGTTAAAAAATATCACAGCAGCAAGCAAATTCAAACAGCCCAATTTGATAAGTGTTGCATATTTAATGGTTATATGTACATTATCATTAGAGTATAATGACTAGCTTCCCTGGCATAGAAATCTGCCTAAATTAGCTACAGGGAGAAAAATTCACTGACAAAAGTTGCTAACTTAAATGGGCCAAGAATTGTATGCTGTATGTGCAGAACAGGTGGCAAAATAGGTTCAGCCTCTGTCTATAATCCACCTTAAAACATCATAAGTAAGTAGATATTTTTTTTATTTCAGTGCAGCATACCTGATTCTTAAAATGAGACTTTAGCTCTTGGGAAAGTTGATGGTATATAATTTCCTCTCATTTAGACAGATTGCTTGGAGAAACATGCTAGCAATAAAGATAAGCTTTATTTATCATAATTATAGTGACTTGTTCTTTTAATTAATTTTCCAATTCATACTAATGTTTATATATTAAACAATTTACATTACTGCCTAGTGGAAGTAATATTGATATTACTCTTATTTAAAAAAAAATAATATCTCCATTTATGGTATAAACATACACAATTGTGTAATAGCATTTAGGAAATCTGCTTTGTGTACCATAGCAGAAATTAGGTCATCAAATGTGTTGTATTTGGTAGAGACTAAAGGCTATTAGAAGCATCATGTCTCTTCCTCATCAACTTACCAAATTGTTGCCTGACTGGCATTTCCTGATTAGACACTATCTTCTTTATACATTTTCTTACACTTCAGTAACCGGCTCTGTCAGAAAATGATGGCATCTTTAAATTAACATCCATCCATCTTTAAATTACTTCCATTCATAACTCCTTTGAGCCAGAGCCAAATTAAATTCCGAGGACCCTAGAAGGGGAAGAGCTTATAAAGAAAGTGAGGATTAATGTTGTTTAAACACACAATTTCTTACTATCTCAAAGTTCCCTTGCCAATCTTGCTTAGATGTTTACTGTTACTCTGCCAAGTTGCTGACAATTGTGACTTCTAAATTGATTTCATTGTTATAACAGTCAGATGAATGAAAATTAAATTTAATTACTATATAATCAGCACCACTATTGGAAATAATGGTGTCTCCTTTCCCTCAGTATATACTTTATACCATGCCTCAATTAATGATATTTGCAGGCAGATGGAAATTTCGTTCAGTCCATTCAGAAAGCAATGCAGTGTTTAGCGCTGGATGACAGGAAGGGGTCTGAAATGTTTGTAAAAATTCAATCTCTATGGAGCACTGGGTTCAATGTCTTCCTCACGGAGGGGAAACATCAGGGAAAACAGCTTGAAAATGCTGGGAGCACAGTGGGACTTGCAGGGAGAGCTGGCCCCACGGCACCTACGCTGCCACCATTGCCTAAGGCAGGGCCATGGACAGGGCGGGAGCTTTCCCTTCACTGGACACCCCACCCTCTTTTTTGGGGAGGGGTTGGGGGTTTTTTGTTGGTTGGTTTTGCTTTTGCTTTTTCTTTTTTTTGTGAGATGGCTTTCTCTTCTCCCTCCAAAATGTGGGCTGACAATGCACTGCTGACTACCCTAATAAATAATACCCAAAAATAAATGGACTACAAAGTTGTGAGTGACTCGTGGTTCATATGTGTCATTTGCTCTGTGTGGAGTGAATGAAAACATTTAACGTTTATTTTTATAAATATTTTTCTACTGTTTACAGATATCTTCCAAGTAAAATCCTTCTGACTCTGTTAAATCTACTAACCATGCCAGAATTCACCTTGATATCTATCATTTCCATCTTCTCTCAATTTCTGAGTGATAGGAGTCTCCACAATATGTCCCGCCCTGAAAAACTACTTAAATAGCTTTAAGTAGACTTTACAGCTATTGTGCAGTTGCCCAGCCTCTCCTACTCCTTGCTCTTGGAAGATGTAACTTACATTGCTCCTTCTGAATTATTATTTTTTTAATTAATAAATCCAGTTCTTAAAAAAATTGACACCAAGTTCAGTGAGGGTAAGATTTCATCAAAATATGGTTTTTAGCATTAGAATGTGAGTTGTGGTAAGGACACCTGTGTATAATAAACCCAACTCAACAGGGATGAATCTTCATAACTTTCAAGTCCTGTCCCTAAGTATCTTACTTGACCCACAGAGTATACGTATATTTATATATTTGTATTTAAGGTGTGCCATACTCATAATCACTTACAAAACAGAACAGGACAACGTTATAAACTGTGTTCAGTAATGTTTTGCCTAGAAATGAAAAACAATGTCAAAGGAACCTGACTGAATATAGACAGACAAGACATTTATGTAACCAGAAATAACATTCATTGTAGTTTTTTATACCATTGTATTTAACAAACTGTTTCTGTATTAGTGTAGGATAGGAGCACACTGTCTGGAGAAAGACAGGGACTGACAGAACAGGTTTCTCAGGGAATTTGCACCGTATTCTTCCCTTTGCAAGGATCCAGCAATCTCATGTCCAAACATTGCTCCCAAAATGGTGCTTCAGACCTAGAAGTAAGCTCTTCCCTCCAGGTCTGCCCCCTCCAGTAAAGTGTGCTGCCAGTTTGGTCTCTGTTTTCTGTTTTCTCTGAGAAACTGCATTGTGCTGTTAATTGCACACCCAAAATCAAATGACTTTCACTGTCTTCTTAATTTCTTCTCCCGTGCAAAATAGAATATTTCAGGAATGGATATTGTTCACTTTCTTGCTGGCAAATTGGCAAACAAGAAATGTTGCTCCAAAGAGGCTTTTCATATTGTTTAAAGAGAGTAACATTCTTCAGCTTTAGATTTTCTCTCTTTCAACAGAGTATCAACGGTCACAAAAACAATCACTCAAAAACGCAGAATGCTAATTTTATCACAAGATATGTCAAATAGCTAGCAACAAGAAGCTGCTGTTTTTCTGTATCATACCTCAAAAGTGGAAAGAATAAGTAGTCCTTCTCTTAGAAGTAAGGGCAAATTTCATATTGTGAAAAATGTATTTTCATTTCCACCACAAATGAAAACTTTGATATTTTTCATTTTTGTCTGTCACTTAGAGCACTTTAAAAAATGTGCTAACAATCACATGCTGCTTGTAGAGTACAGAAAACATGGGCTATTTCCAGTAGGTGAAAATAACATGTTTTATTCAGCCACTTTGAGGCCCTTGGGGTGACATGCACAAAAAAATAGTGTTCTGTGTTAGCACCTGAGTGAGAGGAAGAACAAAGTATAATGGAGTATTAGATTAAACATCGTTTAACTAATTTTGCAGCAGTATGCTTCTTGGTTAAAAAGTAATAATACCAGCATCTGATGCTATTCAGAATTTAAAGAAAGAAAATATATTTGATTGCAGTGTGCCAGCTTCATAATCAATGATACTGTTTATTTAAACCGTTCTTGCTCACTTCTGAAACACCTTAGGCGGTCAAAATCTTATGCTCTGCAGTACAATCAAAGCTCATGCACTTCAGGAGGGAGGACAGAAGAATAACCAGACTCAGTCCCTTTGTTCCTAACAAGCCTTGGTTGCTAATCAATTTTTGTCATCCTCCGAATCTGTAATTATGGTGTCGCTTTCAGACTGCAATAGAATACCAGGTTTACACAGCACAGGGAGAGATAAACAAGTACTCAGTGCAATTTGAAAGGTTTTGACCTTTAAAAGCTGTTAATCTACATGTGAATTATAATTAATCAATTAAAAGAGATTCAGTCTAGTACCAACATAATTAGATACAATTTTACTGCTGAGTAAGCCCTGATAACCCCATACAAATGAAGAGAGAGTCCACTGCTTCCTTATATTTTCAAATATCCCAGCTCTGCAGTTTTAGCTAAAATATGTGTGTTTCCCGAGAGGGATTTTTATGGCTTTGGATAGCAGAAGTGTTGGATGGCTAAACTGTGTTCCAAGTTCAGTTCTGTGGAATAGTGTTTGGAAAACTCTTCTTGCTTTAGTCTACGTACTGTCTTTAAATATTCTCCCCGAGAAAGAAGGGAAGGAGGAAAATGTGATCCAAGACACTGCAGTTAATGAAAAGAAGTGATTGCTGATGACTGTTTTCTGGAGTCTTTGAGGCCAAATTCAGGGATAAAACAGTAAACAAAAACCACATAATGTGTGTTGTATTTAACCACCATAGCTAATAGCCCTCAACCTAAACCCAATGGGAATATACAGTGATTAGAGACACCTGCAGGTTAATAATTGGAGGCATCTAAGCACACAGGCAATTAATATAGGAAAACTCTCCTGAGGTTGGAAAGGCAGAGCTGTTCAAATAAATAAATAAATGCATATGTATGCATACATAAAAGGGAATGCTTCCAATTCCTCTGAATCACCCAGCTTTCTAGAGGGACCAACGAAGTCATCACTAAGGCATCCTTCAATGTCAATAGGAGTCTTGTCCCAGAAAAAATGGCTGGAATAAAGATTTTGATCTGTTTTCAAAATTTTAGTGGCCTGAAAAATTAGTGTTTGATTTGGACACATATTTTGGAATGGTTTGAAATTTGGTTTTGGAAGGTACCGTTATGGATCCCTGACTTTGAAGCTTCCCTGTGGAAACTCCACATCAATTTCAGAGGAATTTTTATGCCTTGTTTCATAGCATAACAAATATATGCAAAATTCAGACACGGGAGAGATTTTCAATGATCATGGCAGAAATGTCAATGATCAGAGATGTCTTTCTTACTGGGAGGGTTAAGCACTGGTGAAGCTTAACCATATAGAATAACAGGAAGGAGCTTCGGGCATCCTATATGGTGGCCACTGTAACACTATGCTGTCCTGCTGTATTCTCAAAACTATAATTCCTTTTCTAGTAGTTTGAACACAAACACTCATTAAAAAAAAAAAAAAAAACAAAACAAAAAGACAAACGTGATATTTCAGTCTTTAGAAGAAGCCTGAACTCTGGTTTTAATATATAAAGTTAACACAGTTGGCATTTTAAAAATTACATGTAAGCCAGAAGAGACAGGTTTTTTTCCTGGATATTTTTGATCTTTCAGGTAAAATTTCTCCCCCAACTATCTATGATACAACTAGTGTTTCACTATTCATTTTCTCTTCAAAGCCTGCTGTTAAAGTAGATGTTTCAAGGGTAAGTAGCAAAGGCTAATGTATTCCTCAGCAAAATGGAAAAATGATAAAGTGAAAAAATACATTAAAGGACATTAAAGGATAACTCCAACCATGTGACCTGGTCATAAAAAACATTTTCAGAGAAAAAAATCAAAAACATTATAAAGATAGAAGGGCATGAATTATTTATAGGCATAAAGGTCCCTGGGAAACATACAAAATTTGCCCTTAAATGATTCAGTTTAAGAACTCTTGTGGTTGCTTTTCCTTGACTTCTAATGAATAAATAACTTGCTTCAGTCTTCCTGTGTATTCACATCCCTCAGCTGATTTTGACCTGAAGACAGGCATCCAAGTTATCTAATACTTCTCCAATTTTCTGGTCAGAAAAAGACTGTACAGTGCATACATATTTGGGGGCCAACTAGAGTCTGAATTTATGAATGAACCGTATTAACATTGGAAAAAAAAGAAAAAGAAACCTTACAACTAATCCCAAAGAAAACAAAACACAATGTAACCAGTGATTCCTTCTACCAACCTGGTGCACTTTCCCCCCACTCTCTTGTTAGTGGGAAGGGTTGAGGAGACCTCCTTCTCCTCTTTCCCTTTCCACATGCAGCCCTAGGGCAGCAAGGCTACAACCTCAGGCGCACCAGCTACCCTGCCCACATGATGGCGAGTACTTCAGCTCCAAAATAAATCAGAACAAAGGCACAGAGCAGATGCAAAGAATACACTTTTACAGAGTGGTAAGAAGCCCTGCCAGGTATGTCTTCCTGAACTGCCAGGCCCTATACATCTTTCTTGCTTCTTACAAAATATGCCCCAGCAACCTGCATTCTCCCAACTCAATGTATATTTTCTTGAGTAAGATTAAAATGAAACTAATTGGAAACATATTCTAAAGTACTGGAAAGAAGGGAGGAGACTTGCTTCCAGCTTTCAATTTAATCCTGTTAGCTGACAGTAAACCTATTCCAGCTTTCTTGTACTAAATTTCCAGAACATTTTAGCTAACACTTTCTAGCATGATGACATGTTCAAATACAATCAGGACATGGCAGAAAGGTCTCTCTAAGAAGGAGGACAAGTAATTTTTTTCACATAAATTGCTCATTTTTATTCTTTCCATTGTCAGATTAAGTGGGCCACACTGAATTTAACAGAGAAGATAAGCTATTATTACATTGTGTTCCAAAATCTTCAGAGAAATACCAGAGATAATTGCCTTTAATGTTAATTTAATAAGCAACATTCTTGCAAGCAATGTATCTGCATTGTGTATTCCAGAGTGGAATTACTTATTCCAGGAGTAATTTTTCTGTTTACAGAAAGCCAAAATATAAGCAGCATAATTTATATATAAATGTCCCCTAGTGCAAGTATTTTTCATGTAAAACTAACTTATAAACAAAGGGATAAAGGACATATGAATTCACCCAGAGACACTCAAGATGTGTAACAGAAATGGCAGTTAAGACCTGTCTGTATTGTTCCCTAAATGTCCTCTTGCCAAAAAAATTTTTCTCCACAGATTTATTCTTGGTGCTTATTAGGAAACAATATAATTCTTGTTTACAGTGGTGTGCAATCTAAATCAAGGTAGACTCAAAAGAGCTTCAAGACCTCCCAATAGGTGTTTAGCACAGAGAGAAGTAATAGTTTAGTAAAAAAAAAGAAAAAAAGATGCAATTTGTTTGTTACCTGGTCTATAAACTTTTAGGGTTTATACAGGCAAATGTAATCCTCGCTGAAATGTAGACGTTACTGAGAAAGTAAAGCACTACAGATATATGCCTACCTATTAAACTGTATGAATAATGTGACAGAGAAGGTAGAAAGGATCTCTTGAACCCAAAAATCTGACTTGTATTAGGGTCATGAGGTTGGGCAAGTTAACGGAGGCCAGCGGCCTGTGTAAGTGCTTTCACATGCCTCCTCACCTTGCAGAAGGGATCGAAGAATAGAAAATGATGTGGTGAAATTTGTGGGGGTGGGATTTTTTTCTCTTACCTCTCTCAGGGATGATGGATGATTACAGTCTGTAGCAGAGATTTTTCCAGTCTCAGCTGAGCGCTGCCATTTGGCTTTGTTTAAAAACACAAAGGGCTGCATGGTACAAATTGCCCTGTGCAGTGGTGGAATTGTGAAGTTTTCCAGCAAATGTTTTCATATGTTTATTTTCCCCAAAACTTTAGTACCTAAGTTCTTTATTTCCATGCCTCTTAACCTGATGAGAAGTTGAGTTATGGGTGACAAGTGGAGACTAACTGGTTTGTCCAGGACCACACACTGAGCAAGACCTGCATGGGGCGTTAGTCCTCAGCCCAAGGTAGCACTGTAATGCTAGGACTTTCCTTTAATTTTGGGATAAATGTAACACAGAAATGTTAAAAATGTAAAAGACATCTGGATGCTTTCTCAAAGAAAACCTCTAAGAAGTTGCTCATCTCAGTGATTTCATTGGGAAACGCTCACGCTCCTCAAGCTAGCTATCTCTGATTTCATGTTTTCATGTTGCCAGTGGGATATTGTTTCATGCAGTATATAGTTTAAGAATTGCATGAATGCTGGTGGGGTAATTTATGGGACCCAAGAGATTTAAAGAAGACTCTGCTTTTTCTAGAATTCGCACTGTTGTTGCCACCAGTATTAATTGCATTGTATGTACATCTCTCAGATCACTTTCCTCAGGACCTCTTGCTCGCGTGAATATCTTGGTGAAAAGAATGGAAAAGTGCAGAGCCTCTGCACTGTGAGTGTCAATAAAAACCTAGGAGGAATCTACCTCTCCCTTACAAGCCTCCTGCCAGCACAATCAGTAAAATAGAAGATAAGTACACTAGGTGAGCTTTTAGACAAGAGGCAACATAGCAGCTCACAAACAGGGAGAAATGATATTTTGAGCGCTACACATGACTAGCCCAAACTTAATTAAACAGCAGGTGTTAGGCAGAGACTATCTCTGTCTAACAGTAGTTCATGCGCTATTTTACTGTGGCTCTAACCCTGTGGCTCTAACCCTAAGTATTTTTCACTACTATACACATTAACAGAGGAGACATTAAACCTCTCTTGCTCTGTACAAAGGACATACAGACACCTGCCTTAGTGTTTTAACATGGCTTTGTTTTGCGGTCCTACATCAAGTCCAACTTGAACAAACAAAAATAAGAAATTTGGAAAGTGATCTAACATTATTGGACATTTAACAATGTAATATCAATCAGTATAGCCTATTTTTGCCAAGAATGCGAAATCTGTAAGGAGATTATAAACCAGACATCTTAAACTTGAAAGAAGAAAGTACTTATTGCTAATAAGTGTCTGGGGTTAGGGTTTTAGAAATGAAAGTTTATAGAGCCCTAGAAACTGACGTTGGCAAGAAAAATAACTTCAGAGAACACATATCTGTTTGGATAACATGTATTTCTCAATAAGCCAGAATCAGGTCTCTAGAGAATAGATCCAAATTATAAAGTAATCTTTGTCACACATTTTCTGTTCTGACTTTGAAAACTACAGGATGGTTTAATAAAGTAAAAATACTTAACTATTTCTTGAAGCCCAACTGCATCCTTTTGGTTCAAACCTGAACTTTTGGAGCAAGTCCTCAAGAAAAGTGAAATCCTGGGAGACACAAAGTTAGTCTCATGAGAAGCTTAACATTTATTAAGCCATCACCAATGGACATTAATTAGCCTATGTAATGCTTAATGTGGACTGCAAGAGATCTTTGTCTAATACTGCACTCCTGTAAGCATTTTCTGGACATCTGTGTTGCTTCTACAGCTTGTCAGGTCTATGCTACTGAAGGATGGCGATGGCATGGTAATATTAATATAATATGGCACGGTGATGTACAGTGCATGTTGGTGTTTCTCATTTTAATATCAAAGGGAACACATTCTGAAGCTGTAAAGATCTCAAACCTACTTTGTAATTGCAATCTGTTGTAATTACTGTAAAGTATGGAGATGGTACCCTCTGGTAAACGGTCAAGAAAGGAAATAAAATAGAAAAAAATAAGAAAGACAAAGTTAATATATTTTTTAATATATCTAATATTTTCTCTAATTTTGGTGACTGAGAATTTTGAATGTCATTATATTTTTGTAGCCAGCAATGGTATGTATGCTGAATGCTGGAAGTAAAACCAGATTGCAACCATAAAGTGAATGGGTATATTTATGACTTAAGGTTACTTCAGTGTATTATTTACATGGTGTTCTTGGAGCCAAAATGTTGGTCATTTATACACTCATGAAACAACCTGCATGCTAATTTTGAAAGCAACCTGTTAATCTACACCTTTGGTCTGCTGAAAAAAATTAAAAAGTTTCTTTTGCTTTGTTGGTTGCTGGTAAGGATGCAATGCTTATCATAAAAGTATTAAAGTATTACTACAATCTTGCTATCTAGAATGAAAGTTTAAAACTCAGTTACTAAACAATTAACTTCAAAAAGTGTAATCATAGAAAGATAGAATGGTTTAGGTTGGAAGGCATCTTAAAGAACAACCCCAACTCTCTCAGCCTGTCCTCATAGCAGAGGTGCTCCAGCCCTTTGATCATCTTTGTGGCCCTCCTCTGGACCCGCTCCAACAGGTCCACATCCTTCTTATGCTAAGGACTCCACAGCTGGACACAGTACTCCAGGTGGGGTCTCATGAGAGCAGAGGGGCAGAATCCTCCCTTGACCTGCTGGCCACGCTTCTTTTGATGCAGCCCAGGATACGTTTGTCTTTCTGGCCTGCGAGCACACATTGATGGTTAATGTTGAGCTTCTCATCAGCCAACACCTCCAAGTCCTTCTCCTCAGGGCTGTTCTCAATTTTGAAATAATTTCATCATTTTGAAAGCCAACACATACATCTTAAATGCAAGAAAACTACATATTGTAATACTGGAATTTACCTTTCATGTACCCATCATGCCTCACCAAGAAGCTGAATTTCATGTCCAGCTTTGTAACAAGAACAAATCTCCTCTGTGTATCCATTTTTCTGTAATAAATATGCCAATGCTGAGGTTCCTACACATAGTCATTATACCTGGCTTCACTTTTGTTGCACTAATCTCTTAAGATCTAATGTTTCAAAACTCTTTTCTCTCTGTTTCGAAACTCCAAGCTATTGTCAAATTATATTCTTTACAGATGGAATATCTGTAAAATCAACTTGTATTTTCTTTTTGTGCAGAATATTTGTCAAATAAAAGAAGAGAAAAATATTGTTGAGAATTTTTTTTTTTTTAGTGTTATATGTATCAGTCCTGGGAGTTGCTCTGTGTTTCAGGGGAATATTTACCACTCCTGTCAAAATACACATATAACTCTTAAACCTTATCACTACTCAGTTTTGTTGAGCTCTACTTTCACATGTTACGATGGGAAATGACTGTCAGATATCTTATGTCACTACTCAAACATTTTCACTGGAAGAGATTAACAGACTGGGATAACAAAAGCAATTCCAAGTAATACACCTGACAAAATGCAATTAAGTAAACCAAGTTAAGAACTAAGTGTTTATTGAAAACTGTGTATGGTCAATCCATATAGGTAATTATTATAACAATATAATCCTCATATACTGAATGGAATTCAATAAAATCAAAACTAAACGTATTTTGTGAGGTAATACTAAGATTAAATTGATCTCAGCAAACATGTGAATCTTTTATCAAGATTTGTTCTATAAATGATGCATTGCAATGCCTTAAAAAAAAAAAATCTCTGTCACTGGCTCATACTGCATAGTGTCTCTTTCGCTTTCAGCTTTTCAGTGCTGGAAATACTTGCTGTTAGCTGAAACTTTGACTATACCATTTCTCTTTTTGAATCCTGTCTCCAGTTACCCTATTTCCCAGGTACATGTGGCATGTCCAGCCTTCTGGATCCCCGTCCCTCTATTGATGTTTTCTAAGATTTGTTTGCTATTCTCATCTGCATTGACCTAACAATCCAAAATTATAATCTCTGAAACATACCTAATGGAAACTTCTGTGAGACTAAAGGGATGATAGCCTTGAAAAGAGAAGGAGAGGACAGGTAGCAAGCTTAAAGTTGAATACATAAAGAAGCCCATATAGACATACACCATTTCTCCAGAACACAAGAACCCTCTGCCCAGGAGATCAAAATAAAGTAGTCAAATAAAGTACCATAAAGACTTAAAAGCTGCTGACTTGCCACTGTCTTGGTTAATTAGTTATGGAAAACAGCTGAAACTGAAAAGATAATTCTTTCCGGTAATCAAATGCATAATGATTATTAAAAAGTGTGTAAAGTTTGCTAAAACAAGGTCTCACATTAATTTGTGGAACATCCCACCTCTCACAGACCCTATCTCAAATTACAATATAAGCTTTTGGGATATGAGATAATCTATTATTAGTGTAAGCCTGAATGTTTGAGTGAGATGTTGGGATCTAAGACCAGGAGGAGCAGCAGACCTACACAGCCTTAGTGGTTGCTGGTTGAGTCCCATAGTGATGGTGAGAGTACTGGCTTAAATTGCTGCACAACTGTGGAACTGGATAGTTAAATAATTTCACAATTTGTTTGTAATTTGTGGTATAAAATATATTTGCTAATTCTCTGGTCCAAAATTTTTCCATGTCCCTAGACTTAGCCCATTAGAGACAGTCTAATTGAGAGACAAAGAACAAAAGCTCACAGAAAATACCAAAGACCCTACTGACCTTACTGATCTTCAGACTGGGCTATGAGACTACATCTGCTTTCATTTAACATGAGACTGAAGTGTGATAAAGAGAGAGATATTACCTTTCACATTTGTTTTTCTGAAATCTAATATTATTTTTTCTCTTCTTTTTTTTTTTTTTTTTTTTTTGAGTGCGGTTATTTTAACCTTTAAAGCTTTTTGTACATGGTTACTTTAGTAAAGGCAGGCTGCCTTAACACATATGCAGCTGATGAAACTGTTGGAAAACAAAGCTCAAGAAAGGTGTCCTGGATACCATCAGAAAAAAAAAAAAACAACATTATTTTTATTTCAGTGTTCATATTTTGGGTGGGGTATGGGGGAGAAGAAAATAACTTAGTCTATGCCAAGAAAAAATTCCAGTAGCATTTTAGGTTAAGAAGTCTGCAAAGGATGAATACTGAAGCTCAACTTATTACCTCCCAGAGTTTTGAAACCTTGAAGTAAGTCACTATGAGCATCTAGGAAAAAAAGCCTGGTCTGAAGCTCAGATGAGGGCATCCATGAACTGTTTAACCTGCTTAGAGGTTTAAAATCTGTTTTAGGGCTTCCAGCTCTAACATCTGCTTATATATCTAATGGGGACATTTTATTGTATATAAATGCCCAGCAAGTACGTAATACAGTGTTCAAATATGTAAATGGATATGTACTGGCTCAAGAGGAACAGAGCTGAGCATACATGAAACTAGAAAAGCACAGGGGGCAGATTTTATCTGAATTCCATGCTTGGATTAGAGACTACCTTGTGTCTATACATTACATACATACTTCAAGGAGAGTCAGCTAAGATGAAGTATAAGAAAGTGAAGTACAGATTTTTTTTTTTTTATTAAATAAATAATATTATTCAAATGCAATTTTTTTTTGATTGTTCAGCAGCAGCTTTTAATTCCTAGAGAACTCAGAGTGTTGGAATGATGGATTAAAAGGAAGCAAAGGGAACACAGTTCACAAAGAAACAAGTTGTTAATGAGATGTTGCTCTAGCTACATAGTTGAGGTCATTTAAGTCATCCTTTCTTGTAAAACCAGTAGGAATGGCTGAGTGATTAACTCATTTGCTAAATGACTGAACTAGATCAGACTCTTGAGAAATTCATGGGATGAAGAGTAGTTGTTCAGATGTGCAGGTGCTACTACTCAGTTTCTGGAAATTATCCTCTTCTGGCAGCTATTTAATTCAATCTAATTACATATGCAAAATTCTATTACTTTTCTTACACATGACTCATTTTCCAAAGTATACTGTTGTAAGGGTCATGCCCCAAATACCTGTTGAACAGAAATAGGTTAAACTTATAAAGGAAATGTAGCATACAGTTCAAAACAATGGTCTCGAAGACGCACTTTTGCAAATACTCAGAGCAAAAAACCCCAAAATGTCAGCAGTTATTTCAAATAGATTTGAATGAAAGCCTGTTGCTGTTCACAAAATTATATTAATATTTCCTTGAACTCTCTGATAAAAGTCTATTGGATATTTATTTCCCTAAAAGCTATTGGTCAGTTTTGGATATAATACAGATTAAGCAGCTAAAACGTAATGCATGATACAGCAACTGTTAAAGGTCAACTGAATGTACTCAAAGATGAAGAACAGGAGAGACAATTATGCTGGAATGAGAGATATGTTAGATCCTCCAGGTCATCTTTCTGACAGAACAGAGTTGTTTCCTGGAGTTTAATTTCTCATGATTTGTTCAGTTAAAGACTTGTCAAGGAAGGTATCTGAACATTTATTTTATCCTACAATCTAAAAACAATATCATTGGCTGAACTTTTCACTAGATATTTACAGTTCGAAATATTGTTCTGGGTTGAAAATCACCATAGCTGCTTACCACTCAATATTCACCTATTAAATTTAAAATATTCTTAGGAGGTTGGAGTAAAACAGAGGAAAGCCCATTTTCTACATTCTGTTTTCTTACATTCTTTTAGGCATCTTAAGTCTTCTCATTCAAAAAAGTGATGTTGGGTTAGAAAGGCCTCTTTTCTTTCAGATTCAGATTCAAATACGACTGTTCCTAGAGTTGCCACAGTTGTTAGAGCTCTCCCAGCCATGATTTCTAAAGATGCATAGACACTCGAGGAAAGAGGGTATTTACTACTACTTTCACTGCTATTGCAAAACAGTGTTCCATGATAATATTCAAGTTGGACTTTTACTGGGTTGAAAATCGCAAATGAGTGTCTCAAATTAACAGCATGAGGAAGACAGCACATCATGAATACTTCCCCCACTCACTGAAGTCCTTTTGTTCACTAGGAAAAATTTGTGCATAAAACCAGGATGTAATTAAAATAAAATCTGTTTGAACCTATATTTATATAAACCTTGTTAAACATCTACAGAGTGTGGTAGTGAGCTGTCTGTGACAAATTTATAACCGTGCTCCTTTGGAAAAAAAATCATTCAGTATTAAATGGAAGAGAGTGCAGTGACTAATGGGGTTCATACTAAATCTGCACTGCTTGTTCTGGATGGTTGAAATCAAAAGAACACTTTTCACCACTTGGACTCTGGATGTGCTTTGAAAACCCTAGACTTCCCTCTCTTTGATCCAATGAAATGAAGTGAAACATGTAGCCTCTAGGCAGTTTTTAGGTACTGAGAGATCAAATAGAGGCTATTACAGTGCAATTTGCTTGGTGAAGCCTAACAGAACGGATCCGCTCAAAGTTACTGTGTATTTTGCAGACCACATAGAAGACAAAAAAGTAGCAAAACTGACATTATAGTACATTTTTAGTGCAGGTTCTAATCTTATTGAAAAAATACAAACTTTACTAGCGCTGATAAGGTTCAGGATCTGTACATTTGGCTAAGAAACTTCTCTGGGATTAGATCTAGCCTTGCACTGTGCATAACGCTTCCTTGGGTTTGACTCAAAATGTTTTGTTTGTTTGTTGGTGGGTTGTGGTTTTTTTTTTTTTCAGGAGTAGATCTGTTTAAATTGTTCCTCAGAGTAGCATCATATGTTCAATCTATACCTTATTCTGGTTAATAAACAAGTTCTGTCTTCTGTGCATGTATTACTTATGGATTAAATATTTTCATGACTTTGCTATCTCTCGTCTAATTTCATTTTTGTCTCATCTCTAATTTCCTAGCATTTTGCTGCTCTAGATGGATAATATTAAATAAGCTCTTAAGATTCACAAACATTTTCTTGAATGAAAAGGCAGAGTTCTTAGTAGTTACACAAGAGAAAAAACCCTAGAAGCTAATTTATACAAATATTCCCTCATCATATCTTGTGTTTGCCATGCTCCGATTATTTTGTTACATAAAAATGGAGTTAATAAGACTAGTAATTATACAATCAAGAGTGGCATCCCAACTTTTCATATAAGAATTTGATACAGGACAAAAGAGCTGTAGTTAGAATTCATTGAATTTGACACTCCTTACAAGTTTGAATTGGAAATTACAGTACTTTTCCTTGGTCTCCTGTAGAACTTTTTTTGTTCTACACATGATAATTTGAATAGTTCTAAGAAATCACGCTTAACTAAATGTAGTTAGCACTGTCTTTCTTGGCCTGTGCCTCTTTAAATGGGCATCCCACCTGTACTCGACGTTATAGAACAACTTGTGTGTTTATTACGAGTCAGTACACTTCCCCAGGATTTGCACTTAAGTGATGCACTTAACTCCTCCTCTCTAACTAATGCCTGCCTTTCCTTTAGAGCTGAGTACAAATAAACAACCAATGAGTGTGGTACAGTGAAATTTAATAACATCGAAAATATTATTTTCACGTTAAGACCTTTATTTTATAAAGGACAAAATGGCCTCAAATCAACTATTACATTGTGATATAGAAAGCATGAATTTGGCCCATTGTTCCTGAAAAAATTAATGACTCATCAAATTATCAGTACAGTTCTGCTTTTATAAGGTTAATGTGAGAGTCAAGAAAATATTATTTAATTCTATAGAAAATACTAATATATGACGAGGTATTCTAAGAGTCTCAGGAGATAACTTCTAATTGGGTCTTCTAGAGAGAACAAAGACATTGAAAACCAGATCTGAGATTCTCACAGGCTACTTGGAAAAACAGAATTAATTGCCAGCACACCTTGACCCAAAACTTTTTCCAAGCAAAATTGTCACTCCTTTTGTTCGTGGCTATTTAAAAATAAAATTCCATCTTGCTGATGGTAAAAACACAATTTAAAAAAAAAAACAACTTAAGAGCAGTCTTATTTCACTAAGATAACACACACTTCCAATTGCCTTTCAAAGCTGTACGGAAATAAACAAAGATCATATCCATCCTCAAATATCACTTTCCACCACAATCTATTCACACACCTCAGAAAAATAATAACTTTGTCACCAGCATACAGTGCTCAGTTGGGATCAAATGTCATTTATTAGTAAATCTACCTTAGAACCTTGAAATCTTTGTAATTCAGATAAACTATTCCTAAACATCTTGACTTTCCTATGATTCTGGGCATCTGTATATAAGTAGTATTGCTGGATACCTGACTGATCAAGAAAGATTCACCAACTCAGATACTACTGTCAGTTATTTTCCAGTAACCTTGTATTTCCAATTCTCTGCAAGCCAAAATCTTCCCACATTATACCTAAGCGGAATTGCATATTTTGCATTCATTCATAAAACTGTTTCTAGAAAACACATTGTTATTCTTCATGAATGAAACCTAAAATAAAATGCATACATATACGGGTGTTCACAGCCAAGTTATGCAAAGCTGCTATTAAGTATTAATGCAACATCATATGGATTCATTTGCCTCTTTCTGGAGCTGGAAGCTTTGAATCCCATTTTCTGTTTTCTTGAATGTAGTTTTGATTTTACAGATCTAATTTTAGATCTAATTTTCAGCTGTGCCTAAGTGACCCAGTAGCTGTAATCTTGTTTTTAAAGCTGACTTAGCCTTCCAAACAGCTAATGAGTAACAGTAGTTTCATTCACTAGCTGCCAGGTTCTTCAAGTTGATGAGGACTGCCAGTGATCCAGAAAAAAATTCTTTTTTTTTTTATTAAATTTCAAGCATATATAAAGCTAAGATAAGTGTTGTTTTATCTTACTCGTATAGTGTTGAAGGCAATAAATGATTCATAAATCTCTAAATTGCCTGTGACTGGTAAATTCTGAGATTTGTCTGGTGATACTTAAATATTCAAGGTGTAAGTCATGTCGCACCTGTTTAACAGATGGAAGACTTCCTTGAAAGATCTAATTGTTACTTGTATCACATCAGCTTCAGAGTAAAAAATCTTTCATGGTATTGCAATAACAGCTCACAATGAAGATCTCATTAGACCGCCAGCCATTTCTACCGTGGAAGGTACTGTTACTATTAAAAGACTTATTTGTACCCTTCATTTTCATCAGTGATGTAAATCCTATGGCCAGGGCTACACAATGTTTTCTCTGTGAGGAACTAAAACTACACTCAAAAACACTTAATTGCTTACAAACTGTCTTTCACTCATGTGTGTTGAAGCACTCATTTTGATCTTATCTCTCCATAGATTAATGGCAGTACACATTTTTATGGCTATTTTACATGACCGCTTGAAGAAAAATAGCACTGGAATATTTTTCTTCCTTACCTTTACAGTAACTTTCTTTTTCTTCCTAATTAAGAGAAAGTATGGAAGCTTAGATTTCCAAAGACATCAACTAGAAGGCAGGTGTTCAAATATAATTTATTTCTATGAGATTTATGTATGTAATTTCCCTAAGATTCTCCCTTGACTCCTAGCCTAAAGTTTGATCTGGAAAAAAAGTGGAAATGGCATTAGTGTGTAAACTAACCAGAGAGGAAAGGCTGAAAAATTAAGATCCTTCTAAGTAAGCATAGATTAAAGATTGTTGCCAGGGAAAAAAAAAAAAACAAACAACATACAAACAAAACAAAAAAAAAAAAACCTAAAAGAAACACTTTTCACACTGTTTTCTTTTCATACCTGACTGAGCTCATAGAAAGAAGAAATAGCTGTAGAAAGCAAAACCAACATACTAGGTCAGTGGCACAATAAATTTTAAGGACAAAAGTGCTACTTTCTAAACACAGCAGCCAAAATAGTGGTTTACAAGGAGCTACTATAATCCCCTCACTTTTCTTCTGATGACTAACCAACAAAGCCAGTAGAGAATAAAAAAAAATATTGGAATGACAATTGAGACAAACTGAATAGAAATATTTGACTGCCTCTCTTCTTCCCTCTTCTGTGTTACAGATAAACAGTCAAATAGTTGGGTAAGTATTGTGACTGAACAGTAGGAGCTTTTGGCTTCAAAAGGCCCTAAGTATTTGCCAAATTTAGAAATAATATGAGAGTAAAAGTTTGTAGCTCCCTTTTAACATGTAGTCCGGCATTTTATTTTATTTTTAAACCATCTGTTTCATGTATGCTTATATTCCAAATTAGTAGTTTGATGCAACCAATTACATTAACTTACTCAGCAGTACAATGCTGAGGTATCAATTAGAATACATTAGGAAATAAGAAGCATGTCTAAGTTTGGTCTCCTGCTAGAATCAAATAAAAATGTCAAAGTACTGCAATCAGACAGTTCAGATATGAATATTCATTGGCAACTGTTCGTGACAGATTTATGAATGCTTTCACCTGCTGGTGGAAAAACATTAAGTTGCAAAATAAAGCTATTAAAGTAAGCGAAAAGAAAAAAAAAGGATATACACAGATGGATGATGATCTTGGAATTATGCAATCTTGCGAGAAAAGAATGGTTTTATTTTTCATATTATGAAAACATTTGTTTTATATATGCAGATTGTCAAGGTCTTAGCATTTAACTCACTATCATCACACAACATTTTCCAAACAGTATTCCCAGTTTATGTGAAATGATGCGCACAGCTATCTAATCACCACCTTGTGGCAGAAACACATGCAAGGGTAATGTTTTGAGGATTTTGACTGCTACGCTGACTGCTATTCTCCTAAACTGTTTTAACAAAAGAGGAAATCTCCATTAAGAGAAGGGCATTTTGTCACCCAGGACAAAGGGTTTGATTATAAATATTCCAATAATAAAAATGCATAGCACTGCTAGAGTGCTTTCAGCCTGAGGATCTGAAATTGCTTTTAATATATTAAGTCTCAGGATTTTTAAAAAGAAAGCATTAGCCCCACTTTATAGACAGGGAAACTGATGAATACAGAGTATAACTGATTAGTTCAATTTAAAAACAAAACAAACCACACAGGTTAGAGGCAAATAAACTAATTCAGTATTTTATTGATGGATTAAACAATTTCTGTGAGTTAAAGTACTATTTTAATGGTTTATGCTGGAGGAGCGTCGTGAGCTGAAGCTTGTTAAAAGATATGTAAAAAAAAGTATGTGCTTGCTTTGTCATTTGCATCATAAGAGGCTTTGTTGTGCATTCTTTGCATTGCTCTCTTAAATTTCGCAAATTTGACTCCATAGGCGTCATTTCCATTGTTTATTGCAAATATAAGCAATGGAAATGATGGCTATGGAGTCAAATTTGCAAAATAACATAAGCAATGTGCCAAAATTCAGATTATTTTAAAAAACTGATGCAAATTCAGATTATTTTAGTAAACTGATGCAGGCAGTTAAATGAGTATTTGTATCAATATCTATATATATCATGCTCACCTCAGTGGATTTATGTGATGCTATCTGACAAAGCTTCATAAAGATAAAATCAGAAGGAAACAAAGAAGAAGAGGTACGGGATCATAACAACAGTTCTTAATGAAACAACAAAGGGGAATCTTCTAAATGGGGAATAACCCAGCCTTGCTGCAGCGGCAAGGTTTATCCATCCCTGAAATATAAATAAATTTAATAGTTAAAAATGAATTAGTTTAAGCAAGAAAGAAGTTCAAGTGGATATCTTAACAAGAATTGTATCTGTGACTGGAAAAAAAAAAAAAAAAGGACCCATACAAATAGGGACCAAATAGCGTAGCAGGGATGAAAAGAATGTAAGATTCACAAAAAAAGGTTTAATCTGAATAAATTTTCAGAAAATTTTTTTCTTGCTTCAAATATTTGTACATATCTGTGGGTGAAAGGAAAGACCGCTCTGTCTTGAAGAAGTTCATTTTACTAAGATGTTGTATTAGCTTGCTGATCTTTTGTTCTCTGGAAGAAAACAAACAAACAAACAAACAACAAAAACTGTCAAAGAGAGTCAGGCCAGACAAGTTAACTTGCCTGGCTAAGAGAGAAGGGATGCTGAAGTACACTTCCTCTTCCCCTAGATGATCTACTTACTCATTGGAAGAAAAAAAAGACATTTGCTGGAAAGATGTTAAAAAGGGACAAAAATGTGTTGCCCAACTTTTAGACTGCGGAGGCTATGTGTGATCTTGCACAGTGTTCATACAAGCCAAATGTGGTGCGATCTTAAAGTACTCTTTGCATTTTTTGGCAACGAGAAATTTCAGCTGTATCCTAAGGCTCTACCTTCCATAAGGGTTTTTTCTCTAATCCCTTTTTGAGCCCATTTATACATTCATTGTCAACAACATCCTCCAGCAATAATTTACATAATTTAAGTAATAGAAGTAAGGAAAGAACTTCCTTCTGTTTCAAACACGCTACTTGGTATTTTAGCCAGGTGTCTCCAAGATATTATGAACAAGATCAACTTATTATTCTGTACCTTTTCCCTGCTGACCTTTCAAGCTACTTTCTAGGAGGGACCCTTACTCCCAGGCTGCTTCCCACTGAAGTCAGAGAGGCTTCGTATGGTCTCATCAGTCCGGTAACATACAGTAGTTTACAAGATTTGTAAACCACTGAAAATACAGCCATCCTTGTAAAACTACATTTTTCATTCTGAGGAAGCCAGAAATAATCAAGAAACCATTGTAGAGGGTTGATATTTTCTTGGTTTCTTACATACAGGAATTTTAAGTAGTGTGCATGGAACAGAGAGACAATTTTTTTATATTACTTGAGAATGGTAAAAGAATACTGTTATGAAGAAGGAAAGGAAAAAAAATATTTTTTTCCTGCCTTTCTTGACCAAATTTTAAACGCAAGAGCCTGTACTGCGTTCACAATGTGATTTTGCAGTAGTCGCTGAGTTTCTTTTGTTTACTATGTTTTGATGCTGAATGAGCACTAATTTTCTACAATTTTTAAATTATATTTTGAGGAAACAACCGAAGATTTCCACCATTTCATTTGCAGAAAAAAGGTTTTGGTAACCTGATCTGATCATTGAATCTCTCAGTCATAACTAGGTACCTATTACATATTTCCTTAGTAATAATTTGACCCACATTATTTTTACTGTAATGTTTTCATTCTTAGGACTCCCATGTGTGGCTGGTAAGCACTATTATATCTTCATTTTGTGAAAGGGAAACAGACCAAATTCTGATCCCATTATAATCACCGGCAATATTTTCATTGACTTTAGGTTCTTGTTCTAATTATCTTTCCCATTATTATTCAAGACAGTCAAAAAAACCAGAAATTAAACTCAATTCTTGCACATCCCAGCCTACCCCTGACACTCTCTAATAAAAAATAATTAAATAAAAACCTCATATAATGATCTGCAGAATAATTTCTCTCTCACCGTGTTACATTATTAAGAGAGCAGAGTTTATTAAAGTAGCCAATAGCTTTTAGCATGGAATGTGTTCGGTTTAAGTCATAGTGTAGACGTTTGTACATATTTAAGCCTTTTTTTTTAAATACAGCTAAATGAACTTCAAAAAAATCTCTCTATTAAGACTTTTTTTTCTTTAGGCTCTCCTGCCTTCTCCCAAAATACGCCAAACATCCACTTGACAGACTTAAAAAGGAAACAGGATGCCATTCCTGGAACCTTTTTTCACAGCCAAAACACTATCATGCAGAGACGCGTGGATAAAGTATTACTACAGAACAATATGTTGTGTAATTGTATGTATGCTGAATGTGCTCATTTTCTAAACAGGCTACGTGATAACAGCTCTGACACATCTCATTAAAGGTCTCTTTTCCATACCATTCACAGTCTTGATGATTTTCAGGTGTATTATGTTATAGATGGATATGTAATTTAAAAAAATATGCTTGAAACAGTCCTGATTCAAGATACGATAAATAACTCACCTCTCCCAAATAAGTTAGTTGTCTAGTGATGAATAGCATTACAAACAAACAAAATCATATTTATTTCTATTACTTAGAACTGTTCCAGTATGACAGCTATAACAACTCAGGAATTTCAAAGATAATTCTCTTGTCATTTTCTACAGTGTTTCCCAAAAGGAATTGTTTTGATACTTCAGTGAGCCATGATCTATATCATTGTTTTTCACCAGGTTCCCTCTTTCTTTTCATCATGATATGTGATAAAAAAGAATCCCCAGCAACAGTCAGTCTGGCTGCTTTGACCTTACACGCACACACGTAAGGGGCAGAGATTGGAGTACGGAGCCCATAAATTGTGCACGGTCCGCACCGACATCCAGCATATGTCACTCAAACATTAAACACTATTCCCTCGTTGAGGCAGCTGAAGGGGAATGGGTGGGCACGCTGCTCTTTTTTTTACCATGAGTGTACAGCCACTTTCCACAAAAAAGGACGGAAAATGGATGAAAGGAAATCACCCAGCTTTCAATACTTTGCTTTGGAGAAGTGATTGCTAAAAAGGGAGAAGGCAGTGGGTTCAGATGAAAGCTTGATAAATATTTCAGCAAAGAAATCAAATTGTGAATTGGCTTTTATAAAGGAAAATCAATTTTGACACAAGACGTTTAAAGTGATGTTGAAAATGAGCAAGATAATTTTCATTTAATTAAGCCTGAGGAAAACCAGTAAACAAAACAGATCACAGAGTCTGTAGCAACTTCAGCACAAATAAGAGAAAAAGTGTTGAATTTGAGTTTAAACATGCTGCTGAATCAAGGCCCACAGAACCAGCTGCTGCTGAATCAGGTTCTGAGGCCTCCATAAACCCCTGTTACTCAGGTAGCCATATAACCTGTTTATTTATATATACTGTGAAATAACTACCACTCTTACGAAGTTTTTAAACCTGCAATTTATTTTCCACTTTCCTATTCATTTATTTGGAAAAATATTTTATCATTCTTTTACTTCATGCCATTTCCCGAACCCACAAATGACCACCAGGGGCTCAAAAGAAAAATTAATTCTCAAGCAAATATCCTACTGATTCCATCATAAAAAGTCTAGACAAACTTGCCCTCATCATTCTATTGACAGTAATAATTTTACCTCATGAGTTGTCAGTTCCTCTATCATGCCTATCCATATGGATAGAGGGATCAAAGGAGAGATTAAAAATCTTTTTCTTGACCTGACCAAGGGGGATTAGTTCTAAATTAGGAGGTCAAGCTTGAGGGTATTCAGAGAAAGTGGCAGAGGTCTTATTTTGAGGACTGTAGTAGAAATCAAATGAAGTAATTGTATTTTCACAGTCCCTTTAGAGGAGCGAGTAGCAGTAGCTTTTTATTGCTACATTTCGGTTAATGCTCACGTGTATAGAACAGAAATTAAAACAGAGCTACTGTGTCAGCCCCTGCTTCATATCTTGAAACTCAGTCTTAGTTGACTCATTGATGTAAGGACAGTCCCAGGCTTGCAGAATGTCGGGGAAGCTTTGCATTCAAAGTGAAGCTTAATGAGGAATCCCAAGTGAATCTAGAGTCGCCAAAAGGTACTTGATGGTTAACTGTGAGAACTGATGTATTCTAGCCAGAAAACAGATGCTATATAGATAGCAGCTTCCTCATGCTGCTCTGCTAATGTTAGCTCTGATCTGGAGGAACAATTACAGAGAAAGCAAAGGTTAGTTATTATAGTCATTTACAGTCCTGACCTTCTAGTTTGAACTTTTGTTTATACAATGACTACTTAGAAACTGAAAATTTCTGCTCAGGTGAACATGAAAGCCTCTTGAACTGAGGGCACTTTCTCTCACTGTCCTTCCTCCAGGTTATGATCCAACTCAGTTCACCTCAGCGGGACATGAGAATGGTCCAGATTGCAGGGCTTTCATATTCCAGTGGTAAAACTACAGCCATAATTTCTGCCTGAACTGCCTGATTTAACAAAAAGAAAATGTCCTTTAATGGGCAACTATATTCTACTTCAAAAGGCTTGACCTTAAAAGTAGATCCTGACTCCAAGAATATTGTACTTTAGATTCGCTGACTTTTTGTTGGTATTAGGCATAAGTAACCTAGGTATACGCACCCTTCTCCAGCATTTTGGTATCCTTCGCAAATACTGTTATAGAGGTTTTAGACCAGAATCTCCATTCATAATAGTTTAAAAATGTAATATTGGTAAAACACCATGGTCAGAAGATTATTTGACATCCCTGAGATTTAGAAGTTGTCTTCTACCCTAAGACTGTCTCAGTGACAGTCATTACAGATAGAGTAAGTATGCTATTTAAATCTAAAACAGCAAATTATTCTGATAATAGTATAAAAATGAGATAACAAAGCTCTTATTTTAGTGGGCTGAAACTTATCCCTTCTTTCCTCTTCATTCTGGACACTTTTGTGCTTTCTTTCATCCAGACCGCACCAATCCGTTGCACAATATGCTTGGGAGACAGGAGGGAATAACAGCTGGACTTTACCTCCTTAAGGAGAATATTTCTGCTGCTGGGCATTTTTTTTTTTCTATCACATCAAATATTTATATTGGTTCAACATAGCTGGACATCTAGGAAGAATGATGTTGCCTGACTGTTTCATGTTTAGCACTCATATTGCTTTGACATATCTTGACTTTTTGGCCTAATTTCATCCGTCTTACTGTTCTTCATTTATTGTCTATGTGCATCTAAAAGTAAGTCTGGAGCATCTTGAGGTCATTAAAGAGTGTAAATCACAATGACAAATTTACATAATGTGTCAGTATGTATCTGGAATGCCCTCATGGAAAAAAGCTTGCTAGAAAGCTCCAACACCACCCACACTTTCTGCAAGTTTACTTTAAAAAGTCAAAGCGCATCACATTCTTACAAGTTGCTATTGTTGTATAGCTTTCAGAAAGTTTACATTGTATTTTATTAATGATAAAATTGATCCGTACACAATTCAAATTTATATCAAGTCTGTTGTAGGATTTTACCATTATGGAATGATGTCACACCAATAGATGAAAAAATGAATAAGCTCGTATCAATAAAATAAATGCATTAAAGAACCACTTGCTCACAGACTACATTTGGTTAAAGGAAAATAGAAAAGCAGAACAGTCATTGAATAATGAGAGCAGACTGACTACATTCGTTCCATCCAGCTATAGCAGTTGATTTCAATTTACTTTGTTTCCATGAGAAACTTAGATGGAAATTTGTCTTCATATTTTCTGAAAGCAAAAGCAAACTTGTCCTTCTCCCCCTCAATTCCCATTTATTTACAAAAAGAGTGCCTTAGCATCCTGCCTTTATGGGCTTTTCCTTACTATATAAAAAAACTAGTGATTTTTCGCCCCCTACAAAAAATCTACATTTTAAATGGAACTTATTTAGAAGAGTAGAAATTTCCTTGCAAGTTCAGAGCAACTTGAAGAGAATCAAGGCAGAGAAAAGGAAGAGTTATTTGTGCTGAATGATGACCTACTTCATTACACAAAAGAAGAAAGATTACCGTGAAGGCAAGAATGCATGCAGAGATATGTTGGTCATCAAGGAAAGTATTTGCAGATGGAGGTAAAGTTGGGGAATATAAAGCATAGAGCAAAAGGCTCCAGGGAAATTGTTCTAAATGAACATGTTCAGTGTCACTGTTATTTCTGTAACAGCTAATCAGTGAACAATAAATACATAAGCAGTGGAGAGCATTATTCTCTTCCCAAGGGTAGTGAAGACGTCTGAGTATGATGCTATATACACCTAGAAGTTCCCAAGGTAGCCACAGATAAGAGGAAACTGTTCTTTTGTGTGTCTTCTCCACAATTCAGATGAGTAAGTCTAATATTAATGTTTTATATTTTTTGTTAAAAACATATAGGTAGTTCTAGTCCATTTTGGGTGAGTATTTAATACTATAATGGGGGAGGAATAAAAGAAGTATTCGTAATTATTTTTTAAATTAATTCTTTTTCCATTTTCTTGTAAGATGCTTCACTGCATATAACTTCCATGTCAGAGGTAAAAGAATTGTAATCGCGTAACCAAATGCAGCCCTTGCATACATAATATCAGTATAACTTCTTTCTAGACTGTAGTCAGTCTAAATATTTGTCTGTTAAGGAATTGACCACGTGACTTTCTTAAGGCAGAAACACCACAGCAATATTTCACTATTTGTTAATGAGTACATGTGAGAGAATATTAAAAGGTATATTCAGTCAAGAACAATGTACTATGAGCAACCAAGTAAGTGTGAATACTTGCAGAGACCACAATAATGAACCTACTGCTATTGAAGCAGGATAGTCTTGTAAATAAAATACATGTTGACACTCAAAAGGCCCAGGGTCTACTCTCGCCTTTGATACAATTTTCTCGTGTCTTATGACTTCTGTGAAATGGAGAATGCTGCAGAAATCCCATATCTAGGAGAGGTCTAGCAGTGCACCATTTGCATCAATTTGGAGTATCAGTCCCATTACTTTTGAAATTGTAACACATTTCACCAAGACATACTTTCAAAACCTCTCTTACTGTTAAAAGTATAGGTCAAAAACAGCACAGAAAAAAAAAAAAAAAGAGATAATCATGGAGTCACAATGACTTAACACAACAACAGTATAATTTGAGCACGTCTCTGTTCCATTCACCTCTGGTTCCTAAATAATAAACTAAAATACATTCTAACAAGTTCTTCTAAGGAGTATACTAGCCCAATTTTAAGTCAGTCTAGTGTACTGCTGTTTACAAAACACATGAAGTTGTTATAATAGCCCGTATTCAAAATAACATCCTTTAACATCAAATCATTATGTCTTTAAATGTATGCATATCTTGCCTCCAATTGTGAAATAATAAAAGACATTAAATTCTTATAACAATAACAAAAGATTAGAGAATGGTCTTTACACGAATAGGAAGACATACTGCTGCAAAGAGCTATAGAATTGATTTGACTAGGTGGTCCTAAGAGGTACAGATTCTGCACAGAGTCTGTAGTGTTTGACAGGGATGTGGCTAACCATAGTGATGACATATTTGGAAAAGTCAAGGGTCACACAAACAAGCTGTTCGGAGCGATAGCAATCTTGATGCACTATGGTTCTCTCAGCTGTTGCTATAGGATCAGTTTGGAGGATTCAAGAGATTATCCACCTACAGGAGCAAAATTGATATCTGTAATCCAAGAATAACATTAATATATACACAAATACTTGCAGTGTCACAGAGCTTTCTGCCAAAGGGAGCATGCTGCTGTAAGGGTGATGGATTTGAACTGCTGCTTTGTTACTTTAACACGCCAAATATGCTGCTTTTTTACTTTAACACGCCAAATATGCAGCTTCCCATTTCGCAATAAAAAGCCATTTTGGTTTGTCAAATAGTGTTCTGCCTGTATCAGTTATTTAAATTTATGGCATGCAACAGCTGTGCTCAAGATAGTACAGGTGACACCACAGCAATATCGGTGATTTTGCCTGATGAACTGGCCGCGGGTATCGATCAGGAAAAGACCTTCAAGTTCCTACATACACACATCACATTTGCTTGAGTCTGATCCTGTCTTCAACATTTACTGCAGTAATCCTTGAGCTAGTGGCACAATCTACATGAGCAAAAATTGCGAGGCTGCATCCCTCCTACAAGCTGCATCTTAACTGCGGCTAGTAATAAGTGCAGAAACACAACAGAAGGCAGCAGGGGTAAAAATCTAGAGGGAGAGGGGCGAGGGATGTTTTCATTTGTTCAAAGAATTGGCTGGAGATGCCCAGCATGTGCCTACAGTCCATTTGAAAACCTAAGGCTACCTTTTTCTACTGAATAGTTTCTTTTGGAGGCATATCCTGCCCATATATTTTGATGGTTCTATAGAAGAAATGAATTTCTACACCTATAGTGCCTCTTGAGGGGACCGGTAGATGGTGCTCAGGATTCCACATGACTGTACCCGGGTTATTGGGACTCAACCAGACTTTCCCTCCACTGCAAATGCCTTCAATCTACATGTAGCTCTTGGCTAATCCTCACTCCCAGGGGGTGAGCCGAATTCGGCACGGCAGGGCCCCAGCATTTCTCCTGCATTGTCACCTCTAGCCTAAGCACTGCTGCTGGTACTCTTCTCACCAGTCATTCAAACCTCCGAGCGCGGTGCAGGGCAGCGGGAGGCATTGGGCAGGGTGAGGATGCCCTGGCCACGGCTCAGAAGTGGAAATGAACCGTTGTAACTTCTTGCCACCATCCCTGCAGGGAGGCACTGGGTGGGGGAGCTGCTGGGGTCTGCTGCTGGGAGTTCAGGAGGGGGCTGTCCCACAGCCACTCGCCACCAGTGCCAGCCCTGGCCCATCCCAGTGTACACACGCAAGGCCTGACCATTACAGGATGGATGAAACACTGCTGCTGGGAAGAATAGTTGAGGAGGCCTCCTGGGATGGTCTCTTTGGGTACATTGCAAGTGGCCTGCTAGTGATTCTTCTGGACACCCGGTTTCAAAAGTAGTGGTGGCAAATGTTGCTATCATTGCCTACTCCTGGTAGCGGGCAAAGTCAAAAATCAGCCATGCCATGGAAACACTGGCCATTTCCAGAAGGCTCCCACTAGGGTCAATTTAAATTGCATGCATAAATATCTACACTAATCTCTAAAAACACACTTTCCCCTGGGTGGTCAAGAGCAATATTTAGCATTACAAAGGTAAAGGCTGTGGCAAGAGATGTCTGAATAAATGCCATTTTCAACTGCAACTATCATATGGAAATATCATTTTGAAGCTTGCAAAACAAAAGCAGCAGCTGTAGACACAGATTTGCATTTTGCATTTACACCCTACTGTGGATATGCCAAAATAACAAACTGGAATTGTTTAGGAAGCACAAATAATCCCCTAAGAAGCAGTTTCCTGCAAGAGCCTTTTCCCTTGCCTTCCTCCTCCCCAGCTCTACCTCAGTTTTGTAATGGTTTGCGTCACCTAAGTGTGATGAGGCTGGAGGCTGGTAGGGTGAGCCACTGCTTCTGACTCTGCTGCTGCAGCTAATTGCGATGTATAGGGAACATGCAGCAATTAGCTGCTCCTGCTTTGGCTGTGGTATGATGTTGTGCCTGTTTTGATCTTCTTATCCGTCCTTGGTCTTTTAAATCAGATGTTGGAGTTGTATACTTTTGAGCTGTACGGAATACCATCGGGCCAAAAATGCTCAATATCTTCTTTTTTTTAATTTTTTTTCTTTCTTTCTTTTTTTTTTTTTTTGCCCCCTATGTAGTGTCTCCATGAACCAGCCTTGCCAACGTCCTTTTCATTTGTGTGAAGATACAGGCACAAAAAATATGTTGATTAGCTTGGAATATGAATAAGAGTTTTCTACTGTTACATTGTTAAAGCCTTTTTCACACCTAGTAAGAAGCACTACATTTCTACAAGAAAGGGGATTATTAGAAATGGACATTTGCTCCAACTCATTGTTATCTACTCTTTCTAAATGTGTGCATTTTGGAATGAAAAAGACATCTAGCAGCACTTCAAAATTTTGCCTAAACTTTCATGTATCATCATATGATCAGACTCACTAAGCATTTTTTTTTTTTTTTTTGCCTTTCAATGACTGGAGTTGCTTCACAACAGTGACACCAATGTTAAGGGGCAAGGAGTTAGATGCAACGAAAATTCGTGGTATGGTGCTATCATTGACTTCATGCAGGTTTTCAATGGGCGAGACAAATAACATTAAACAAATGTATGATCTCATTCTTAAGGGGTAAAGAACTGAATTTAAAACTATGCAGGGCACAGACTTGTCAATCATACCTTATAGAGTAATTATATTAAAAATTTTATTTCTGTTGGTAGAATGGCAACATCTTTTTCTTAGCTCAAGGCATTACAGAAATAGATAACATTTGGATGAAAGGAAAAGCTTTGCCTGGAAACAGAAAAGGTACTCTTAGGCACTGGAAGTTAAGTCTGAAGGCAGATAAAACAAAGTAGTTATTTCCTATTTTATATAGAAAATGCAGTCATTCATCCCTTCTCAAATTTATTTTGTTGTGACTCAAATGTATAAATAGGATACCATGTGCATAAATTCTGTCTCTATGCAATGAATAGAACTTTCAAGTAATAATTTAAACTTCTATTTACATTTTTGTATTATGCTTCTACATAGAAGCATAGAAGACATGAGAACCATCTATCTCATTCTCAAATGCAGTCTTTCATTTCAGGTGAGTAATCCATTTGATTAGTTAACTGAATAACTTAGTGCCAGTTCCTATGAAATCCAACCTAAACTGAGCACAGTGTCCTGGAGATCCAGATACCGCAGATGAAGGACAAGATGCAATTTTCTGAATAGGAACAATACAGACCAAAGGATACGTGTCCTATGTACGTAAAGTACATACTTCTCATACATACTTTTAAATCTTATAACAAAGAAAGGTAGAGATTCTAAAACAGAATCATAAAAATAAATAAGAATAATTTTATAAATTAAAAAAAAAACAATGTTAGAGGATCTCAAATCATGGTGCCTGTACCGTGTACAGGAAAAGCGTAATTGTCTTAATAGCAGATCCAATTATTGGCTGTTGGACAAAAATTTTACAGGGAGCCTGTTAAACCTTCAGGCAGAGGAAAAGTTGAGGAAAAAGTGGATTTTTGAGGGAATATTGGAGCACTGAAAGACTAATAGATGAGAATTCAAGAAACATTACTGGGACTTTATATCCTTACACACTTGAAAGATGCCACTTATATTTAAACTATGCTAGCCTTTGCAATCTGGTCATTATAATCCACTACTTCCTTTTTCTCCTTTGTAGTCTTGAAACAAGCCTCGGTCTAGAGAAGAAATACGCTGTCTTATTAAGTGGCCAAAGTTTGATGGCGCATAAGCACAAGACCCTTAAAATTATTCCATGAAAAAAAATAATGGTACAAATTACTGTAATTTAAATGGTCTTTCCGTTTTTCTTTCTACGATGAAATCCAGATGACTTACATTTTGTATATCACAAAGGAAACCGAAAAGTGTATTTTGGGCTCAAAATAGAATCGGTTGTTCTGATAGAACTATGGGGCTTATTCCTGTTGGTCGGTATTTTGGAGCATGACTAGTAGCTTTACACACTTCCTTAATCAGACAACACTATTTTAAATGCAATAATTCTGAAGAAAGTAGACAAAACTGGTGTTACGAGGTGTTAATCATATACTTTTATTGTTTTTCTGGTTTAAGTACTATTTTCCTTCAATGATGAAGAGATCAAAAATATTTTGTTAATGTTTTCTTCCAAGTATTTTTGCGAGTGAAAATTCTCTTTCATATTAGAGGGTAAGAGAAGAAAAATGGCTACCCATATATGATAATCTCTCTAAAAAATAAAAGCAAGCTATTTCCTAAGGTTCATAATGCAGCAAGTCTTAAATGCACAGGAACAAAAAAATTACAAAAATCAGATTAAATGAATACTAGATTACCAGTATGTGCATTGTGTAACCGCTGAGAAACTGCTCATTCTGAGGTGATAGGACTCCCTTTCTACTACTAACCCTAACCCCATTTCACAAACATTTTTACACAAACACAGATAATCATATGCGATTATCTGCAAAAAAAAAAAAAAAAGGGACAGATGTAAAAATAGCTTTCTGTGCATTTTCAGAACTCAAGTCTGTAAACATGCAGAATATATTTTACAATGTGCATTATCCAAGGCTGCACTATCATGATAGGCACTTTACATATCAGTCTCGTGATATCCCCTATTGCATGACATATACACTTTAATGTTTTTATATGTATTTTGATTGCCTCAAGCATGCATCTGACTATAAAAGAATCTAAAAATATTTTAAAGGCCTGATATAAAGATTTTAAAAGTCCTTAAAGCTTTTTAGAATAGCATATTTTCTCCACAGCATATGTGGCCTAGCCTTTCAGGCTAAAGCCAAGTAACACAGAAAGAACACATAAAAGATTTGTGGATTCTGGGGAACATGATTTCCTCATCCTAAATCTCTATTCATGAAACAGAAATCCACCTCAAAAAAAGAACAAAGCTTTTTGTCCAATTGATGCAGAAGTAATCCAATTGCCACCTAGAGGGTCAGCTTAGCTCTAGCAAACTGTTTAAATACAAATGAATTCAGCATTTTTGATTAGACATATTTATTAAAGTCTTCGCATACTAGAATGAACAGTATTTATTACATTTATATCCTTTTCTGAACTTCTAGATTCAGTTTCAATCTTTGCAAGCCTATATAAAGGTTTTGTTACAAATCAACTGAAATACATAAAGCCAGCTTTAATTCAGATTCTACATCTACATCATTAGAGGTTTGGTTTAATTGCATTTTAACTGAACAGTAACTATCTCCTAAACCATTTTGCTGTTTGCATTAGCTTTTGAGGCTCAGGGCTCTGATGTTTCTGGGTTCCTCAGTGGTAGATCAAACTTGACAAGTTACATTTTTTCTCCTGAGCTCTTGAAAGGGCTGAAGGAATTGTCATAATATTAAAAAATTTGCCAAGTTCACCAGAAGTCATTTTCACCTAGTTTTACAGCTTGAATAAGACCTCATTGAGCAAAGCAATCTAGCTCAGGGAAAAAAATAAATGTTCTTTTGTTCACAGGTCGTGTGCCTATTTGACTCTGCTAGGAAATGATTTACTATATTTACCCAACTGAGAAGCTGAGGCATAGTCTTTGTCGCTGCTTCATCTGACACAGGTTTCACCCAGTTTCATAAGATGACTTCATCTATTTCAGTAAGAATGCTTTTCCTTGTGTTATGTCAAGTGCATTATTCTGGTAAAGAGGTATTAGCAGCATTAAAACTTTCTAAAATCCTTTCATTTACTCCCTAGGAAATGGCTTTATGGGCTTCTTTATACATTGCAACCTGTACTTTTAGTTTCCTTCCCCTTTTGCATCCCATCCACTATTTGCCACTTGAGGGTATGTTCTTAATAAATAAAAGAGTATAAATCAAGCAAGCCTGCTTAACTACACACAATTATGATAAATTGAAGTTAGATAGGAGGAAATTAAAGTATTTAGCTCTGGAATTAGCTAGGTGTGTTACTAACGTTGACAAAAACAACGGCAACAAGTCACAGAAGCGCATTTCTGGGTAAAACCCTCTCTCTCAACTGAGCTTGTGCTGGCACTCTGCCTGCTGCTGTCGGAGCTGTTGTGAAACTACCCACAGGTGGGAAGTAGTCACTCCAATAAAATGGGTTAATGCAACAACTCTGCTGTAAAATATATAGCAGGACAGCTACCACACCTGGATAAATTTTGCTAGGAAACCAGGAATGAAAGCCAAAAGATCTTAAAATAACCCCCTTTTCATGGTATAAGTTAACTCCCCAAAGGTGAAAATCAAAATATTTTCAGTTAATATTTATACAAACAAACACATACACATGCTACACATGAAGAAAATGCATTACACAGTAATTTTGAGGAAAATTGCAGTAATCTCAGACATGCAACAGGGTTACTGAGTTAAAAGCATTTCAGAAATCTCTAGAATGCAAACACACAAAATAATCTGAGACAAGAGGGGGAAGATATAGCATACTTGCAATGAGTAATGATAATGGTAATTAACTATTAAACAAGAAAGATATTTGATGATTTTTATGCCTCATTATACAAGACAGACAGCAAGAGAATGAAATGTAGATGCAATTTTAAATGTTATTTTCCTTACGATTACAAATAACCAAATAGAAAAAAAAGAAACCCATCAACACATATGAAGTTAATACTTCAGGCATTGCAGACAGGACGTAGCAGTAGTTTATACACTGCCCAAAAAAAAAAAAAAAAAAAAAATTAAGAAGTATACTTTCTCTTTGACTATTCTCTTGACTTGCCCATTTTCCTTGCTACCTTACACAAAACACTTAATATGCTCTTGATTTCTCCTTTACCAAATGGGGATAGTAATTCCCACCCCTCGAGAAGAGATGGGATGCATAAATAATTACGAGCTGAGCTGCCACCCTGAGCTGGGAAAAGATGGAACCTACAAAGGCCCTGAAAGGATCAAAAACTGGCTGCAAACGGATCCTAGGCTTCTCACAGCTTCACCTGCCATCAGACTGAACCAGCAGAAGAAAGCAATGAACAGAATGAAATGGGCTGAGATATGTGGGGCCAAAGTGCTCTTTACTTTGACAAACTTTGATTATGCAATGATATGAACTATTCAGAAATATTTAAGAAATCTTATTTTCAAACAAGTCACTGGCAATGATAGATTCAAGCCTTTGACAGTTTTTCTAGACCCTTAACATATGTACCTCACTCATTAAAAGAAACTTAAATTCCATAAATCACAGTGGGAGGAAAAAAAGTAAAAAAATGACCAATTGTAATTTAGCCTGGCAAACAAACTTGCGATTGCTATTGTTCCCATTATCTGGGAAAGGTCTGATGTTAGGGCACTTATCAGAAAGTGAACATTGTTCTAGAGAGGTTACATTTGAAGCCTGTCAAAGATGAAACACCACGCACAGTAGATCTGAAACATTCCTCTCATCAAGGATGCCTTTGACCTCTGCGCGAGCCAGTATCTCTTGAGGAAGGGAAGTTCTGCAACTAAGTCAAACAAAGCTTAAGAGAAACACTGTGTAGCACAGGGATAGGAGAGATATGAAATTGCTAGAATCGATCCACAAACACCTTTAGAGAGGGTATACAAGCCCTTTCATTAGGTGCATTTGCTCCCCAGGCTTCAAAGAGGCATCTGTCACAGCTGTCACCGCTCCTGCATGCAGTTGCAATGAGGCTGGAACCTGAACACAGACAAAAAATAATAATTATAAGGGGAGAAAGGGAAGGAAGAGGTTCCCTTGTGATTAAATGAACAAAGCCTGAAAATTTAAGTTGTATAGCTGGAGAAAGGAGGAGGAAGGGGACTGATGTTATGATAATATTCAGCAAAAGAAAACCTGGCTGCTTGACATTCTTAGACAAAGAAACTCAGTTATTGTATAACAAAACATTTTAGTTTTCAACGTAAAATTTATATGACACACATCAGACAAATACAAAGAAAATAGTGTGAAGACATAAGTGAACATGACCACAGACTGGCAAGAAACCTAAGGAGGGACAAAAACCTCCCCCACACCACTTTCATAAATAATAAGCCATATTTTTAACAACAGGCTTAACATTCTTCTGGGCAAAATGTTTTTTTAGAAATAGGAAAAAATTACCTCTCTTTTTTTCATGTTTGATTACAAAAAAATTTTTACATACTGATAAAATGCCAATATTATGTGCCAGTACAAAATGCTATTTCATAAACAGCAGACTACAAAATATCTTTTAAATATCAGAAGACTGATGAAAAAGTTTTCAAGGCATAATTTTAAGACTAGCTGCTTGTCTTTGTATATACTCTTGAACATAAATGACTACATGAACAAATGGGTGGAGAATGTGAATCTTTGTGTATTTTTTTCCTCCTATAATAACAACAACAAAATATGTATATCAAAGCTACTGTTAGATAGTACCCAGCGGTTTCTCCTTTAAAGAAAGGCCACAAAGAGGTCTAGTCAGTAACTGCAGCTGAGCTTGTAGTAACGAAACTCTTGATAGGAGTAATAAGTAAAAACATCTCAGTGTCATTTTATCCTAGAGTGAGCGAATGAAAAACCCCAATCATATCAGCTTCAGATTATATTCAGTGTGTTTCAGGTAAAATATCCATATAGTAATCCAAATACGGACTACCGCACCATTTATAATAAAACACATGCTACAATGATGTTTGCAAAGTTGTCACTGTATCTCCCTCATGAGTGTCACATCTCAGCACTTGCTGAGACTGCAAGGAATCAGATGCACATGTCCAGAGAAGCTCTGAGAAGTGGGATGTAGAGGAAGAGGAGCTGCAATAGTTTCCTTTGTGCTGCCTGCCTGCCTGCTGTGTCCTTCCTGCTGGTTTTGGAGCTGTTTCCCCAAACCTCATCTCCAATTTGACAGCCATTTCACGGCACAAGAGATCGGATGAAGGACAACTACTTAAGGAAGTATGGGTTAAAGTTGGAGGGGTTAGGGAACAAATTCAGACAAAATGATATTGTCTTAGAAGAATTCAGTTGAGAAATACCCCTCAAATTACTATATGTATGTCTATTATTTATAGTCAGAGAGGAGTCCAATTGAAATCATAAAAGCTATTCTCATTTGACAACAAGAAAACAGATAAACATTTAGGATGATTTTGGATGAGGATATTCCTCTGTTTCCCACTGTAGCACATTCAAGGCGCTGGGATTGGGAATAGTAAGAGAAAAGTAGGAAGAATGAAAAGGAAAATGTTCATTTTTCTGTGCTAACTGCTTTCCTTCCTTCCCTTGTGCAAGTGGCTTAAGATATTTTTACACAGTTCAGCGATACTCTTGAGCTGGTTTGTATCTTGTCTGAAAACACGCAGTTTCATACACAATTTTACTCTCAGTTTGAATGCCTGACAACTCTCCACTTGATTCCAGCAATGATGTTTTCCTCATCTGTAACTAGTACCTAGTAAAGTTCACGTCTACTTTCATGTCCAGTTTCATGTTCTGCTTGAGCCTTGAGTCCTTGTTCACTCTTATGACTGCTATTATTTGCATGCTAGATTTTGACCTTAAATAACAGAAGATCTGACATTTGCAGGCAAAGTGGGAGAGACAATAATTTAGGTTTGGCAATACTAGATTGAATAGGTGTACAGCTATAATGCTGCTTGCTTGTAAGAGGGAGAAGATTGCTGCTGGATTTCCCTGTTGCTTGGTTTTACCAATAACACAAATCAATTCTTTCTTTGGTCAGAGCAAAAACAATCACTCAAAGGTGAAAAGGCTTTTTGCATAATATCAAATACAACATCAGTAGAACAACACTGAAGGATGGAGGTGTTCACTCTTGGGGGTGAGTGAAAGAATGAAATGACTGCATCAGTTGGACATAGTAATAGAAGAGTTGGGCTGTCATTCCTACTGCTCATAGTGAATTTCCCAAGTGTACTGGGCCACTATTGCTCCAATGCATTAATAACAAAATAAATTCAGACCTCAGTTGTCTTTTCTCAGTTTCTTGAGCTATATACAGATCCATGTCTTATGTCTGAGGCTTACCTGTTCATTGATTTTATCTAAAACTTTACAAAGAAATTCTTCAGAAAAGGTGGTATTGCAATAAATCCTGCTATCCAAATAAAATATTCCAAACACTCCTGATTAAAAAAAATACTTTTCTGTAGGTTACATGCTGTACAGCATGATGCTGTCATTCCCTTATGTGCTATCATAATCATTTTCAAATCTATGAGAAGGAAGGAGAGATAAAAGAGCTGTTGTCCAAGCAAAGATGGAGGCCTGAGGCACTCACTGCCCTTCCTTTTAGGGCTGGATAAGAAATATTTGTGGAAATAAGTTACATACTTAGCAAACAGATCTTCGAATCAAAAAAATCTTACTCAAAATAGGCCACCATCCATCTATTTTAAAATTATTTAAGTACTCCCTCCCCCCCCCCCCAAAAAAAAAAAATCACAAAAAATGAAGACTATCTCCCACAGAAGCCATGGGTTTGTGTTTTTCATTCATCCCCTTTCATTGTTTGAAACCTATGAAATTTAGGTGATATTTCCAGAAACCATCAGCAAAGAAAAATGAATCAGCTGCTATGAGAAATAGGCCAGAGAATCTGCCCAACTCAGCCTAGTATCGAGAATTCTAGAAAGCGTTGTGTAGAGGAGAAAATAAATAACTAAAGAGGGACAGATTCCTGGTGGACTTAAATTAAACAAAGCCTGTTTTTAAAATGATTCCAGGAGATGGCCAATATAAACCACCCCTTCCTGAACCCAGCTTACCTAGAATGGAACTTGTAAGTGCAAACGCACAACATCTGGCTCATCGAGTGAAAAGGGCTCAACTTCAGAATTAACTATCCTTTTCGAACTGCACACTGATTTTGCATAAAACTCTGCAAATACAATTATTTTGCATAAGTCATTCCAGCTGCTGGACCATCTTTATGAAACCATCTTTGAAACAATAACAGAAAATGTTATTTGTATCTGTTCACATAACCTGAGAAAGAAATCGCTTGCACTAGTAAAAGAATGATCTGCAAATTAAGAAAAGAAGTTAAGTGAACAACAGCCAACAGGTATTTGTCAAGAATAAGTTTTGTCAAAGACAATCCCTTTTCCTTTTATGACACAATAATATGTTTTCCTTGGGGAAGAAGCAGTAAACGCCATATGCCTTGAGTTTAGTAAAGCAGTATCTTATATGCCCATCTCATAAACAAGCTACAGAACGTGGTCTAGATAAAACCACTATGAAATAGTTGCACAACATAACAAACCTACAGAAAATGGGAAGTAAACCAGCTTTCTGGCAAAGACCTACTCAAGTGAATAGATCTCAAGGATTCACTTTAAATTGGAAAGAAACAGTTTGAAGCTGGGCTTCATCAGAGTCCACACCAATCTCGCACTGCTTAATATTTCACAAAAGACCAGAATGACGGAAGGGAAAACTGGCTTTAAATTCACATTAGGCTGTAAGGGGTTAATGAGCTCTTTGAAAAACAGGCTTAAAATTCAAGAAGGTGTTTACGCTACTTTTAAGATTTATAGCAGACAATATAAGAAGCAGTAGAGTCAAATTGAAGTGTGGTAAATTTAAGGTAGGAAAAACATTTAAGGTAGGAAAACCTTTCTAGTTGAAAGAACAGTTAAGCACTGGAGTAAATTTCCCAGAGAACTTTTCAAGAATGGATTTGATAAACAGTCATGACGGTTTTGGGACTGGGGAAGGACTAGTAACCTCATTTCTCTTGAGGTCTTATTTTCTATGTATCCTAAAATATAAAAACCTAAATATTATTTCAAAATAGCCTTTGCATTGTAGTGATAGAAATGGTCTAAGAACAAGAAATTGAAATGCTTTCTACATCATGATAAATTTGAGTTTTATTCAGATAAGAGGGAAAGAAGTATGCCACTATCTTTAATTCCATTGTTTCTGATTGTAAAACTGAATTCTTTTGAAGATAATCTGCAAGGGTACATGGTTACTAACACAAACATACGTCATGTGCTCATAATAGTGATTTTTACTGAAGTTTCTTCCCCTATTATGCCAAGAATCATTTAATTTGCAGATTGCATAAACAACAATAAACTTGGACTAAAGTCTCCTGCACATCCTGCATTTGATTGTCAAACAGTTTACTTCTCTGTCAAGATGTTTATGCAGTTCATTGCAGAGAGAAATTATATTCTACTTGCAGATATTACATGGCATCTACTATTATCTGGAAACAAGATCTTTAAAATTTTGTCAAAAAACATTTCTGGGCTGAAAGTTCAATACTTGATTCACATATAATAACCAATGCATTCCTTTGTTTTTTTAATGTATCCATCATTCAACCCACTTATCAGCACGCATTTGAGTTGTTTGCATCATATTACTCATTTTAGGAAATGTGTATTTACTTTGTCTAGTATTGATATGAATCAACACAGACTTAAAGCAATTCATGGAATTTTTTTTAAAAAATCCCTTTCACCAAAACTTCACAGGCAGAGGAAACAGTGAACATTCAGCTACATTTGAAGTGACAAAACTGATAATAAAAAAATTTTTGTGTTTCTCCCCAGCCAGCAAATAGACCACAGACCTCTATGATGCAGAGTATTTGAGACAAGACATCAACTTTTAAAAAACTTAGTGCTTGGATACCAAGTGTCCAATATATAATACAGGTAGTACAAATGCAGAGTTTAAATTAAATTGCATGCTCTAGGTCTTAAGCCAGCTTCTAGCAGATACAGAAGAAGACCAAACACATCTCACACCCGCATGCTGTGAAGATCTCACATGTTTCTCTGAACGGTCTATTACTGGCCTCTGCCAAACCCAGGATGCTAGAGGGAGTGGGCGGCAGAGCTGGCCTAGAGCAGTGCTCCCAGTGCCGGCAGGTGGCTGGCAGCGATGCATACACCTCTGGCTCTGGCCTTGGCTGGAGTTCACGAGAAGCAGCACTGATCCAAGGGCAGGCAATATCAGTATATGATGAATAAACCCACGACAGCAAAAGCAAAGTTGCTTAAGCCAAAAACCTTGGAAGTCTAAATCAAACACCGATATTTAATAATGCAAGTTTAAATCATTAGCCTGTTGATTTTTTTTTTTTAATTTTTGATTTGTTTTCTTAACCTCTGCTTCAATTAAAGGTATGCTCTCTGTAAAAGAAAGGTAAACACACCCAGCTACCTCACAGCACGTTTATAAAACATGATTATGTTTCAAAAGGCTGACTGAAAACCCAAAGCAAAAACAGGAAAATTATCTTCTTAGTAAACATTTAGTTTCTCATTCCTCCCCCAGTGACAAGAAAAACTGACTTCTGACAGAAACATTTACTCCCGAACTCTGTTGCTGTCTTCATCAATTTATTTGATATTTCCAAAGAACCCTTCCATCTGGGTGCAGGTTCATGTCCTATACTCGTGGTCATTTCAACACCCCTTTCATATAGCCTTATGGGAAAATAAGAAAATCTAAAGAGAGTGGAACACATTTCAAAGAAAATAAAATAATGAATTTTGTTCCTTTTTCAGAATCGTGAGTACTGTAGCTCAAGAGAACTGTGACAGGAGAAATCAATAATTCATCAACAGCTGAAAGTGGCACATAGTGAAAAGGGCATGTGTACATAAAAGTGGAAATTTGTGTGCTTGTAAAGAAAGTCGGAAAGGTAGATGGTTGGACTGCAGATAAAATTACTTTAGAAATAGCAACTGAAACAGTTCTCTTTGATAATTGCTCTGTTGCAAAGACCTTATATTCTGATTAATTTATTATTTTTTTCCACACACAAATAAAACATTCAGCATGTAGATTACTGTGGCTATTCATGTCCTTTACAGAAAGATCTGTATGTGATAATTAAGGTTGAACTTAAGAGAATTAAAACTCTACAAAACAGAGTTTGCAACGCTTTGTGTTGCTAGAAACTAAGACTTCACAGTGAACAGAAGAGGAATTATTTTTGTATTCAGGGAGACATGACTCTAGACAAATTCACACTCCTAAAAATTCAACAAGATATTTCACAATCATCCATATGGTCTTTGTGCTAATGTCACTTCACAAGCTGGCTTATAGATCTCTTATGATTATTAAAATGTGTTACTAAGCTCCTGAAATTGTGAAGACAAAAAGATCAGTTACTGAACTCAGTGCACTATGAAGGCACATCATTTTAATTCTTTTACCCTAACTTTCTGATTCCCGACTTTGTCATGTAACTTAAGCAAGCAAAAGATGTCACCTTACAGTTTTAAAAAAATAAGCTTGTGCCACGTGGCAAGGGCTTTGTGTGGCCTTCTTCAATAAGGAAAACAGCCTTTTAAGTGTTCGCTGAACTATGAAGAGACAGGAATAAGAGGGGCTGAATCAAAACCAACAGAAAAAGTGTTAAAAATAGGAAAGTAACAGAGTGCTTTCAACTCAGGAATCAAATGGAGGTAATGGTATGGCCATTCCAGTGATTGAAAACATCAGGAGGTAAACCACAAACTAGCCACAGTCCTAATGGAGTCTGTGAATTTATACACCCCAAAACAACAGCTCTGCTCCTCCCATTACAGGAATTCCATCTCACGGATGAGAGGCGAAGTGCGTGTGCAAGCACAGCCTTAGCGATTAATGCAAGCAACCTGCAAGGTTTAAGATGTTGTGATACGTCTCTACCACTTACCTTGCACTAGCTGCTCCAAGTCACAACAAACACCAACGTATAGACTCTCTGTTTGTTAAGTCCTTACAAGGGTCACAAGGTTCTATTAAATTTGCTGTGTATTTCCCAGTTATTTAGTGCACTGAGGTATTTCATATGGCAACAGAGCAGATAAAATCAGAAGAAGGGCATAGCTTAAGTTATACTACTTCTGAATTCAACTTAGAAATGCTGCTTTTATGTGGAATAAGATTTTGAGTTTTTTAAGGAAATTTATTGATAACTTACTCCAAAGCAAGAATCAGATGGTCAGTCTGCCATGCATCACAGTAAAAGTACCATTCATTCACACGCTCTGGATTTCTCCCACTTGGAGAGAAGCACCAGCTTCTTGAACCATGCCTAGTTCCAATTGAACCATTAGTTCCAATATGAACTAATTAATATAGGATGCAAGTACTTTATATGTTCTGTAAAATAATTTTTTTTGGTACTATACAATGGATCCTCACAATTATGTCAATCAATTTGAAAAGACCAAAGCAAGTGCAGGACCGCATAATGGCATTCAGTTTCCTAAGAGGATATGTGGAAATGTGCAGCGCAGGGAGGACAGAAGCAGAAGGACAGAAGAGGCAGCAAGACAGTACTGACATCAAACATAAGCATCCTGAAGAGTATTTCCGTCATCTACCCAGCCAACTTTGTATTTTCACTGGAGCAGTAACTCAGTGATCACAATCCGGAGGGGCCTAGAAAACTAGGAGAAAGCACTCTTAGCTAGAGGAAGCTGGAGGCAGCTACATGACTTATCCTCTCATTAGAGTCATTCCTTGTTTTCTGGGATATATGTTCATTCCCCCTGTTAGCATCACTAACTATTGTCTCGGTGATGTTTTACAGTACAATACTGTACTATACTGATAGTCCAATTTCAGCATGCTTACATCCAGAGTGACAAAGGTGGAGGATGAGAGAAGTAGTTAAAAATATGGTCACACTCCTACCCACCATTTTATGGTTTTCAAAAACCTTATTTCTATTTGCTCCAAACAGAAATCAACAACCCAACAAAACGAAGGCAATGCAAGTAAGACAGAAAGAATTTGAGAACGAGGCAGGAAGGTTTCAAAGAATTTTATACACAAGTGTTGTACAGATGTTTAGTAAATGAAACCACAAAGTCTAATCAAACAAACATTTTCAGGCAGTTTATAGTCATGGGAAGAAAGTGGAAGGAGATAGGAATTCTAGTTTTGATCATGAAGCTATTATCAATGAAACAGCTATTTTCAATTTCATTGGATCTTTGGAAAGTGCTGTTTAATACATGTACCACCACCCTTCACTGCCTCCACTCTTTGTGCAAAGGCAAAAGAGGTGCACTCAGGCAGAGGAGATCAGACTTCACAAGACTTCGGGTCTCAAGGATAAGTGCTTAGTTGACTTTTGTTTGAATAGTATCCTAAAAGTAGGTCTGAAACCTTCCAAAAAACCTACAGGATATCATACCAACCTCCCCCCACCTCACAAATGAACAAAAACTGAAACAAAAACAGAAAACAATAAAAAAACCCTGTTTTACTTTATCCTCTTTTATCTTAGTTAAAATGTATATAAAAAATGATCAGCTGCGGCATTGACAGCATCATCCAATCACTCCTGTTTATAAGTTTTGCTTTTAGCATCACAAAGTATTTGTGTTTAATTTCTTTACATAGCTTTCACCCGCTTACACGTGATTTTCTTTTTCCTGACAACCCAGAATTTTTATTGGAAATCGGTGACAAAGATTACAGGAGAAAGTTTCAAAAGCTCTTGTGCATAACTTTGATCAGAAGCATTCTACTTTTGTGAAGATTCGTTCACATGCATTTCATGTTAAGGATAAAGGTATTAGTATCAGGTTCTACCATGCATTTGTGTCTTTTTTTTTCTTACTGGTCAACATGTACTACAGGCGATTAGAAGAGCAGATTCACACCCTATACATCCTCTACCTTGACCTTTTTGAGCAGCCTAGTCATTCCAGTTTAACTGGAGGCCCCATCCTTCATATGGCTCCCAGGTTTCAGGCATCATACTTACAAGAAAGACAGAAAACAAGCCGTGGAGGAAACCAGATGGATATGAATGGATGAATGGATGGAGGTGAATGAACATGTGATATTCGTATACTGTCTCTCTGTCAGGATTCAACTTCCAAGCTAGAGGTGAAAACCTTAGACAAGCAACTCCAGAATCCTTTCGGACCTTTAACTGCATCACACAGAACAACACAACTCTTTCTGCTATTTCAGTCACAGGTAAAAATTCTTGAAGATTGGATTTTTAAAAAAAAAATATTATGTCTATACCTGTATACACACTGTCCCAGACCTGCTTCTTTATAATATCAGTACCTAACGTAGGCTGAGGAAAGCTTCACAGAGGCCAAAAGGAAAAACCACTTTACCGAGGTACTCCAAGCCTTGGCTGCAGCAGTAACTTGCACTTCTGTCATGCACTGTCCCAGCAGAACGATGTCTGTCTCTACGCTTTGAGTGGTTATTCTCTCTGCAGAGCAGCAGGTCAACCTCCCAACTCAACTCCTGAGAGCCGCGTTCAAACTGTGGAGCATGCTAGGGAAGTTTTCCACGGCTTCCCTGTCCACCTATATATCATGGGAAATTCATAAATGTGGTAACACAGTAAGCTTGTAAATACAGTCTCCATTATTTATCAGAATTAAATTCTGCACAAGTGGAATTTTAGAAACTTAAAAAAAAAAAAATTTAAAATGCCTCTTGAGCATAAGTTAAGGCTAAAGACAGAATTCGAGATTTACAAATGGTATTAAAACTTGATTTTTCAGAGTGGCTTCTGAACCTTATGCTCTAAAGACAACACAGGTATAGAAAACACATTCTAAATGTGTTTTCTAAAAATATACTGCATCAGGCTTTTGAGACTAAGTAAATCTCCAAAAAATAATACTTTTCTGATGTAGTAAAAACTAATGTTTGCTCATAAAATTCTGGAGGTTTTCGGTTATTTCCCCCCATCTCCAACCCAAATGACCTTCTTTTCAGTATCTCCCACAGCATTTGATGCATATTCATGCCATTTACTGACAAGAACTGTGAAAGACAATTCACCATTCAAAAGAGATGAAAATCTTATTTAGCATCTCCTGATTTTCAGTCCTCAGGGAATAAAATGATATGCAAGCTTAAGAAGACACAAGACTGTCTCATGGCCTAATGCCATGTCAGCAGGGCTATTATCCCACACAATTATTTGCAAGATTGGAGGTCTAAAAATAGCAGCATGTGTGAGTCCTTAGGTGATGAATGTCAAGGTGCCATACAAATAAAGTGTTCTTTTGCCAGCAAAAGCACCCTAGGATGACAGTCCCAGCACCACTGTGGGAAACCAAAGCTCATGACCAGAAGAGTCTTTAAATGGTTACCAGGAGGACTGCAATCATATGTTTCAGGATTTTTTCCTTTCAAAAGCCCCACACAGAGAAACAAATTTATACAGACACACATGCACACACAAGTGTTTCGCTTCTATTGAACCAACATTTGTCAGTTTGGAAGCATTTGTTCAGAAAACTGCTAACCAGTTTTAATTGATCAAAACCAGTATGTTATAAGGAAAGTGAAATGGTAAGTGGAATATTACATTCTTTTACATTACATGCATGAGCTTTAAGTGTATATTTATGTAGAACTTATTAAAAAATAGTTTTAATTTGGCTTTCTAAATCTGAGTTAACTTGCAAGACATTCTTAGTTAGCATACCCTAAACAAACCCAAATAACAATGTAGTTGAAGTTCTTGAGCTAAACATCTAAAACATCTCTAAAATAGAGCATTGCACCTCCATTTCCACAAAATTCTTGTATCTAAATGATGTTTTGAGTTTGCAAATGCATTATTATGAAATCAAAGGTCTGCTCATGTACTTTGTCTAAGATGCACATAAATTGATGCTGAGCTGGAGCCCCATAGCAGAATTGAAGACACTTGCACCTACAATAACAAGAATCTCCCGTCCCTTCCTCACAGAGATTCTAAGCAGGTCTGCAATGCCAGGTGTATCATTCACCATCCTAAAATTTGGAAAAAATACCCATTTTGTTAAGACAATTAGTTATGGATTATAGGTAAGCAGCAGTCTATTTGTGCATTTGTTCATCATTTGTGCATTCGTAAGTAGTCATGTAACAATGCCTTTTGCTATTTTCCAATAAATAACAGGCAGTTTCAAACTGTCTTCTAAAAAGGTTGTGTGAATTCTTTATTCTGCTGATGCTACCAAGTGCAAAAACTGAGTTTACTTTCGCTTGAGATGCAATGACATTCATTTTTATTTCCTTATTCATGATACTCAGAAAGGTAATTGACAAACAAATTGAAATTACTTTTTTGCTAAAGAATATAGACTGGAAAGTTCTACAGCAAAATTACACTAGCTCATACAGGAGAGCACAAGTAATGGGGATTGATTTAAATATTTATTTTATAAGTCTTGGAGATTTTTTTCAGTTTAAAGCAAAGCCAAATTTAGTGCTGGCTTAGGAAATCTTCTATGCATATGAGCCATAACTATGCAGCTGATCAGTAAGAGAATCCCAAACGGAAAGGTGAGCAAGAGTTCACACATCAGGTTTTTGCACGTTATGCAGAAATAATTTCAGAAGAATAATATCTCTGACTGAGGTTGTTTGCATCCCTTCTCTAACACTTTTCTTCTTAATGCACACATGTGCAGACTTGAGATTGGAGTCAGCTCTGGGACTCTAAATCGCTACTTCAAATGCTGGAAAATACCGAAAAAAGTCAGTGATTGCTTAAGCCTAAAGGAGTATTTTAGTTTTCCCTGTCTAATCAACTTTTCTGGCTTCTTAGTACACATAAGTTGCTTTTTTACTGTGATTGTTTGCAAGAATATTAACAAGAGGACAGGAATGTATGGCAGAAGCTCTTAGCAAGACTAGAAGAAATAAATTATCTCAACTTACATAGTTTGAGGAACACACGGTTGAAATGCAGCCCATATGCATGGTGATTATTTATAGGCATACAAATTATATTCAAAAAAGAGCCAGATGGCTTTAACAACACATCTGCTGTCTTCAAGGCAGAACTTCTGAAGCAAACTTGGGACATTAACTCCTATTATAGAGCAGTCAAGAACCAGTAGGACTACATTTGCTTTGTAGTCTGTAAGAGTTGTATCTTCCTACACAGAAGCTGAATTTAATCTGAAGTCAGCATTGAAGACAAGCTGCAATATTTTGCATTTTAGCAGGGTTATCATGCTGTTACTAAGTAAACGCAAGGCTAGGAAGGTATGTCACCACTACGGCAAAAGCCAAACCTCACACATACTAAGGTAAGTAGTGGTTACATAAATCTTTGTGCCAGCTAGCAGTTCTGCATATTTTACACTACTTTGTACTAATTTTCAGCAAAGTAACAATCCCTGAAAATTGCAGAGATCCACACTATGCATTATTTTTTTTTTTTTTTTTCCTTGGAAGAAGGTTCTCATTTAGCAAATAATACTGAGAAGCGTTTGAAAGATGTCTTAGACACGGACATCAGAACTGTGTGAGATGTTTTACAAAATATCAATTTATATTACTGGGGGCAGGGTGGGGAAGAAGTCAGACATCTATTAACTACATGCAAAATGTGCATTTGAAAATAAGAAGACAAATTGGGAAAGAGCACTCGGAGAATTCCCTGCACTGCCATGGTTTCTAATCTCCATCTGGATGGACATAAGTTGTCACAAGTGCTTGAGTTTGCTGTCCAGCCACCGCACCTACTGCCTCCTGTATTACTGTGTGCTACTCTGGGTAGTACTATCAGTTATTTTTATTTATATTCAGCTTTTCTGCAAGAACAGTACCCCTCTCCTCCCCTCCTTATCCTCCTTGTTATAAAAAGCAGCTTTAAAAATAACAGAACATCTTAATAATAATAAAAAAAAAGCTGAATTTGCCTTTTCTGCTAGAATGGATTCACTCCTTAGAGCGCAGCTTTGCCCACTTTAAGATGGCGCTTTTGAAATCCCTCTTATTTTCTGGCAGAGTAGATAAAACGGGAAGCACATCCTGCTGCATCAAGTAGAAGTCTCAATGCTCGCAGTTTTGAGCCTATGTCTTGCTAGAAGGAGGATGTCCTCTGGCACTACTTGCATTCCCAGCTGGGAGTTGGAGGGCAGATGAGTGCAGTGGAAGCTGTGCATCTCCTGTCAGCGTGTGCCATGTGAGATTCAACTGCATCTGCATCTCTCTCCTGGGACAGATAACTACAGCAGCGCTCTGTTTTACTGGCCTCTCGACCAGCCTACACTCTTGATACTCAGGCATCGGCAAGGTGGCCGAAGGCCACCATTGTCTTTGGGCTGGAATATGCAGCAGGACCATGCTGTTCCTTTGTGCAGGGTTTGCCAAGCCTCTGGAAAGCATGGCAGTTCTTCAGATTAAACTCTTGTAATGCCATTTTTCCCCACATCTTTTTACTACTTTAAAAACATGGTCGGGAATAATCACAGTTAAACAAGACTCAAAAGATTGTCTCCCAGACATCTCTAAACATGGTATATTTGAAACAGTAAGTTCCATTTTTGCAAACTTAAGTCTTCTGCAAGAAATAAATGCACGGCAAATTAAACTCTAATTTTAATTGGAAGCATAAAAGTCAAGGCATATGAAGATCCTTTTCCAGGTTAAATGTTGTCCTAAAATCTGAAAATTCTAGATATCAATGTATTTGCTTACCTCCATTAGGTAAGGTACAACTGTTGATATTTATGAATACTCTGTTCTCCAAATTTTCAAAAGCTTCTGGAATTATTTTTAGGAAGGCTTTTTGTACTATATCAAAATAAAACACTACCCTCTCTTTCCTTATGTATGTCCCTTAATTTTGTTAGACTAATTTGATCAAGGGTCCCAATCATCCCAAATAAGCTAATAAGAACTTGCTATGAGAAGGAGTGAATCTGACCCCTTTGAAATGCTAATTGAATTCCTTATCTGCAAAACCAATATTTGTATTGTACAGCTCAATGATGGAAGAAAAAATAATCCATAAGCCTGATGAAATGATAAAATGCATTTGTTTAACTAAGTCATTAAAATTAAACAGTGCTTATTCTAGGTTCTTATTTCAATTCACATGAGATAAGAAAAAAACACAAAACAAATGCAAGAGATCATAGGTCCCTACAAAAAATTCCACAGCAATGACCTTTCAGTCTAACAAAATCAGCCCGAAACTTAGGTGCTCAACTCTTATATGCATATTATTCTCAACAGTGATATTACCAGTATGACTTGGGCTATTCCATGCGAGTTACCCTGGCAGAACTTTGTCCTTTAAATAGTGTTTTCTATTAGCCTTTACCATTAAAATGATTTATCATGCACACACAAAGTAAGTTGTCATTCTTCCTGCTGCTGTTGGAAAGGAGAATGACATTTTCGTATCCCAAATAATAGCACTTTGAAAGTAAATAGAAGTTTCAGAACTGCTGATGTTTCCATATACCCCATGTCAAGCTTCTTTCTCTATGGACTGGAGTAAGGGAGCTGCTGCGCTGTTTTTGGCTGTCTGCTACAGCTTCAGCTGTGCAATGGTAATTGGGGAAGGGATTAGCTTTGGTTAAACATTTGACTGCATTTCCTTTGGGAGACTGCAAAAACATGCCAGAAAGAGTGATTCTTCAGAGTAACACGTGCGCTAATCTCTAGACCTGCCTCCATCAACTGCCCATGCCAAGCCTCTTCAGTCCTCTGGGAGAGGAGTTTCCATGGGCCTGATGCTTCTCTTTTAATATGTAAGACTGGGTCTTAATGGCATTGGCTTCTTCCACCACTACTGGGATTAGTTTGTCTTAAATCAATGAAAGCACGTGCCAAAATTGCAGCTTTATAAAGCCATTAGCAGGAGTTAGCAGTGCATACTCTATGCTTCTTAATATAACCCATATTATAAATCATGCTCGTCATTCCTTCACTTCTGCACAGCTATATGTGGAAGAAGAAAAACTGGCATTAGAGTGGGTTCATCCTCACAGAACGCTACCCCTTTGAAACTCCCTGCTATAGGCAAACTCTTTCTGGTTAGACTAAATCGCTGTTCTGTGTGATTTAGGTGACAATATACAAACTTATTTCTGTTTTTCATGCCTCTGATAAACTCCCAATGAAGTAGTTAAAAAGTAAAAGCAGTATTATTACTAAGGTGACAACTACAAAAAAGGTTATTTCCTCAGAAAATTACTAAGTGTTGTATTTGGATGACACAATGCATAATTGGGGAAGAAATGAAGATGACTTGGATACTTACTAGGTTTCCTGTTCAAGAAATACCTAATAAATCATGTGAGGGATTATTTTCCTGTGAAAATATTATATTAAATAGAAGTCAGTGGAAAATCTTGCTCTTAAAGCCATCTGTTTCACTCCCTCATGCTCACAGAAACTGTACATGCGTGTGTATGCATAAGAGGAGAATGGATTATATACGGATGACTATTCTGAACCAGAGGATTGATTGAGTTTAAATTAATTTTAGATGCAGTGAGATCGTGTCAACCAGGACCAGATCTTTGCAAGCCTCACAGTGAACAGCACCATGTGTGGAAGAATATAACTGCATTTTCCTCTTGACCTTAGGCTGAGGTTAGTGAACTCCTGAACAATGATTTAAAATCCTTAAAAGATTTTTAACTGTTGTAAACTCTAAATATGCAGGCAAATCTTGTTGTGAAGCGACTAATATCACTGCCAGGAAATTTAGTACATGGACCCACAAAATACATACTGCAGGGTCTCTGTATTAATTGTAAATATGAATTATAAAAGTAATTGCAGAAGGCCATATTTAAGACTATTCTAAAACTAATAAGGTCTTAAAAAGACAGGGGAGAATGATATATAGAGTCACTTGTATCTATGCAAAGCATTCAAATACACATTAGCAAAGACACATCTGTGGCCATGATTATGAAAAGATTAAATGATGAGATTTTTAACAAATAAATGTAAATTTACTACATGGCAATATGTCTAAAACCACATCATAATATGGGGGTTTTTTGGACACAAATTTAACTATTCCTTGGCAAAATTAATTATATAATCACGTAATTAATAGGGTGGAAGATTAGAAATGGGGCAAGAAATATGCTGTTTCTCTTGTTGCTCCTGTTCAATTGTTATGAAAACTGAAATTTTTTAGCACAAAACTGTCTTGAAGTAAGAAGTAACACTGGTGTTTTATTAGTTAAATTATCTTGAAATCTTGTGCTGTAGATAGTCAGTCCGGGCATAGAAAAAATAATAGATGCACATAAATAGTCACATTAAAGTTAAAATCCTTGAGAAAGCCAGGGTATTTCCTAGCCTATCCTGAGCCTATCCAACTATCTTTGCTGAGAAGGCCCACGGACAAAGGGAGCCTCCTCTCATTTTAGAGCAAGCGTTTGCTTAGAGCTTCTGAGCTTTAGAAATGACTCCAGCTCAGAGGAAGGTTCTCAACCCAATGGGCACAGTTGACCCAAGTTTCCAGGTGAAATTTAGGTGTTGCAAATGTGTTTATTCCCAAAGTACTCAAAGAATTAGCATGAACCCCTGCTACGCAAAACCACAGACATGTAACCCCACTTGACTTTAGGTCAAGTCAAACAGGGTCAAGTGTAATATTTTGGATGTTGGTGTAATTTGAATAAGATGGGTTACAGATGTGAGAGAGCTGGTGAAGAAGCACAGAGAGGGAGACTGAAGCAGAAGCTCTTTGGTTCCCTCCAGAGCCGACACTGAATGTCCAAAGGAGTTTTCCTACCTCCCGCGGAACATCTACCAGTCTGCTCCTACCCTGTACAAATTGGAAAAATGATCTTCACAGTGTTTAGATTCCAGAATAGGCTTAATATTCCACACTCTGTTATTATTATATGTTCCTATTATCATGAAATGTGTTGTGCGTTTTAAAGTGTTAAAGATTACGAAATGTAGCATGGGTTTTGCCCAGAAAGATTTAATTAATAAAAAACCCACCACCAGGTTAAAACAGATATCACACAACTGTTACTGTCCTGAAATCTAACTTCTAGTCTTGTTTAACCTATACAATACTACTCAAGCTTCACAATCATATAAAATGCAATTAAATCATTCCAGAAGGGATAATATTACTTGCAAAGTACTCAAGCTAGAGAGCAAGAATACTAATACTGAGCATGGTTTGCTATTCCCAAAGACAGAGTAGAGACCAGTAGTGACTGTTCAGTGCTAATAAACTGTAGTTGAACTCATTTACAACACAGATCTCCACTGAATACAAGCTATCATGCATAATAAGTTTACTGTCCCTTCATAAATATGTAAAGCTCATATAATGTTGTGACAGTTTTATACTTTTTTCAGTTCTCTAAAATTAATTCATTTAATAGGCATTTAAAAAAAATCTATTGATTTTAATAAGTTTTGGAGAAGGTCCAAGGTGAGAGGAAGAAAAAGCAATGGTGAGGTTCTTGGGGAAGAAATAAGGGAACTAAGTAAACTAGATAAAAAATTGGCCTCAAATAAAATCAAAAGGCAAAATCCAGCTGACATTTGAAATTAATGCTGAAGCTAAACAAAACCCCGGAGTGATTGTTGCAATGTGTTTTCATGCTGGAAGGCCAGTAGAATAGGAAAGTCTAATGACTCTACAAACTTATAAACACACCCAATTCTGCTATGAGTCTGTAACCTGTAGATTTCCACAGAAAATAGTTTATCCATCCTTTAACATCTGAAACTGTAAGATAGACTTAGTTTGCTGTGTCAGTTACGGACCCAAGTTTAAAGCCTCAGATCTCACTGCCTTTCAGTTTTGAAAGCTGACCATTAATACCCCAGCATTGTTATTACTTCCTTCTCTTCTTTCCAATGAATCCAGGATTAACGTCTATAAATGGTTTGATAATCTCCAACTACAAATCTAAAGCTAATAATTTACAGTATTTTACCAAACCGTTGCTATTAACAGGCAGACCACAAGACACATTTCTCATATGCAGTTGTCCTCAAGAAGCTTTTAATTCAACAAAAGTCCTGTGAGAAAAACATTATGGAAAAAACAACTGTTTAAGAACTCTTCAGGACATAGGCACAGTTTGATATATGCCAGTGTTCAAGCACTTCAGGTTGCTTTCTCCTGAATATATTTTCAAGGCAGAGTATTTTTATCTTTTTTTCTGTTGCTGCTTAAATGTAGCTGAACAAACCTGGTAAGATATAATACAGTCCACATGCATTACTGTTGTTTTCTGAGAAAATGCACTGATGTTATATAGTGTCCTTCATCCTTTCAGATTTTATGGTGTTCTGGCCTCATCCATCTCACTTTGTGAGAAGGAGGTTACTGGGTAAAAAAACCAACCAACCAACCAAACCTTTTTGGAGGTCTGTACCTGCTCACACAGCTTTTGAACTTCCGTAACTACACAAACACAGAAAAGTCACAAATAGAGAAGCAGCAGCTCTCTCAGTACATATTTGCAAAATGTACTGCATGTCATTGGGGCCCATCTTCTACATGTCCTAAAAGGGGAGAGAGCGGGAGCGCACAGACAGACTTTGGGATTTGCCAATTAAAAATGCAGAGGCTAAACCCTGAGTTCCTGCAAACTGTTGACGTTCCCTCCCTATTCCCCCCACCCCCTTGGATTTGTTCATTTAACTAAATGGCTAGTGAGTAGCAGGATTCTGCTTTTCTTTCAGTTTAAGGAAGATTTTGATTCAAAAATTTCAAAGCCGGGATACTATTTCCGTATATCTTTATCGTTTAACAGCAGGCCTTTCTACATGTTTTACCATCATGAAAAGGCAATGGTCCATCTGCAACACAACTCCATTTTGTAAAGCATAGTCTTACTCTAGATTTGTAAAGCAGGCAGGCAGACCAAGCCCTAGAGCCTGGGCTCAGAAAATCTTGCTTCCAAGGATGTTCTATGAAGGCAAAGGGAAGGGCTTGGGACAGGCAAAGAGGAAGAAGAAAAGGGAGCAGTTTACACCAGAACACAGCAAAGCACCAGGGCTTATTTGAAACTGGCTCAGCTGGTTTTTAACGTCTCCTAGCTCCTTAATGCCTCTCTGTTGCTCTCAAATCATAAGAAATATACTGAATTGAAAATAGCTTAATCTATTTTAAGTAAACATTCCATATTTTTTCACATCCAAGATAGACTGGACATCACCTAGCTGTTCTGGAGGATCTCAAGAAGGAGTAATTATTAACATCACAACGTATAACTGGAAGGGAACAGAGATCTAGACCTTGATTCCAAAGGGGGAAAAAGTACATCTGTACTTCCATTGAGGACAGGAGACTTAACATCTGTATTCCTTTTAAATCAAAGCTTACATTTTCAGGGCAGTGATTGTACAAAGAACCATCAAATGAGAAGGGGGGGAAAAAATGTAATTATATTCCTTGCTCAAGAAAACAAACTAAAAAAGGAATTATTTTTGTAGTCTCAGTCACTAAGAAAACTCATTAACTTATATAGTTTAATTGTACCCAGCTGAAGTAGTAAATATCATGATAGATTTTTTTCTTATGGGTCATTACCCGTGTGGTTAAGTGATTACAAAAAGAGGTATGAATCCTGTGGTGGTATTTAGCTTTTAAATATTGACTTTCTTAGCACCTCTAACGCAAAGTGGAAAAAGCTGATGCAGATTGGTTTTTTGGCTTGCAATACAGCACAGTTAAAGCACCACTTGCAGATCTTTCCCAGACACAGTTCTGCAACATGAGTATCTAATAAATATGTTTTCCTGGAGGATTTATTACCCATTGAGCATCATTTTTTCTCTTTTGGTTTTGCTCAACAGATTGTAAAATTCTTCTGCAAGAGGAGTGGTAGGTTATTTTGACAGCAAAGGACAAAATATAATGCTGGATATGAAGGAGGACAAGATAAAAAAAAAAGAGGAGATATTGCTGATATTGCTAGATCTCTTGCTCTTCAGTCAGTGATTTAGTGGAATGAAAATCAGACTACAATAATACTCAAACAGTCTTTATTCATGTTTTAAGGATAAAAATTCCTAAAAGAGACATGCTTATATAAGAGAGAAAACACAGAAATTCCAATTAGTAAAAAAAAATAAATATCATATCTCCCTATTTTTTCCTTCCATTAAGGCCAATCAGCCTCACCTCCATCCCTGAAAAGGTGATGGAACAGCTCATTCTGGATGTCAGCTCTAAGCATGTGGAGGAAAAGAAGGTTATCAAGGGTAGTCAACATGGATTCACCAACTGCTGGACAAAGTCAATGCTCATTCACTATTTTTCTCTGCCACAGGAGTGCCTGGTAGATTCACAGCACTAAAATGAGATTCCCCTAGAAACAAGTTGTATGTGACTCTCTATTTTCAGCCTCTTTTCCCAGTGTGATTTGAAAGAGTCTTATGGATATTTTAAAGTACTAATGAAGACTTCCTCTCACACTTACTACACTCAGTCCAGTGAAAGGCTACGCCCATCAACCCAGTTTCTTCTTAAATCATATGATCTAAGTAGTCTCTGTTTCTTCTTCATTCTGTTATTTTCTTTTCTTAGATTTTCATCTGTTTCTCTGTCATTCCCTCCTTCATGGAAGTACTTTAGCAGTTGATCACAAGTTTTTGGGTTTGTTTTTTTTTTTTTTTTTTTTTTTTTTAACTACTTGGTAGATATTTCCCATTTTTTCAATAGCAGCTATTCCCATACATGAATACATGTTTCCTTGTTTCAAAATCTTAGAATACTTTTAATTTATTATGTTTTTTTTAAACACACCCCCCGCCATGAGTTGCTAATTGTGTTGTACCCAGTTGAAACAAAAGAATTGAGTTAAAGCAAAAGCTATTCTCTTGTTGCCGTATCGCATTCCACCATCAAGAGGATACAAAGTCTTTTATGTTCCTTGTTCTTGTCAGTGCTCTTGGGTTGAGATAGAAGGTTAAAGGGAGGTGACAAGGTTAAATGATTTGACTAACATCCAAAACAGGGCTGAGGGTCATTATGAGCCTGCCTCAGCTTTCTAATAACATATGTAATGAGGGAGAATTGGAAGCTTACCACACCAACAGCTCATGCAGAGGTGATTTGTTTCTCTCCGTACCCTTGCCACAATAGGCATCCATATATTTCTTTTAAGAATATTGTCATGGCCCACTAAATTACCCCTGGGCAGTGCTATCAGTGGTGTTCCACTTTGCCCCTTTATTTCTTTCTGTGACATTACTCTGCACAAGGGTTACTAGAAAGACAGATGAAGTAGGAGTAGATGGGTCTCTAAGGAGTGATATATAGTAGGTACATAATAGAAAAAAAACAAGGATGGTGTTGTAACAGGAATTTTCATTTCTTTCTCCTCATTTCCAGAAGAAGTTTTAGACATTGGAAATTTATTGTGCCATGGTTATCGGGTTTATTTTTCCTTAGACTTCAACTTCTTTTCAGGGAACTTGACTCCTAACGGACCCATACTTTTTCCTCCTTCATTTTATTTTGTTTCACGATGTCAAATCAAAGTTTTCAGTGGATTAGAGAACTCCTGGATGAATTCTCTTGTCATCATAGACAATATTTTTATTGAAATCAAAGTCAAACAATGAAGAATACGTCAAAAATTGAGCAAGAGCAGAGTTTGTTAACATTGCGTTTTGACTAACAACAAAAGCAATTGTTTGAACAGCTAGGATGCTGGAGGAATGTCTGACAGTTTTTAATGTAGGTGTAAAATTTGTCATGTGAAGTTGCTTTTGACCTGATGGATTTAACAGTTCCTCAGAGCCATTATGGTCTATCACCTCTATGAGTATTAAGGGACTCCTAAATCCATGGAGAGATAATTTGGCTGCCACATTTGCACAGTAAATCCACATTCTTAAAGCCTTCATTAAATTTGCACAGTCTATTTCTTAAGTGCAATTAACTATGCTTTTCTTAAGAGAAGTAGTTGATTTTTTTTCGGCTTCCATAGGCCCCATTATTTCCCATCATCCCTGTGGAAATGAGGATATATCTCCTGAAACTTGTCTAAAAGCACATCCAGTTGTTGGGAACTGGAAATTGTTTATAACTTTTGCACTCCATCTTTGTTACTACTGATCATCAAATAACGAAAATTTCTACAGCTGGTTACAGATCCTAGTTTGGCCTAGATGATGCATAAGCAAGCTTTATGAAATACTCAGTTGTTGGACACATCAGTTTGTGGACTAGATTAATTTGTTTCAACAGTGACAACATAATCAATCCACTTTATTCACTATTACTGCTGGGCAGTCAAATTAAAATTTATAAAAAACTATTAAAAACTATAGAAATCTGTGCATTTCAATTCCGCACACTGTACCATCACCACAGGTAAGCAGACCATCCAAAAATCATTATTTCTAAAAATTACTGAATAATCACTTGAGAAATATTACTAAATTTCTGCTTTGTCAATAAAAATTCTGAAGTAAATCTACTCTGTCAGTTAATACTCAATGATATATCTTTTCAACTTGGTTAAATTAGTACACAACACAAATTCATGATTAAAACAGCAGTAACAAGATATTCATTACTTTATAAAATAAACCAGTGTTTTCAAGAAAACATTATTTGCACAAATACTTTTCATTAAAGTGGTATAAGCTTGCATAAGTTACAATACCTAATGAAATGAACTTAGATACTCTAAATTCTCATTGCTTGGGAAACACTGTGCACCTTCCAGAATCAAGTACTTACACAGCATGTACGACTGTTTCATGTTGGTTTTGTGGGAGGAAGTTAATTTGACTGCATGAATAAAATAACTTACTTTCTTAATTAGACATTTTAATCAGCGATCCATTAGCTAATCAGAGCTAATCAGTGTTTCATCAAGATTGTAAATGGGCAACTTGGGATAAGATGGTCAGGACTCACAGGCTTGCATGCATAATAGGAAACTGTGGATATTCTTTTTGAAGGTTTGTCATTGAAAAAGGCCCTAAAAGATTCTAATAATTTTGATATACAGAAAAAAATCAAGAACAAGAGAAGTTATTCCTTCTCACCAACAGCTCATTACAATAATTTGTGAAATGGGTATGCGAGAGAAAATTGGGATTCTTTCCACAGTAATGCCTGGCCACCTAAAAGTGAGCTTTTGAATTCAAATTAATCTCACGTTGGGACGTCAGTCACCAATATTACATTGGCATTCAATTTGGGATTTTTAAAGATTCAGCCCTAACTGAATCTCTGCAAATGCCAACAGAGCATTCACAGTATACTTTTCAAAACTGGGCATCTTTCATTCAACTGGCTCCTCAGATTTTTTACGTAGTCGATTGCTAATATTTTTGAGAAATTAGTAAAATAAAAAAAAAAAAAGCTAGGCTAATAATAGGAAAGTCTACTAGTTTGTTTTATGGATTGCCAGATGAGATATCTACAACTATTTAAGCACCAAACTGTATCATGAAGTCCAACAAACTACAAATGTACAGTTTTGAGGTTGAGACAACACATCCTTAAGAGTACTACTGGAAAGAAAAATGAGTACAATTACTTGTAGACACATGGTGTTGGAATAATTCTGTGCAGAATTACTCCATACAGCAGGTTTTCCTTTTTTTTCCCACAAGGAATATCTTAATAACTGTGGCCTTAAGGGTAGTAATAATTGTGTAGCTGGCTGGTAAACACAGTTGTTTCCTCCTCTGATACCTTAGGCTATCCAGGGAAAACAGGAAAAAAAGAAAAAGCATAAAAATTAGGTGATCAACCATATGTATGAAAAGACCCATGGTTTCACATTCAACTATCACTTACAAACTGGCCTAAAATCAGGATTTTTTCATTTCAGTTTTTTTTTTTCTTATTTAAACTGTCAATTAAAATTGATGCCAGTCCAAATCAAATAGAATATATATATATATAAAAATATAATTTTCCAGAAAACTAGAAATTCTTTTGAAGGGAAAGAGGGAAGGGAAAGTCAGATGAATCTGCTCCCCAGCAAGGGATAAACTGAACAAAGCTAAGATTTTACCCATTTTCCAGCCTATTGGGGATCAAAAGGAAGGCTATAATGCAGAGGGGGGAATTTTACTTTTTTCCTCATCACTAAAGTACAGTTGCATTAGAAAAAAATGCTGGCATTTAATACTTCAGTTAGTATTTGCAAACTAAAACAAATCTAGTTACTTCAACAAGATGCCATATGGTCTGTGCATGTGTACTGTATCGAGTTGGAATAGTTGGGTTTTTTTACTATTTCAATGGATGCCAAAAAGCTAGGCCAAGTAGCTCAACAACTGTGTTGCTAAAATCCTTCACAGAAGTTCTGATTCACCAGACTAAATTAGTGGAAAACAAAGGAACTGATACAGTATTTAGAAGGAAGGGGAAATGGTCATAGCAGAAAATCCTCATCAGTTAGACCTCTGACACTGGAAGAAAACAATCCTGTCAGACTCTGGCTCAGAGTTGTCACTGAACACCACAGAAAGTGGTACAAAGCTTAGCTTCCTCGGTAGTCACCTCAGGTAAGTTCATTCTTTTACTACAGCATTTTGCTCACCTTTGAATTGATGGATAAAAGTAACCAGTGTGACACTGATTCCCAAGCAGACACCGGGCATTCTCTTCACTGGTCATGATGGTGGGCGTAACACCTATTTCCTACACTACACAGGACAGATATACTATAAAAACCAAAACAATAAAAACCCTAAACCTGCACCCAAACAAAACCCAGAAACTGCCTATTCTTCACCCCAATTCTCAGTAATATCACCTTTAAAATTATTATTTCTGATAATATTAAGGCCCTTCAAATGTTGTTTTTTTTCTTTTTTATTAGGTTTTATCTAATGGTCTTGCCCAGGCTTTACTGAAAGGCAAAGCAGTATATTACGCGTTTCAACACCACAACTTTATTGGGTACCGTTCTGGAAGATAGAGAAAATACCAGAAAAATGATTCAAACTGCCATGAGGAGGCTGACAAAGAGGATGAGAGAGAAAATTAAAGTTCGAGTTTAAAGGCTCATTGAATTTTCCTTCAGCAAACAAAATTAAATGGTTTTTTTTGGTGATATGAGCAGTTTTTCCAGTAGGAACTACATAAGCTACTACTTCATTTAATCTAACACAGCCAAAAGGAGCTTTAAGGGGACAGCAAGAATCAAATTTGAACTAATGACCTAGATAAATCTTACTAAAGACTGGGTCACCTAGTTTCAGCAGTCTCATTGAGAATAAAATGCTCGTCTTGTCTGAGAATCTTCCTGGACAGGTGGAAAGCATCAAGCTTTATCTACAAGTTTCAAAAAGCACGCTGCATGTTTGTATTTAAAAACCATCAGTGTTGCTGTTAGTCAGATTTTCTAGCCTTGCTCTGGTAATAAATCCCTGAAACTGCTCATAGTCTCCTTTCCTGCCATATGACAAATGTTTAGTTTGTTAAAGATAAGGTGGGAAAAGATGGGATGTAATGAAGATGGGAAAAGATGCAATGAACGGGAAAAAAAATAACTATTTCTGTCGGTTCGAACAGACTTTGCTAATTCACCCGGAGAGTGACACGGGATTGGATAGGTTTTCATACTCAAAACACATGAAACAAAAGCATACAGAGAAGAAAAGTCAAGTTAACCACAAAATCTCATTCAAAGAAATAAAAATCCTCCTCAAGTACTCCTTTCCAATGGCGATAGATCAGTGATTTCATATATGAAATTCTCTATTCTCTCCCAGCTCAGATATCAGCAGCACATCTTACTCTAAATCTTTTGGCTTTCTTAGGGAATGGGGAAATGCAGTACCCACATGAGAAGAATCCTTTTGATCCTAAAAGGTGATCAGGATCAGGCTAAGAGGATTTTTAAGATGGATAACACTAAATACCGCATACCTATTATCTATTGTTCTTCCACCTGCTAATGGCCAAGGGAATATATACTTCTCTAATGACTGTGGAACAAGTCAATCTAATCTGTGTACTCATCCTCTCTGTACTTAGGTACTGCATTATAACACATGAGAAGATGAAAGGAGACTTAGAAAGAGCTCAAGTTTGTTACAGCTCATTACTTAGAAGCACAGAGCCTTTCTATCTCATCACCTGATGACACCGGACGCTATATTGCCTCCCCAATAAGCACTAAATCAATAAAAGCTCACTGGAGCTTGCCTATGCTACCTTAAAGAACATCTCTGACTGAGATCCATGCTTCATAAGATGCAATCCCCAGAAATAAAATATCAATAAATAACCCAAGATGTAGGAACAAGATGCAGAAATTCCTTGGCAGCAGGGACTGCTGTGAGCTCTGCTGGTATTTATGGTGCCAAACTCACAAAAGCCTGGGCATATTCCAGCATCCCTGCTTCAGTAGGACTCCCCCGGGCTCAGGAGGAGTGCAATTATGCAATCAATTTCATGGCTGGAATCTCAATACATATAATTTAAAGAATAAAATCAAATTGATGGGTCACCAGGTCATTTGGAAAGAACGTTTTTCTGACAATCAGTCCAGCCTGCTCTTTCTTGGCTACTATAATCTCCACCCTATAAAGCAAAGGAGTTAAAGTCATTATCTGTGTTTGTATTTTATTATGTATAGTCCCAAGTTAACAGTGAATTCTCTTCATGGGTTATCATAACAAAATATTACAGTGGTGTCTGGTTGTGCTGCTACAATAAAGTGTCTTATCATTTTCATTCCCAGTCCCTGATTTCATGGGTTTACAAGCTAAAAATAAAAATGAGGTCTAGGTTAGAAATTAGCAAACAAAACCTGAGTCTAAAAGCAATGACTTATTTTAAGCAGAGCTGGTAAAATATGATTTCCCCCTTTACATCTCCGGTCATTTTGTGCACGCATATATAAATATGTAGATCAGATGAACCTTTTTTCCCCAGACTCTTTTTGTCATATTATATTTGGAAGACTGGTTTGATTTTTGAAAACAAACTGGAAGTGAGATTAGTGTTTAAACTATGATAGCTAGTTTCAAAAGAAAAAATAAACTAAGGCAGACAGAGGAGATATCAAGGATGTTTTAACAGAAGTATTCTCAACATATTCTATCCAACATATCCATTTACCTGAATTCATGGCCCCCAGACTCTGTATAAAAGCTTAGTGATTAAAGATTTCTATATTCAAGTCTTTCAAAACCCTGTTCAAAGATGAAAAAGATTATTTTAAAGGAAAGTTTGAGAATGCACAACACTGCCAAATTCTCTGTATGTTATTATGCAGCACTTAATATTCATGTCATTGTTTTCTAAATAACACAAGGCACCTTCCTGTGTTCTGTACTAGTTTAATCTCCCATATTCTATTTGAAGCTTGCTTTATTTGAAACTCTCAACCAAGATTTTAAGGGTCAAGATTAAAGGGAGGGCAGGGACAGGTGATGTTGCAGAGGAGGGTCTGCTACAGGCCACCCGGCGAGGAAGACCAAGCAGAGGAGGTCCCCTATAGACAGATAAGAGCAGCCTCACATTCACAAGCCCTAGTCCTCATGGGGTACTTCAACCACCCTGGTATCTGTTGGAGGGACAACACAGGGGGGCATAAGCAATCCAGGAGGTTCCTGGAGCGTGTCAATGGTAACTTCCTTCTCCAAGTGATAGAGAAGCCAATGAGAAGAGGTGCCGTGCTGGACCTTGTTCTCACGAACAAGGAGGGGCTGGTGGGGAATGTGAAGCTCAAGGGCAGCCTCGGCTGCAGTGACCATGAGATGATGGAGTTCATGATCTTTGTGGTGGTGAGAAGAGAGCACAGCAGGCTCGCTGGACTTTGGGAGAACAGACTTTGGCCTCTTCAGGGATCTGCTTGCTAGGGTACTGTGGGATAAAGGCCTGGAGGGAAGATGGACCCAAGAAAACTGGTTAATATTCAAGGATCATCTCCTCCAAGCTCAGGAGCGATGCATCCCAACAAAGAGGAAGTTGGGCAAAAAGAACAGGCGGCCTGTGTGGATGAACAAAGAACTCCTGGAGAAACTCAAACACAAAAAGGAAGCCTACAGAGGGTGGAAGCAAGGATAGGTAGCGTGGGAGGAATACAGAGAAATTGTCCGAGCAGCCAGGGATCAGGTTAGGAAAAGTAAAGCCCAGATAGTTTAATCTGGCCAGGGACAGATTAACAAGGGCAACAAGAAAAGCTTCTATAGTTATGTCAGTGATAAAAGGAAGACTAGGGAAAATGTGGGCCCTCTTCGGAAAGAAACAGGAGACCCAGTCACCTGGGGTATTGAGAAGGCTGAGGTACTCAACGACTTTATTGCCTTGGTCTTCACCAGCATGTGCTTTAGCCCCACCGCCCAAGTCACACAAGACAATTGCAGGGATCAGGAGAATAAAGAACCACCCACTGTAGAAGAAGACCAGGTCTGAGACCATCTGAAGAACCTGAAGGTGCACAAGTCCATGGTTCCTGATGAGATTCATCTGCAGGTCTTGAGGGAACTGGCAGATGAAGTTGCTAAGCCACTATCCATCATATTTGAGAAGTCACAGCAGTCCATTGAAGCTCCCATTAACTGGAAAAAGGGAACATTAGCCCCGTTTTTAAAAACGTAAAAAAGGAAGATCTGCAGAACTAGAGGTCAGTTGGTCTCACCTTTGTGCCCAGGCAAGATCACAGACCAGATTCCTCCTGGAAACTTTGCTAAGGTATATGGAAAATAAGGAGGTGATCAGTGGCAACCAACATGGCTTCGCTAAAGGCAAATCATGCCTAACAAATTTGGTGGCCTTGTATGCTGGCGTTACAGTGTTGGAAGAGCAACTGACATCATCCACCTGGACTTGTGCAAAGCATTTGACATTGTCCCACATGACATCCTTGTCTCTAAATTGCAGACGTGTGGATTTGATCAATTGACCACTCAGTGGATAAGGAATTGGCTGGATGGTCACACTCAAAGAGTTAAGGTCAACGGCTCGATGTCCGAGTGACAACCAGTGATGAGTGGCTTTCCTCAGAAGTCAGTACTGGGACTGATACTGGTTATCACCTTTATTGGCAACATGGACAACAGGATTGAGTGCACCCTCAGCAAGTTTGCTGACAGCACCAAGCTCTGTGGTGTGGTCAAGACTCGGGAGGAAAGAGATGTCATTCAAAAGGACCTGGACAGGCTTGAAGAGGTGGGCCTATGTGAACCTCATGGAGTTCATGAGGTCAATGAGGCCAAGTGCAAGGTCCTGCACCTGGGTCATGGCAATCCCAAGCACAAATATGGGCTGGGTGGAGAATGGGTTGAGAGCAGCCCTCAGGAGAAGGACTTGGGGGTGTCGGTTGATGAGAAGCTCAACATGAGCTGACAATGTGAGCTTGCAGCCCAGAAAGCCAAACGTATCCTGGGCTGTATCAAAAGAAGGGTATCCAGCAAGTTGAGGGAGGTGATTCTGCCCCTCTGCTCTGCTCTCATGAAACCTCACCTGGAGTACTGCATCCAGCTCTGGGGCCCCCAACATAAGGACACGGACCTGCTGGAGCAAGTCCAGAGGAGGGCCATGAAGATGATCAGGGGGCTGGAGCACTTCTCCTATGAAGACAGGCTGAGAGAGTTGGTGTGGGTCAGCCTGGAGAAGAGAAGACTCGGAGGAGACCTTATAGCAGCCTTTCAGCACTTAAAGGGGGGCCTTCATGAAAGATGGGGAGGGACTCTTTATCAGAGAGTGTAGCGATAGGACGAGGGGTAATGGTTTTAAACTGAAAGAATGTAGATTTAGATTAGATATCATGAAGAAATTCTTTCCTCTGAGGGTGGTGAGACACTGGAACAGGTTGCCCAGAGAAGTCATGGATGCCCCATCCCTGGAGGTGTTCAAGGCCAGGTTGGATGGGGCTTTGAGTGACCTGGTCTAGTGGGAGGGGGAGTGGAAGTAGATGATCTTTAAGGTGCTTTCCAACCCAAACCATTCTATGATTCTTTTATTCCCTCACAGTTCAAAGAAAATACTACATCACACGATGTGTTTGAAGGAATCCATTATAAGAAAAAACCTGTTGTGATTAAGCCAAACATCTCGCATGCATAATGCAATCCAGATGAGAATTTTACACAGAAGCAGCCAAATAATAGGTATGTGTTTGTGATAAGTATATATTTTTATATATTTAATAAGTAAAGATCGTGTAATAAGCAAGTGCTGTTTACTCTTTTTAGTGTGATACTAATATGTATTGTAGAGCAGTTGTTCCAAACCACAGTGACAAAGCGTAATATTTCTTCCAACAACATTTTAAATTCCTAGCCACATGTAATCCAAGGAGGTAAGAGTAAATTTTCCTATTTCTCTAACTGATGGCAAAAGGTCTGAACAGACTGAAGTCCAGATTCAACATATGTCCAAGTAAAGAGAATGGCTTTTCAATCCTAGCCCCTTTGGACTTGAATCTGCTCGAGAGTGAGTTCAGTTCTTGTCTTCCACAGAGGCAGAGATCAACAAAATTGTAAATATTCTTGGCAATGCAGCCTAACAACTAATACAACTTTGTGAAATATATAAACCAAGAAATATTCCAGATAAGCCAATACCATTAACTAGAATCTAAACGCAAATGTCTTATCCAGCTCAGTTTCATTTTTATGAACGACCAAGACCACAGTCCTATTGTGTTTGTGCCTGTGCGGTGGAGAGAAAATACTTGATCTGAACTGAGAAATAATTCATACAAAGTAATGCTGATAGAGTAGTGAACATTTCCTAGGTTTTCCTGAATTACTGAATCCTGACTTAATTATATCTTCAAAAGCCTATAAACAAAACCAAGAGCTAGTATGAGACTATTTGCAGCTGGCTAAGCATTCAGGACTCAAGCAGTGGTCTGCCCAAGCAGACTTAGGCAACGTACTACACATACAATAATTGCTAAAAGCAGCAGTGAAATCAGCATCAGCAGGGACTAAGAGAACAGTTTATAATACACATTTTTACAACCTTTTGCAATCTAACTATTTTAATTATTTAATAAGAATTCAAAGTGGGAAGCTAATAAAATTTATCAGTAGGTGTCCTTATCAATGAGCAGAGCTGTGAAGCCTGCATGATGGTCTATCAATAAACCAAGAGGGCTAAAATTTTTCATTAGGTTGAAATAAGAAATGTATATTTTTCAATCCAAAATACTTGTATACAGTAGACTGATTTCAGGGGCGAACACAGTTGGGGCTGAAAACATTACAAGTGAGAACTAATTTTCAGCAGAAGCCTGTGGTGCAAAGAAAACCAAAAGAAGAAATCAATCAGTTTTCATAGCAGATAAAAGGTGTCTTCCCAGTCCTCACTGGAGAAATGAGCTAGATGACTGGAAAAAAAAACCCTGTTTTTATTGGCCCAACTGCATACCACCCACTCAAAGGAAATTCATTTTGCAATGCATTTTACTTTCACTTGTATATGCTTACACATATGTCCCTCTGATAAAAGTTCTTGGAATATGATATGAATGTACATATCAAGCTTGTGGATAAGTGAGTTTTAATTCACAGTGTATTCAGTGACCAAATGCATTTCAGAATAAATGCAAGATGCTTATTAAATTACATGTACTGCAAGAGTGAATGTATCTTGTTTTTTCATTTAGCTGTCTCATTGTTTTCTCATGGTAAATAATTATATGTATCATTTTACAAGTAAGATTTCCACCTCACAGAAAATTCATTCAGGATTATGTTTTTAAAAATTTTATTATTTTGGCAATTTCAAATTAAAAAATAAGCTCAAAGGCACAATTCAAATGTTTGGAGTCAGAGTAGATGAAAACATAGTAAAATAGAGATGCATATGCTTTTAGCCTTCAGACCTTTTACATTACATTAGTAATTCTCCATTGCTAAAACATGATTTGAAGAGATGTTAAATGCTTGTGGAAAACTAAGAAAGACACTTTACTTTGTTCTCGGGACTCATATATGCTACTAAACAGTGCACTGAGAGTTCTCATTTATTCCTGGAAATCAGAACAGGAGAGAAATTAACTGAAAGCACCCAAGAAACAAAGTTGAAATTAGTACTATGGGAAAGAACATAAACGTGCTTTATTGTTCTCTCACTCTTCTCAGTTGTTTGTGGTTTTTTTTGTTTTTTTTTTTGTTTTTTTTTTTTTTAAGGATGTTCTTGCTTGTGCCTGCAACTAAGATTTAACATATATGCCATGAGAGAGCTATATCAAAATATTGCATTAGGATGACATTTCAGATTGCTGTACAGCTCTTCTAAAATGATTAAAGCTAATTCTAAGAAATCAGAGTAATAGCTGCTATTAAAAACCAAACTCAACTCCTGGGCTTCCTGGAAAGTTTGACATGACAGATATCTGCAAGATATTAATAATACAGAATAGCAATTAAGAGATCTTGGATCCATTCCTGGCTGTGATATAAATTATCTGTATTCTCCTGGGAGCTGGTCTAAACTTCTGCGTATTTGGGGCAGACCTACATGGAAGGACACAGACTTCTATGAAAGCCTGTAGCACAGGCAAGGTAAATGTCTAACCATCTCACCTTCTAAGGCAGACGCACACTAGTTCCTCACCTGTAAAAACTGAGAAAAAGCACTGCTTCCATGTAACCCATGAAAGCTTCCAAAAACATATGCTCATGCATATATTCAGACTTTTGAGTATATGTACTCCCGTGAATATTGTGGCAAGGTTTTCTTTTAAAGAGCTTAGTGCACCAGTCTGGGAAGACAGCCAGATCTGGCATAAATCTGCATGGTTCAGTGCTGAAATGCAGCTCTTTAGAGAAGTGGAGGAGTGGCTGCCTGCAACCATCCTTGCGGATCCGCTTTGTACACAGTTGAAAAATTGTTGATTGGCCATCCCAAGTATCACCAAGAACATAGGAATAAAGCAGGGCAGTTTCCAAAATAACACATGGATGCATGCATTTTTGTCCTCTGCTGAAATGATAATTGCTTGCAAATTACATTCATTCTACTTTTTCTTATTCGGGAATATTTATACAATAGGTGAAGCCCCAGAGTGCTAATTTTGAGGAAGCCCTTCCCTAATAAAAAGATAACAAAGTTTTGATAAAAGTGCTTAAAAAAAAAAAAACCAGCCAAAAAGCTCTTTTACCACCTGCTGAAATTATTTTCTTCGCCTTCCCGTAAGTGTTGTCTTAAAATTAACATCATTTTAACAGATGCACTGGTACTGGATTAGCTCCTCTAAATGTTTCCTAGCAAGCAACATGTCCTCCCATTTTCTGATAACCTTATTACTTATTTTAAGTGTGTGATTTTCGCAAACTTCTGAGCCAAGACACGGTTATAATAACAGAGGAGCAACTTTACAGATGGGTGTTATTACAATAATGGCTATAGCACAAGTTCTCTATTTCATTGTGAATGTGACCCAATTTGGGGGAAATACTTGTTTTACCTTCAGAGAAGATAGAAACAACAGTTATTCTTGCACCATTACTATTCTCTTGTGGCTGTGGCATTAAGTGGTTACAATACAGCATCAGCCAAATTTTGTTCTAGTTTTCAGGCAGGATATTTCTCCATTGCCTTTGTATTAGAAAACAGTAATGAATTTTGAGTCACTAACAAGTCTTCTTACACCATCTACCTATCCTTTCCATATGCTACTGATTACAATGAGCACCCATTCAGCAAATCTGTGAAAATCTTTAATAAGCATATCAATAAAAAGATGTATATTGCACATTCCCTGACAAAGAATCAAATGTATACCAAAGGTATGCAAGTTTAATAAACCACTCATCCTTATTAAGAAGTCCTTCCTGATCTCCCATGCTGCATAGCAGTGGAACAGATTCAATCCCTAAATACTGACTCATTCTTTCCCTTTTATGACTGGGGGGTAGAGAGAATACAGTCTTTCTGATAGCGCAAAGGTTTTCAATCTGACATAGAAAGTTAGCAGAGATCCAACAGCTGCAAGCTGAAAAATTAGATAAGCTCAGTTTCTAAAACAGTTAAAATCACAGTAAACAATTTCCTAGGGGCATGACAGCAACTGAAATCCCCTGAGTTGTTATCTTCTTTTGGATGTACGTGGACTACACAGGAAGTTATTGGCCTGATGAAAAAATTCCTCTGTGAAATTATATAGCCTCTGCATTGCAGGAAGTTGTCAACATTATCAAATTGCTCACTCTGACATGAATAATAAATCTATGATTCCACAAAAAACAGTTCAGCTAAGTCACTTATATTTTTCTGTGTTTTATGAGGAACAGATTTTCTCTTACTTTGTGCTGTGGTGTAAAATACCCCATTTAAGAGTTCTGCTATAACAAAAACAAGCATTTTCATTACCATGTTGAAAGTTGTATTGTAAGCAAGGAAATCAGCCAACAAACAGATTGCACAATCTATTTCCTCTGAACTCAGGCAACATTATCCCTATTATTGCCATTGTTTTGGAAAAGGACTCTACACAACCAGCATGGTGTGTTGAGGGTGGGGCCGCCCACCACTTTTCCCTTAATGGGATTTCAATCTTTCCCATGACAAAGGAATCTGTGGGAATCCATCATTCCACCCTTTTAAAGCAAAATTCATACTGGGTCATGGGAGCTGTGTTGAATAGAGTAATTTTATTTTAGTCACTCACATAAGAAACATTTCTATGCATTTTATCAAGAAAGGAAACAAATTGAAAACACTAAAATTAAATCTACCAAATTTCTTGAAGAGCAGAGAAAGAACTGATTCTGTGGTCCTGACTACTTTCTGTTTTGAAAATGTGAAGTTAAACATATGAATTTGTAAAATATTTGCGGTAAGAATTATTCTGTATTTGAAAGTTCCACCAATTGGGAGAAACAGTGAGAAGAAATTAGGCAGGGGAATGATTTACTTTACATATCTACTTGCAATCTTATTAAAAAAAAATAAAATCCCTCTTTAGGGCCTGATTTTATGTACATGTGTCCTTTGAAAATACAGGATTTACATATCGTCACACCAGTAAGAAGGTTTTCTGAGATTAAAGGATGATGAGCAGCTTTCAAGTTTCTCTTGAAAACAGAAATCAGGTCTAAAACCATACTGACAATGAATCAGACATTTCCCATAAACGAAGAATCTTCACTCATAGGTATTACAATGAATAACACAGGTAAGGGAGTAGGGAGGTGGTGGTCACATACCAGTATCACTTTTACGGTTGAGGGTATGGGATGGCTTAAGAAAGCATCTTGTACTGTCTTCTGTGCACTTTAATTCAAGCACTACCCAAACTGAAATTGTTGGTGTTTTATTTATATTATTATTTCTACATCCTTTATTTACTTCCTGTAAATCTATTGCCAAGTTCTGACTCTCTTCCAGACTCCAAATTATTTCAGACTGTAGTAATCTCATTCAGAAAGTGATGTTTCATTTCAACAGTTCCACATGTGTGCAAGTTCACATAAGCTTAGTGGATCCAGTCTCGAATTCATTTTTCAAAGTGAACACAAAAGGAGCATGCCTGGTTCATAAGGAAAGTAGCCGAGAGGTTTTAGGGCATTAATTTCTCAAAAATTTGCTAAAAGGAGTAACATTTTCTAAAGACCATTGCAAGGTTCTCAGAGTTGCATCAAATAATATCCCCTTATCCCTCCTATTAATCATGACTAGCATCCAATACTATTTTTACAGAGTTATTCTGAAATACAGGTTGCTCCTGGACCATGTTCTCCTCTTCTCCCAGTCATAAATTCTCTCGAATCTGGGATTTTGTTCACAAAAACAGCAAAGGAACTTTCATATCAGCCTAGTTTTATCACAATCTTAATGGACTAATTACAATAGCTGTAATACATATGTAAAAAAACAGAACTAAATCTGACACTACAAAGGAAAAAAAAAAAAGCAGATAGCATGCTTTTGTCTATGCTACATCCTGTATATAAAGAGGTCTCCCTGTATTGGGCTGCAGCTCTGTAGAGAACATATTATCACTAATACCCAATAAGAGCTCCTGAGGCTGAAATTGCCTGCATTGTTTTTGTTAAATGTAATGGATTTTTTTGTACATGAATATTACTTGGTTTTAACTCCTAACAGGCACCAACTTCTTAGTCTTGGTGAATAGGTTTTATTTATGTTAAATATATAGACTCATAGTTTCAGCTAAGCTGGACCTCCTTTCTAACCTCTGAAGAGTAATTTAGAGTGTCATTAAGATACCAAATGATGATACTAAATATTTGGCCCTTCTAAAAGATACACATTCATAACCAAAAAGGGGAGATATATTTTGAAAAATTCCTTCACATCAGAGATCTTCTCTGGAAATTAGTGGATGACGTATTTTGCTACACTTTAAGGCAAATTGCCCACCTGTGCCTTACAACCTCCTTCTAAAAGAAAAACAAATACTTTGAGCAGAAACACAGTTGGCCAAAAACCTCAGGAAAACATTTTTTTTGGGGGGGAGGGGTGTGTGTGGGTGTGTAAGTATCATAGTAATTTTTGGTGTTTTATGTTCTTTCCTTAACCTATGGTATAGTAATTTACTTGCCCATCTGTAAACAAATATCAAAGGACAGGTGAGACAAAGAAACTGAGCAACTTGATTTTATCTATATAGTCTGGTTAGTCTTTGAATTAGCAGCCTGTTTTATCTGCTAGTTCCACTTCTTAATCAAAAAGCTGCCTCAAAGGCAGGCATTATCATATGTCATCTGTTTGTGGGTTGGGGAACGAGGTAGTAAACCTTGTCTAAAAGTTTCTCTCATATTACCAATGTTAACTAAATCAGAAAAGATTGTAACATTCAGGAATACAAAAGGAGAAAAAAGTCATAAAGAACATGGGAAATAACTGATTTTTAGTAGTCACACGAGAAGAAATCATATTTTATTCAAAGCAATGTTTTTATTATTAATTTTAAAAAGTAATAGAAAGTTTTGAAAGAAGGAGTTATTTTGAGGTTTGAAATATATCATAATATTCAATCTGAAAAATACCTTAATTAGTTTTGCATTTTTTGGTACTCATGGTGAGGAACTTGCTGGAACGAATCTTTATTCCTCAAACTACTCCACTTTCAACAAAAAGAGGCACCAAACACTACTACTACCCTATTTTTTGTTAATTAAAAAAGAACAACAACTAGTAATATCTGTGTTCATCACAGTTTCAAGTTAGATTCAGGAACTGTGAGATGGCCTCTTCAGCTCCTCTGCATTATATATTTTGAAGCCAAGAACAAATCACTCATCTAGCCAAGAGCAGATAATAGAGAGCAATAACGTGTTACTAGATATCCATCATGCTTTAGCACTGTGTTTAGTACCTTAGACACTGACACTTGTTGGCCCATCTTCAATATTTTAATCTCAATGTGAACATACTGGAAAATGAAAGAATCCAAAATGGGCTATTTTATTATTGCATTGTCACTGAGAATGTCTAATTAACAGCTGGCCATCTTTAGGTGAGAGGCTTCTCTGACACAGTCCTGTGAAGCCAGCTGTAGGTTCAGGAGTACAACCAACTGGTGCTATCACACCACGTTCTATATATTTTTTGTGTTCTGAAGAACTAAGATAATGAAACCCCCAACTTTAACACAGAAGTTGCTATTGATAAAAAAAAAAAAAAAAAAACAAAAAAAACAGTTTCTTTTTTTCAAACACGTCATACAACTCCAGTTAATCCTCAAACTTTAAGTGCATTCACATTTCTCAAGTATGCCACTTCTCCATCTCAAATATCAACTTCAAGAAAAGGAAATTGACTCAAGCATTTCTGCCTCCATGCTGTTCTTTAAAGGCTGAAGTAACTATAGAGAGGTATTTGCAAGATGTAATTGTAGTCAACAAGGAAAATGAGAGGCTCTTCCTAGGACTAATTCAGGCTAGCTTCCTCAAATGGACAACTTCTGGGGATACCTACTGGAATATTCTTAGTGTCAAGAAGGCTAATGATCGGTCACAGAGTTCAATTCCGATTTTCTTTACAGCATCTACTCTTAACAGTAAGATGTTATACACAGTAAATTCCCCCACACTCAAATATGTGTTTGAAATTTAGACAGTAGCTTTGTTCAAGGTGCACTAAAAAAAAATTGTGAATGCTCAGGTTTGTTTTCATCTTCAAAACCTGCAATGTTCTTTCTGATAACTTCATCAAAAAGTACCTATATGCAAACCAGTATTTTAAAGTTAATCCATTTTAAACAGGGATTATAGGTTAGAGTTATTACTTATCTCAAAAATATTTCTAAAAGCCGTGATTAGCAACTACTACTCTCTGTAAGATCCCCTAAGAAGTTAGCAGTCTTTTGATAACAGATGGTAAGTTGCATAATGAATCTGAAGAGAGTTTTCAGTTCCTGTACATAGTAACTACTACATCCTTTATAAAGTAAGTGTTATTTCATACTCATTGAAACTAGCAGCCAGCAGTTAAACACACATTAGAATTCTGTTCACATTGCTCAGTCAATATAGTTTTGTTATTTTATGCTAAAGATGCCATAAATTTCCATTAGAAGTCCCAATGCCACACTAACTTATCTTGCTTTTACTTTAAAAAAGAATGCAATTACAATACATCTTTTCAGTTAAGGCATTTTTTGTAAGGCTAAAAATGCTTAATTACAACAGAAAAACTGAGGGGCTGACACACCTTGAATAAGGCAAGCAACTATTCAAATTAAACAGTTCTGTAAACTCTGGCAGCTTATAGCTGATTATCAGTTGTGAACACGCCATCTATCTAAACTCATTCACAGTTTTAAGGAAGGATTTGTTTTGGTTAGGTAACGGGGCTAAAATTCTAATTGTACCAGATTACAAGCCTAACATTCTGTTGTTGAAATACAGACACACACATATGATTTCACTTCTCTTTAACTACATGTGTTTATTTATTTTTATGCAGGCACCCTTATAAGAGTTTTGAATTCAAATTAAAAAAAAAGAGATATGGAAAAAATAGCATTCCTCAATGCCTCCACAAACAAGTATTTTGAAGCTGTATTTATGCCGTACAGCTACTCTTCTCAAATATTTCCTAGCTTTCCTACAGACTAACTTTAAACAAAAGGATTAACTCCTTTATTTGCAATGCTTCCTAAAACTGCCACATCTGAAGCAGGAAAGCCATGCATAAACTTGAAAATGTTTTTCATATTAACGAATTACATTTTAAAGTTAGACTTTCATCCTTCTAGTACATCACAAATGACCTTCCAGGTAATAAAGATAAAAGAACTTCAAGAAATCATACTTGCCTCCTAACAATGAAAGTTTATTTAATTTCTTTCTGGGCCACCCTCCTATAAGAAAGTAAAAAATTAATACCAGCTTTGAGTAATAATTATTGTTACATCATGACAATATGTACTCTATTTGACATAAGGTTCATCAGTAACTGAGTTTCTGGAGTACTGAGACCTTCAGCAAGGCTCATTGATTTTTAAATATCCCTGTTGCAAAATAGGATGAGGAATCCTATATTAATATTTTTTGCTCTACCTGTTTTGTGATAGGAATCTTCAAGCTACATGGCTCTTAATCTGTAACCTTAAAAGATTTCACTACATTCTCTTAACAGAAGTATTGAATATATGCCGCTATAAATATCCTAAAGGTATTTGTCCAAAGTCAGAAAACCAAGCAAATTTTTAGTGGGCTGTGTACAACCCTTAAAGCATGAATAACATGCTAATTTGCCACAGCATGGACGTTGCAATTTCTGTGTTATCCACCTAACAATATTGTAGTACCCCTTTGGGGCACTATGCAGTGTTGCACACCTCTAAAAGTGGAATTTTACTTTGTGTTTGTGTGTTTACATAAATCTGTATTCAGGAAACGTTAAAAAAGAATAATGTACACTTGCAAACGCAACTGTCCCAGTGACAGCACACTGATAGCAAGGATGACAGAAAGAGAACTGTTTTATCAGGTAGGAATAGGAAGGACCAGTCTTTGCAATCCAAAAGGAACTACTGAAGGCTGGGAAAGAGGTGAGCTGTGGGATGTTCTTCCTTCAGGTCTGGCACCCAGACCCCATGCGGCACATGGGGAACCAGCCAGGAGAAGGGTGCTCCTCATCCCCAGACCCCTCAGGCTGGGCAGCTCCAGAGAGGGGAGGCAGGAGCACCTTGTTCACCTCTTGTTCGCCTCCCTCCCGCTGAAACACTCTGCCATTGCCGCTCCTGTTCCCTGACACTGCAGTGGAGGAAATTAATTTAGGCTGGAAAGGACAGAAAGAGAAAGGGGAGGAGAAAGAACCATGCTGCCTGCTTGTGCTACCATTTCCAAAATATCAGGAAGAAAGAAGGGTTTGTATAAAGGTAAAAACTGTAGCTGCCAAAATACCTACCAATGTGGAGCCTGGTTAACACTATCTTTTTGTGCCCTCTACAGCAAAATCAGCGTAGAAAAGAGGTACAGCACCTGAGGAGGTCGGCAGCTTGCTTACTGAAGAACAGTGTTTCAAAATTCATTCCTGGATCTGGATTTTGTTACCCAATGTCTCAATCAACAATTACTTGGGTTTGTCTGTGTTGAGCCTATAGACTATATCAAACAATTGTTGTGGCTAATGCAAGATCAAACATTAGTAGGCCTTCAGCACAACTAATACAATGGCTTCTGCAAGAGGGATCAATAACCTCCATCAATATTATTTCTGCAAAATGTTAATGATATGAATGACATTAAGCCAAATTGATCCAAACAAAAATAAACACTTGATATTAATATATGGACTATATTCAGTCCATGCTGTTGCTATGGTAAAGGAAAAAAAGATCAATTCAAGCATTCCCAAATAATAAGCTAGTAACAATCAAACAAAAAAAAAAGATAAATATGTGTAAGAGGTCCTTTATCAGTTGTTTTGCAGAAAGATTTTTGTTTATTTGTTTTTTTTTTTTTTTGTTTTCAAATTTAAGAAAAAGGTAGGTGACACATAGAACAAGCATAGGAAGATAAATTGGAAAAAAAACCCCAACATAGTAACAGGCGGGGAATAAATTTTTCCCTGTTCTGCTTTAGAATTTTTGTGTATTACTTCTCCCAGACTGGTTTCAGCATAAATGTTAAAGGTCCTTAAGAGATTTTGTCTTTCCCCACCCCCCCGAGTATCAACATCCAAGATATTCTAGAGGCATGACAAGTTTTCAATATTAAGGAACATTTTTTTCCATTAGGCTCATTCACTCCACAGTCCTTCCTGGTTGGCTGCTTTTGCTCATCAACAAGACTTTTAGAAAGCTTACAGATAGTTGAAAGGGAATGCGATATGCATATTTAGGTCTCCTGCACACTCCAAAATCTGAGCTGGGAGGTCCACAAAGGTCCGCAGTAAGACAGCCTTGGAACCAAAAGTAGGAGTCAAGAGCACTTAGTGCTGATTTTTCCAAAAACAAGCCTTGAGTTACAGGGGTGTCTCTCAATTACTTTCTCCATGAAATTATGAAGGTAAACTGACAGACTACTTAATATTCAAGATGTACTTCAGCATTTTTGGATAAAAGAGTCCATAAGGATGATAAAGCATTATAATCAGAAGGCATTATAAAATCATAATTTTTACTGCTGTAACACAAGATCTCAATAATGAAAAATAAAGATCTCATTTTATTATGCTAAAGTAAACATTGCAACAAAGTAAATGACAACTAGCATGCAATAGTACATAATTTATCCACGGTTATTTACACTGGGGTCATTATTACATTACCCAAGAGTCTGAACAAGCACTCCCTCCACACACATGACATCTACTGTAATCCTATCCCAATTTTATATCTAAAAATATCAGCTGTGGAGGAGGGAGGGAAAAAGGCAAATTATTTTTTGAATACATAAATATTCCTAGAAAATGCTGTAGTTTCACGTACTACATCTGTTTTCCTAGGTTTATGTCCAGGATTGTGACATTACACATACAATATCTTAGCTGCAGAAGAAAGGTTGCAACAACATTACATTAGCATAACCAATCTCAGGTTAACCAAAAAAAAAAAAGAAGAAAAAACCCAACCCCAAAACTATTTAAAAAAAGGAAATGTAAGGAAAGCGTATCACAGGGAAAGAATAAAAAGGAGAAGACGTATTACTATGGTCTGAATAATGTCACATTCCATTATTGATTAAAATGATTTTACCATGACATTTCATTCATCAGATTCCATTTCTCATTACACACAAACCCTGAATATTTATCAAGCTTACATGAGGCTTTTCTTCTCATCAAGCAATGCATTTCCTCTCTCCCTTTTAAAGCTAGGTTATATTATGTTGAAGGGTCTACACCGTCTTTGAACTCTCTCCTTCTCACACTTGACCTTACAACCATCACTTTTTATCTCATTATAATGGATGCTATTAAGTATTTATATCTAACAAGGTGATTTCAATGGTTCATCCTTTTTAAACAATCCTGTGATCATTTTCAGTTAGCAGGAAATAAAGACATTTTATTAAATCAAGACCTACCTGCTACCACTCAGTATTAATATTCTTTCCAGTCAGGACATTAAGACCTTCTCCATATACAATTACAATACATTTTTGATAGGGATTGAATTCTCCAATCCTCAAACATCTCGTATTCACATTAACTTTGAGGAGTAATTTTAGATTTTTACAGTAAAAATCTGTAGGCTCAACACCTTTGTTAAAGAAACAGCTTAAACCTGGAATACATTATACTGTTATTATAGATGTCTAGGGAAAGCCAAAGGAAACTGCAGGTATGTAAGAAGTCTGCTCTAGATTAAATGAGTCTTTGTCACCACCCTTTGAAAATATTTCACACTGAGATATACTGCATATTAATTCTTATTATTTCAGGAAAAACGTGAAACAAGTTAAAAACAAACAACAAAAAAAAGAGATTAACATGGCAAAAAGTAGTGGCTTGTGTTTCTGAATTCTGTACCACTGAACCTTCCCCAAAAACTCATACAATGAAAGTATGCACAAGTAAAAGCATGTAAGACCTCCTCACTGGTATATTGCAGCTCATGAAAAAGCTTCTATTTCATTAGCTTTTTGACCAAATTTCATAGGATTAGCAACAAAACCATTTCACCTTACAGAGGTTACCTAGAAGATAAAGTACTACCTACTCTTAATAATAAACACAATGCTGCTTTATCTCCATGTTATTATACACATCACTGGACTTTATTACTACAAAACAGTTGTGTTTGCAGAACTTCATCAAAAACCCTTCACTTTTTCTTTTCCTAAATAGACTGACATGTTTATGATCCTCTCAATTTTAATCCTTTAAACAATTCACAGCTCAGAAACACTCCATTCAAATGCAACATACCGACTGGAAGAAAATCACTCGATCAAAAAAAAAAAAAAAACCCAAATCAAAAAACACACGAAGTTTGATCTGTATTAACTCAATAATTAGCCATTTGAACTTTCTTTTATAAACAAAGTTTTCTGTTTCAGATGTTAAAAATGCCAAATGATAAAGGATATTTTTTTTCTAATATTTTTCCAGTTTTGGTAAAGAATAAGACCAAATTCAGTTGTTTTTTTTAAATTGCATATTAAAAATTTCTGAACCTATGTATTTTGCTGTATCTGAACTTAAGAAATAAATTGACATTTGACCAATATCAGAAACTCTCATCAGAACAACTAATTTTAGAATTTGGCCTCAGAAACACAAGACAGTTAATATGTCTTGCTCATATCACATATAGGCTGAACCTTAAACTTCTGAGCTTCAGTGCAGCTGGACAGTTTCTAAGGTTTCCCAACAAAAAAATATAGCCAGAGTATGATGAAGTATAATACAACATACAGAAAGCACATGGCATGTAAGCACATGTAAAAGATATTGCACAAGAATTTGACACTAACAGCTACATTACTTCCACTCCCAAGGACTGAAACAATCAGTTGTAGGAAACTGGCCACAGCAAAGCAGTGGTCGATAAAAGCAATCCTGCCAGCTAAATTGTAGCTGAAGTCAGTGGCAAAATTATTTTTAAAGCAGTGACATACCAGTGAAAACATTCCACTGAAGATGAAGAGTCAGGGAAGTATCTATAAAGCAGATCCATCTGGAAGAGCAGCTGAAATAGCGAGCAGAATGAATTTCCCACTTTTAGGTGTCTTGCATAATTTCTTAACCCTTGCCCTTAGATTTCAACAGATCTCTTCAGTCCAAGGCTCTTACTATTTAACCAGCTGCCCTAGACAAATACCTTAAAAAAGGGGCCCCAGTTGTTTGAGCCTCCTTAGCTTTAGACCTTTCTTAGGTAAATAAAACCGAGCCATTTTCCCCACATACAGTAATTCTGTTCAGCTTAATCTTTACCTTTCTCTTTAGCTGTCTTTTGGATTTCATCTGTTGATATTGCACTTTCTGTCTTCAAAATAGAAATTATTTGTGTGTTGGTGCATATTTATGAGAAACAGCAATGTGTAAGAACTCAAGCTGTGAGGAAGTCTTTACCCTGAGATCCCTGTGGTCCCTCAAAACTCTCCTCAGCTGTTGCAAACCCACAGGAGACCTATTTGTTTATGGAAGTATGCCAGGTGTTTCTCTTTCATAAATATTTAATTAATCAATCTTGTGAGGAAAAAAATGCAGCCTGCACAACACTCATGGTAACGAATATGTGTTAGCTGTCTTGATTTTTTCCCCTCAGAATCTGATTAGTTATGTCATTTGTAAAAGAAAGCCAATCTATTGTATTTCTAACAGGGAAACAGAACACTGGTTTTGGGGGAGACATATCAAATAAGACACAGAAAAAAGAGACTAATCAAAACAATAGCTGTTCCATTAGCAGAAGGGGGATGCCAGAGGCCAGTGGATTTGAAAATAAGTGTGTATTTTTAATTTATCATGAAGAAGAGTCAGTTCAAAGGGCTGCATTTGCACAAAATCTCTTGCCTGGGTATCAGATCACCTCACAGAGTCCTGCTATTATGGCCAGCCGGCTCCTTCTGAGATCTGAAACCCTTTTCCTGCCTTTCACCCATAAGAACCTATGGATCACATCTCAGTAGGCGTAAGCAGCAGTAAGCAGAAGCTCATTTGTAAAGAAAGAAAAAAAAAAAAGCATATCTGAGGGAATACTCGCACACTGATCTTGCAATTAGATCTAAGTAAGTAGGATTGTCAAAGATTTTAAATTGTTTTAAATTTGCTAGAAGTGCAATTCCAAGTGTGTGGTTAGGAATATAATATTTTGATGTAGGGAGTGGGAAGACAAAGCTACCCATGTTCATCAGAACATGACTCCAACTCCATCAGAACATGACTCCATGTCTAACTCTACATGGTAAAAATCTACTAAATGGCAACAAAGAGCTTTCTCTGTCACAGACCTAACATGCTTGGGGTTTGCCTGGGGTTATGGGGAATTAAGTTGCAACACTGAGTAAATATACTCAAGCTTTAACGTTCATCCAGAATTTAAAATTGTGAAAAAAAATAATGGGAACTTTAAAGACTGGCCAATGTTAAACAATGCATTAAAAATAATCCAACCTAAAAAACCATAGTGACTATCACAAAGCAAAATAAATCTAAAATAGTCTTTTGTGTTTTACACTCATCTTTGGGCCTACTTTCCTCCTGAGCAACACACAATGGCTTTTGTTGTTAGATATGGTTACCATAAGCCAAAAAAAAAAAAAAGGCGTGTAATTTTTCTTTAAGGGAAAGTGTGTAGCAGAGCTGTACCAATATTACATTTTGCCTACAAACAAGGCTATTTCAAGACTATTCTCTATAACATTTCTTTCTGATCCAAGTCACCTAAACAGACTAATTACTGACGAATATTCAGTCATCACGTAGTCAAAAGAACAATTGTGCAGAAATACTTTCACATTTAATGACTGTAAACTTTCCAGTACATGTTAGTACAACATCCAAAGCACAGAGCACGGCAGGTGAAATTTTGCCTGCTGTCTATATTGCCAAATAAAAGAGGGCTGGGGTGTGAGGTTGAGGTCTGAGCCCCTGATTATCCACATTGGTGAAGTTACTCACCAGCTCTCTTTGGGTCATTTAAGGTTTTTGTGCCCAAATCAAATATTTTTTTTGTGGGGGAGGCACTTTAACAGGAGCTGAGCCTTTGGCAGTGTTAATGGAAACCAGCCAGTGTGCTCAACGCTGAGAATTGTTCCTTGTCTTCTTGTTTAGCAATATACACATAGCCAAAGTGCCTTGCATCAGGTTTAAAAGACAAACAGGACAGCTGAAACCATAGCCTCAGTTTTTTTGGAAAAAAAAAAAAAACACTCAACTTCACTGTAGCCAAGCTTTCACTTCTGTAAATTGTTACTTAGTAATTAATTAAAAAAAAAAACAATATGAACAATGTACAAACAATGCATTTTGCAAATACAGTATTTTAGCTCAGTTGAAAGAGAGAAGGCGGAAAAAACAGCTTAAGCAATAGAGTAAGTGTGAATTTTATCTCTCCTGTGCAAATCAACTTAAATTTTAAATCTTTAACAAAGATCTTTCTTTTATCAGTTTCAGTTTCTCACTATGATTTCAGTTTAAAAATGTATCATTCCAACACATGATATGTTTATGTATTAGCAATTAAATGAATATATTACATATGCATCCATCATGTTCACTTTGTGTACAATATGTCATACCAGGCTTCCTTACTGCCCTCTGCTCTTCTGTTCTTTGAATATCACGAACTAACATTTTTCTTTTACATAGAGCTATAAATCCTTGGTCATTACAAGTGTGTTAACCACTTCTTCTTTTACTGTTTACTGTGATCTCCTATAAAACCTCAGAGAAGTATACCTCCATATATGAATAATGACACAGATAGCTGTGTAACTGTACAGCTCTAAAGTATGTGTAGAAGGTGACACAGCAGTGCAGGGATGGAAGAGGTTCCCAGGGACAGGAACCTCCTGGGTTGTCCTGCTCCCTGGAGTAGGAGAGCTCATCTCCTACTCCTACAGGCCACTTTGATACCCATTCCCCTTGCTACCCTTCCACCTATTTAATTTCTGTACCTGTTTCTGTTTTCTGTACACTGTCAAACAGTTCCATCTAAGAAGATTTAATATTTTATTTAATTATTGTAATGTCTTTCTAGTTTTTAAGTCTTACTATTAAAAAACTGGAATACTTAATATCACAAACACATTATAATAGGAATATTATTTCTGTATAAAATAACTAAGCCTTCACCATTTGAAAGAACATTTTCTCGTAATCCTTGTTGACCTTCATAGGTCATGGTATAGAAACTGGGAGAGGCATGCAAAATTGTATTTGCTGTCACCTAATAAGGCAATATTTTTATATCAATTCTCACAGCTAAGTAAAGATAATAGTGACATCAATGTAAGGTAAGGAAGTTTTAATTTCATTTTAATTACATTTACTCATAAGTAGAAGGTTTGAACAGATGATCACTGAATCATAGAATGGTTTGGGTTGGGAGGCACCTTAGAGGTCTTCTATTTCCCACCCCCCTGCCATGGGCACGGACACCTTTCAAGAGACCAGGTTGCTAATAGCCCCATTCAACCCGGCCTTGAACACCTCCAGGGATGGGGCATCCACAGCTTCCCTGGAAGACCTGTTCCAGTTTCTCACCACCCTCAGAGTAAGGATTTTCTTCCTAATATCTAATCTAAATCTACCCTCTTTCAGTTTAAAACCATTACCCCTTGTCCTATTGCTACACTCCCTGATAAGAAGTCCCTTCCCTTCTTTCTTGTAGGCTCCCTTTAGGCCCTGAAAGGTTGCTATAAGGTCTCCCCAGAGCCTTCTCTTCTCCAGGTTGAACAACCCCAGTGCTCTGAAGCCATCTTCATAGGAGAGGTGCTCCAGCCCCCTGATCATCTGGCGGCCTGCTGCAACTGGTCCATGTCATTCTTGTGTTTGAGGTCCCAGAGCTGGACGCAGTACTCCAGGTGAAGTTTCATGAGAGCAGAGTAGAGGGGCAGAATCACCTCCCTCAACTTGCTGGCCACCCTTCTTTTGATACAGCCCAGGATACGTTTGGCTTTCTGGGCTGCAAGCTCACATTGTCAGCTCATGTTGAGCTTCTCATCAGCCAGTATGCCCAAGTCCTTTTCCTGAGGGCTGCTCTCAACCCATTCTCCGCCCAGCCCGTATTTGTGCTTGGGTTTGTCATGACCCAGGTGCAGGACCTTGCACTTGGCTTTATGTTGGTATACGTTATTTAACTATGGTTAATATTATTTTAAGATCCACGTTGGGGATTGAACTAGTACTATCTGACAATAAATATTTCGTCTTTGCTGCACCTTTTGCAGAGACGGCTCAACACACAGTGTTAATCTACCTCATGATAAGGCTATTCAGCTTGTAAAAACTTGCAACTGCGAACAACTTGGTTTTGCTTAATTGCACAGAATTTACATCAATTCAGGCTGAGATTTCTCCTCACAACATTTCATCCACATGAGAAGAGTAAAATTTTCTATTTTAATTTAAACATGACAAGTCATTTAAGAGTTCAACACATCCTTAAAATAGCAGAAGTTTCAAAAATCAAGATTTGTCTGTCTGTAATGATCCAAGATTCATGAATGAACTTCTCTTGCAACTTTTACTCAAGTACCATTCCTGCTTTTCTGGATTCTTTATCTTTATACACATCACTTTTTTCCCTTTCTTTGTTTTCTTGGCACATAACTCTTTATAAATTGGAAATTAAGGAATACATATTTCTTCTAATTTTCTTTCCATTCATAGCCCATAAAAAGTAAACATGCAGAGTCAAAGTTTCAAACTTGAAAAAAACAATGCCAGTCATCCTTGAACAACGAAGTATGACAATAAATCCGTTATTTCATAATTCCTTTCTGTTTTATAGAAAGTCAGAGTCAGTGTACAGTACAAAACTCTGCATTATATACCACAGATGTCTACTACAAAGACACTCTTGGTACTTTAAAGCACACTGTTCATTAGCTAATTTCAGTGTTTCCTCAAGTAATTTTTTAAAGGACCATCAAATACAAAATGATGGTGGTAAAATAATATGAAGTAGGATGCAATGCTTACATTGCTTCAGCTGGTGACATCTTTAATTTGAAACACAAAATACCTTACTTTTCACATAAATGTTCCTTGCAACTACATAGCACAAATATAAAATGAAAATAATAAAAATATCTTAGGAAATACCTTTAGAAGCCCTTTTTCATTTAAGACGCTATCCTTCACATTTACACCTAGATGCTTTGTGCAAAATATAAACAAATTAAATTCCTGGAGACACTGTATTATGAAATTAAAGGAGAAACCATAATTGAGACATTATCTCAAAAAATCCCCACAAGACCAAAAATTACAATATGTATACCTTTATGGCATCGACGTTACATAAACTGAAGTGTTCCCTTTAGGTTATCACGTTTCTAAGGTTTTGTGAGAGATATTGGTTGAGACATTTGTCATGAACTGCCTCGGAAACCTGAGACTTCCTTATGGTATATGTATCCACGCTGCAAACCACCATCCTTCACTCCATTCTTCCCCTTGCATCTCATCCAGAATATATTTGGAAAGGAGTTTAGGCTAAACAATAAGGCTGACAGGGTTTTTCAATGGCAGACAAAGCAATGTTTAGTACTGACTGAGTTCACAGACAAAAAGGGTACCTGTAGTGTTACAAACCTTATTATAAGTTGTCAGTCTTACCAGAAAAGCATGGGCATGTTTATGTTCACATCTGACCATGTTGATTTAAAGGAGTCACACAAGAATAGGAAAGGTTATTTGGTGACATAAGGGATCAGTTTCCTTAATTGTTATTCCCTCTTTGACTTTATGCTTCTTGACCTTTTTCAGCTATCCCAAGAGGAAACCAATGTGATCTCAAAGAAACATTCGGGCATCGGTATATCGTTACTCGGTAGCTCAACTACACAAGGATTCAGTTACCATATTTACATGGTTGGGATTTCTTAAGGGAACTTTTGCTGCTGAATATAACTTCTGCAGAAATTAGTGTAAATTTAATATTGTTAACTGAAATATAGCCTGGGAATACTGTATTAAAATATCAATTCCTTCTGGGAAAGGCCAATAATATCAAGCTACTTAACATAAATGTTCACAGATAAATATCTGTCCAACATTACTTCAGCAATAATTATCGTCTCAAAGGATGCAGTTGTATTATCTAGCTCCCCAGTGGATAAATTACAAGGTCAGTCTTAGTAAGAAAATGTATCTGCTATTGAAAAATAACACAGCACTAGTTTTGATGCAGTGTAAGCTAACATTCTTATGTAATTGAGGTTTTCTTCCCATTTTTACCACTTTAAATAAAATTAAGACTTGACAAAGAAAAACATCATCACTACCAGTGGTGACACAAGAAAAAAATAGAAAAATGACACACAAGAAAAAAAGAAAAACAACAGGACAGATTGGGAGAGAGGAAGACTATGAATTATAGCCATATACACAGCAATAGATCCTGAATCCTGCTTAGGCTTGTGTATCCTACAAAAACAAAACAGGCATATAGGTATCTAATGGAGTATAATGCACATTTCTCATATATTGCGTAATAGCTCACAAAGTCAGTGATATCCTACCCCCAGAAAGTCAGGTAGCACCATTCACAAAAACATCAGCAAATCTGCTTTTCAATAGCAGCAGCAAAACTGTGATCCTGGAGATTCAATGAGTCAGTCCTGGTGGTTCACCCACTTTGGCCAAGAGCCTGAGGTTGTCACTTCACCTCCCTGCGTGTCCTGCCGTCGTTTCCCCTATGCCCCAGTGGAGCTCACTGCGACGTCTCAGCTCCTTCTTGCCTCTAGCTGTTACTATCATAGAAAGGTAGAGACAATTTCATGATGAGAGAAAATGCTGGAAGAACCTGAAGTTCAGATGATTGGAGAAGACTGGTTCCCTGGCAGTCATGGTTCGAGATGAGATTCACCAATGTGTGACAGAGCAAATACTCCAAGGAAAGGGTCTTCCCTGAGGCGAGGCACTTTTGATCCCTTTTTTCCCCCAGAAGACCAATGAACAAACACTCCCACTATTGTCCCTCTTCACTGGGGTCTGTCCTCTGCTCAGATGCTTTCTTTCAGAAATGCAATTTTTTAAGATACATTTTTGACCACTCTGATGTATGAGCACACTGAATTTCAAAACACATATTTCTTAAAGATTTTTCTCTCTCTGTCACTGAAATTCCAAATTTATAAGGCCTGGACTATATTTATAGGAGGAACTGCATTCTGGCAGACAGGTCAAATAAGACCCTTTCCTGGGGAAACAGGCTTAACAGTATTAAGAGAAAGGACAGGGAGGAGGACACACAGAGTTTGGGACAGATCCAGAATATCCAACCTGATCAACTGTGCTTATGAACTTGTTTCTAGATGTAAGTAGCAAAATTTTACAATATATTCCATTGGAGAACTTCATTTTTGCAAATATAACCAAACTATAACCATATACATTGTTATAACCATATAAGTTACCCTAGAGAACATCTATACTTCTTGTACAACATCAAAGAAGTACCCAAGAAGTATTCTTCTGCTGTGCAATTCTTGAGAAGTATTAACTGATTAACTCTTTCAGTTACCTTAGTTCTTATTTAGCATCTATAATATAATTATTTGTTCCTTTATGGCAAAGGGTAATCTAATAAAAGTAATACAAACTATCTTACAGTATGTCTTTTTGTAGTTACCGTTAACCAGCATCAGACTGAGGACAGAACTCAAGCTACCTTAGTATTCCTCTGAGCATAACAAAAGCTACCAAAAAAGCCCTGTTGTGTATGAATAATCTAGTGTAAAAGAACACAAAAGAACTGAATATTGTAGTCTATATTGTCATTGCTCTTCATAACTATCAAGTAAAAAATACTTCCTTCTCAAAACATTGGTTTCAGAGTCAATTCGACCTATTCTCAACTGAGATTTTCTTTGTAACTAGAACATTAAAAACTTTATTTCTTTAATTAGGAAAAGCTGTTTTGGTTTTTTTTTCCCCAGAAGTTGATCAAATCATCAGTGGTTCACTTTCTTGGCACAGTACGAACATTAAAACAAGGCTATAGTAAGAAAAAAAAAAACAAACCAGAAACGTAGCTATAGAATGGATATTTTTTGAATCTTTGTGAAAGATTAATGATAGTTATAAAAAGCAAAGCTTACTGATCTGTTATATGACAGACAGCAGCAAATAAAAAAGCAGATTCAGGACTATTAACATGTATAATTATATTCATTCATTCCTTTTAAAATTGCTTAAAGCTCAGCTGGATTTAATATTTCCTTCAATCAACAACATGCAGGATGTGCTGAAGAATAAATTATGATTAAAATACAGACAATACGAAGCAAAGAGATGTAGACCATTAATTTAATTCATGACATTTTCAACACCACTTTTATGAAAGTCGTGGATTTTATTCAAATGGACTTTATAGAGCTTTTGAAGTAAGGAGTCTTTGAAGTTCCTTCTTTATTTGTTGTTACACTTATCATGAAATGTCAAAGAAAAATGGTTTATTACTATCAGAGGTGCTTTATTACTCATTTTAGGGGGATTATCAAAATGAGAATCTCCATCCAAGGACAGATTTATCAGGTCATAAATTTTGCACATTATTTTGATAATAAAAATTGGCATTGTAATTATCCATTTTCCCCAGATACTTCCTCTGGAAGAATAAAAGCTGACAAAAACTCCACCTTCTTATGGAAGTTCGACTTAACCTACACTCATTTTTCCTGCATGATGAGGCATATAAATTGTTAAAAAAAAAAAAAAAAAGAAAAAGCTTGAAATTCACATGTTCATTACCTATGAACTAGTCTCTGTTATTATAGGAGCTGGAATAAATTTACAGAAATATTTTGAATTTAAAAGAATGCTTACTATCACTATTAAGAGGGTTTTGAATTGTTTTCATAGTGTGATAGTCTAAATACTCAATGAGGATTGATCATAAGCAATAAGAAACAAAATCTAGGTAATTATCTGTTTAGGCAAAAATGACCCATTTCTAGAATGCCTTAGCAGAGGAAATATTGGAAGGAAAGAAGACACCACTACACTTGAAAGGATATTTTATATCTCACTTTTGCTTCGGCATCGAATGACAGAGATGTAGGATTTTATAATTTTCTGTCCAAGGTTGATATATCATTATTAGGACAGAAAAATAAGGAAGATGTGCATTAATTTATGTGGCATTCTCATTTGGGATTAAAAATTGATTTCTGAATTGCATTTTACTAGCTCCCTTATGGCAAGGGTATAATAACCACGTAAATATCACCAAATTTTGTGTTTGGCTTTGGATCCATATGTACGGTTTATATGCATGCCTAAGCACAAAAGATAGTACATGTGTACTTTAGATGTACTCATAGAAAATTATACAGCTAATACTGCCAGACCCACACAGTGTAGACTCTCACAGCACTAAACAGGGGAGGGGGGGAAGAAGTGGGGGAGGCCTTTAATAACCTACAGGTATGTACCTTTTAAGTGGAATGTTGTTTCTGCAAGAAAAATGGTAGTTAAGAATTCTGAACTTTACTCAACCTGGGCACAACTATATTCTGCTGAAAACTTGTATCATTAAATAAAGCATTTTATAACATTGAAAGTACCGATGTCACAGCCATGCTATTGTTTACTGGTTAACAGAATACTTACGCCTCTCTTCCAAAAGGAATGTTTTTGTCTTTCCTTTCTTTAGGAAGAGGATTTTATAGCTATGGAATGTGCACTTTATACATATGTTTCTATGCTCTCTATTTATTGAAATTTCTTAGATCCAAGCAGAAAAATGAGATTAACTCCTTGTTCAGTTTTTTCCAAGAACTGATGCACATCAGGATCAGAAGGCAATGCCTGAAAGCACGTACTGAAAAGGATGTCATACATTTAAATGTTTAAGAATAGTAAAAGGATTTGATGTTTCCATTAAATGGAAGAGCTAATAAATGTAAGAGTACCTTTTATCCTTTGGTGCCCTAGACTTTTAATGGACCATTTCTCGCATCACAACAGAAAATGACGATATAAATTGTTGTGTAAAATGTTTCATGGACTCCTTAAAAAAAAAATAAAATAGGTGTTTTCCAGGTGTAACCCTGCTTTCCAGTCTCTTCAAAATCAAGTATGCTGGGGATGGCCCCAGAGAGCTCTGCAGACTTTTGCCATTCTTGGGTAGGAACCTGAGTAGGAAAGTTTCAGAAGCGAGAAGTGAGTGCAGGGCTTAAAATTTCTTGAAGAAGTAAATCTTTTAGATGTGGAAACTCAAAACATTCAGAAAGCCAGGCCTCTTAGAGCCTGGCAAAACTTTGAATCTCAATCCTTAGAAAAATTTGTGGGCAACAAGGAAAAATTTTGTGGTCTCCTCAGTCTTTAGCAATTCAAGATTTTTGAATAATAGCTGAAGAATGTAAAGGTAGACTCCCAAATGACACATGGAACATTTACAACTGTTACAGAGAACATTTCAAAAAGGACTGTTTGGTGCCTCATGCTAAGATCAGAACAAGAACGTGATCATGATGAGCAGAGAAATGCTTAATTTCAGAATACCTCTCTGTGACACTGGCTGTATAAAGCACTGGGCTCAAGGCTGCCTGAACTGCTGCTTGCCAGCTACAGCTCCCATCTGAGGACAAAGCCCTTCTAATATCCTGTTGCAAAAAACTTAGCAAAAGTCAGTATGTTCTTGGAAAGTGGTGATTGATGAGTTTCTTTTATCTTTTTTTAATTTTAATTTTTAAAAATAATAATAATAAAGAGAGGTCTGGTCAGTCTCGATTCTCATGAGAAGACTACACGATATCTAAGTCTTTGTTTTGGATCTTATGGGCTCTGGGAGCGAATGACAGCGTCTGTGGTGCAGCAGGAATACATGGTCCCCTTTTCAGTCAAAGGGGGCTTAGTCCCAGCTCTTCTTGAAAATCTGTGGGAGTTTAGTGCTTACATCAGTCAGATACTTTATAAATATTTACCATTGATTTCAGTTATTAAAATAAATACTGCATTGCAAAAATCAGATTCAGAAAGTAGCTGTTCCATTCTCCTATGCCAAATGGATGTCAGTCATTATGAACAATAGATCAACGGCCTCTTTTGGCTCTAAATAAAAGAAACATTCTGGAGTTGTTTCTAATTAGGCCACCATGAGTTAAATGCACTGCTGACAGTCAGTCTTGCAGATTTACAGGCCCTTCCATACTGCGAGTGAAGATGAAGGTGCAGAAAAGTATGTGTTACAGTAAAGACAGTCAGTTGTGCTTTTTTAAATGGCAAGAAATAAAACCTTTTTGTAGGAAAATATTCTCTCTAGGCTTACAATGGGCTTGCAAAAGTCCCAACGAAATCAACAGAAATATTTGCGGTGCAGGGTTCTGCACACGAAAACCCCCATGTTGCCTCAATTAGATGCATGAAAAACAAGCACATGGATGTGGTGAGCGAGTGTATGTGTATTTTCTGTTGTAAAACTCGGCTCTTGATTTGGAAAGTTTTGATGTCTGAAGTTTCAGATGGCTCATTATAAAGCCATAGCAAAATCTGAACAGAGATTCTCTAAACAATGCAGGGTATGCAATTTGGGTTCAAATCTACACCTCCCGATATACTTAGTGCTGATCTTCAGACAAACAATTCTCTGTCTTCCTACTAGTGCCTGAAATTTCACTGGGGACGGGGAATAGGAAGGAAAGCAAACATCCCAAATGTAAAGTCACAAAGCACTCAAGAGACTTCCAGTTGAAACTTTAGCAAACATGTTGTTTGCAAACATTTACTTTTAGCAATATGCAAAAATACTAGGTTTTGGTATATGAATTCTGAAACTAAAAATTGACTTGAAATGTGAGTAAATGGAATTTTAGATCATGTTTGTTATCCACTAAATAATTCATTGTTCCATTTTATACATGCAGCCTTTAATTAACTTACTGACTCAGAGGCATGATACTACTAATCCATTCATTTCCCCAAGCCCATGGAAAAGTATAAAACATGTGTGGGCACAGGCAAAAGACTGGGAGATTATTAAGACGGAATTTTTAATCAGAAAACCTCAGACAGCTGGATCCTTTTCTCCCAGCTATGAAGACCATATTGAGGAGTGATTGATATCACCTGTTAACTACTGGCTTTTTCCTGAAGCTGTTGAGTCATAAGCTTGTACAACTTTTTCTGAAATACTAGTCACAACAGCACAAAACACATAATAATAATAATTCTGAGTAACAAGTGTTTTTTTAATTAGCTGTATGTATCAAATGCTTAATTTCTGCTTGACTGGAAAATATATTGAGTCAAATAACCTTTAATATGAGAAGTAGAACTTGGATGATTTGTTCTAAAATACATATATATGTGTGCATATATACACATATACATCTGAAGAGGATGTATGTAGACCCACCTAATCTATTTACTTACTTATGTGCTGTTTTGCTTTACAGATGTCTTTGTACCTTCCTTTTCTGGGAAGGACAGCTTTTTTTCACCAACAAAATACAGGACAAAGGGAAAATGATCCATTTGAAACCTCATTGGTTTCCAATAGAATCCAACTATATGATAACAGCACATAAAAATGATACACTAAGTGAAGTATTCGGAATAAAAAAAGGAACTATTAGGAACTCTTACAATGTCATTCTGGTAGCTAGTAGTTTTCCTTTTCTCTGTTTCAGATAGGGTAGTTCGTTTTGCTTGAAGATCTCTTTTCATCATTTCATATAGACCGAAATTTCACCCATGCCTATATTGCTGCCTTCTATCAAAGCAAGGCTTTTAATAAAAAAAAATATCAATAACTGTTTTTTGTGAACATACGCTATAGGAGTTAGAGACAGATGTAATTCCTTCATTTTCTCCCTTGATCCTAGTCTACATAATTAAGTATCAGACTAGATAATCCCTTAGGTCTGCTCATTATTCCAGTCTATTTAATACCAGCATACCACTCTGGGATAGGTTACTGTGCTCTTACAGGCCTTAAAACGTATATGTTAAAAGATTTACAAGGTAACTGAAGTTGTGACCTCCTTCTTGGGGGAAGGGAAGGGACATGATAGAAAGGGTAAGTCAGAGAAATGTGGTTTAAGTGCAGCACTGGAGCTATAACCGCTGAAGTTATTTAAGCCTTTGTCTTTTACCAGCTTCCACATAGTCCCTGCTGGGTGAAATCTCCAGTTGGCCTAAAAGACTTAATCACCTCTGGCTGGATGAGTATTAGCAGTTCATTTGCATAAGTACTTGTCATTATCATTAAGTGTGTTTGCTTTCAGATATATTTAAGTCCACATTAACTCCTTCTTGCCTGACATTAGGACCTTTCAAATTGGCAGTGGCTGCATTGTATTTCCTCTGAACCAGTCTCCTACTTAAGACATATCTAGGACAGCTGTATTCTTTAATTACTCATCTAAGGGAAATGATTCCATCTACTGAATGAAAAATTTAAGACACATAACTTCTGTTCAAAGTCAAAATGTGGTCACACAGAAATGAAAATACAGGCTTTAAAGCATAATGCAGTAATAGTAAATGGGGTAGAGTAACCTACTTTCCAGAACACCTCCCTATGTCTCTGAAGACTGTAGTCATAATCATAGCTCTACAAAGGGTTGACGGCTGCTCTTCAATTAATCAAGATTTAGGTAGCTGCAACAAGCAAAAATTTAAGTGCCTGCAACTTAATGTAAAGTCAAATCCTAGGGTTAAGCATCCAGACACTGTATACAAGGCACAGCTTTACCAGAAAAACTCAGGAGGTTGTGATATCACTGTAAGCATGGGTTTACGTTCCCTGTCATATAATATGGCTGAACTGCTGAGTACACTCACTTCTCTCCTTCACTGTGGTTGGCTTCATGCACCGTGCACCATGGACACTGTGGGGAGGTGACACCTCAGGAAGAAGAATCAAAGACCTACCAGCAAGACAGCAGCGCTACTGTCTAGGGCTGGCAATCCCACCCTTCCCCAAAGTTTGAGCACCTCTGTCCTCTTTGGTAATCCTGGGCGTGGAGCTTATCAAGAATCTCCCTCCTTTTGTCCCAGAACATGAATGTTTTGAACTTTCTAAAACAAAGGCAACTGCCCTCGTGAGGCCAGGGCACTGAAGCCTAAGGAATGGAAAATGCTCCACAAGACAGGGAGAAACATTATTTACCTATTGGTTATGGTAAATAACCAGGAGGAGAGACCCGCCATATTTTAAATTGGTGAAAACAGAAGTAATCTTGAGACCTAGAACTGAAATCCAGAACCTCTCATGAACATGAAATATATATTAAACTAAAGAATCACTTCCTTTTCACTTGGTCTCCTTCAGGGCATGTCACTCCTGAGAGCCCCCTTTTCTACCTTATTTTGGAAAGCATCCACCTTGAAAAACTTATTACTCTGGATAGAGCATATTTTCAGAAGCTGGAGACAAAGGGTTTAAGAGAAAGAAAAACTAAACCTTGGTGTTCCACTTCCTAGTAAAGCAGCCTAACAGTTAAGCTACTGATATAGAACTTAAGGACTATTAACAGTCCTTTACTTTAAAAACACTTAAACATAATTTTAAACCAAAAATACCTAAAATTTATTTTAAATAAATATTTTATAAGCATTTCCTAAGAAACTATTTTCATCTGACACGCTCCAGAAATGTTCAGGGTTTACAAATCTGATGGGTATTATGTATGAATCTGTAGTTTCTGACTTAGTTTTGTAGAAACAGAGAGTGGGTCAGTTCTAAGCCTGCCACATAATATTTAACTTATTAACTGAAAAGGACCTAAGAGAAACTTAAAAGAGAGCTTCTTAATAAGATTAGACATCTCTAAGTGTTTTGTCTCAACATCTGAACAGATTTTTTTGGACCATAACTTTTACTTCAGGTGTCATATCCCCAGTTCATGTTTCCAATATAACTGTTTACATTTCCTTCCTCTCCTCTGACAATGAACAGAGTAGTGCAGAGTTCGTTCCTGTAATGTACACAAAGTAATATTTCAGAATATTTCCTCATACCTCTTTAAGTCAATGGTGAAATTATTCCTTACTGATTCCTGAAAACCTGGATTACAAAAACCAGCTATGATGGTTAACTCAGGGGGTTTTCCTTTCTGTTGCAGTGACAAACCATGTGGTAATGACAGCCTCAGGCTTCCCCAGGTAAAAGTTTGGCAACAAACATCTTGAAAACCTTTCTTGCATCTTCATAGCATGAGACTTTAGGCAAAAAGACTAATATAATCTGTCGTTATATCAAACTAACATATTATATATTCAGGTCACATTAATAATTAATATCCTACATATGGTATAAAATACACATTTTTGCATCTATTATTCTTCTTGAGAATAACATATGTGAGCTGTATTTTGCACGCAGCTTTATTTATATTTTTGGTAAACTACGTATCAACACACGTTTGTGCACTTGGAATGGATGTTTTTAATAAAAATTAGTCACATTTGGGATTCTTAACTCATTGTTTTCTACAGTCTCACTCTTAGAACAAGAGGAATCACACCTCTTAATAATGTATCTTTTTTGGTTTTAAACATCCTTTCCTGCCTGCTGCAACATTCATCACAGAAACTAAAGTTGGAGGGCAAAGGAAAACAGAGTTGTTTAGAAATCTTAAATGGGTAAAGTAAACAAAGTGAATATCATCTGGTAGAAAGCTATGAAGTAGAATTGTAATCTCTGGAGGAGTTTTATCAACATCTGAGTTGGGTGTAATATTGATTGGCAAGTTTTCGCATACTTATTTCCAAAATGGAAGAGTGAAGTCCTCACCTCTTACAATATTTTCCTACAAGCAGAAAGTCTGGATATATCTTTCCACTTACGTTAATGTGCACTAGGTCATGCATGCTTTCAACAATTCATATTAAATGCAAGTTATCTCTGCATGTACTTGCGATAAGCTTGTAAACCTGTAAACAACATTCATCAGCATATTCACAGCTGAAATTCATTTTGCACCTTTTCCACTAACCCTCTATTTCAAGGGTCTTGTAGAAATAATTTCCTGATAACATAGAAATGTCAGTCATATTTGCCAAATTTTAATGTCAGGCATAGTCACCTCACTTTCTGAAAATATCACAAAATACATTTTTAAAGCAAAAAGGGATTTAACATTTATAAATCTGAAGTGAATGTAGTGAAAAATAACACCAGGTCAGATAAATTGCCAGCACTATCCACCTTCGGTAACTGACATACATGAATATTTCTACTTCCATCATGGTCACAACACAGACAGACCCCTGAACTGAAGCCTATGCAATACTGACAGAAACATTCCCTGCTTAGGGACTGAGAACAAATTTTCAGTTAAACTTTTGTTTCTTAAGCTCTGTCTGAGGATGAATAAAGTATGATATCATTTCATGTCTGCCATTCTTGATATAATCTAAACTAGGCAAACGGATCCAATATAACTATTAATGGGTGATTTAGAAAAGATTCCCTATTCAATTATTTTTTATTTTAAAATATAGAAGGGAAAATTTACATTTTTCTTCTGTAAATATGAAGAGCGTGGTTGCTGAATACAAGTGTATCTGAAGGACTTGGCCATATCACTATACAGGTAAGAGACTTGGCCTACAGCTCACTATATGCAGGTAAACAGTCTAAAACACAAACCAGAAGACAGTAGAAAGTTACAGTACATTTTTTGCCTCATCCCTATAGTCATTAGGCTAAGTGTCTTGGAAAGGAAAATTCTAAACTATGAAGTGTATTAATTACCAATACGTTTCTCCCCAGAATGCTTATGCACTTCAGTCTCTGTGCACGTTAAGCACTTCAGGATAATAATTACAAAAGCTATTTTCTAGACAACAATACTAAAATAAAAATAAAAACAAAGCACCATTAAGTAAATGGGTTTTTACCTAATGGCAGTTAACTCCAGTCATTAGGTAAACTATATTAATGCACATTACTCCTTATGTCAGTAATTTATTATTCCCAAAAATAATTTACACAAACACAGATAAGGATTTAAGAAAATAGAAGGAGGAATTATTCTAATGCTCTCTGAGTCAATAAAGGAGTCCTGTGAAGGCAGTTCCAGTTACTTACAAACACAAGAGAGATGGGTTAGGGTAGTCATGCATGGATTTCCAGAGGGAAAAGGGAGCTTTAGGTCTCCATAATTAGCATCATCAAGTGCCACAAATCATAGTGACAACTGCCAAGTTTATGAATTAGGAGCTGGAATTAAGTCCCCCAAATTCGGACCTTGCTGCCATTAAATATCAAATTTAGACTCCTAAGTACTTGTGATATGTGCCATTAGATATCAAGTTTAGATTCATAAATGATAATGACATATGTGGAATAATTAAGACCAGTGAAAGACCAGGTCTGTAGACCTTTCCATGCTGTCTACATAAATTCTCAGAATAAATGAAAATGAATACTATGTTCTCCATTTTCTGACGTACAGTGTGGAATGATAATGGTTTTTATTTTGTCTTAAAGAAACTGCATGGCAACTGAGACTGGACTGATCCTGCAGCTGTAAATTACCATACTTACTGTCTTTCTAAGTTAAAGTGATTGCTATATTACAATTTATTTTCAAAACTATCATATATTTTATCAAGAGAACAATTAAGAGAGATGCCACAATTGCAGCTAGGGAAGAACTGGATAATCTCCAAGGGAAGACATAAGTCTCACACTTCCTGCAAATACCTCTTTCTTCTCTTTATTATCATTCAGATTGCTCAAACTTAAACTGAAATTTTGGGAGTTTTTTTAAGGGCCCCATGAGAAAATGGTATGTATTGATCAATAATCTCAGTTTGCAAATTCTGACCCTCTCATTCTGATTCGTGTTAAAATGCTACAAATGACCGCGCCAGGAAAATGTTACTGCAAACCTGTGCTGTTTCTCTCCACTTGAAAACTTTTGCAAAGGTGTGCAATTCCTTCAGTTACTTTAATTAAAAGGCTCTATAAATCATACTAACGCTATAAACCTCACTTTGCCAGACTCCTGAGTTTTAACAATTAGGTTTAATTGTTTTTCAGCAATGTCCCCTTTAGTATGTAGTAGGTACAAACAAATTTTCTTATGCAGCAGAAACTTTTCCATTGGAATGGCACTGTTTTTTTTTTTTTTTAAATTATTAATTTAAGGTCATTTAATAGTCAGTGCAAATAGAAGGCCACTTTTCCTCCATGTATTTGATGTCTCTGCATTATTTATTAGTATACAATAGAGAATTAATGTATCGTGGCCTGAGTATGATCTAAATGTCTGTTTATTCTTACTCTTTCTTTAAAACAACAATTTTCATTTCTTTATCTTCCATCCTTAAATAATTCCCAGACAATGCATATCTTGCTAACCTCTCGAGTTCTCCATCCAGTAATTAAAGTTTTGGTTTTTAAAGTAACTGAACATGCTGTGCAAGTTGACACAGAGTGCAACCGATAGCTTTTAGCACAAAAGGAAATGGCACCATATTGATCATAAAAGGTGGTTCTCTCACTCCTTTTTACTGGGGAAAAAAACAACATAACATTATGTTTTCTTCTAACCTACTTTTGACTTTTCCTGTGGAACTTGTGAATCAAAGAAAACTTAATTTCTCGGATGCAAAACAGATACTGTGATGTTTGAATCAGAGGGACTGGAAGAATAAATACAGGTGTGTATTAAAATTCAGAGAAATGTCCTTGTCTGGGAGTCTACATCTTCCACTTTCTTAGTGCCGCATCTTGCATTCAGATCTGAATGTCAGATTTTCCACAGCACAATGACACTTCAAAGCAGCACTTGTCTCTGCTCAAGTAATGTGATGGCAGAATTAAAGGGATGATCCACAATCTGGTGTAAACTAGAGCTCATTAAAAATAAGAACATTCTCTATAAATTTAAGGTGAAAAGATATCTTTTATCAGGCTCTAAAATTTGCATTAGTTTTACAGGAAGGCAGCATCTGAGCTGTTAAGTAAGATGGTAGCTGTTTGGACATGCATGATAACATTCTCTGACCCTGCTTCTACTAACACATGTGGGACCATGTGTACAACCGTGCCTCAGTCTCATGGCAATACTGAGAAAATTGCCCGCAGAAACTGATAATTGTCACAAGAGGTGATGATACAGAACCTAAAATTTTATCCAAGGTGATTGCCTCTAAGAGTAACTGGTCAAAGAAACCACAAGAGAAAAGCAAATCTTCATGTAGTTCTGAGCAAAGCACAGTGCCTCTGGTTCACGATGAAGTTATTGAAGAAATGTTCTGAAATACTTTAGCTACTCTTATCTTCAAAGAAACAATCAAGCAAAAAATTGACAATAGTATATTAAAATTCAAAGAAGGGAAGAACATAGGAATAAGGAATCTTGTTAAAAGTAGATTGAAAAGAACCAGTTGGATGAGACCCTTGTAAAGGGCATGGCGCCTATCTGAAAACATCATAGGTTCAGGATACACCATGTATTAACCACAACGATCAGTCTTCAATTACCCACCACAAGAAGTCAACAAAAGAAAAAACTTAGAATAACTAAACATAATGCTTAGTAAAAAGACATCCTTTGAAATTAAGAGCGTGGAAATCAAAAGCAAGGAAACCAGAGAATGCATAGTATGTGACAAGTTAGATTTCAAATCATGGGCAGACCAAAAAGGTTTTGAGAAATAATTTGGTAAGCTCATAAAAAATGACTATAAAAGCATGTCCTAATATATTAGAAGCAGGAACCAGGCTAGGGCCTGTAAGGTTGAGAGATGACAGAAACAAAATTAAATAACTTCTTTGTGCTCATCACCACAGAAAAAACAGATAAATTTGTCCAATTGCAACTTTCTTTATATTAGAAACGTTGAAGAAATGGTCTCAAATGGAAGTGCCAATAGAACTGATTGCAGATAAAATGAAAAAAACTTGTAACGGGCTGTATGGATTCAATGGTACTCATCAACCATTTATAAGAGAAACTTAAAAAATGATTTTAAAACTACTGTGTGCTGTATTTCATCTCTCTTTAAATCACAGACTGACACAGAACGGCTGAGGCAGGGAGCCGCTCCTGGAGATCATCTAGTCCAGCCCCTTGCTCAGAGCATAGAATCATAGGTAGAATCATAGAATCATAGAATAGTTTGGGTTGGAAGGGACCTTAAAAGGTCATCTAGTCCAACCCCCCATGCAATGAGCAGGGACATCTTTAACTAGACCAGGTTGCTTAGAGCCCCATCCAACCTGACTTTGAATGTTTCTGGGGATGAGGCATCTACCATTTCTCTGGGCAACCTGTGACAGTGTTTCACCACCATCATTGTGAAAAATTTCTTCCTAATATATAGCCTAAGTCTACCTTCTTTTAGCTTAAAGCCATTACCCCTTGTTCTATCGCAGCAGGCCCTGCTAAAAAGTTTGTCCCTATCTTTCCTGTAAGCCCCCTTTAAGTACTGAAAGGCCACAGTCAGATCTCCCCAGAGCCTTTTCTTCTCCAGGCTGAACAACCCCAAGTCTCTCAGCCTGTCTTCATAGGAGAGGTGCTTCACGCCTCTGATTATTTTTGTGGCCCTCTTCTGGACCAGCTCCAGTAGGTCCATGTCTTTCCTGTACTGAGGGCTCCAGAGCTGGATGTTGGACTCCAGGTGGGGTCTCATGAGAGCGGAGTAGAGGGTCAGAATCACCTCCCTTGACATGCTGTCCATGCTTCTTTTGATGCAGCCCAGGGTACGGTTGGCTGCAAGTGCACATTGTCAGCTTATGTCCGGCTTTTCATCCACCAGTACCACCAAATTCTTCTTGGCAGGGCTCCTCTCAGTCCCAGCAGGGTCAGCCAGAGCAAGTTGCTCAAGGGCACGTCCAGTTGGATTTTTAATATCTCCAAGATAGAGACTCCACAACGGCTCCGGGCAATCAGTTCCAGTGCTCAACCACTCTCACAATAAAAAAGTGTTTCCTTATGTTTAAATGGAATTTCCTCTATTTCAGGTTGTGCCCATTGCTTCTTGTCCTATCAAGAAGACCCTGGTTATGTCTTCTTTACCCTCCTCATCTGTTACTTATACACAGGAATCAGAGCCCTCTAAACCTTTTTCTGCTCCAGGCTGAATGATCCTGGCTCTCTAAACCTCTCTGCATGTGACAGATGCTCAGGTCAGACCCTTAATTATCTTTGTGGCACTTCCCTGGACTTACTCCAGTATGTCCCATCTCTCTTGTACTGGGGAGCCCAGCACTGTTCGCAGCACTCCAGATGTGTCTCACCAGTGCTGAGCAGAGGTGAAGGGTCATGTCCTTCAACCTGTTGGTGATGGCCTGCCTAATACAACCAAGGAGGCTGTTGGCCTTCTTTGGTACCAGGGAGTATTGCTGGCTCATGTTCGACTTGGTGTCCATGAGGACACCTACCCCCAACCTCCAGGGCCTCCTCTGTAAAGCTAATTTCTGGCTTGTAGGACCCCAGACCATATGGATGTCTGGGGTTATTTTTCCCCAGGTGCAGGACTTTGCAATTCTTCTCATTGAACTTCATGAAGTCCCTGTAAGACCGTTTCTCTAGCCTGTTGAGGTTCCTCTGAAGCATAGCACAGCCCTCTGGTACATCCCAGTTTTATCAACTGTGAACTTGCTGAGGGTGCACTCTGTCCCATCATCCAGGTCATTAATGAAGAAGTTAAACAGTGTTGGCCCTAGATCGACTCCCTTGTGTGCACCACTGGGTACCAGTGTCCACAAGGACTTTGTGCCACTGACCAGAATCCTTTGAACATGACAGTTCAACCAGTTTTCAATCCACCTCACTGTCCACTGATCTGGTCCATATTTGATCAGTTTGTGTATGAGGATGTTACATGAGACTGTATCAAAAGCCTTAGTAAAGTTAAGATAAACAGCATCCACTTCTCTGCCCTGGTCCACTAAGTCAGTTACCTTAATGTATAAAGCTGTCACATTGGTGAGGCATGATTTCCTTTTCATAAATTTATGGCAGTGGCTCCCAGTCCTTGAGCCTTAAAGAAGATCTTATGGTCACTAAAGCCAAATCTCTGCTGTCAAGATCAGCTGTCCATTAGGTGTTGACCTGCAGGGTCCATCCTCCTCTAGTCTTCCCCCTCACTGGCATTATCGAGGAGACAACACCTGGCTCCCTTGCCCTAGACTCTCTTCTCCAAAGCTGTGCAGTCATGGTTGATATGCCTTGGGTCTTCCCTGGCCATATTGCTGGTGCCCAAAAGGAAGAGCAGCAGTGGAACCGCCTGAGGGCTGGATGAGCCTTGGCTTTCTCTCCACAATGTCCAGGGTCTGAACTCCCAGCAAGGAGAAAACTTCCCTGGGCAGCAAGTCAGGTTGGCAGGCCTCCATCCTCTGTCTCAGGGAATCTCCCACCATGATGCTTCACCACTTCTGCCAGTGCTGCTGTGTTGCTCAGGCCCAGATGGCTCAGGCCCCTGACTGGACGCAGAACCTGGCGCCTCCTCTGCAACTCAGGTGCTGATCCTTCTGGGGCCAGAGCCCTCCAGCCTTCACTGTCAGGGGATCCCTACTTCGCAACCCCATAACCACAAATTCTGCCTGCTCCCCCTCGAGTACACCTGGGTGCTGAGGCTCTCCTTCTGTATGAGGTCTCAGAGAAGACCCAGTCTATGTCCTTCTTGTCACCTGCAGTGCTGTGCCCTTATGCCACAGCCCCTCTGCTTAGCCTCAGTATCAAAGTCAAGAAGAATGGGGAAGTGACAGCAGATCTTGAGGATGGCTTCAGCAATGTCTGTAGAAGAACATGTCCTACTTCCATACCAGGGAAATCAATAAAAAGCATTATAAAAGATTGAACTTACTGGATGAAAAGATAAATTTAATGTATTAGGGAAGTAATAACCACCAGCCTTTATGGAAAGAAATAAATCTTTAAAAATCTACTAGAATTCTTTGGGGAAAGTAACTGCGCATAAACAAGTGTGATGAGGGCGATATAGAGCGCATGGATTTCCATGTCACTTTTGACCAAGTCCCTCAATTAAAATTCCTGTAGAAAATAAGCTACAAAAGAGACAAGAAGTATAGCCAGGTCATGAATTAACAGAGGTTTAAACACAAGAAACAAAATAGCCAGTATTTACTGTGAGGAGAAGTTTACTACTGGAAGAGCGCTGCAGAGCTCTTATGTAAAGGCATCTTAATGTTCAACATGTCCATAAATAATCTGGACAGGAGAGTGGATAGGGAGATGAACAAACTGGTACTTATTAACAGTGCATCGATATTAAAATGGACTATTAAAAGTCACAAAATGTTCTCATGATACTGGATTTAGCTAATAAAGTGGTAAATGTAATAGAAATGTGCAGGAAAACCACCCTGGCTTCTACCTCTCAGAAAAGAAGTTTTGAAGATCTTGTGGATATTTGTCCATACTTCTCAGTTTAATGTTCAGCCGTAGTCTGAAGGAGCATATAATATTGGGAAAAGAATAGAGAAGAAATAAAGAACAAACAAAAAGTTCATACAAATGGATAAATCTCTTTAATGTATGAATTTTAAATGCTGCATATTGCTACCATAGCCAAATTAAAAAAAAAGAAAAAGGACTTAGAAGTAATACAAGAAATAGGAAGCAGAGCTAAATAAAACAATAAGGAAGTTTAAAAGTTTGAGTCTTTTTAACTTTTTGGGAAATAGATAACTTTTGGGAAAAGAGTAAGAGATGTCTGGCTGTACTGGCATGATTTCAAAGAAACTGATAAAACTTATAAGGTGAGTAAATATGAAAGATTTTCTTTTCCTCAGAATATGACTAGAGACATCAAATTAAGTTATCACAGAGCTGTTTGAAAAAAATAAAGAACAGTACTTTTTCCACATGATATATAATTAAACTGTGGAATCTTTTACCACAGGATGTATGGGACGTCAGAAACTTGATGTCTTCAAAAGCAGGTAAGGGAATTCACAGAAAGGTTTGTGAATAGTATAAACACAGATATGGATACTTCCACTTCAGATATGAACCTCTGCTTCAGGAAAGGCTGTAACAACCAAAGTCAGAAGGTTACAGCACAGGAAATATTTTATACTCTTTCCCTAACCATCTGCTAATGGCCACATGCAAAATAGGAGGCCAGTCTAACTGGACCTTCAACTGGATCCAGTACAGCTGTTCATATACTCCTTAAAATTAGAAATGAACCATTTCCCTAAAGTTCAAAATCCTGTAACATCCCAAAGTTCTCATTAAGATAGTTCGTTATGAATTAGCTTGAAGACTGCAAAGAATAAAGAATAATAACAATTCTGTGGTAACAAGCATACTTCATGAATTTCTAAAGCAGAAAACAAAACCTTCAATTAGTAGCAGAAGGGCATGTTAGATGTAAATTGCAGTCTTTTCTTTTTTTTTCTGAAAAACAAGTGGGAATTTAAAAAGCCAAACAATTGATTAATGCTGATCTATGCTTCTATTTGAAAACTATGAAACTCTTCTGGCAGCTTTCCATCCATCACTGCATTCCTAATTATCAAGGTGAACATGTACAATTTGCTTTATCTACTCTTTACCTTTAAAACAGCATTTTCTCACTGGATTTCAGCTAAACACAGCTGGAAACTCTAGATAAAGGAGGACATTTCTGATGGAGACCAAAGTGTCTCTCAGATGTTCCCTCAAATGTGCTAAAAAAGCTACAAACTGAGTCACTTCCACAGTAATGGGATTAGAAATAGCCTGCAGGGAAGCATGTGCCAAATGGTGCCAACTAGCAAGGATTATAACAAAAAACTGTGACATTATAAAAATACCTCAGAGTGAGGCTCTGGGTGGTGGAATTGCAACTTGCCAGCTCAAAAGAATGTGCCTCATTAAAATGACGGGAGTATGCTGAAGCAGTGATTTGTGCAGAAACATGATCTTCCTGATAGCTGAGTATCTAATCTTTTTCAAAAACCTTGTCAGCTGACCATCAAATTCATAAATGTCAATTAAGGCTGAAAGGAAAAAAAAAAAAAAAAGACGGTGAGAAGGCATGGTGGGGAAGTGAAGGAAGGGAGGGACAGTTGGGGAGGGATGAAGCTTTAAAAGTTTAGGTTTTTTTTTAAAACTTCAGACATAAGGAAATAATTGCATTGCAATATAATGCAAACATTAAGAACAAGCAACCTTTTTACCTTGTAGTCTATCACAGAAACCATTTGGAGACAGTACGTTCAAATTAGTTCTTAGGTTTCCAGGGAATTTCAAAGGGGCTGAAAGCCCCTGTCTAATGGGGACTGCAACAAACATTGTGGGTGCTCAGCATTTCTGAATTATTTGTTTTGCACATAAAGCCAGAGAACGCTGCTTAGGGCACTGTTGCCCTAAACTGCCTTCCCTATGAATTAAAGCTACGTATGAGTTTGACTCCCTCTTCAGACAGGTTTGTATCCTGTGAAATGCCATTACTCCTACAACACAAACCAAATGTTTTGCTGAAATTCTGAAATCTGAAAACTGTGTTCAGGCATCAATTACTGTTTGGAAAAGTAATTGACGCAATCCTCACCTATAGAAAGGGAAAATTAATCAGCATAGCCTTTGGAGGAGCAGCTATTCTCTTTCCACATGGAAGAAGGCAGATTGGGTGCTAATAGGAAGAAGCTGTCCCTTAGCAGACACATGTCTACATGGAGGCATTTAGCTCTGAAATACTTGGGTCCTCTTCTTAGCATCTTTTGACAGGAGAAAGGCTGAAGGAGAGAAATGTTTTGGTTTCGGTGAACTCCTTCCCTGCCTAGAAAGAGAGGGGCTGTATCCTATTTCTGTTTTGAGTATAATGTAAGATAGGGAGGAGGAAAGAAGAGAGGTAAACTGAAGAAAACTAAGCAAGAATTCTAGCTCATGCCAATGTGTTTTATGATATTCCTGTTACTTCTGTGAGAAAATTGCTGGTTTAGGATGACCAGTGTGCTTTTCACACGTCACCACTGTCTCATTCTTGTCTCTTCAATTATAATTTGAAACAAAATCTTCACAGAATCACAGAATCACCTCTGGAGGTTATCTAGTCTAACCCCTCTGCTCGAGCGAGGTCACCCAGAGCCTGCTGCACAGGAATATGTTGAGACTGGTTTTGAATACCTCCAAGAATGGAGACTCCACAACCTCCCTGAGCAATTTGTGCCAGTGCTCTGTCACCCTCACAGTAAAGCAGTGTTTCCTGATGTTCAGAGGGAACCTTCTGTGTTTCAGTTTGTGCTCAGTGTCTCAGTGGTCCTGGGCACCACTGAAAAGAGCCTGGGTCTATCCACTTTGCACCCTCCCTTCATGTACTTATAAACATTAATAAGGTCCCCCCTGAGCCTTTCTCTGCTGCAGGCTGAACAGTCCCAGCTCCCTCTGCCTCTCTTTATCTGACAGATGCTCCAATCTCTTAATCATTTTTGTGGCCCTTCCCTGGACTTGCTCCAGTATGACCTTGTCTCTCTTGTACTGGTGAGCCCAGTACTGGAGACAGCACTCCAGATATGTCTCACCAATGCTGAAGAGAGGGGAAGGATCACCTCCCTTGACTTGCTGGCAATACTTTGCCTGATGCAGCCCACCATACCATTAGCTGTCTTTGTGGTAAGGACACATTGCTGGCTCACGTTCAACTTGGTGGCCACCAGGACACCCAGGGGCTTGTTTGCAAAGCTGCTTTCCAGACAGTTGACCCCCAGCATATACTGGTGCACAGGGTTGTTCCTCCCCAGGTGCAGGAGTTGGCACTTCCCTTTGTTGAACTTCATGAGGTTCCTGTCAGCCTGTTTCTCCAGCATGTTGAGATGGCAGCCTCTGGATGGAAGCACGGCCCTCTGGCATATCAGCCACTCCTCACAGTTCTGTGTCATCAGCAAACTTGCTGAGGGTACACTCTGCCCCTTCATCCAGATCATTAATGAAGATGTTAAACATCTTCAGTATTGACCCCTGGGGTACACCACTAGTTTCTGGCCTCCAACTAGACTGTGCCATTGGTCACCATCCTCTGGTTCTGGCCTTTCAGTCAGTTTTCAATCCACCTTGTTGCTCATGCAGTCCGTACATCAAGATCTTGTCTACAAGGATCTTATGGGAGGCAGTGCCTTCCTGAAGTCCAGGTATCCACAATATCCACTGCTCTCCCCTAATCTACCAGGCCAGTCATTTCATCATAGAAGTTTATCAAGTTGGTCAAGCATGAAATTTTAATGTAAAGCGAAATACGTACATGAAAAAACAAGGGGGTTTGTTCATGAAGGGCTTGTGAAAAATCTTAATTTACTACACGTTAAGTCTTGAGTCAATAAAGAATATACTTACGTATTTTCATTAAAACCTCTTTTCTATCCCAAGGAAATACACCAACATAATACTATTCAAATCAGAGGTGAATAAGAGCCTTTGACTTCTCCATAGTAGTTGGAATTATAAACAAGCATAATCTAAGATTTGAAAATATTTCAAGATGAGTCATTTGGACTTAAACCATATTCCTAGAATTTTGTACTTTCTCTGTTGAACAGCTCAGAAACAACTGATAATTCTTTGTTGTATATATACTATTTTTATCTGAGTATCAGAAATCCCTTTACTGAATTATTTAAGACTCACTGTTAATTTAGAGTAACAAAATATCAAAATTAATAAGGATAAACCAAATCAAAGTCTATGTTTAGAAGAAATTTGATGCAATCTGATTTGAGCTCCTCTGAGTACTTAAATTACTAAAAAAAAAAACCCCAATAAAAAATCCCTGAAGTAAAAAAACAAGCAGTCAAATTCAAACAAAAAAGAAAACAAACTAAAAAACCCCAGGTGATGATATGTAGTAAACCAGAGTGTGGGTGTCATGTTCCAAGTCTGCATCAGAAATTAAAATAATAAATTTTGTCATGGACAGGACTTCAGTCTTGCACCTGAAACAGTCAACAGAACTAAATTCTGCTTGTTAATCACAGAACACCACGGGGAGTGAAAACTGATATATAGATTAGATTGTTTCCCAAAAAATAACAGGATGGCTTTGTTGCATGTTTTATTCAATATTAGATTTTTTGAGTTTTAAAATACATGTTGTACTTGACCCTAATCTCACATCTCCCTTTGGGTCTTGCAACTGTTTTTTCTTCTATTTGTTTTCCAGTCAAGATCTGGCTGAATCTTCACAATGGTGATGTTTTGGCTCAAATTACTTTAGTTTATTAAATATTTGTGGTTTTGTCTTTTCATCTTGGTAAACAAGTTTACTGGCATTCTCTATATCCATGCTGGCATTTGCCATATCCATGGTATTCTTTTTATATATTTTTTTAACATTGTCTGTTCCTAACTTGTTTTGCAATTAGCATCAGTAACAATATTAGACAGTTCTGTTTATTGCAACCCTTTTTGTCATGGATTCAAATCAAGCTTAAAACAATGAGTGAATAAATCCTGAGAACCAAAATGCAAACCAAGCCTATGTTTAAGACCTTAATAAGAAAACAATGTAGAACCCCAGCTGCAATCAACAGGCAGCTAAGTATAAAGTCATGTAATTAATTTAGCATTCCTAGGATATATTTAGGACCTGAGAATGCCTTTTGGTTTTGTTTTTAAATCTTTAAATTCTGGTTAATATATGTTGCAGCATTAGCTATTTGTGATTTGTCTAAGCTTCTGGGTTTTCTTTTCCTTTACTTAATCTTACTAGAAAAGTCAAGCTCAATTAGTAGCTCTGGGAATTCAAGTGAAATATAGAGGTGCATTTAATTTGTCAAAATACTATACATGTTGACATACAGGCCATTCGATATACATTTTTTTTTAAAGCTAAACAATGTACCTTTTTATAAAAACTGCTCAGCATTTTTCTGCTTATTTACTTGAAAGTTTCAACTCAGTATACATAACATGGAGTACTGTATATTCTATTTGCCAACATGTAAGTGCCCTAACATTAGATCCTGTTCCTTTTTCTGCAGAAACGTATACGACGACTCTGTATGCACCTGAACTCCATTGCACTGCAGTTTCTTCTTAGAATATCCTCAGTGAACATACTGTGTTAAAAGCAGTCAACTGCATTAGTGCACTGGTCCCATTCATTTCAAAGTCATCTGTTCCTTAATGTACTTTGTCTAAATATTTTATGAAATAGATGTCAGGCATCTTAACTGGCTTTTGTTCTCCCCGTTGTTCTATGATTAAATACTTCCCCAGTAAACTCCAAGGGGAAATAAGCCTTTAAATTTATGTTTGAGATAAAGTCATAAACTTTGAGTGTGAGTCACTTGCCACTCTTCCACTCAGGTGCTTCAAGGCATATCCTGTGCATTGCTAGGTAGAAAATTCAGGGCACTGACTGACTTCAGCAGAGCTATGGCAGTTTATACCAGCCTCCCAGGTAGGATTTCACAAGCATCTTTATTTTGAAATATTCATGATATTAAGGCCATCTGGACTTTTTCGTTCTCAAGTTGTAAAGCATCTAAAATGGACTGAGAAATTCTGTATCCTATTTTTACACAAACAACATATAGAAGCGTTTTGCACTAAAAATGGAACATTTTTTTTTTTAATTTCACTGGTGTAAAAGAGGGAAGAACCCATTAAAAAGCTGTGATTGGCTCTGCAGATTTAGCACGCACAGGGTGGGGAGTGGATGACGGAAAGCACCCTACAGTGATGCCCAGATAAAAGTTTCCCTTATTTGTTAATTTTTTAGGTCAGCTATTTTTCCACATCAGAATCTTAATACCCCCACAATTATTCTTAGTTCCACCTAGAGTCCTAGTCTTTCTGAATTTTGAGTCACCAAATCAGTTACGCTATGGTGGATCCTTTCCAACCTCAGGAGTAAACAAGAGGAAAAGCTTTTAGAAGTCTGGTGTGTCCTGTAACCATATATTTAATATCCCCAATTCAAGGTCCTAAGTCTTTCTTATCCAGCCATTCCTGCACAACACCAAATACAGCCCATCATAACTCTTGACTGGCCTCTTGGCGGTTCCAATACAGCCAGTACACTAATTACTAAACTTTGTCATCCGAGTAACATTTTGAAAATAATTCAGAGTGACCTTTTGAAAAACATACCTAAAAACACCTGATGTGGCAGACAACACCAACAAAATTACCATACAGAGCTCCTCTGAAAGCATGCATTTTAAGATTTGTACAGCTGAAAGGCAACACTGTTTCCACGGGGTGTGCAAGCAGGTATTTCTTTCTTCACTGCAAAAGAGCAGGGCAACTTTTCTATGTTTTGGGTCAAGCCCCAGTGAAAACCAATAACAGGGTTTAAGTTTTGCCATTTCCAGTTCTTGTTAGGTCCATGAGAATGTGTTAATACTGTACCATGCCCTGTATTTGTTATGGCTACGAGGGTAATGAAAGCTCACAAGAGTTAATTCCAGAAGTGCCAGTGCAGCGCGCTAGATGATGTTACATACGCTGCCACCTTTCAACAGGCTGTGGTTGAGGGTCTGGCCCCATTCTCTGCTCTCAAGCAGGTTGCTGAACTCCTGAAAGAAGATGAGTGCTCAGGAAATTATGTTACCAGAGTGCTATAAAGGTCAAGGTAATACTACATTCCATTTTTCTCTTCTCCATGTTGAATGATGGATTAAGAACTTCATTCTTTTTATAAGTTGCAGGAAAAGAAAGAATGTCTGCTGGGCCAGATACTCCCTGATTTAAAATTGGCACTGCTTCACTTGCCTGCCATGAAGCTAGAGCACTACATTTCAGTTGATGAGAACCGTTCTACTTATCTGCTATTATGAAATAAGAAAATAATTGTGCAACGACTCAAATGCTGCTTCTCAAACCTGGAAAATCTTTTCTTTGATGTATAATACAAATTCATTTTACAAAATCTGGTTACATGTATTCCGTATATAAAATGCGAACTGTAGTTTTAATTAGGACTGTATGAAATCTTGATATATGGCTATTTATCAGATAAATAACTTACTCCTCAGCAACATTCAGAATCCCACTCATATACAGCAAGTTGGTACATACAAGTTTAGAAAGGCATATAAAGCAAGGATGTAGTGGGCTGTAACTGTGAAATATTACTGCTTGTTTCTGCCTCACAGATTTTAGATTAGCCTTTACTGTCTAGAAGTACTGTTGAATAATATGCCACTATGAAGTACTAAGGATTGAATTCTTATTCTACAAATTTGTTCTATATGGTAAATAATACATCATCTCATCTCTCTACTCGCCTTCTCTCGTTAATCTTTCAGGTATTATTTTACCTCTGCTGGCATACATATAAAAATACATCCAGACTCATAAATTAATTGTAGATGCAATCACTATAACATGGAATGAATAAAAATTTCTCTATGACTTTCAGGATCTCTGAACACAATAGTTCCTCTGGCACAGCTAATTTCTACAGCTACAGATGAAAAAAAAAAAAGATTGAAAACTCTGTTTCTATGATTGATTGGCCAGAAACTCCTAGACGCAGCTCAAGCCCTGAGGTTTGGGAAAGCTGGAACCTCAGCTGGGTTTTGCAAATTAACCTTCAACGAATATAGGAAACACATCTAGCTCCTGTAAAACAACACTGGCTTCTTAAACACCTTTCTCGCCACACTTCTCAACTTCAATTTGAAGAACCCCTCCTGCTCTCCCTGGCTAACTCTGTGGTGGTGACAATACTGTCAAAGTTAGGCATTAGCATCATTTCTAGTACAACCTCTGCCCAAAGCCCGAGTGCCCTTTCTCTGCTATAAACACCTTTTAGATAAGGAGTCAGGCCAGAGATCAGAGAATATCCTTGGGGAAAACAAGCATGTATCATCTTGTCCCCGGTAAAGTGAGAAGGTTATTCAGCTGTTATTGTAGTCCTGAATCTGCTAAACAGCTCTCGGCATAAGGAAGCACATCAAGTTCATTCAGTCTGAAAGATTTCACAGATAATGGAGAGATCATCTCAATTTTAAAAAGGGGAAACTCTAACCATATTTGAAACTGAGAAATGAACATATCTAAATAGCGATCACTGGATACAAACATATTGGGTTTTCTCCCTCATAGACCAGGGACTTTGTACTTTAAAAAAATGCATACATTTAAAACAACCTATAAAAAAAATATTTTCATGTCTATCTTAAACAGTTTATCAGAACTGTCAAAAACCCTTGCAGTGAGTACGCAGTCCAAGTATAAAGCTGGTGAATTCTGCACTCTTTTTTTTTTTTTATTTTTTCTTGTGTCTATACCACTAAGGGAAAAACGAAGAAGAAATTATTCTAGATTTCAGGGTTTCCTTTTAAATTTACTGTGGCCTATTAGCAATCAGAATTCTAGTACCATGAGAGAGTGATAATTGTAAACAGATGTATTCATAAACATATATAAAAAAAGTGGGTGCTCATGCCTCTTTGGTATAGTCTGTATTTCATGACCTATTGTATTGCTTGGCAGAGCCCCTTCGTGTCCCCCCCCATCCTAATGCCTTGCCTTGTCTCTAGATAAGGGAGCAAAGGGAGCGGGAGAACTTGAAAGTAGACCTGTATCCTGCCATTCCTCTCTGTCCTCTTTAGTGTGTCTCAGTAAAGCAGAGGTGCTCTCTGTCTGTGCCTGTGTGAGCATGACTATGGGAGCTTAGGAGTCCCAAAGGGGTAGTGGAGTCAGAAGGGGCTACCCCAATTCTTGTCTACTTTGCTCAGCAGCTCCTGTCCTGAGGGCAAATTTTCATGCCCTGGATGAAAGGAACATGGCGGAGATGTGACATCTTGAACACACTGTCATTCACAGCCTCTCCACTGACTCCTGACAAACTCGTCCACAAAGTTTAGAATTAAAATACTTTTCCATGTTATGTTAGGAAGGCTACAAATGTTTTTTGCCTATTTCCTTCATGGTCCTGGCCATGTAAGTAAACTCAAACCTTGTGCATATACACATAAAATGGCCCTGATGGAGCTACTGTTTTTGCATATTATGTCTATGCAAATTGAAGATTTACCTAACAATCATTGCAATCTATAAATTGGAACAGATTCCTCTGTGTTTAGGGACACATACTTTTTTACATTCAGCATGAAGTTACACAAAAGTTTCTCAAATGCCAAGCTCTTTTTTCTTGGCAATAATTGAAAAAACCCTTAGGATTTCAAAGATCTGTGGAGTGGGATTTTGAAAATGGTGCAAGGACAATCTTTCATGTTATGCAGAAAACAAACTAAACTAGTAAAGCATATATTCTTGCAGGTCAGAGGAAAACATATTCTTTATCTAGTCATTGATATTGATTAATTCTGTAATAGTCATAAAACATCTCAGGAAAACCATGTAAAAAAGAAATATCATTCATACACCTCGTGAGACATTTATTCCGTTCGCTCCGCAAGAAAAAACACTATGTACATACTTAATGTAAAACAATCCATAACAAGACTAAAAAAAACAATCCAGCAACAAATTTTCCTGTGTGAAACTTGGGGTCCACCAGGACCCTGAGGGCCTTTTCTGCAAAGCTGCTTTCCAGCCGGTCGGCTGCCAGCATATACTGGTGCAGGGGGTTGTTCCTGCACCTTCTTTCTAACGAAAGCACTTTTTAAAGGAAAACCCAAACCAAACCAAAAGCAAGATGTATGACTGGAGTCATGGTTGGACTCGATGATCTCAAAGGTCCCTTCCAACCATGAAGATTCTGTGATTCTGTGATTCTGTGACTTTTTTAGAGAACACAAGACACAACTTTGTTACATTTACAAAAATCCAACAACACAAATAACAAACCGTTTTGTTTTGTTTTTTTTTTCCTGGTTTCATCAAGCTCTGTGTTACACAAGCAGGCCAAATCTACATACCTCCAGTGGTTCCTGGCAATTTTACTTATCCTTTTACTATCCTTACTTGTTTTGTCTGTGAGTACTTCGGCAGTACATGCATTCATGTGAGATTTTCTGTTTCAATAAACTAAACCCAAATTTATAACACACTATGTCTGCATTATGAAATTTCTGACATTATATACAGCAATGCTGCTGTTGAATTGCAACAAAAGTCATGTCAAAAAGTCATTAAAAGCACTGCTCATGCACTACAAATAATGCTAAAGAACTCCTGGTCTAGTTTCAGCACAAACATGTACTTCTAGCCTCTTAAATTTTCGCTTGACAACTAATCATATTCTGACCTGAGGACTGTATTTAATTAGAGGACAGCGACAGAGGAGCATTTGCAATATATGCATCTAGTCATTGTGTCAGTAGCCATTTTTCCTATGTTAGAATGTTCACAACCCTGACAACATCACTTCTTAATGCGCTAATTAGAGCAGGGTGACTAAGAAAAAATTTGTCTAGTCTTGTGTACAAAATAATATATGAAACTCATCAAATAATCAATATATTTTTCAAAAATAAACTACTACAATGAAGCTGCATCTATATCAGAAAGTCATGGAAAATACATCAAACAATTTATTTAAAAATATAAACAGAGTGAGAATTATCCAGCTAGGTAGTCAGATTATATGGTTTCCTCTTCACATTTCTTAATTTTTGAAAAAACAGAAATAATTGCAGAGTATTCAAGAGAGATAGAAAACTGAATGTTTCTGCTCTTTCTGGGTTTTACATTATTTGGGTCAATACTCTGTGGAACAAATAGATCTATTTACATCATCTGAGAATATGTACGATAAGATAAAAATTTGCATCTAGGAGTTTTTCTGGCATGATGAATTGTCTGACAACATCCGTTCAGCATTTCTACCTTTCTAAATTGAACTGTATACATATATATATGAATATATATGTAGCATAGAGTCAGCAGAGCAGCTCAGAGTTCCTGAAATGTTATGGAATACCAGATTTTACTTCATATTTATCATCCCGATTCAATGACTATTTAATTCTAATATGGTTCAATGTATCTCCATGTTAAGTGCCAGCCCTGCTAGAGATACTCAGAAGTCATTGGGAATCTGCAATAATGAATACCCACCTTCAGGGATCATTCTGCAAAGAGTCCCAATGCCTTGTAATTTAAATTCTACTGTGATAAGCAGCAATGGGTACCCTGCTCAACTAAATGGTTTTACTGAAATACTTTACCATCATTGAAATACTGTGCCAAGTGTAAGACAGCTCACTGATTCAAACGGGAAAAGTTAAAGCTTAACTTGGTACTGTAACATGGAAACCTAATAATAGCTTTTATTTTTTTAGGGAACTGACTTTTAGGATACAAATATGAGTGAGGGAAGAAGAAAATGATTTCTGGCAAAAAGGGCAGCGTGATCACTGCTCTGGCTAAGAAGCAAGCTACGGTTGCTTTTATATTCCCAAGACAGCTACTGAAGTTATGAGATCATTGCCCTGGCTTTCATTCATCTTTGTTAGGAGCTCATATTTTCTTTTCTTGATCCCGGGCAGGCTCCTTTGGGGAGTACTGCTGTTTGGAGTGTGAGGATGGGGTGTATCTCCTCCAGCGTGGCTGGCCACTCGGCAGCAGCGTCAGGGAACGGAGCCAGCAGCTCACCACAGCTTCGCTGGCTGGCTGTACTCCTAAAACAGAGCCCACCCTTACAACCTCACTTGAAACGTGTATCAGAAATAAGCCTTTTGCTCACCGGAGAAAGACTTTGCTTAGCTTATTTCATAATCCCTTGATTTTATCTCTGATTACATCTTAATTGTTGGTAGGTATTTTTAACCTTAATACACTTGGTTTACCTTCAGTGCAAAGACCCGTGGCTTCCTTGAATAGTAATTTGCAGCATTTTACTTCAACTGGTAGAAGTCCCAGAAAGACATCCATCTCCTTTTTATTGGATGCATAAATATGGATTTCAAAGGAGACAACTTTGGTACTTGAATTAAATTTCTGCACAAACTAAAACTTGCTGTTTCTAGGGACTGCCTGTTGAAGAAATAACTCTTCCACTTGCCTTTTTTTAAAAGGCAAAACAGTATCGCACATTTTTTAGCATAAAGCACCTTCAAAGGCATACTCAAAAAATGTTTGTTCCAAATAAATCCCCTTAGAAAGATAAAAGGCAGACCTTGCTGGGTTGCTGCAAGATAGAAATTAATATCAGCACCCATTTTTTACTCGTCTTATCATTTTCTTAAATGCAGGCAGAGAATAAAAGAAAACCCAAACCAATCAAAAAGCCCCAAATTAAAGTTTTTGAAAACCAGATTTCCTATTTGAAATTAACGCTCATAACATAGACTATGACAGTTAAAGTAGCCTCAGAGTTTTGTTTCAAAAAATAAAAGACAGAAGACAGCAAAACAGCAAGAACTGTTCTAATCAAATGAAGAGGACATTTAACAGTAAATAATGGAACAGGGATTTAATCAATCAGATGCAGGAACGTTGAGCATTTAAAAGATTAATAGACAGCAAAGACAGTTCGATGCACATGAATGTATTATTACGATGACTCCGTTGAGCTAGTATCACACAGCTCTGTGTGTCATAAAATATAAGAAATATAAAAGACCAAGGAAATCAAGATTTACCTGTGCGCACCACTTATGATTAATGATGAACACTAAGATTAAAGATAAATTGAAATACATTCGATGAGTTTTTTCTTCTGTGTCTATGTACTTTATGGAATATTAGGAACAAGAAAGTGTTGCCAACGGGTCAAAACAAAAAAACAATGAGGAAGTATCTTATGGAATCTAGGGAAAACTTTCTTTTAGCAAAACACCTTAATCATTAGGGGAGTGCCAGGACAAAGAAAGAAAGAAATGAACCAGGATCCTATACTGAGAAAATATAAAATGTATTCTGAAAATTTTCAATACTGTGGTTCAAATGTGTCTGCTCCTTGTTCTGGGTATCAAAAACAAAATTCAAAAGTGGAAAGCAAGCCACACCTTGAAAATAGAAAATAAACCCCCAGTTTTACAAATCACAAAGTCTGCAAAGTTGTGTGGTCACAAAAAATCCTAATGCAATCAAAAAACTTCATGCAGGTGCAAGAAGCCAGTCACACACTCCAGAGCTGGGGGTCTCAACCTAAGAGATTTATATTTGTCTTCATAGAATGTGTCTTCATGTCTACATTCATCCACACATTGAAACAAAGACAATTTCTCTGAAGTTAGGAAATGTTTCAATTGCAATCCACCTTTTCTATATACACATAATTTTTACTTTATAATCAAGTACTGTATTTTCTTGTCACTGGATAGGTTAGATGCCCTGTGCATAAATTAGGAATATCTAGCTGTAACCTCAGCTCAGTTGATCTTATCCAGTAACTCTTGGAAAAACTGAGAGATAACTTAACACATGAAGACAAAATCTATGTTGGAAACAAAACCATGAATTTTCTATACTGAATAGGATAACACCTGTAATATTCCCTATCTAGAATTGCCAAAATGAGATGACTCAATGTGAGGGGCCAAAAAAAAATTTTTTTTGTTTTCCTCAAAACATAGAAAATAACTAAGATTTAGTCAACTTTGTACTTTGAAAAGAAAAAAAAAAAAGAGTTACAGAAAATTAGGTGGAGCTGAAATTTCAGAAAGTAACTGGGGTCACAGTGATACTTTTATTTATGTGATGCCCAGAGCAACCCGGCATGGAGGATCAGGACGTAACATCGCAATTTTAAGGAGAAGAAAGCAAATCCTGGCAAGGTAGAGTTGTCTCAGTACTCTATCTCTGCCCAAGTGAACAGATGAAGAAGGAAGAGAATGGGTGAATAAAGGAATTTTTAGCAACCAGCTTGAGCATTTTTACATCAGAAATTTTGTCCAGAAAAAAAGATCCATTTCCTGAGTCCTCTGAATATCATACTCCTTTGTATACCCATAGAAGAGTGGCCAAGGGCCATGGAAGTATATGCAGGTATTTGCCATGTTCTGATATGAACTGTGGGTTCTAGCACATGGTTTCTGATGAAAAATAAAGGGACATAGAATACTTGTAGTATGAAGAGGAAAAGCCTTTAACTTTGCTAAGGCAGATTTGAGCATCAGTTTTGATAAAAGAAAATGATCAGACAGGGGCTCCTGCTGTGGATTCCTCCCATCAGGATGAAAAGAAATCACAATTTTCAAAATGACCTAGAAAAACCTGTATCAAAGAAATAAAGAGAATAACAAAAAGTTTTTCAGACGACATTTCAAATAAAAACTGGATTGACAAAACTAAGATGATAATTATAGGAGCTAGGGGCCGAAGACATGACATGGAGGGATGTTTACCTCAACGAGGATATTCCTTACTGTGACATAATGACAAATTTCACAGAAACAATGAAAAACTACAAGAACTGTCATCTTAGCTAGGCAGAAGGAACAAGGTCATCTCTCTCAGGCTGCTGCTTCTTCCTTCTCCAGATTTTCTGAATGAATGTATGGAAAGGGAGCAGAAATATTCTCCTTACTCAGTTTGTGCATGTGTCACCTCAATCTGCAGCATCAGCTTCAGAGACTGGTCTGGATAACCTGCCCAAGCCTTTGGTCCAGGGCATGTTTAGCAGAAAAGACACTTGTATTAAATATGTGTATCTGTAAAACACATCTGCTAAACTTTAGTTCTCAATGAGCTTCTACTGATCATATCCAAACCAATATTGTTCAGGCTTTAATTTGTCAAAGGCAATTGTTCTTTTCCCTATGGCAAAAACCAGGAAAACACAACGGTGATACATTTGCAATCATAGCCAACACTTAACCAGACTTCAGCCACTTGTTTCACAGCATGTGTACCAGTTGCCTCATTGCATAACATTTGTGAAATTTTAGGTTTCTAATTATTTAAGTACATTTGCTTGAATTCCACCAAGCAAATTGCCTGAGGCAGATACTTCAGGAAAGCTTAGCCTGAGCATTTAAGCCTTAGATATATAAATCCAATTAAAAATGTGAGGAGAGAATGCCTCCATTAATGGCATTTTACAGGATGAACATAAGTAAGAAAATTTGATCCCCTTACCCCAACTGATAATCACTATCAGATTACAGTAACTGTCAAATTTGTTTGTACTGTAACAGACTGATTTTAAAATCACAGACTCACATAGAATGGCTGAGGCAGAAAGCAACTCTGGAGATCAGCTACAGCAGGTTTCTCAGAGCCATGTGCAGTTGGGTTTCAAACATCCACAAGGGTGGAGACTCCACAGCCTCTGTAGGCTACATATTCCAGTATTAAATCACACTCACAGTAAAAAAACTCTCTTTTTGAGTTTTAATGGAATTTCCTGTATTTCAGTTTGCACACATTGCCTCTTTTCCTGTCACTGGGCACCACTGAGTCTGGCTCTGTCTTCTCTACTCCCTGCCATCAGGTGGAGCCACTGTGCACAGCGGCAGGATAAGAGGCAGTGGATTCAAGTTGAATCAAAGGAAGTTCCAATCAGATATTACAGAAAAGACATATACATAATGAGTGTAGAAGACACTGGGGCTGGTGTCCAGAGAAGCTGTGGAGTCTCCGTTCACTCATTAAATCAGTGGACAAGGCCTTGAGCAACCTGGCCTTGGTCTGCTTTGAGCAGGGTTTGGACCAGATGACTTCCAGAGGTCCTGTCCATTCTCATTTATTCTGTGATTCTCAATCTATTTTAAGCATAGAAAGTATGAGTTTAGAACAAATGCCTGAAGTATGCCAGGTGGACAAGAGCAAAATGACATTTATTTTCTAACCTTTCATTTAAGCACCTGAGCATGTTCATCTGTTTATGGATTATCATGTTAAGATTTGGATTACCCTGTCTTTTCAGAGTGTTCTGTGTTCTAGCTATCCAGACTTTTTTTCCTTCTAGATTTGTGAACTATCTTAAAGCCACATTAACTACTAGTTTAGCTAGTGCCGTCTTCTTGGTTTTTCTTTTTTTTTCTCTTTCTTTCTCTCTGTTTTTTTTTAAAACTAATGACAGCAATGCTTTCGATGATACGTTCCTGAAGGTACATTGATTCCCCAGGTGGTCATTTCAGCCATGCAAAGAATTTTAACTAGACTAATTTATCACAGGATAACACAATCTTTCATCCTATGTTCCTCATTGTGTGTGATTGGTCTTCTAAAGTTGTTTATCACGCACAAAGTAGATAATTGTTCCAGTGAATCCGAACTGTCTGTATTTTGATGTTTTGACAAGCTATTTTAATGTTACTGTCATACACATCTTGCATAATTACAAGATCTTTTCAAAGCAAGGATATTTATTTATTGATTATTTCACTCTTGTGTGCCACTGTCAATTTCTGTAGTTTATTGTGGCATGTATGTTTCTGTTACTCACTTATATGGACTTCAAAATATCTGGAGGCAGGCAAAACAGGGAAATGTTTTTGTGCAAATAATATTCTAGTTTCATTCCAACTCATTATTCTTATTTCATAAAATTGCACAGTGGTACAATAGCTTTTAGAGCTTAAGGAAAATTTCCAAGAATGGCTCATTAACTAAAATGTGGCAACGAACGCTAGTCAACAGATCTGAATATAAAATATTAACTTCTATGTCCCAAAGGAAAAAATATTAAAAATAATCTAGAAAAGCAGAACTCTGTACTACATACAGGCACAAATCAACACAGACCACTACTGTATCTGAATTCTCATCATCATTTTACCCACTTGTGGCATTTAATCTATCAAGTCCTGGTTAGGAGGAAAAGCAATGAGCTCTGCAATTCCATGAAGAACAGGGAAGAAATGGCAACCGTGTGAGGAATCCTCATTCCTGTCTAGCAAGTCTGCAAATGTTTTTATATTGTGTCAGCCATTAACTAGGACAAACCGCCACTTTAGAGAAGTCTGCTAGCCTGACTCTGGATGTGATGCAGAAACGGGGCAGAAACAGGACAGAACCGTCCCTGTGATTACTTCTAGCTCTCCCAGCTGCGAACAGAAACAGACCATGGGGCAGCTAGCATGGCTAGTTACTCAAAAAATTACAGTAAAGGAGTTAGTGATCCTCTGCACACCTTTTTATTTGCCTGGCTAAGTAATGTAAACTAGCACTAACCTTTTATTCTTTACTAAGCATTTTTTCCTGGTTTCTTATAAGCAAACAAGATAAGTGTATCTCCACTGCATCTCAAAATCTCCTGTCCATCTGACTTTGTTAGCCAAATTTGAGACAGGAATAGGAATTTCAGGAGACAGCCATTAAAATTAGCAGCTGGTTAGAGCCATTATCAAAGAAAGACAAGTACACCTCAACCCTCATGTGTTTTTTAAAAAAGCCCTTTGTTTTTAAAAAAGACATTTTACATTATTGAAAAAATAACCATGGCAGCACCCACAGACAGTGGGGCAGTATTCATAATTCATATTGAGCTGTGAATGCTGAATAATATTAGTAACCACTAATACCCACCATTCACAATGAACAGCCTATAGTTAAGAATTTCATCTGAAATCAATCTGAATCAGTTCTATGTATACCCTTTGGAAAGATTTTCTCTGGTATATCTGATTTTGACTAATGTGAACAAAGGATAGAGAAGAAGTTTAATATCGAAAAAGAAGCCCATGTTTAGAATAGAACATTCTCAACTTTATTCTCCTGTTCAAATTCCCTAGAATAGGAGAGAATAAATTATTTTCATGATAGTTTGTAGGGTAAATAATAACATACGTTCCATAACACAACTATCTCTGAGGATCCTAAAGCAATTTAAAATCATCTTGAGACTCAACCTATTGCTATGGAAAAAGACCTAGAAATTATGTTGTCCCACTGACATCCTGCTGCTCTGTCTTAGTTTCTTAATCCTGTATCTCCTCACAGTAGCGTTATACTGTATTATCCCGTGTACTTCAGTGTTTTATTCCATAAAGTTATATAAGGCCCTACTCAGCTTAGTAATACTGAGTCTAAGCTATATAAATTAGGAAATAAGTAATTCTGATTTGCTTGATAATTATTAGGCTTCTGTGTGATTTGGTAAACTGTGAATTTGTACTGGAAGAAACTGATCAGAGATGGATGTGTGTGAGTCCCCAGGCAGACATTGAGCATGGGGGTAGGAAAACCTGGTAGAATAAATTCAGAAACAGTCAAACAACTATTTTGAAACAAACAGGACGAAGGGCGTTAGAACCACATGTATATTTGCCAGAGATGGAGAGGAAGTGGTGGCGAATAAAATCATCATGCTTGAGAAAAGTGATTTTCTGAAAAAGCCAAGAAGACTAACTTTCTCAGCTCTGTGTATGTGTGTGTAAGAGTCAAACTGGCTGCAGCTAATTTTAAAGACCCGTACTGCAAAAAAAGAAAATGAATGCAAAGGTCTGCCTAAAAACTGCTCTGTGTCTGTAAGCCTGAGCTTGAGAACTGTGTGTTGAAGTAACAGTATGAATTTGTAACTTTATTGTGAATAGAAGATAGATGGAAAAAAAAAGGATTACTCTTTTAAAATAAACTGAAGTACAAGGAATTACATCTCATACATTCTGAGAGACACTCTTCAGTTGCCTCATTTATTCATTCTTGCTAGTTCACAACGTCCCTCTTCCTGCTTGGCTACCTGGGGACCTGTTCAGATTTCACATTGAAGGATCAATTCACACAGCAATGAAATACCACTGCCTCTTGGGGAGAGGATGACATCTGTTAAATAGCGCCCAGCAACACTACACAACAGTTTATAGCACCAAATGCAGAACAATTATGAATTTAATTAGAATCAGAGTGGGATTTTAATGAGAAAGAATGCAATTATGCATGATGAAAATTTAGGGCTAGATTCCTTTATACTCACCCTGAGTTCTCTTACTACGCAAGCATTTCCAAGAATTTTACTACCAGCAAGGGGGTATAACTTGCCCCTGAACAGTTAAGGACTCGGCCTCTCATTTACCAGTAGAGAACTGTGTCCTCAGCTTCTTTGTGCTGCCAGAGTGTTACAGATATAGTTCATTAACAAGCTGCAAACTCAAGCACCATCAGCTGAAACGATCTTTCACATTTATTTTCGTCTAATCCTGAAAATACCTATTCTTTGTGTGTTTAGTTGAATACGCTACATCTCATCAGCCAAATGGCACATGGGTTTGGATACAAAATGATATATGACTCTGGCCTTGAACCTAACTAATAGTCTAAAATGACATAGATCGGCAAGACCTCTAAGAACCTGTGTCACAGGTCTACAGCAGAGAGAGGTTTAATGCCTGTACACAGAGTAATAATAACTGGCTTGAAGCGAGAGGGATAAATTAATTGTTATTTTCTTCTATGGTGCTGTAGGCGATAGCTTGCTTAACTGCTTGTGAATAACTACCAACTGCTGTAATATTCTAACAATTGTTTTGAAAACTGATAACAGAGAAATTATAGTATTGCCATGTTGACAATTATTATTTTTTTATTGCAAATTGGCATTAAAATCTAATTCGAAACAGTTTGAACCAAACTATTGGATGGATTTTTGCATGTGACTGAGACACTTTTGTGTCAGGCACTGTACAAGCACATAAAAGAGAAAATGTCTATCATATTTTTATGGCATTTTCTCACTGAGAGAAGGTCTCTGTCCTACCAGACATTAACTCTTGGGGAACCTGGGTTACTTTCCTCCTTCAGAAACACACCTTCAACGTGTAGAATCTACTTGTTAGAATAAACCTCCCAGTATGAGGAGCAGTAGAAGGAAAATATAACATACTGAACTTGGATAAAGTCTGTAAAGTCAATTATTTTTTAAAAAATTATTAAGGCCAAAGCTAAGTAACAAGGCTAGAAAAATTCTTTTGCACTACAGCAGCCATTTTGCCTCCTTTATGTTTTGCAAGGCACAAACCTAGAATTAGCAATATGTTTCTATGTAGAAAAAAAAGTAAGGCTATAAGGCTCTGAAACAGTATTGGCATATATTTCCCAGAAGCTGAGAGGCAACTGCCTAACAATTCCCTCTAGCTGCAGGAACATTTGCCAATTACAAAAGATAAATGATGATTACTAGTCTTCCTCCCCCTTGGAAAAAGGATAGACCAGCCAAAGGGCAACAATAGGAATGTTTATAAGCGCTATGCAACACTTTCCCCTCACACCCGTGATTTAATCTGTAGTACTCAAACACTCCAATGTAACCTTAAAATATCATTTTATGGCAGTGGAAGTGGCTAAATGCACTTTAATGCACATTTGTGCAGAGTTGTCATGAATTCTATGTTAAAATTCATACTGGCTATTTGGAAAAAATCATAAACTATAAAAAAAAGAACACAGACAACTGTTCATCACTGTAATATTTGCCTGTCACTGAACAAAAGTGAAATTTGCATAATGATATCCACAGTTTTCTCCATGATGTTAAGCTTTCACTTTTTCTTTCTCAGACTATAGGAAGCTTTGCCTGGAATGAGATTTTCCTTGGTTTTTCTTAAATTCATTCTGGCTATGGTCGAGGGGCAAATTCAGTATTATCACCACCTCTTACACACTTATTGTGATAGTTCTTGTAAAAAATGTTAAACAACAAAAAAGACAATAAAGAATGCCAGCCTTTTCAAGTACAGGTTGTTTTGGTCCTTATTGTGACAATGAAAATACATAAACAAATGTAGATTGTCTTTTCACATTTCAACAAATGGTTGCAGAGTTATTTCATCATGTTCCTCGAATCTGATCATGCTTGGCTGAGTCCTCTGGAGTTAAGCTGAATTTTCTATTTAGTATCATATAAAAAAAGATATATGTCCAAGCAATCTGATCATAGTTTATGTTTGATAAAAAAGTGAATAAAATGTGCAAGGTAGTCTCTTTTCGCTCTTAGGTAAAGCTGGACTATACAGTGTGATTTTTGTTGCTTTGCTGGTATACTTGCCAACCTAAATTTTGTTTCCATCTGATGTTTCCCAAAATAGTATCTCTTACAGCACATTGATCTAGCTTCCTCTCCTCTACCTAAGCAATACCGAATACTTGTATTAACTTACAGAAAAGCTATCAATGCCATGACCCAAACCAGCATAAGCAGAAGTATAATATTTCTGTTTATAGACTTTACCTAGTTGCTGTGTCTTTTCTTTTTTTAACACAACACTGGTAAAGATACAAATACATTCTTACTGAGTCACTGAAAGTAACATGGCAAAAAGAAACCCATAAACCTACATGTTTTTTGGTTTTTGTTTTTGTTTTTTTTTTTTTTCTGGAAGGGAAAAATTTTGCAAGAATTTGGCAAAAAGATGAATTAATATTAGACCAGTCTGGCAGACTGCTGACATTAATTGTCTATGTTAACTTATCCACATGGCTTCAATTTTTGTCCTGTCGACGTGTAAGTTGGGATGGATAAAATAAGATCATTCACCTTATTCAAATCAGTCCTCACTTTATATATGTGAGAAAGCAAAAGATTATAGTTTTTGCTGAGATTCAGTCTAAATTCTCCTAGCCCTACATTGTTCCTTTGAATTTTAGGGTCATAATCAGGGTCTGGAGATACAATGCAGGATCTCCTCTTCCTTCCCAAGAGGGCTAGGAGAAGCACCTTCAGAATGCTCATACCTAAATGTCACCTCCTGAGATTTGCAGGACAATTTTACAGAACCAGTAAATTCAGAAAATAGTGCTGATTGACGACCTCAGGAATATACAAGCTTTGAGGCTTTCAAGGTTCATTCATCACTGGTCTCAAAGGATCCTTGCCTGGAGAGAGCACAGGCAGGGCAGTCAACCTTAAAAACTAAGGGAGAGCAAGGGAGAATTATTTGCAATACTGAAGAAATACTCTTTGGGATATGCTAGGGAAGCAACCAATAGATTGTGACAGTGAGCTGAAGGTGATGAAAAGGAGGGATAAATTGTCTCTAGAGTAAAAAATAACTACAGTAACTAGCTCCTGAACATTCAATCATTATGCTTATTCCTAATACCAGATAGCACTCATCTAAAAATAAAGACTAAGGAAAAACAAAAGGAAAGAATTTTGGCGCTAAGACACTCTCCAAGAGTGAGAATTGCAGCTAATAAAATGAAGCACTTGGATTAAGTTTTTTCATTAGGCCCTCTGTCATTGCTTTTGAATGTGAAGTGAAATCAAAGCCAGAAGATTTGTTATGGGTCAGCAAGAAGGAAGGAAAGGTGGTGTAAGTAGGGCTAAGTGCCAAGAACATCTTTAAATGCATGATCCTCTTTCGAAGAACATGGGTTATTAACAAAAGAGAAAGCAAGCCCTGGCTTAAACAACATAACGTTCTTAGAGGAAATCCTACCAACACAGATAATTATATATTTGATTTAGTTCTCCAAGCTGCAATTTTAGTAGTTTTATTATTCTAAAGCACAATACATCATCAGATACTTTCCACATTATAGTCATTTAATGTCTCCAAATTATAGTCTGCAAGCCAGAATTGGGAATTTGGTCTAAGTAACAGAGTGGTAACTGCAGGAAATGTTGTGATGGATGTCAAGTGTTACAAGGTTCACTTTGCTGAACTCGACAGCACAAAGAGAGATGTTGTTACAGTTCTAAAACTTTAATCTGTCCACCTCCTACTGTTTGGATGTGAACAACCCTTTGAATTTTATGATAATAATAGGATCGACTTTTTTTTTTTTCCTTTGCTTTCCTCTCTTTCTCTCCCCTTCTCTTTTTTTTTAGTTAATTGTAACAAAGCTTGGGTACCAGCTGGCTGGCAGGTTACTTTCTTAGAAATGGAGTTGGCCAAAGATTCGATAAAGACCTGGTGGTATGCTTTAATAAGATGAGTTTGGGTCTCCAGTTTTAGACTCCTTAGGCTTAAAGACAACTAGATGTATAAGATAAGGAAGTGCTCTTGATGTTGCCAGTGCAGCCACGTCAAGTACCTAGGTCTTTGCCAGTGAACAAAGAGGTTCTAAAAGAAAGGGTCAAATCCTCTCTGGCTTTGGTGTGCAAGTTAATAGAATTATTTGGGAGAAAATTTAGCTCCAAATGTTTTTCTTCACTAAAGAGAAACGTCCTCAGTTTCACTAGAAATTCAAGTAAATGTAGGGCTCAGAAGTTATAGGATGCCAAGTAAAACTAAAGAAAAACAAAATCCTTTTTAATAGAGGAGGTGATATTTCTAGTTGTTATTATAGCTCAATGTTTTTTATTAGGAATTTCTTACTATTTCACACTAGTCTTTAAGGTTAGTATTTGGCTGCAGGCTGAATCAAGCTTACATCTCAAAGTCTCACTAAATAATGCACAAACCATGTATTATCAACCCCGAAATGTAACCATGTCTGTAAGAGGAGAGCAGGAGACACAGGATTACTTGACAGAACAAGTTGCCTTTGATGAGGGCCAGGGACAGAGATATGAGCTATGGTACGCTAACCCAGGATGCAACAAGACCTTCAGAGAAAAGGTAATGAAATAGCATGATTTATCTCACACAAATGAAATGTCTTACACAGAAATAATAAATAAGCACAAATACATAAGAAGAAAGAGCTTCTCCAAAAACATACCATGGCTTCTGATGACATAAACATCCTGGCCAGAAGCAGAAGGCTGCAATCGCAAAGATTTAGATGCTGTTCTTCCCTTCCCCCTCTTTCATAAAAATTGGTCAGAAATGTAAAAGGTTTCTAACTCAAAAGCAGAAACCGAATTCTTCCATATCCCCCCTGCCTATAAATTGTTGAATCCAGCATGGCAGTTAAAGAAAGAAGATGTTGAATGAGAAAGCTGGAAAGGGAAGATGAAGAAAACTACCCTGGAAATAGAAAGAATCCCCGTTCTTACATACTGAGTAGAGACAAACAGCTTGAGTTCCTTCTGCTCACTGCCGTAGGAATATCACACCAGGCACTAATGACTGCTTTGCAGCACAAGAGAATGTCTCTGGGATATGGCATTTCAAGTGTCAACTACAGCACTAGACATCCAGGCTTTGCTCTCAAAATGTAAAATTGCTAGTACAAGTACTATGTTTGAAATGTTCCCTGTGAAGCAAAACGAACGGCAAACATTTATATCCGTGACTTTTCACCAGTTAATATCCCATAATTTGCTTTCTCAACATTGGCCTGAAAAGGTATGACTGACTTCGATATGTTACCAGTGGAAGGTTGAGAATAAGATCAGAGATGGGTCCAGAGCCTCACGGGCACATCAGAGTAGGAAGGATGAGGAATATAATAGTCTGTGTCAGCTTCACACAAATACATCGGGTGTACCTGTCAAGGTTTTGGCAGTGGGGAGGCTGCAGGGGTGACCTCTGTGGGAAGAGGTGAGGGGCTGCCCCACGCTGGACACAGCTGGTTCCAGACGGCACTGCAACAGACCGACAGGACACAGCTGAGACCATCAGTGATTCTGGTGGGACTTCCAGGAAAACATATTTAAGAAAGGGCGGAGACAGTGGAGGAGGGAATGCAGGGACTGACAGAGGGAATGAGGGAATAGCAAGGTAGAGGATGAGGAGGTGTGCCATATTGCTGAGGGGGCTGTGGCCCATAAAGAAGCCATGCCGACGCAGGTACTTCCCTGAAGGGACTATGGCCCGTGGATGAAACCATGCTGGAGCAGGTACAGCCCACAGGGACTGCAGCCTGTGGAGGACCCATACCACATCCCAGGAAAAGAGTGAGAAATGAGGAGTGGTAGAGAGAAAGCACCGTACACTGACCCAGACCTCCTGGACTACTTGTAGCCTCACTGGAGGGACTGAGAGTAACCTGTGGCATTAACAATGTGAGAGGAAAAGTGTTTGGAGTGAAGTAGTGAAGTGAAGATTAGAAAGGAATAAGGAAAGGAGTCCGGAGTGAAGTTGAGCCTGTGAAAGTGGGAGGAAAGGTGTTTCAATGTTTGTCTTCTTTGTTTCCTAATACCCAAACCAGTAATTAAATAATTATGCTAATCAGAAAAAAATTAAGTTAAATTCCCCACGTCAAGTCTGTTTTGCCTGCTGCAGTACTTTGTTGGTGATTTCCCACTCTTTATTTTGACCCACAAGTTTTCTTGCTCTCGTTCCTCCTGTTTTCTCCCTTGTCCTGCTGGGACAGGGGAGTGAGTGACTGGTCATGTGGGTGCTTAGCTACTAGCTGGGGCAAACCTACCACAGGAATCAGCAAAGCAGCTGTGCCACAGCCCAAAATATCAACTGGCTGACTCATCCTTTAGTTGAGTTAAACTGACTTCACTGCTCTTGTAACAAGGCACCTTAACTGCTCTGGCAACAAGCGCCTACAGGAGGAGAAAGCAGCAACATATTTAATAGTAAGGGAGTTTTTCACAAAGTTGCAGTAAGTCTTTGCTGTAACCTATTAATTCAGCGTCATTAATTTCAACAATCCTCTTATACTACTCCAAATGGAAACCCCGGCTAGCTTGCTTTATCCTTTTGCTGTCGTTGCGAGAGATTGTGTCTGACTAATATGGCTTTTTCATTACAGTCAAGCATTTCATTTGGTTTCATCCTGCTGAAAAGCTAAACTCCTGCGTTTCTGACATCTATCTGGCTATTAAAAATACTGCCGCAGATTCAGCACTTCAAGACTGCGAAGTGGAATTCAAGAAGAGGTAAACAGGAAGATGAGGAACAAGCGCTGTTCAAACCATAGCCACCTTCAAAAGCTAGTTAACATGGGGAAAAAGCCATGTCAGTAACTTCAAACCTAGTTTGAAAGTCTATAAGTTTTAGAAAGGAGTATGTAAGAAAGACAGAGTCATGGATAAGTGCGAGCTGAATAAAGCAATCAAAGTAACAACTGATTTTAGTCTCAGGGGTGGGTATCACTGATGGGTCTTTCAGATTCTTTGCCAGAGTCTACAAACTCCCAAGGCAGGCAGTCTCCTGGCAAAAAGCATCTTCAAATCTTCTGCTTGTATCATGGAGTTGAAACTCTGAGTAAACACATTCATTTTTTAAAAGCGGTGCTTTGTTCAAGGAAAACAAGAGAAATGACAGCAGCCATTTTGAGAATATCTCCCACATTCTGACAGATTAAGCTATGCAGAAAAATATTATGATCTACTTAAATGTTTTCTGGAATTTCTGACCTCATTACAGACGAAAAACTAATTCACAAATCACACTGAAATATTTCTGTGTTGAATTTACAGTCTTTTGATTTTAGTATATATTCAAACCACACAGGCTTTAGCAATAATATTTTTTTACGTTCTTCTTATTTGGTGTTCTATCATAAGTTCTGCTCTTAGGACACAAAGTAATCTTATTATGCACGGTTTGTTGACATAAAATGTAGTCAGTTTCACTGGGTTCATAGACAGCTGTAATTCAATGAAAATACCTGACATCTCTCCAGTTACCAACCAAACCCCAGAGTGCTTGGGAGAAAGAAGGTAGATAATGGTGATCCAAACATCTTATGACTGTCAATCTCAAATTTGTTATCCACAAATAGGAGAGATTAGGAAACAGTCTGTCCCTGTGAGGGGGGAATAAAAGAATGCCAGGTAGATGGCAGAAGCGCGGAGGCTCCCCGTCCTGTCTTGTGCTCGAGGTTTCTGGACACTTCTGCATGTAGCTGATTGTGGGTAACCTCACTGCTGGGGGTGAGGGTTCTTCATGGGTTGTAACTTATGTAAGACAATAAGAAGTGAGGGTATCTTTGACCAAATTAGGCTTAATGGACTATGAAAATGGCTGAAAGCAGGGAAACTGCAAAAAAAGAGGGAAAAGTCAATAGGGGCCTAAAATGTGATGAAATACCCTTTCTAAAATTCACATTTTGTAGTATAATGTCCCAACAGAACTCCATCCTGCAAACTAATCCTTTTATTCACTGTGTTCTCTCATTTGAGAAAGTAGTAGACATACAAATACATATCCATCAACACCCAGATTGCTATACTCCATATAACATAATCAAATAAAATTTTAAAGCATGAAAGAGGAAAAGGGCAGGGCTGGCTCAGACCAGTTACACCACACAGCTGGAGCAGAATCCCTAAACTTCTGGAGGACTGCGTGGGAAGCTGCTTTTAAATCCCGTTCAAGAATGTCCAAGTTCACAAGAAGTAAACTAATTTCTTTCGCAGCTTTAGTGCAGGTAAGTGTTTGTCATTTCATATTTGGGTGTGATCCGAATTGTCCAACTTAAAAGTGAAGAGATCTATATCCCAACTCTAATCTCATGGGCTACGCAAAGCTCAATCTGTTTGACACAGCAGTGAAAATAATCACCAAACCAGCTCAGATATTATAGTCTGTCAAGTTTTCTAAACCAAGAAACTGCATTTGTCATGCATTACTAATCACATCTACTTTTATTAAACTTGAAATCCTGTAGGCACTGGAGACAGTGGTATATGAACCTTTAAAATCAGCTCAGAGATTCTGAGTCTTGTCAGGGGAAGAAACACTCAAAAAGCCAAGACATTTTGACTTAAAGAATGCAACAATAATTTTACTTGAACTGAACATAGCTGAGATATCAATCCTTTATTTTATATACAAAAATCATGCTACTAGGTTCCATATTTTTAATTTTCAGGGATATAAAAATATAAAAATATATGAACTTAGAACTAAAATCATATTTTGAGAAGATTTCTCATTATTTTATTGGAAAACTGAAAGGAAATTCAACTGAGATTCCAGAGATTTCTGTCCTGGATGCTGCTTTATCCTACATTTTCCTTTACAGTCGAGAAACTTGTGGATATCCCTAGGTCACAAGCACTCTGGATAACTGAAATCAATAAGGGGGAATTCAATAATAGCAAATGCATCAAGTACTGCTCTTAGGAAAGACAAAGTTAAATGCACAAATACAATAGGAGTAGAATGGGAGCAGGGAGCATTGTTGCAGAAGATAATCTGGCCAAATGGCAGATCCATTAGGAACTCACAATGTAATGTTTTGGAAAAAAAAAGGTAGATTTTATATTAGGACGTATAGATAGGAGTGGTTTTGGGAAGATGCACACGTAGTGATTCCATTGGTGATAACTGTTTAGTTTCCAGCATTACCCTCGACAAACTGGACATAATCCAGAGAACGGCAATAAAAATGATAACATGTTTAGAAAACATGACACACAAAAAAGGCTGAAAGATGTGGTTTGTTTAGTCTAGGAAACAGCATATTTAGAGGGAAAACATAACAGTCCTAAAACAACTAAAATTATTTTCCATATTCACAAGGAAGAAGTCAGGAAGCAATTGGCTTGATCTACAACACAAGTAAGAAAACTCCTTAGCTGTAAAAGACAACTATGTCCAGGAAAGAGGTGTCAAGGAAAGGTGTCAAGAACCTTTGAAGAGTTTATGAACAAATGTTGGTGTCAATATCAACATATGAGATATTAGCATTGCCGCTGACTGACCTCACTGACTAAACTGTGGATTGCCGAATATCTAACATTGTTTTCCTTTGATTCTCTAATGGGTAGCTGTAGTTTTTGCACTGGTCTCACTCAATTTTTTTTGCTGAGGGGATGAAAAGGATGACCTGATTACCAGGAATAGGCATACCTGAATGCTGGTTTCTCGGTCTGGGTCTGCATTGTGGCTGAAGAGGAGGGAGCTGCTGCTTCAGCGCCCAGCCCTGAGCTTTGTTACACAGCACAAACGCAAAGCTGTTCCACTCTACTGCTTGCAGCTGCAAGCGAGACCAAAATTCAGCCCTCATAATGCTAAGTAATTGGCTGTGAACTCAGATGAGGAAATGGCTTGTTCACAAGGGTCTGATTCTGGCAAAACCACCTTCCTGCTTCTCCAGATTTTTATTTTTTTTTTTTTTTCTGGGGGAAATTCATTAAAAACTCTGAAGTATTTAAAGGCCTCCTGGAAATGTTTAACTAAAAATCATAAAACCCAAAATAGAAAAAAAAGGAAAAAGCCCAATAAAATATGAAGTATGTACTGGGATTCAGGTGTGATTTTCTTTCTTTAGAAACATTAAAATGTCGTTGGCATGTGCACACACAAATCATAGGTAAATTTCTGTTAATAACAAAATGCTCTGCAAAAGTACAATGGTTCCAGTAAATGTCAGAACACATCTGCTCTATTTAAAAATTAACCATATCATTAAAATTGTATTACTAGTTAATTTCTGAAAGTGTTTAATTATTAGAGAGTTATCTTTCCAGCTTCCAGGGAAGAATTAGAAATATTGCTCTTCTGTGTTTAAATGTTCCTCTGCCAAGCACTTTAAAGTTTTAAGAGGCATACATTTTAAGTTATTTGGGAGATATAAATATAATAGCTTTGATTATTACACTATAAAGTCAATGAACCTTGTGTCATGGCAGATTTTACCCAATCTTGTGAAGTGTCTTGAAACAGATTCTTTTTTTCCCCCACTTTCTAAGGGAGCCGAGACTAAGGGAAAGCTGCCACTTGTGACAGCAGTAAATCTGGCCCAGAGTGTTTCTCGAGAAGAGCCTTGCACTTGGTTTCATCCTCCTCCACATCATGTGTCTCTCTAGCTCTGGCACTGGCTGAGTGTAACAAGCAACTTTTAAGTTAGAAATGACTAACACAGCCAGATTCACCTGACTTTAGCCTTATTACCGGTTCTTAAACGCTTGCAGATTTAAATTACATGAGGTTTCAGTTTGTTATAGCTGCCTGTAGTTTAATTTGAGCGATTCTCAAATTTGTAACGACTGAAGTCAGAAGCATTAGAGGCAAACACTTAACGGGGGTTTCTATGAGCTTTGCTTTATGATTTCCCATAAACATTCCTCTAATAGCTCTCCAATCCGCAACACTTCTTTTTCTCCAAGAGACTGCATATCAGCAGCTGCAGGATGATGGTTATACAGAGTCAGAGCAACCCTAATCTAAGTAAATCAAGCCCTTTTAGAGCCAGCCAGGTATTATAATAAAGTTTTACTCGGCTATCTGTATAAATACGTTCAAACAGTTAATTGCCTAATTTAATGCACATAGTAAACAGACATTACTCGCAACTGACAGCACCAGGTGGACTGAATATTTCTCATTCAAACCAGACATACATCATGAAACTGAAATGCAGAAATAAACATAAGAGAAGAGATAGCGTGGAGAAAAAAAATGTTTATTAATTATGCGGTGTCCACTTTCTGTAACAGATTGTCCTCCTAATTCACCCTAGCTCAATCAACCTGCCAGCTTGCTTTGGAAACAAACCAGCAGCTGCACGCCCAGAGCTCTGCTTATCTGGCGTACAGGTGTCCTTGTTTGCATATTTTAGTTATCCAGTGGTTCACTCTGGTGTCAGAGGGTGCGCACTGGAGGAATATAAAAAATCCTCATTGAATGGAAAGAAAATATTCTGTCTGTTGTCAAGAATGACTACAGCTTCAGGTCAAAGGACCAGAGGTTGTTTTAAACTATTCACCGGAGGCTTTGTGAATTAATGAAGTGACCTTAGTGACGAGTTCCTGAAAGCATCCGAGCCAGTTATGCAGCTAGTGCGACACTGGCTGGGATGTTGCGGTTTGAGGTACAATGAAAGAAGACAATCAGGTTCTATGGCTGTGTTTGGAGGAGAAGGTGACAGCACCTTCCGAGCATCACCAAAATGTATAGGAAGACAGAGATGTGCATGTTAGTATGTAGGATCAGTAAAGTAGTAACCACAAGAAAACCATGGGGAAGAGAACAAGGGTAATTCCTAGCTAAGGAGAAAAGCCATCGCTATTTACCCTAAATGCTATAGAAACAAATGCTACCTGGAAACAGAGCTGAACTGTCATGAGATGAAAGATTTTGAATTACTTAGAACCTCAGTTGACCACAATAGAGCATGAGCACAACCCACAGAAACAGCTCAGCAGATGTTTAAGTTCAAGGATGGTAGCTGCACTACAGATGTAAATCTCATATATCCATTCGAGAAGAAAACAAAGTGGTGATTAATTTGAAATAGTAACCCTAGATTTACACGATTTCACCTAGAAACCAAGATCATTACCTCAAGATTAGCGATTTAAACAGGTCATCTTTTGAGATACAGCTGTAAAACAAACTTTCATTTTGCCTTGTTAAAAGTGAGTAGCATGTTTTTTTGGAGTTCCTGTGAGGATGTCTTGGTTTAACACACATTAGAGGTGGTTTAATGAAATCTACTCTCCTTCATTTGTCCTAGTTATGTTTTGAAAGACATGGTTATTTTTGTTTTCACTCCAATAAAATTATAAGTACTTGCAGAACAAAAAATAAATTCACTTTCAGAAATAATTATCATAAAATAAAAAGTTCTTTTTAAAAATCAATGATCAAATATTCCCTGAAGTATTATATTCAGTTTAATTCATAGGTTTCTAGAGCATAAAATTAAAGGTTCATAATCTGATAGTCATTCACACGTTTGACAGAAGTTTCTAATCTAATTCAGATAAACATCAGTTTAGAAGAAAGTCTCTTACATTTTCAAGTTCATAATAAATAAAACTTCTAACAGAAGATACTCTGATACTTGGGTCTACGTTTTCAGAACTTAATTGAGCGCTCTGCTGGAGCAAAAGCAGTTTGCGTTGGCTGAACTGGCTGTTCAAAACACAGTCCACTGAACTGGTTGTTAACGTGCCACCAGCCTCCCATACTCCTCGCCACGCTTCCAGCCCTCTCCGGGAGTTTCTCAGCATGGGCAGAGGTTGGGGCTGCTCTGCTCCTTCCCAGCCTTGATATTGTTGTGAGCAGAAGCTGCCTACATTAGGAGGGTATTGAGACACATGGGCACTTTCTGGACAATCTTAAGAAGCAACAACAAGTGACACAGGGAGGAAAAGTTTTTTGTGTTTAGTCCAAAAGTTTTCCGTACTTTCTTGTAGCAGGGCATTGCCATTAAAAACCAGGCAACTGAGGGCAGAATTTGAATTTAAGGGTTTTTAATGGTAAAGATTATTCTTTCCTATGTGTTTGCTTGAATAAGCCCTTTCAAGTCGGAGTGGGACTCTCATTGGGACCTCTCTACACTTGTACAATACAGATAAAATAATAACATGGACATTTTGAAAACAATGAAAATCAATAATTCAACTTCTTGAACTTTTCAGGTGGCTCAGGTGGTTGGCCTTACTCCTGGATTCAGGCAGCCAATGTTTTGCACAGAAATTCACTACATGCCTGTTACCTGTCTGCATCCCATGGTCCCCGGATTGGGAGCCATTTCCTATTGTAGCACACTGCTTAAATAAGCACAATGTTACTGCCCTACGTGAGAGCTTCCCTTACGTCTGAAGAAGGTCCCTGGGGACTGAATTAAAAAGCTTTACTAAAGATCTACTTGGATGACATAGGTTAACCACGTGACATAAATTGAGGGTGTAGAAAGGTATATAGCAAAGAAGAATATGTCTGGCGAACAATATCCCTTCAAGAAGTAACATGTTTCTAAAACTGCAAAAAAGAAGAGGAAATGAATTGCAATAGGAAATTAAAGGGAAAGCAAAGGGAAAGAAGGGCAGGACAATAATTTTTAATGGATTTTTCCACTATTTTGGAGACTAATAGAGAAAAATATCAAAACAGCTTGAATCATATAAAGCCGATGTCCTGGAAAGATGTAATCCTTCGTCTAGATGAGGACTTCTGCTATAAAATCAGAATGTTTAAGTTTGAACAACACAGTGGAGAATGAGGTCAGCTTGGCATGTTCAGTAACAATCTGTCTCGTAGGCAGAGACTGCAGTTTGGAAAAAGCTACTATGAAGCTACTTCAGTTTAAGACTCAACTTTAATCCACTTATTTCTAAGACGAGACCCAAACTGCCTTATTTAATTTCTAATCCAAACTGCAGAGCTGATCAGCCAGTATAAAGAGAGCTAGGAATAAGCCTAATTTATATTCAGGTTTTCCTGCATACCTGCCAATGTGGTTATAAAATATTCACATGCGCATACACACATGTACAGATATCTACTGTTTATACACAGGCATATGGTCTCTGTGTCTGTGCAGCTGTGCACACATATACACATCTCTGAGGAATACTGTATGCGTCTAACAATGGCTGTGCAGTTCAGCTTTTTCATTTCTTGGTTACATTGAAAGCTATTTCTTACTTATTTAAAATTATACTTGGGGTGTAGGTCTGCTATAAAAAGTGAAGTGTTATTATTGAGTGGTCATTTGGGATTTTTTCTTTGTGTTTTCATCACCTTTTTCCTTGTACTATTTGATTAACTAGCAATTTTGTTTAACCTGAAACTAAGTATTTGCCTAAATCTGAAAAAAAGGTCTTATTTTATAATGGAAATTCATCTTGTACGCACCCTGTACGCTTTCTTTGCAAGTGCAGTGACATGCTGGAAACCACTAGTTTAAAAGGGATCCTATATCAGGCCAAAACTAGAGCAGAGGTTGATATCTGAGGCTTGGGCTCTGGAGGTTAAATATTGTTTGGCAGTCTCTTGGTGGGAAGGAAGGAGGCAGAAAACTGTTCCCTTCTATTTGTTCAGTTTATGCAGCATTGAATTTTCAGACTGGAAACTACAGAGAAAAAGAGTGTTTTTATTGCACATATGATTTCATTGTAGGCAATATAAACGGAATGCAGCAAACTACTTTGATTTTTGTTTCTTTTCTTTTTTTTGGAAATGGGGCAAAATGCTATTTAAACAGAACCAATATGCTAAAGATGGTGTCCACCCTTTCAGAGTGCATAACCAAGCCCACAGATCTTACCCTCTCACACGCTTGGATAAACTTAATAGGAAATCTAAGTACCTTTTTAGTTAAAACCAATCTCTCCTCTGTAAACATAGATTTGTTTTAACAAAGGCTTCTTTCAATAATATAAATAATGATAAAAATAATGGAGTCACCAGTGTTGATTTGGTTCAATATCTGGGACAAGTATCCCCTCAGGTAAAACCAGTAAGCCTTCTGAAGTCAGCTCTTATGTTGTTTATCTCATCAGTCATAAAATGCTTTATTCCATTTATTACCTATGTCAGCATGAAGCCCACCTTCGCACCTCAAACTGGTGATCTACATCAAGTGTTCTCAAATAGTTTTTAAGTGCAAGGGATTTAGTTTGCTTCACTTAACCTGTCGGAGTCTTCTACATGATTTCCCATCCTCAGCTGTGTACATGGATTGAAAATCCTTCCATATGGCTTGGAGAATAAACTATTGTCTTTGTACTTCCCAATATGCCACTTGAGAATATCTTGTTTTAAAGTTGTAGTTTCTAATGAAGTTTTTTTAAAGGAAACTGACTTATAAAAAGGCTCTAATTTTCTGGGGCTGCCTCCCTCCTTGCCATGCTGAGGATATAGCACGAAACTGATACTGAATATGGCCTGAGAAAGGGCGATTGGTTTCTAAAGTTTCTATCTAGTTAGCTTTTTTCTGATGCAGACCTAGAGACTTTTCTTCTCTAAACCTTAAGGAAAATAAATGTTTTGCATTGATCATGAGTTTGAGTAGGCCTCTGAATCATTCTAGTTAGTAACTAACAGAAACAAAGCCATTCCTTTAGGGGAAGATTTAGTAGGTGAGTCACCCTACAGAGCATCTGCTCCCAGTCTCACGGCAGAAGAAATGTTGCCTGATTCCCCTCCATGCAGATCTGTTCCTGGGAGGCAGGTCAGCATGATTATAGGTAATCCCCTTCCTTGTGATAACATTGATGAATTACCATCCAACAGTTTTGGTAGGGTTTGTAAAGGAGTTTTTATGACAGGGCATCACTGGCAGCAGAAGCGGCCACGAGTGCATCTGCTCTCTTGCTTTGTTCTGCTTGACTCCAGGCTCACCACATGACATATTTTAGAAACAGTACTTCAATGGGAGACACAAATAGGCGGCAACTGACAGTAATTATTTTGTGGTACTCATTAAATTCTTAGCCATAAAGGAAGTGGTGATACATTGCGTTGTTTTCAAAGAAAGTATGTGGATGTACAGCCTCGCAAAACATGCGGAAAATGTTTGGCCAAAAAAAGAGTGAGTTTGGTCTAGTAAACTCATGTGATTTGCAGGCAAAGCTTTTGCTCCCTAAATCTGCAAGAACAGAATTTCTACAGACAGCATCTTGCTTCAACAAATGAAAGGCTTAAGAAAATGCCAGTAGGGAATGTGCTTATCTTGGTCTTTTTTACAGAAACTTAGTATCCCTAATATGCATCCTGTGCAGGTTTGAAGCAGAGAATAAATTCGTTTAAAATGAGAATTTCTCAAATCTGTGATAGTGGTAAAGACAATGAAATTAAAATGGGTTTGCAAGTATTTCATTCAGCACTCAAAGTAGAATATTTTATGACAATTTTGATTATGCTTCAAGGTTTAAAAGACTGTTAAAATATGCTAATTAAGACATTCAGAATGAAAAAAGTTTCAATTGTGAAATCTCCTCTTTCTCTGAAAACTACTTAGAGTAAAGCAATATTTGATTCCTCCTGATGTGGGTTTAGATAGTTAATATCAAATGCTAAATTAAACGTCAATAATCCTTAAGGAGTCTCTCTTAGTCACATTTTTTTAATCAAGGTTTTCAATGTGATCTTAAGGTCCATTTGTTCCCAGAATATAATGAGGATTGTACAAATCTCATGCATTTCTAGGCAGAGTTCATTATAGGGGTTTCATTTATGCTTATTTAAACTACATTTTAAACACTTCATATGAAGATTCTGGTTTCAAGAAAGTGTATAGAATAAATAAGGGACTGTGCAAGGTAAAGGATTTTCAATTATATCTTTCAGAAAAACAAACAAACAAACAAACAAACAAACAAACAAAACCCATTCAACCTCCCCCCCTCCCCCCCAAGGCAAAAAAGCAACCAACAGTACATATTTTAAACTATTTCCTAGAAAAATGGTAGAAAAGCAAATGCAGGCATTCTTGTGTAAAATGTGAATCAGTTAATGATCAATGATTTCTAGCAAAATATCCCTATTGGATGATGATTCATTAGTGTTATCTCAGGGAAGGAGGTTATTGATAATTTGATACTGTGCATCCACTATTCTAATCATTATTGTCAGAAAGTCTATTAGAGATCATAGGTCATGGATTTAAAATTAAGTATGCCATAAAAAAACAAAATGAGCAAGGGACAAGGACCGACATTCTTATAGGTTAAGAATTGCACTAAAATGCATTGTATCAATTAATTTTGCTAAGATATTATTTGATAAAATAAAGCTACAATCTTCAGTGAAATATTTCTTACTTAAAAATGAACTGGAGGTGGAAGTCTGAATATTAAGACCCCCACAACTCTGACTGGTTTTTGTCCTGCTGTGTATGAATCAAAATGTATTTGTCCTACAGATTGTGCTGGAGTACTCATCAAGGTAATAAGATAAACTTTTCTTTTTTTTTCTTTTGGTCTTGAAGCACTCTAGTTTTTGGACAACTCCACTCACTTTTCTCAATATTTCGCTAAATGAGAAGTTGAGAACTGCACGGCTGAATGGCATTTCAGAGCCATAACCATGAAAAGAGATGCTGTAGTCAGTGCGAGGGAAGAGGCTGTATGCCACGTTCCAGGCTGCGTGAAGGAGAGCTTCACCCTAAGGACCAGTTAGTTGTACCAGGTTTTAGCTTGGCTGCTCCATGTGCAAGCCAAACCACACTGCCACTTTATGCAGTAACCTTAGCCTGGGTCAGCGGACTGTCAGCAGGAATGTTACGCTCCCGGAAGCATCTTGGCAGGAACTAATTCAAAAAACCTACTGGTGCTGGGCACATGTAACATATACATGCCTTTCTTGTAACTTTCAAAACCGGACTATACAACTCAATAGAAGTATGCCATTTGCTTTTGGATATTCTGAAGAAAGGTATGGGGATATCGGGCATTGCTCAAATGCTCCCCTAAATTCCTTTGTAAGGATCACCATGCCTGTATACCTCGCCTAATCTAATACATGTACGCTTAACATAAGCTAGGTTGAAGACAAAACCAAAAATAAGGTATTATAATTTTCTTTTAAACAAAATAAAACATAGCAACAATACAATTATGATGTCTTTTGTTGTCTGCTATGACAGAGATGACAAAGAAAAGAAACCCATGTTTAATTCCAGCCTAAAACCCAGAAGGTCACCCTCTTCACCGTTATATTCCAGCCATTAAATTATATCACCTATTTAACTCACTTAGTATGGGACTCAAACTCACAGCATACACTTTTTGACAAGCTGAACTCACAGAGGACAACATTTTCTACCAACACTGCTATGACAGCTTTTATATGCCATTCCTTCTTGGGATTCCCCACGGTTTCCTCTCAGGTCCAAATCTCCTCGCATCCCTCCTCTCCACCATTCCCCTGTTTCCTAACCTCCTTTAACATTCAGGAAGAGGTCTGAGCTCTCCTCTCACCTCACCAGTGGCTGTCTCTTTTAGAAAAGCTTGGATGACCACCTACCCAGAGAGAAGGATGAACTGGGCGCTAAGCTGGGTTTGGACAGGCTGTGGCCAGCTTGCCTGTTCTGAGGCTGAGGGACCAGCTGAAGAGGCGACACAGCGCTGACACTTCTGAACCAGGCATTTTCACGTAACGGCTCTGAGCTTCTACATAAACATATACAAATTACAGATGTTATGCAGTTGCGTGGCTGGTGTTAAGGACGGCAGCTGTTGTCTGAGTGCAGACGATGTGGTAAGCAAGTCGCTTTGGGTATTAATGTGATTGAGCATGAACTAATTCAGTCTTTGAAGGGAACTGTGGCAAGTTTCAATCAGAGAAGAGGCTTAACCACAAAAATTCAAATAAGATCTAGTGTATTTCATCATACAATGCTGTCAAAAGTGTGTTACAGCACCCTGTTTTTCTTCTGTTTGTAGCTCAAGTGCTTGCCAAAAGCCAGCAGCAAAGGTAATGGGAGTTGTGGGTGCAGGGGCAGAAGAACCACAGGGAGGTTCAAGCACATACTGAAGGAAGGGCTGGAGACGTAGAAGTAATGGGGAAACCAGCACCTTTCCTTTTAGCAGCAGCAAGCTCTGAAATCAAGCCTAGGTGACTGCAATCACACATTGGGATTGGGACAGGACATTACTACCTGGTATGACTGTCTGTACTGGAGTCACCAGATGTTGCTGTTTGGGCAACTGTTATTATCATCCATTTGGCTAAGGAGCTATAGGCTATGTCATTATTAGGAAATTTCCATTTGAGCCCTACAGAGTCAGTTTTGCAGAGGTCTGTTGTGCTACGAGGTGATGGGTGACAGGAGCCAAGCTGAACCCCACAGATACCATAGATCTCTGGGGTGTCACAAGCCCACAGAGCACCATGTTCAGCTGAGGATGGACCTAGATGTGCAAATCATGCAACACTAAAAAGTTTTTTTCTCCTACTAATGTGTTTTAGAAGCACTGTGGAAACTAGGTGACTGTCTCTGCTGCTGTTTCCTCCCACTTCAGTGTCACAAAGGTTCTTCAACAGGATGGCTGCCTCCAGCACTGACTCGGGAATGCCAACTGTAATTAAAGACTTGGAAAAAACGATGCATTTAATGGCTTATTCAGGGTGACAAGTGTTGTCTTACCTTGGGAATGTCTATGAGCCTAATAGGTGTAGCTTTCCATTTGACTTTCCCTTGCTGCATCATTTGATATTGGCTTTCTTTTGCAGGTTTTTGAGAACAACGTTTAAGATATGCACTTGGTGATCTTCTGTTGAAATCATAATAAAATGTCACAGTAATTTATTCCCCAGGAATATTTTGCTAGCTCCTTGTATTAATTCCCTCAAAGCTAATTTATACTCTTGTTGTCTGTGTATTCCGCATCTGTCTGTATTAATAATTGTGCAAGTGTCTGAACAAATTAAGACATTTTACAGCATTTAAACATCCCAAAGATCTTACATTTTCTGTGAAAGTGGAGAGGTTGTACTATAATTTATGGATGTTTTCCCATTAATCTCTGAATTGTTTTGGCAGCTAGTGCCTAAAAGCAGCAGCTACCTGGCAAGGACAGAATATCTGTCAGACCATGAAGGGTGCTTGCATTCACTGGAGAGATAAATGGGAACACTGAAATAGAGTTAAACCCAGAGAAGGAAGCTCATCCTCAGACTTGCCAAGCTTGTTTCATTATAGCTTATAGCTTTCATTGTAGCTTAGCGAATGCTGTTAAGTATTCTGTCAAAATAAACTTACTTTTCCAGACAAGTAGCACTGAAAAACGCTAAGGTGCCACCACTAATACTTGAACTTATTTACTGTTCTTAGCTTAAAAATACAGATACTATAACACAAAGTCCAAGTTTTCTCAAAATGTATTTTCTAATACAAAACATCTAAGAGCTTTTTTACTTTGTACCTTTTCTGTCCAGCCATAATGAAAAGACAGATTATTTCTTAAAGTGTGTCATTTATAAAGCAGAAATATTTTTTTCATGCGTTTTGAGTGGAGAAAAAGTATGAGTCTTTCAAGTTCCTATGGTTTTGATGATATTACTCTATAGAATCATAATTCATACTCATCACTGGGGACACATATCCTGGAACGTCCTTCTGCAACTTTAGCAACAACTTTTTTAATTTCTAGAACAAATAATTATAGTGTTTTAGTTTCTTTGAGAAGAAAAACTGAAAATCAAAATCAGAAGACTGCCTTAAAAATATAATTTCAGATTTTTGTACCTCCTTATTTAATATGTATTCTTTTAGTTTCTTACCTATTTACTTAAAGTGCATTTTATTAGTTAACTAACTCTTGTTCAAGCCAGAAGAACAAATAAAGTTTATAGCATAATTAGAAAAAAGTAATTGTTTGAAATAATAAGGTTAAAACTTAAAGGAGTGTTTAACAAATATTTTCCTACAGAGAAAGGAGAAAAATGAAACCAGAAACCATGACAGTTTTAAATTGTGTATTTTTTTTGTTGTTTTTTTAACAAAAAATTATTAATATTTGACATTAAAAAAGGAAACCTTCCATCTCTGCCCATTACACTTGTGATGAGAACTGACTTAAAGACCTTCAGTTCTAATTCTACAGAAGACAACATAACACCTCCAAAGCTTCAAGATGTCTGCATGCAAGATTTCGTATCATCCTGGATAGATTTATTTTGGCTGAACTTTTTTCAGGCCTAATTGGAACTAAGGAAGCATGTTTTCTGCTTCCACTGTTATTTGTCTCTGATTGTATCATAATGATTTATACTCGAGGGAAAATAAGACCACAGGTTCTATGCATATGAATCTTTGTGTATGCCACTGTGCACATTTACAATCATATTTTTCCAATCATAGTTAACTGGGTCTTTAGATGTAATACAATGCACTGAGAACAGCTGCCTTAAAACATTCCTTTCCCATACTCATTTGTTTACAATCCATATGCTTAATTGGATTTCACTTAACAGCTGTATTAATGGACTTAGTTACTAAACATTTGTGGATCATGTAACTGTTATTTCATTATATGCTAGATGAAGCTTAGTTGTAAACCTCAGATCTTTAATCCAAGATCAACTCTTCCAGCCCACAGAGGCGTTATTTGCATTATTTTCTGTTGGGATCAACCTGAGATCTGACCACAGACCTAGCAGTCCTTTGCCTTTAACTATTCTCTCTCCTCGCTTCCAAGGACCTTCAGATGCTTTTTGTGTTCACAAGTCAGCGAAAGTTTTATTGCTCACCGCACATTCAGCAGCAGAATCTACTAATAGGCAAGTCCAGTGTTGCCTTTTCCCTAATACAGATTTGCAACAGTAACGTGGCCTTTTGAACTGATGAATAGGCATAATAAAATCACCAGCAGAGAATGAACTAGTTGACCTAAGAGATCTTTTTAATCTCTAATTTATATGGGGGAAAAAATACAAAAAGTACATTAACCTCATCTACAATGTTCTCTGTCAAATAATGATCCTGTTATAAGGTCATTACAGAAAATATTGAGATACATTGCAATACTGCTTACAGAATTATGCAATAAGCTCTTTGCATTTGCAAGTTATATTGAACAGTACCCTGTATGGAAGTATTTGTATTTAAACAGTTCACTCAAGAAGGCTTTATGAACACACTAAGTGCTTTGAAAGCTATTACTAAAATCGCTCTCATTATATACCATGTAGTAACCTCAGACCTACCAAAATCAAGCATAGGCTTTTTCCCAAAGTGATTGTAAATAGAAGTGTAGAATAGCACTGAAGCTTATTTTAGTCAATATTTTGGGGATAAAAAAAGAACCCTATATGGATCAAACAATGGTCTTTAAAAGAAAAATAAAAAAGCAATCACTGAATTGCATCCTGTGAGAGGAAACTGGGCTAAAATTGATCTGGATAGCCAAATTTATTATTACATGCAGTGAATGTACAATGAAATGTGATTAGAGCAAGTGTGCCATCAATCCCTTTTTCAAGATCAAGCACGGAACAGCGCAGCCTTGATGAAAGGAATCGATAGCATTGAAAGCAAAATTGGAGGGCTCTCAAATCATCTTAATTCTTATTTTCTGAATGAGTGGAGTGAGATCGCTTGGTGCACATGCTAATAACCAAATTAGTGTGCTTTTGACTCAGTACAGAGTCAAGCTTCTATAAAACTTAAATAATATTGCTAAAAAGAAGAAAAAACCCAACACAACCTACGTGAAGCAGAAATACCACAAAACACATATGTTTCACTTTGAAGTCTTCATTAACGTAGCTGCATTTCTCTTAATTTTGTAGACATTAGGATATGTAAGCTACAACTTCGCATCTCTTGATGGACGTTAACTAACAATCATTGCTCTCTTGTATCTGGAAAGGTAACCTACTCAGCAGGCACACCTACTTAAATGCACAACACACACAGCAAGAATCGACCTATGAACCTCTGAAATCCACCACTCGGAAGTTAATAGTAAAGATGTCCTTTGAGATGTTTCTTACAAAATTTCCTCAGAAAGGGTTGAGGGTGGTTTCAGGGTCAGCTTAAGCCACCCTAAAACTGAATTGCCCTCAAATCCTGCCTCTTTGCCTTCCCCTCACATTTCCTCTCAACCTCCCTCATGCACAGCAAGTCAGCTGTCAATGTGGCCAAAAACTGTGGAGATAAGGTGACAAGGAGGCAAAGGTTATCTGGCTACATGTCACCTACCACACATAGAGAAAAATTCAAGACACACTCATAAATCTACAGATTCTTCAGCAGCAATCTGAGTTCTGGTTTGATCATATTTCTGTCATTTTCAGCAGCTTTTTGGTGACTCCCTTAGCAAATGTTCAGCTTCATTCTGTGTGTATGCAAGACCCTCCCGAAGATGAGTGTGGGGAAGCTCAGAGGAGCAGAGTGTGTCAGCAGCTAGAGGTTAATGAAGTTCGAACTTTTCCTCTGATATTTTTAAAGGCATATTTTAAATAACATACGTCCCTTTCCAGCTTTGACTAGTGCAATATTTTCACAAGTACAAGCTTTGAGCAATGTATTCTTTAGGTATAAAAAATCAGCTATGGTGGCAGCACAGAAAAGTGTCAGGACAAAACCAAATAAAGAGTATCTCAGCAGGGGATATCTGCTTCTGTTTTCCTCAAAACACGAGCACCAGAACTGCCACCCAGCACCCATATTGCATTATCCCCAACCTTTAAACAAACAAGCAAGCAAGTAAATAAATAAATTACACTGTCAAAAGGCACAGCAGTAAAGGGTGTTTTGCAGTTACTCTATTTATATAATTAGTAAAAAGGCAGCAAGTAAACTAATGGTTCAGGACAATTAAATAATACTAAAGCCTCATACAGCACTTTTGTAACAGCTGGATCCAGGAGCATGGACAGGTCCAGCAATGTCATGCTCTATTCTCAACTCACATGTTGAAGAATGTGAGGCCAAAAGTAATTATTACTCTCTCATAGTTAATAATCTAGAAGAAAACTCATATTGCCCTTGGTAAGTACGTTCAAAACAGGAGGCATTTTATAATAGTCCATAAGATGGCAAAAGGCCCTTATATGTACAGTTGCAGAAGACAATATGGATACTTGAGTCTCCTTTTTGAAAAATTACAGGTTTATTTTCTCCTTACAGCTAAGTCGCATTCAAATCTAAGATCTTCATTAACTTCCTGTGGTTTTTATATTTTGCTATTTCTTTTACTGCTTGTTGTATGGACTTGTGTGTAAAATACTGGTGAACTTACACACATGAAATTTCTCTTCATCAGGAAACTGACCTTTTGTAGTATTTAAAAAAATGTCCTAAATGCTATTTCTACTCAAATGATAGAGGAAGTAAGGTATCAGAGCACTGAGCATAGAAACAGTCCAGCACAGGTGGACAAGGCTGTCAATGCTAAACTTTTCTCATGTTGAATCCAATAAATGGACAGGTTGTATTGCAATTTATGAGACAATGTTGCTGTACTGCAAACCCGGAAAGTTATAAAAACATACGGTGTGCCTTCGGCTTTAACATTCAGTCTTGGCCACCAGCACGATGTCCTTAATGTTTACTGTGAGCCGAGCACTTGTTTTTAATTTGTGGTTCCTCTATAATAATAGATTGGTGGGTGTGGTTAATAATACATGGCATTAGCCAAACAGTCTGTTAGGTGACTGAACATGATGTTTGGATTTTTAGGCTGTCAGGAAGCAAAACGAGGGATTTATTTATTTATTTTAAAATAAGATATAGAAGCAAGCAGCCTCGCATTTGCTGCATTTAAAGTACAGCAGTGCACTTGTGACCTGTTCAGCTGCCTCCATGTGGGCGTCTAGTGAGAATACCAACTTGTCAACTACCATGCTTTCAGGGAGCAATTTGTACTCACTTTCATACATAGAAGAAAATTATCCTGTATAGCATTAGGCATTTGCATTCCCACTCATCCAAGTCCTTTCATAACAGTGTTATCAAATGATGGCGATACGTATATAAACCTGCACCAAAAACCTCTCCATTCCACTTGCAGTTTGTACAGCAGCAAATACTTCTTTTTTCTCTTAGTTTCAATAGGTGTGCTTGATGCCAATACAGTGCAAATTGCTTCTCCAAAGACTTGCGGTGAGAGAAGTCCTAGCCTGAGCTATTAATACCACGTTGGTAACACAGGGTCCGTGAGTATATGGGAAAGCTCTAACCAGCTTCCAAACTACCAGCATCTGGGCTTTCACAGTCTCCTCATGGATGAAGTAATTCAATACAAAAGTTACACAGATAATACTTAGCTAGGAAAATATTTTCTGCATCATGATGACAAAAAAAAAAAAAAAAACCTGCATAATTCTAACAATTCCATGGGTAAAGATTTTTGGTAATTGAATTACCCAGTGGATCAACCTTAAACCTGCTAGAAACTCACGTGATAGGAAAATAACATCTTTCCTGCTTTCTGCTGGCCATATCAATATACCTGGTGAGCTATTTAAAACACAGCATCACTATTTGTATAACCTCTGGCACACTGAAGGACTACGGATACTGCTCTTCCCAAAAGACAAGTGGGTGTGACTCCCTACAGCACAACTTCAAGTGTAAGAGCTTATCATGATCATTAACTGACATCTGTTAGGCTTCTGTGTCCCTTATTAATACCACTTTTAATGTAATGTGGTCAATTATCAGTAGAGAAAGCTTTTTTACCGTAAAGTTCTACAAATATTAGACATGTGACCAGATAGTTTTTAACTGCTGTGATGTTCTTTTGCTCCCTTAATCAGTAAAAAATTACTTTTGTCAGTACTGTCATTACTTGCATTAGAGCCATGAAGTCATTCAGGGTCTTCACTAATTTAATATGAAGTATTTTTCTAAACTCCAGTTTTAAAGTATTTCACTATGAAACTGATGGGTGGAGTAATTTCTGCAGTACGAAGTCAGATTTTAATCTTGTGGTCACACTCTTTTACTGAATCAAATAGTCCTTGATTGCATCTCTTGCAATAGCGAAATGAAAGTTTGCCTTTTAGTGAGCACTGATGGTATGGAAGTAGTGCCACCCTTTAAGTATACGCATGTTTATTGCAGCAAACTGATACTGATGCCTGCAGAAGCAGTGAATCAGAATACAGACCTCAACACATATGCAAGATAATCCATTATTCATTGCATACAGGCAATGACAAATACAATGTTTCCTCTAATTAGATCACTACATGTTCTTGGGCTCAGTGAAAGGAAAAATCTCTAAAAGATTGGAAATCAACAGATACAGATAACACAGAGGTTGTAGAACCCCTGTCCAATTTAATGTGTTTGGCTGTTCTGCTGATGTATCAGAATAGAAATTGTATACATTTTTGCAAGCTAATGTGTTCTCATCCGCAAGAAACGAGCTGCTCTGGGAAAGCAACTTTAAGTCCAATTGTTTACATGGAGCATTCTAGAGCCCTGGGGAAAAGTTCATTTTCTCAGCTAGCTTGCAAAAGAATCTCAGTGAAGTCTGCAGTAATTTGCATCATGCCGTGTTCTCTGATGGCAGAGTTTCAGTCTGACCTCATGGCCTTGTGTTTGCGATATTCTAGTTTTTTTTCTTGGTTGTGGTCCAAACCGTATTTGTGGCTACCTGGCTTCAGCAAGCCCACAGTGCTTGATTTATCTTTTTTCTTCATTGCTGACTCAGTCCAGTTTGACTAGTTTGTGGTGATAGCCTTCTGTAATACTACGCTGACTGAAGCAATAAGCCCTTCCACGGATGGAAGAAATTGTTTCATCTGAATCCTGATATCTAATAATTTCTTCTTCTATTTTCAGACTTAATGTGACAACTGAGTCTTTTAAAGCTACCTATTTTTTTTTAACTCGCAGATTTGTAGTCAGTTCACCAGTTTTACCATATAGGTGAAACTGCTGACATTCAGTTACCACATTTATCTTAGGCCCACAAAAGTTCTTCTCAGCTGGGAACAAAGCACTGTATTACATATCAGCATGGGGAATAATATCAAGCTCATGCTAGTGTTCAGTTGCAGAGTCTTTCCTCCCCTCATAAAACTCATTAATTATGGCTGTAGACTTTTGAAAAATATTTATTTCTGAAGTTAAATAAGAGACCTTTGGCTCACTCAAGGTTTGGAAAATGATGCAGATGAGTCCAGCCTTGGAAGAAACACTCTCATTACCAGTCAAGTGTACAGATAGGAAACGAGCACTCGGAGCTCCTAAGGACGGAGGAGCAGGAAGGGCAGAACACGGCACAGCAAACATAACTCCTAGATCAGGATTTCTGATTCCCTTTTCTTTCAGAGAATCCGAGCAGCACTTTTGGCTATCCAGTGTCAGTAATAGACCATAGTGCATTTTGTGTTAAGAAAAAAAAAGCCCTGCATCAGACCTTTAAAACATGTCCACTGACTTGGACACATTTGACATTGGTTATTATACTATTACTTTGCCTTCATTCTTATTACGTATGGCTGGTAAACATGGTTTATTAAACCCTGCTTGGCACATAAGGAAAGTAATGCACAGCTTGTCCTGCAAGTCGCTTCAAGTGACTTCTTCAGAAACCACTAGTGGCAGAACTGAGACTCCTGTTTGTTCATGTCTTCATCCTCTTAGTTCTCAGTTCAGTACTTTACTCACCACAGTTTCATTAACTGAAAACACTGCCTTCTTAATGTCTCCTATCATGACTTTTGCTCTGAGAGGCCAAGAACAGGCTGCATTGCCCCATCTGTATTACTGCTAAACCTAGTGAGTACTTAGAAATGGATGCAAAGTTACCAAACTAACACTTTTGATAAAACATGAGCATGTTGAAAGCAGTTGCAAAAAACATAAGCCAAACATTGGTATGAAACAAGTCACAGTTGCTATTTAAGATTTTTATGTTTCAAAAGGAAGAGCTGATAATCAAAACCACATGAATTTGAGTATTTATGCAAAAAAATACAGAAATACAGAATTTTGAAAGATTTATGGGTCAGAGTTTTTTGCTATTTCATTTCCTATTATTTAGCTGTGCCTCAAATTACTTCTTTGTTCCCCTCCCTACCCTCCGAAAAAGCTTTAGGAAGCTCCAGTTACCTGTTCTCACCAAACCTGTCCACCTACCTGTGCACTGAAATAATTATGTATTAGCAAAACCAGCTCACCCTGGTAAAATTGTTAGTTCAATTCACCCATGGAATTCTCAACAAGAAGAAAAAAACATCTCAAACATGTACACATTTTGCATTCTTTCAGTTAATATTCTGAATTGCTTTAATTATGGCACCTGCCTGATGCCCCCCCAAGCTTTGTTCCATCGCTGAGGTTTATTGTTACACTGGTTTTATGTAGGCATTACACTGACAACAGCCAAAGTTAAAATGATCACTTACATTGTCATTCTGAGAGACAACTAATAATATGGTGTTCTGATAAAAATGTCCATGTGAAGTTCAAAGGCCCATACCCCAAATAAGCAGAAACCATCCTGTTTTTCTTTTCTACTCATTCTTCAGTAGCATGCTCCTGAAAGAATATAACTCTTTAAATGAGACCATTGGTAATGCATACATTGTGAATATCATTATTCTCTGAGTTTCTTTACTTCATCGACAGGACAAAAATCCAGAGTCAGCCTGACCAGTCTTCCATGATAATTTTATGAAAGATTTGAATTACACAAAATACAGTGGCAGAAGAAAACTAATTTGAAGCAACTGAAGAAATGGACTTGGCTTTCATAATCAAGTAAACATCAAACTTCATGAAATGAGAGCACTAAAAATATCATGCCGTGGTTTTCATTCTTGCAGTTATTTAAGGCAGATATTATGGAAATCTTGACAGACATTGTAATTTCATTATCTATAGTCTCATTTGTGTGAGCCAGCTGCCTTGCTATTGAGGTTAAGCTTACATAACTGAGAAAGCAGTTATTCACATACAGTATTTATTTTCACTGTTCTTTTCCCCCATATTTAACATCATAATATAATTTGTCTTTCCTGCTTGCTCTTAGCCACACTGGTTGCACTTGGGATTAGAAAGCAGGGGATGCCTTAAACCAGAGATTGTGTTTGTATCTAGTGAGTTTGGACAATAATAAGACTTACAGCTTAATAATGCTGTGATGCAGTTTCGGTAGATCTTTTCTTTGGTTTTCCTGCATTAGTCAAGTCAAGCTAAGATTAGATGTTCTTCACAAAAAAAAGGGCTCTTTGTCTCCACTAGCACCCTCACCTAAAGTAGTTGATAACTTAATGCTACTGTTAATTGGTGAACATTCTAAAATATGTCAGGACAAGTTTAAATGGGAGGCATTAATTGGGATTTGTCCCATATGGGATTCGTCTTGGGCCCACACGAATATAGAGACAAATGGAAAGGCTTCTCTCCCATTCAAAACGTGACCTCTGGGCTTATTTGGGCTCTTGATATAACAGGCACTGAACTAGCTAATTAGCTTGGCACTGTTTCAGACAGCTGGATTAGAGTCAGTGATAAAGTGCAGCAGAAGGCACCTCTTGGCACAGGTCCCTGTAACTCATCCCGCCAGCCTGGAAATCCAGCGGAGGAGAGGGGTCCACCAGACTGGGGCTGGAGGCTCCTTCTGAGTCCGGAGAAACCATGCCATTTGTCAAAGACGCATTTAACTACACTTGCTTATACTATAAACGCAGAGCAATATATCTAACAGAAAGAAGTCACAGGACCAGGCCAAGCTACTGTAAGTTACTCCCCCATGGACAAATACTCTGTCATTCCTTGCAGAAAAGAAAAACTTTCACAAACTGCATTGCATTACAATCCACGGACATAGTTGCAACTCATACCCTTTTAACTAGGACTCTCCCCAGCTGCACTTACTTTACACCATGGAGCATGAATTTTGTATGGATGATCTTTCAACTACCTGGGAAATATGCTTAACAGTTTATGCTCCTGAAGCGACATGGGTAGAAAGTGTTACAGGGAAATGTTTCAAAAGAAGGAGGATATATCAGTCGGGTAACACACCAGCATGGGAGGTCTCTGCTTCAGACAAGGATAAATAATATAAATATTCAGTATATGGTGTGGCAACTAACAGAAATAGAAGTTTCAACCATAATCTCTTTGCTGACTTCATTGTTGTGTGTTGCCTCACAGGGAACAAAATTTGAAAGACTATTTTTTAAATAATGGTTTAAATTTAACTACGGCAAGCCCTTCAGCTAAGCAGTGATTACATGCAGTATCCTTGTGTGTTTTACACGACTTTTGTTCATTTAAAATAGTTATCCATGTCAGATCACCGTGCCAACAACAGAGTGGGAAGGAGTTTGTTTACTTATTTCATATGATGCAGTCTACTTTGACATTCTCAGGTTTATATATTCTTTCTAATAAACCCAGATGGGTTTTCTATTCCCTTTTTTCTTTCACAACCCTCCCACTCCATAACCTCCTTTGAAAAATATTAGTATGAAAGGGTGTATTTCCAGGTTTGTGGATAATACCAAGAACATCAAAGAGTATATTCCTACAAGGGGGAACATGTTTTTAACCTAACTTTATTATTACATGTCCCTGAAATACATCAAGAGATGTAAAACGTTCATCTTGGAATACAACTGTGACAGGCTTGTATCATTTCCCATCCACATTACATTCTGTATGATGTGAAGGGATTCACGGAGCTTCTTTTCTTCTCTCATTACAATCTTTGTCACTAAGAATGAGGTATCCAAATTTTAATGCCTCATATATTTTGTCAGCTGTAGTGGTGTGCTATACCACTTTGACCTTTTTGATTGGCTTGCCATTTCAGTCCTTCCTATTTACAGCTTCATTAACCTGTGGGGGAGAGGTGGACTGGCTAACCAATCAACGGATGGTGTATTGAAAAGGTCAACGTAGTCCAGCATATTTACAATCCCTTCACAAACCACATGCAAGTGGAAAATGTAGAGTTCCCCTTTTAGGATGGCAAAGTTACAGCAATAGGAAAAATGAAGTGACATGAATTCAGTCTGAATCCCAGACATTAGGAAAATGAAAGGAAGCAGTAACAACCCTCCAACTCCATCTCAGAGAGATACCGCATTTGTCAGCTTGCAGTTCGTAGCAGAAAACATTTGATCTCGACGAGATGACACTACTAGATAAGTGAAATCTACGATTATTACTATTTTGAATTAGTCCTGCAGACAACTCTAAAAAGCATTTCATTGCCTGATTAATATAATCCTGGGAAGAAAGAATGAAAACTGAACAAGCTCTTTAGCACAGAGAGCTTTTTAAACAGGAAATATCTGAATTTTGCCAACATTCTTTTCTATAGACTTCATTAAACATCATCTTCCATATGACAAAACACTAGTAATAGTTATGTAATTAGTGCCATTGTAAGATAAATAATTCAAAACTTCTATTTAGACCACAAAGAGATAGGACAAGATTTAGACTAAACATTGAGTTTGATAGCAGAGAGCACTGTGCTATAGGAAGCTCTGTCTTTCAGATAAGAAGAAAAACTAAACTAATGGCCACTTATGATCACTGAGGTTGTTTAGGCACGTTAATCTTAGTGACCTGGCCAGATTTCAGCTTCTGTAATTACAGGTCTCTCGGCGTACCTAATTTTCCCTAAACCTAATTGTTTCGGGGGGGCAATGGGGTGAGGGGAAAGATGGCCTCCCTTGCTAAGTACCTTAGTGTTCTTGCATGAATTGGAACAGCATTTCTGTGGTGAAAAGACAAGGAAATCATTTTACATGCAGAAGTTTGAACAGTGGTTGTGAAACTACTTGGGAAAGTATCATACAGTGGAGAAATTTTAAAAAGCAAGATTTCCCCTATCAGTGAGTAAACAATGCCAGCTCCAACTAATATTGTATGTCTTTCTTGCAAGAGACTACTTCTCTGTCCAGAACTAGAAAAAAAAATTGATTCATTAAAGAAACACATGAAATAGGACATAATTCATCATGTTTACAAGAGTGCCATTGTGTATTGGTTTATTTTGCCTATTGATCTTAGCCCTTTTGGCACACCTTCTTCAGTCTTCTTAGCTTCCCACAGTCACTACCAGTATATGTCCAATGGCTGTTGTTATTTATTTATTTAACTTTTATTCTTTATTTAGATTAAAATAACATTTAGGAAACAACTAATTTCACAGCCACATTATACATGCATATAATGGAAGACTGTACAGTCTAAGGAGCAGAGGTTTAAAGACAGACATTTTTATCACCAGAGCAAATCATCTAAAAGACCTCCTTAGAATTACACAGGATGCTTGTGGCAAAGGCAGAAAATAGTGCGGACCTCCTGAATGTCTATGCAGAATGCTTAAAACACCAGTATCAGCCATGACAGAAATTTCTAAGCAAGAGAAAATCTTAAGCTCAAAAATAAAAGCATAAATAAAATTGAAATGGCTAAAAAATGGCAGAGCAGTAAGTACAAATAAAGTGTGAATTAAGTCAAACAATTACAGCAACATGAAAGGTTATACACCTGCTCCACTGCATTTAGTAGCTACGCTTGGAGCACAAACATGTGGTCTCATGCACCTGAAGAACTCTGTGAAAAAATCAAATACTTATATTTCTCTTCCTATTAAACATATTGAAAATATTAAAGTCCCATCCATTTTGATACTGTTTAATATATTTCTAAGATGGTGATTGTCTCCTCCTCTTCTCAGAGAAGCCAACCCACTCCTTCATAAGGAAGTTTCACATATGATGATTGAGAAAGACCATGCATGAGAGAAGCAGAGTGCAATAAAAATTGACTAATCTTAGGAGACTGAGACTATCAATGCAAACTATAAATAAACAAAATCTTAAATTGCATTGGCATATCCTTTACATACATACACAGGATTTGAACAAAAATCTTGTCATTGCATGACTTCTCTTCGATGTGATAGTCACACAAAATGTTTTTGAGAAGTGTTATACTAAGCGGTCATTTTTGCTTTATTTACCACAAAATGAAACCGTAAAATTAATTAGATCCTATTGCTAATCAGAGGGATCTGCTCCAAAGAAATACTGACATATTGGTAACTTGGTAATGTGTTAAAATTCTGTAGGCCAGTGATTTTTCTTGGCTTCCTCTACATAAACATCTAATAGTAAAAAAAGTAAATCAACACAGTTTTATTGAAGTCTGTGTTGATTTAAACCATCTGAAGTTCTGGCTCAGTACTGAGAAGAGATTATTTGTTATTGCAAGCAAAGCATACATAAAATGTAGGATATTTTATCTTTAGAAGCTTGGCTGGAAATGTTGTTCTTGGGTGCATGAAAAAAACTGAAGATGAACATTTTGAACATGAAAAAAATTCCTCAGATTTTATGACCTCTGAAGAAAGAAGTTGATTGATTTATATAACCTAATTCTCAATTTTATTTTTGTTGTTGCTTATCAAACATGCTCTCTTCCATTATAAAATAAGCCAAATCCTTGCTCAATTAATTTCTATAATATATTAGCTGATGCTATCATAATTAAGATTTCTTTAATTGCCTTGATCATTGTCTTCATTGAGTCCTAGAAATGTCTTGGATAGGTCAGAAACTCCTGAACATACACAGCTGTCTGGACTCCAAATAGTAGCCTGTAACAGCGGACTCACAGGAAAAGCCAAGAAAAAAAATAAAACAAATCAAACCAACAGGAATTCTAATTGTTAATAAAGACAATTTTTTGCTCAGCTCAGCAAACATGAGGTAGCCAATTGCAAAGGACACCACAGTAATCTTTGGTTCTTTATTCTTACTACTGCAATCCTGAATGCTTTGACTAGCCATGCATGTGTTCAATATTTTCTGGAGGATAAAGATCAAGTTTAAAAGAAAAAAAAACCAAAACATTTCCAGGAAAATACATTGAATGGGTACTGCAAACAAGCATTTAGGAATGCAGTTCCATGCTGGCACCTTTTACCCATTTGATACAAGAACAGGTTTTACAAAGATGAATTTTTTCTTATTATTATGTAGTATACATATAAGAAAAGGGACACAAACATTTTTTACCCAAATTATTATTTTTATAGGAACAAAGATAGTCAAAGTGGCTCTTCATTTAAATTAATATTGCAACAGCTACTGTTGGCAAAACCACTCTTCTGACTCTGTCACCAAAGACATTGCTACCTGACAGCAGCACTAGCTTAACTTTATGCCTACGGTAACTTGTGGAGTCTGAGGAACCATGTGCCATAAAACAAAATGCTGCAGAGATTCTTTGGTCACAGTTGGGGTTGTAAGGGGGACTTGTTCCCATTCACTTACTCCCGTCCCTCCACCAGTGAAGGGTAAGCACTATGGTTTTATGGGGGACAGTGATTTCTTAGAACTCACTTATTGACACTCATAATACCAGGAAGTTGGGCTGGAAATTATATTTCCAGACACATACATGTATAGTTAACATATTTTATACATGCATATAGTTAGTTGTATATTTATATTTGTATATAGTTAATTATACATATCTTTGTAAATAATTGTATGTATGCATGTACAAGTACACACTTCATCTGAAGTTATTCTGAGTTAGAGACTCCTACATGAAACATTCAGAATTATTTCACATAATTTGATATATTATTTTTAAGAAAGTTGCAGTTTACTAAGTAGGATTTTCAGGTCTAAGATATACTTTAGAATAAAAAAGAATGAAAATACTGTCACTGCTGTTCCTCCTTCCCTTTCATTCCCCAGTTCCAGAACTGTCTGATAAGGCCTGAGATTTATAAGATGAGTCAAATAATTTTAAATATTTTCTTGATAAACTACAGATGTAGGAAACCAAAGTTTAAGCTCACCACTTCCCTTTTTTTGATAGTACGTCTCTCCACCACAGAGCTAGAGTGAGTAAGTTTATTCCAGTTTACCATCCACCAGAAATGATACAATACAGTCTATAGCCTGCTGGCAACAGATGCCACCAATGTGAAATACAGAAGATGAGGTTCACATTCATACTTCAAGTTAGATAAGTGTAGAGACCTCTACATGACTCACCCAACCTGGGTACCTGAAGACTCTTCCATTCTCCATCCTCTTCTTCCTTATACCATCCCTTGGAGATGCCAAGACATAAATAAGTGCTAAATACCACTGTGCACCACTGTGCATCATTCTGATGAAGAACCACTTCTACCTGAAGAAAATTTCTGATATTTCTGAAGAAAGGAAAATGGTCTACAAACGGCCAATTACTTAATAGGGATAAAAAAAAAATATTCCTGGATCATGCAGGTGACTATGAAGCATGGGTTCCATTAAATCATCATACTGGTTAAAATTGAAGCTTCCTTCATGCTTTATGACCATCCCATGTTTTATGACCCAACCAAGACTGGGAACACTGTTGACTCAATGTCCCATGAATAATGTCAAAGACACAGGCACTCAGATTTCAAAGCTGGGGAGAACACCAAACAGAAACCATTACCACATAAATGGATTTTTTTCTATACATACATGGATGTGAGAGATTAAATAAAAAAATACACTAGCAAAGCTGACTTTGTAAGAAGTGGTCTTTTCACCATTTGAATCAGGCCAGATCTTACAAGCAGTTTCACCTGCTTAATTGTAAAGTTCTCCATCCCTGACACATTTTTTTAAAAATAGAAACTATACAAGTGCTTTTCCAAAATGATAGGCTTCATTCTGTTTGCAAATGCCTATAGACAGTTTCAAAATTCCTGTGACATCAATAGGATTTTTTTCCTGTTGAGATGAATACAGTAAGATTTATGAAAGCAATCAACTGAAAATCAGACAAAAATTAGTTTTCAGAGTGAAAAATACACTTAAGTTTAGGCAAAACCCCCTCCATAATTATTAAAATAGCAAAAGTTTCCTTTAAGTATGCCTACGTACTGCCAGGCCAACATTAGTCCTGGACATTTTGTTAAAATAACATTTTATTTCATAGAGAAGCATCCAAAACTAAGTGTATTTACCATTTTAGTCTCTCCCATTGCCAACTGTACTCTCTCTCTTATTCTATGTTTTGGCAGAGGCAAGAGTTTTCTATCCAAGAGCTAAAATAAGGAATATAAATACAGTATCATTAAATGGTGACAGATTTATTGTTTGGTACAGATAGGTAATAACTGCCAGGGACCAACCATTTCCCTAGAAATTAGTAAGTAGAGAGATATCTGCTGCCCTTCCCCCGCTGTCTCCTAAGGAATCATAGATATGAATTGAGATTCTGCATAATGCTGATGGAAAGAGGATAGCGCATCCATGAACTGCGAAAGGCAATGTCTGTGTGTGATTGCCCACTAATAAGACTGTCCACATGTCCATGGGCTCATGTATCTACATATGCACGCACAGAAATGTCACAAAATAGCTATGGAATAACCTAACAAAAAGGAGGTAAATCTGAAACCTGTAAATTAGGTATAAAATGTATACAGAGCAACTGGGGAGATGAAAGGTGTGGTAGATCTCAGATGACACAAAGCACGCCTGCAATGCAAGCAAGGTGGTTGGCAGGAAAGGAATTCTGCAACAAAGTGGCTGATGCCAAGCCCCATAGCGCACACCGTAAGCGTTTCAGGGCATTTTGCTAAGATGAGCTTAGTCTGGTCCTGTGGATCTTCTGGGACTACTGGAAGGAGCCCCATTCATGTGGTCCAGGACTGCTTTGCAAAGCAAGCTGAAAGACAGTAAGTGAGACAATTGGGAGATATTTTTTTCAAGAGGAAGCCTCTGCTGGGAACTGAAGCACTACTGTAGGCACATATCACTCTATTCTGGATTGTACATGTATGAGAAGTACCAGATGCTCGTCTCTCTTACAGTGATATGGACTTGGTTTACAGGCTTTTCAAACAGCCACTGCCATGTTCTTTCAATTACAATCACACATATTTAGGTGATATTGTTGTGGTTTTGGCCAAATTGGCCAATGGCTGGCAACAGATGTTCTACCCCCACCTCTCGCACACAGAGAGGAGGAGAAGAGGTAAAGAGATTTACAAGTTTAGAAGAATCTGAACTACTTTAATGAAATATTAATTAAAATATAAAGGAAATAATGAAATAGATACAGTATATACAAAACTGTATTAAAGTCCCAGGATGACATCACCATCAGGCACTGGGGAAGATTGGACTCAGGGACAGATGGGAACGGGATTCCAGAGCTGGAGTCAGGAATGCATGGATCGGGATCAAAGGCAGATGAACAGACAGGGTCCTCCTCGGACATCGGCCATTGAAGAAAGAGGGCTGATCCTTTGATCCCTCAGCTTTTATACTGAGCATGGGGCAGATGGGATGGAATACCCCTGTTGGTCATTTTGGGTCACCTGTCCTGTCCGCTCCTCCCTGCAGGTGGGACCCCTCTACGCTTTTCCGTTTCCACCCTCCAACGGGGCAAATAACGAAATTAGGTGACCTTGGTTGTTACAGCAGTAAGTATAAGCAAGAGCCTCTCTGCATACCATTCCTTAGCACTAACTGTAAACATTGGTCTTCTCACTCTAAGAGCGAACAGTTTTCTGCACAATATGTTGTTAATTTCTGAGAGTTAGAAGAGGCCTAGCTAAGAAGTAAAATTACTGAACAGAAAGTTGGTTCTGTTGTACCTGAAACCAGGACAGGTATAATGCTTACAAAATACAATTTAGACACACCTCACTGTAGAACACTAAACTATTCTTTTTCCTTTGGTGAAGATTGAGTGCAACCTGGGCACAGTGGTTCAGCAGGTGAGCTTTCGGAGAGGCAATAGAAGTAGAATGCATTAGTATCATTTAGAAAAACATTAAATGTTTTGGGGCCATTTTCATACAATCCACAGCAAAATAAAATGTTGGGGGGGGCAGGAGGGGGGGAGTGGGGGTGCGTTTCTTAAGTGAATCATTTCACCAGTTCATTTATTGGAAAAGGATTTTATTTGAAAGAATGAAGCATAACCATCGCTTAAATTGTTTGTCACTAGGCCAAGGAACGATCCCTGCACTGAGTAGGCACAGCACTTTACACAGTTGATGATTAAATGATAATGGGAGCATTTCAACAAAAGCAACATTAACTGCTTATGGCAAAAGCAGAAACCATGTGAGAAAAGTGGCGACCATGCTGGATCATGCTAGGGATTCCCAAAAGATGAAAAGCATTTTGCTCATACTTCCTCTCGATCACAGAGATGAAGTGAGAGATCACTTAGCCTCTGTGTCCTCCCACTTTTATGTTAAATTTTGTCTGCATCTCTTACTGATTTTGTTGTTTCTTGCTCTCTTTTTTTATACAAATCTCCTGGAAAGGGCAGATATTATTTGGGATTTGTTAAAAGGTAGATGTTCCCAGCATTAATAACAGCATGCCTGAAGCAGCCCGAAGCAGCAATTATTGTTAGAGAGTATTGTTGCATCAAATGTTACAAAAAGTGCACCTCTGTAGGATTTCACTGGGAGATCACATGATAGTTGCAATGTCTATTGTATTTCACTTTACATTTGCATGTCCATTTAAACCTGAAAATCAAATCAAGTTTTAGAGACAGAGGAGAATAAATATCAGGATGAAACTGCACAAATGCTGCACATGAAAGGCAGCATAAATTTGCATTACTTACATTTGAATGTAAATTCATGTGAATTCTTTGCCACACAGAGGACAGGTTGGTGGTCATAGCACCCACAGTCATAAGAAAAAAATCATATCATAACTTTCATACAAAAAGTGCATTTCATTTCATTTTAGGATTTTTGAGGGCTTAAAAAAAACAGGGTATTTTTCTGGATAATGTTCCACAGATAAATTTTCAAGCTGAGGCTATCCATGAAATAATAGAGATTTAAAAAAAGAAATTGGGAAAAAAGCAGCAAAGAGCGTGGAAAAACCTCTCCACAGTTCTATCACTCTCCAAGGAAAGAAAGTCTAATTGCGAGACATTTGCCACCACTTCCTTCAGTCAGCAAAACTTGTCTCTCAAGCAGAGAAGCAAATCCAGGAGTCAGCAGCAGAACTCACTTTCATATTCATATTAGTAGTGTCTTGGAATAAATTCAATTGCAACATCAAATTTCTCCCCTTTACTCTTTCGTAGCTGAATAGAAACATGCTGAGATCTAGGCTTCATACAAAACTTTATGAAAGGCAAAGAAATGAAGATAATCATCTGAGAATTAATAGACGTCCCCAGTGATGCCTTACAAAGGCAAATAATGACTAAACCACTTATTTATGTGCAATTTGTGATTTTACAATGCAAACAAATGTGAACTTACAGAAAAAAGATTATGATGGAGGAAAACTGACAAGGAGATTTTTCCAGTGTAATCATGCTGTACACAACAGTGAGATATTATATGCCCAGATTACATAGTTATTTCTAGTGCCTCCTGCCCCACCAAGTGGACTAATAGTGTTATTTTTTATCATAAATTTGTATATTCTTTTTCTTTCAGAACTAAATGAAGTGTATGTTCCCATAGCAACAAAAGCTAATTCCAAATTTAGGTCTGAGCCTTTAGCACTGAATTCCATGGAAGCTTACTTTCATATGAATCTTTGAAATGTGTTATTATACAGGCAGTTTTAATCTGCAAAGCTCAAAGATGGAGGGGGAAAAAAAAATCAGTAATCTACACATGGCACAATATGCATATCCATAAATGTACCATAAACTTCAATTTCTTAATCCCTTACATCTCCTGAAAAATCTGTTTAACATGTCTGCTGCTGCTTTTTGCAAAATTTTTGTTCCAGAACATAATAGTTGTTACACAGTTTACAGTTCTAACAGAGCCGTGCAAAATGGGATAGATATACAGTGAGTTCCAGCCTTCTAACAACAACAGATATTAGGAATATTTAATTTAGAGGACCACTTAAATACTGTTTTGTTGCATGAAATTAATAGGACTAGAGAAAACTTCCAAGGACAAGAGCAAGAGGACTAAAACAAATGACAGTTCAGGCTCCAAAGACTTAAGGAAAAACTTACTATATTATGCCTAGGATGGGGAGAGTTCCAGGTATAGAAAAACTGTCATCAATTCAATTAATCAAGAACCTTAACCATTAATTCACATCCCCTTTTTGAAAAGCTACAGTCCACATCACCTGCAGCCCCCCAAAGTGAGTGAGATTTCTTTTGCTTGTAGGTGAAGATGTCCATTCGCTCTTCTCCTAGAAAGGCCATCTCAACTCATGGTGTCTCCTTTCCCACCCACATTTTCATTCCAAGTTTTCAAAGACTAAGTTACTTCTTTAAAAATTATGGAATGCATGGCTGCATTTATATTGTTCTATTATAAAATTTTAAAATAGCTCAGAAAAAGACTAAAACATATGCTCAAAAGTAACTAATTGAGAACTACACAAGTCAGAGAACAATTTATCTTTGTAGAAGCTGAAAGGAAGGTTAAAATGTACTAAGTCCCAATTCTTTGGCTACAGGGGGGTCTCATTAATTTTCCATAACCAAGCAATTTTCACTGCATTCATAACAGATAATGTCCTCCCATGTCCCTCTTGTATTAGAATGAGTTTTATACTACATGGGTATAATGCAGCATTTGTATTAAAGTTTCATGATTTCTCAGGAAAAAGCGTCTTCTATACACCATTTAGATTGTAATGCCCTTCCTTTCCAGGGACACCCAAAATCACTACACTTCTATCTAATGACCTCTGTCCATTGATATTTGAAATATTAACACTATAAAGCATCATAATATTTCAAAAATTATACATTCAAATATTTATTCAAATAGAAGATGAAAGTATCAGCTAAACATTCTGGTGTCAATGCAGTTGTGCCTTGAGGTAACTGGACATTAAGACATTTATCACCAGTAACTTGGAAGTTGCTTTATTTTACTTTTATTGACACTTGACTCTGGTTGTGCTTAGTTTGGCTCAACCCAGGAAGCAACAGGTCCGGTAACAACACATAAACTGCAAAACAGCAGTAGATGCGGTGACAGATGTAGCTTCATGCAACAAGGAACAGACAAAATAGCACAGTCCACAGGAGAAAAACACTTAACAGCAGGCTCCTTCACGTAATTTGCTGAAATCACAGAAGTACCTTTTTTCCTTGTTAACAGGAAGAGTAGGAGCATAGCCTATTCAGCATAAAATGTGGAGCAGGATTCCTATTGCGATGCATTCTGTCTACAGAGACGGTATTTTTCCAATAAACCATAATATCTAAGCAAATTTATTGAAATGCAGTCCAAATAGCCACTGTCCTTTCTGAGGTCCTGAGACTTTCCACAGCCACAAAAGAGAGTGTAACACAAATTGTGTTTATTGTAGTTCTGTAGAAGCAAAAAATATCCCTTTAACATGTTTGTATATTACGTATCTCATACCCTAAAAAGAACATACTGATTGAAGGCACACCGTATTAAAAATAATTAGTGAGATGTTTGGAAAAGCAACTTTAGTTTACAAAAATAGTAATTAATTTTTTTGTTCTTTCCTGCTCTTTCTCAAGATATGAGAGTTTTCATCCTCCTCATTATAACAGTACTGCTTTCAAGTGACAGCTGCCGAAAACGTACATCATTCATGCCCTCACAGTCTGAAACATTAGGAATGATGGGCCCAGTTCTGGTGTCAAACACCTGGATAAATCCCACCATTAATCACATAGCAAGGCTACAACGGGTTTTTACAAGGTATTCCTCAATAAATGCTTGCATTTCAGAGACCAATATGGATATATATGTAACATAAACCTGGAAGACATCCAAGATGTCTTCCAGGGTTATTTGATTTTTAGAAGTCATCACGAACTCAGGCTCACAGAATTATGCAGTAACACCAGGAACGGCCATTGCAAAGCATCATCTGCTTTAGCCCAGGCTACTATAATCTTTCTTACATATCACAAAGTAGCAAATCCTGAAATAGGGGCTGTTATATACTGGAAGCATTTTTGAAGAACTGGTGAATTTTTAAGACCTTAAAATCATATAATCCAAACTAGTTGCCTGGTTACATTTCAGCTTCTCTGTGCTGATTAAACCTTCCAGACAAACCATATAGAATTGCAGAGATATATTGCTGAAGCCTTTCATATTTTTACTCCCTTTTCAACATTCAGTCCTGAATTATGCATTTAATGCGAACCCAGAAACTCTTTAAATATCTCATCATCTTTTATTTAGAGACAGCTTAACTTGAAAAGTCCTGTTAGGAGGATTTGTTTTACATTTTTAAAGAGCAATATTTCCTTTACAACCAAGCCTTAAGTGGTCTTACTTAAAAGCAGTCTTAGCTGCTTTCAGGAGATTTTATTGGATTTGCACTAGTGGTAGTAAAAGCTATTTCTAAATGTCTAAATCAGTAGCAATACATTTCGTTCATCTGTGTTTACCCCAATATTAATAATTCTTCAAGCTAAAAACCAGAAAATAAACTGCCCAAAACCCCAACAATGCACATAAACATTTATTTCTACGGTTTTCTCTTCCTTTCTATATACAATGTTCCCAGAGATGATCAATATGGCAATTTCCTGCCAACCCAGAAGGCTAATTACTACTCATTTTCAGAGTCTGTCAAGGCAGAAGTATTAAAGAGTTCTGAAAATAAGTCAAAGAGACTCATTAAGGATCCCTGGTACATGTTTCTTTGCCTTTTCCTTGGGAAAACAGGCACATCATTATGGCTTATATGAAGAAGCTGGGTGGTAACACCAGTGGAATTCAGGCAGCTGTAGTGCAAAGGCAGTGACTCTAAGTATTTGGCTGAAAGGGGACACCATCATCATATCATCACAAATATATTTTGTTTTGTGTATTTTGTAACTAATTTCTCTTAACCTGAAATGAGTAGTTCTGCAGTGGATTTCTGTGGCAGGGCAGGGGTCCGTCTGATGCATGTATTTAGGATGTCCCTTCCCATGCTACTTGTTGAGTTAAATAGTTTAAGAGTTTACCTATGGGAGTATTTCTTAGTGCCTCATAAGCATGAATAAAAATAAAACTGTTCATCCCCACTGCAGTAAAATCATATTGAATGTACTTGTTCATCACATCATCCTCTCAAATCAGATGGCCTGTGTTAATCTGTGGATTTTTAAAAGAAATCTCTGCCACCTCTGCAATCCTGCACAGTGTTAGAAACACTTTTCATGGCTGGGATATCATCCAACAGTAAATGTTTATGGCCTTCATTGTTGCAGTATCCTTAAGAGAAAGGGTTGTTCTCTGACAGCAACTGCTTAGATTTTAGTTAAATGTGTGTCGGTTGTCCTATCCTTGAAAGAAAAAGGTGGGCGGTCTGATGGAAAAAAGAAGGTGTGTTACAGAAGGGATCTGGCAAGTAACGGGTAAGGAGAAGGTTGATAAGGCAAAGGAAAGAAAAAAAAACCTCAATCTGTGTGGAGGAAAGAAGTAAAAGCTATTAATATGCCAAGGGAAGGGAAGGGAAGGGAAGGGAAGGGAAGGGAAGGGAAGGGAAGGGAAGGGAAGGGAAGGGAAGGGAAGGGAAGGGAAGGGAAGGGAAGGGAAAGGAAAAACCCAATCCTATATCATTGAATCCATTATTTTTTTGGCATTGTGTTGTAAATTTCCAAGGAAGAAGATTTTTAGGTTTTACTTCTGTATCACAAATGAGAGATAAAAGATGATTTAGCAGAGACGGTCCCCACTGGCAGCTGAGCACTTTAGTGCATCTTAGATTCTTGTAGGTCTTCTTCTGGCACACAGGTTTTCTCTGTGTCATGTATGTAGTCATGCAGGCATACCATTTGCTGGATTAAGTGTATTAAAAGCTCTTATAGTACACCCACAGACGCCAATAGCACTGTTACAGGGGATATTTGCTGCAGTGGTACTGGAGAGATGTTGGCAGGTTTAGACAGTTCTCAGGCACAGTCTAAATCCACTCAGTACATTTTAGGAAGCAAACTAGAAATTACATTTCCAGAAAAAAATATAATTCCCAACATCAGAAATCTTATATAGCTTTCCTACAGAACTCCTTTATATTGCTCAGATGTGTAGCCCATTCCAAAGCAGCAAAATGAAAGGCAAGGTTTGCCAAGATTAGCAAGGCTGGAGATCTCTGGTTTGAGAATAGCACTTTGGGTCTTTCAGAGAAAGTATTTGATGAATTGGCAGGAGAAAAGTTTGAAGGAAAGCTCATGCGGGCTCATGGGGGAGAACAACGTTATGGATTTTCTCACAAGAGTATTAAAATGAATTTTCCATTTCCATCTTGGTTGAATCCAGCATAGATCCTTGTTCTAGCTGACATTTCAGAGGCTCCTCAATGTAGTGGGAACAGCCCACATAAATAAGATGGAAGCTTCATGTAACATTAACTATTTAAGACAGTATTATTGCTGTCAAAACATGTATTTATTAGAAATGGATAAGTGGAAAGGAAATCCTTCTATTCTTCTCAATTTATCTGTCTCATAATTTCTAATTAAATGGAGCCTATATCTCAATTGCTCTGGCTCTTGGAATTAAAGAACTGCAGCTCCTATGATAAGCTCTTCCCTCATCTCAAAATCCAAACCATTTAATTTGCTTAATATACTTAAGTTTATAATACTTAAAATTGTAATTTAAAAATAGTAACACAGCCCTTTCTTTTATAATGTGATCTGAAAATAAGCATACAACACATTAGTGAAATTTCTTTTCTAAATTACTTGAAACTTTCGATATCAGTCTTATATGTAATTTCAAGAGTCCATGAAGATGTATATAAAAAATTACTAGATCTGTTGTGTGGTATAACTATTTTTTAAATCATAGGGTAGATATGACTAAGAAATAAACTTTGAATAACACTGTATTTTAAATACACAGAGATAGCTGAGGGGAACGGTGAGAGATCAGCAGGTATTATGGAGAAATTCTTCTGCCCTGATATCAAAGCAATGACTCACTCCACATCTTCACGTCAAGCAGATTAAAACGCAAATATCTGAAAATAGCTCCAGCCTCACCAAGTGACCCCAAATCACCTTCAAACATGATTTTTTTGTAAGATTACCTTAAGATGCTCTGCCTGGAGAGCTTTTAAAAATGTGCTCTCAGCAACTTCAACACCTTCTTTTGAAAGACCAGCCTATCTACAGCACTCGACTTCAAAGGATTTGCAGTTACATTTACATTTAGTGGAGTTCAATAGAACATGCCTAGTCCAACAGGAATTGACTTCATTGTTTTTACTAAAAAACCTTCATTTAAAGAAGAAATAAATAGGGATTTTAATAATTTTAAGCATGCAAATATCTTTGAAAGGAAAACAAGAAAGTTTTCTATAGTCAGATTTTTCAAATTACCACTTAAATGGGAACTAATCATATGATAATGGAACAACCTGAAATACTGAATATTCTGAGTGACAATGTTCTTAGTAATTAAGGAGCAAGTATGACACCTCAATTAAATACCAAAGTATCAAACTGAGTATCTAGTACTTAAAGGAAATTTGAGGGTCTCTGAAGTATTCATCAGGTGACAGCTTGCCTAAAGAAGAAAATATATGTAACCTTATGTTATAACTGTTTTTGAATAATGTTCATGTGTTAAAAAAGGACATGCCCATTTTTGAGCAACAGCTGTTGCTTTTTCTAGAAAAGGGCTGAAGTTAAAAGTCTCAATTCCTATTAAAAAAAATATAAATCACTATGTGGGGGTCCCAGCACAAAGAAAATCTTGGGTTTATACTTCTAATTAGAAGGTTAATTTTTTTTTTTGTTTGTTTTTCAGTGAGGCATGCCAAACTTGTTTACAGAAAAGTCCCTCCTAAAACGCTCTGTAAAGAGGAGCTCCAGTCCCTGCACACCTCCAGGTAACTACTGCTTCACTGTCCCTTACAGCTTTAGGGTCAGAGCGTACTGAGTATTTGGAGCTGCTTAGCGTGTACTTATATGTGTTGAGATAAATTTAAAATTACGACGGGTGCCAGCAATGCCAATCACCTTCATAAAGATGAATATAAGACAACAAGCTAAACAGATGTTCTTTTGAGTCAAACCACCTTGCACATCCGTTTGCAGCCAGTGTAGAGTAGCCAAATTGCAGCCAGTACAGAGCAGAGGAAGATTTACTGTGATACACTATACCCGTAATATTGGCATAGGTGTTAACAGTCTAATGACACCTCAGAACTTCAATCCCAACACAGCAGCATACAATTTAAAGTGTAGGGTTGATGGTAGTAAGACCTGAATTCTAACAGTAGTAATCCTTTGTGGGACAGGAGATACCTCTCTATGTAATGACATACACAGGGAGGACTTGGGGTACTTTTGTTGGGTTTTTTTGTGAGTGAAAGTTGGTTCAGTACACACCATTGACCCAATTAGTCTACCCAAGTTTGGATACAGTGCAGTACTTCTCAGTGGCACCAAACTCACTGAGAGCATTTCAAAATATCCTTCCAAAGCCACCATTTTTCAGGTCAGAGGGAAATGGGGACCACGGCTAGAACTGACATTTACGGAACCCTGATGAACTTGCCACATTGTACTTGCTGTAAAACCAGTTGTTCCGAACATGAAACCAAGTTCAGCTGATTTGAGAAATATTTTTGAAAAAGATGGGAAAAAAATTCTTAAAAAAAGAGCAATCAGTGGCATAGTTCTCCAGTAGCTTGAAAAATTTTTATATGCATATATATATATATATTCCTGTGTACATAAGATAGTATAGAGTATAAAACTGTAAGCCAATGATATCTATGGAAGGGTAAAGCTTAGCACCAGTACTAACTGCCACAACAATTCTTGAGATTATGAACTGCTGTTCAGAACAAGTCAGCTAGCATAATCCAAGCCCCATGCGGTCAGGATGACAGGATTTTAGGTTAAAGTTATTCCCCGATCATCGGCTGTGGAAAAGGTAACCCTATTAATGGTTGCTGGAAAAAGTCCTCACATCGCTGCTTCTCAGCTCGCCGGCTAAGGATGTGACCACCGGCCCCACACACCCCGTGTTGCCCGACAACCATAGTGACCCCAGGTAAGCAGCAAGGCTGTCCCCATGCTCAGTTAATAAGGTTTATGTAATCCTGAAATGTGAGGCCACTGTGGATGAATCAATTCTCAAAATACATTTGATAGCTTGAAACCCGTTTCTACACTTTTCTAGTTTTCTTCCCCATTTGGGGAGTGGTGCGGGGAAGAGAGAGAAAACGAAAGTGTTAAAGAAACATTCTGCCACTTTTTCAGTTTTATGGTGTGTAAGAAGGTTCCCAAAAGCAAGGCTATGAAATATGAAATATTTCAGCATTGCTTTCTCCATGTTGAAAAATATTGGGTTTGGATTCAAAATACAACAGTTAAATTTGAAGTAAATTGACTTTTGTGCTGTGCAGTAAAATTTGCCATTTGCCATAAATTTTAATACAGACTTTTTTCTAAGATTACAGTAGAAAGAAAAAAATCAGTAAAATATTTACTGTCAGTAAAAGTCTAGTGACAAATTAGTGTTACCAGTTTATTCTTGTTAATATAGCACAACAAAAAAATATCACTTTAGTAGCAATACTTTTTCCTAGTAAAAAAGGCATTATTTTAAACCATACATTTAAAATGTGTAACACACTTCTGGCAAGCATATGGGCTCTGATTGTCAAACATATGCCATAAATTCATAGGCAGAGTCAGGGCAAATCATTTGACCTTCTTGTGGCTCAGACAATCCAGCTGTAAAATTAGATGAAAGCAGAACTGATAAACAGATGCTGCTGCATCCAATTTGATCTTTCTTGAACAAACAACATCTTAAGAGAGCAGAATTAATGTCTTTTATGAACTGCAGTATTTTATGTGATGCTTATTGGAAAAATCTGTAAATTAAAATAAAAACCGGAAAAATTTTGCCAGCCTGCTGCAGGTACTATATTCAATTTCCTAATTTACAAATTCCTTACACATTTCCTAAGACTGGCAGTAGCTACCTGGAGAACTGAGCCTACTGGCCTTTGGCAAGGAAGGTTTGCCTGGAGTGAGTTGGGTACTGCAGTCTAAACCATCTGTCACATCCGCTCTGGACCCACGAGAGCTTAGAGGGGCATCCAGAGAGAAGGCCAAGCGAAAGCACATGACATATGCACTGATTTAGTTCATTTTCTAGGCAGTCAGCCACCCCACAAGCTCTATCCGGAATTTGAAATTCCTCTTTCCTCTCATCAAGGCACGGAGAAATCTACTTTTTGCTCATATCTGGGTTGCCAGCTTCTGCCAGCCTCCAGCGTGTTGGCAGCTGATAATAGTTAGTGTGCTGCAATGTCCTATGCAGCAGGCTTTGCCTTCCCTGCTAGGAGGAATCAGTCACACCTATGCTACCACGAGCGTGCATTGCTCAGACTGCATCTGTGCTATCACAGGTGGGGGAGCCCTTAAAATCCTTAAAACCAGAGTTTGCTCTGAGAGACAGGCAGGCAGGAGGAATGTGAGCAGTGGGAGTTGCAGACACCCATGCGGGAATACAAATTTCTACCTTGCTGGTTCTGGATTTACTCAGAAGTTTATATTGGGAAATCATGAAGGAAATTTAAAACAAAAAGAAAAACAAAAACAAAAAACCCAAACAGAATGTACACCCACAACTAAAGTCTGCTTACTCCTACTTGAATTTGGGAAGATACTCTACTCCTATCAGTACAGCAATTGTGATTCTATTTCAAAGCTGAGTGAGGCAAATACATCCAATTTGCACCGTTTCTGTTGACTTCACTTTTTGGAGGTGGAGAAATTTTATTTTGATCATTTTTGAGACCATAATTTGGAACAAGCAAATGAACAAAAAGCCCTGAGAGGTTTCATCTAAGGGAGAGTGGAATTAAGCGTGCTGCACATTTTTTTCTATCCTGTTTCATCTGTTGACTCCATAAAGTACTCAATGAATTCAGTCAGAGCTGAAAGCCACATTTGCCTCACTCACTCTCCCAGAGCAGAAACTATTCCTCTTTCAGCAATTCAGAATTTCCTTCCCCTGCCCCAAAAGTGGATGGTGCTTGCTTAAGCCAAGTAACCATAAAACAGGTTCTGATGTTGCTGTAGATATTTTAGAGCACTAAGTATGGCAGTACGGGGTCAATGAGTTAAATGATATCAGTTAAATGATAACTCTGTGTCTAGCACATATTATAATTAAACATGACTAAGCCAGAACACTAAAACAAGATTCAATTTTATTTTTTGTATAATGGTGTCTGACTGTGTCAACAGGTGTAGTTCTTATTAGCAATAATAAGGAAATGCTAATAATTAGTGTACTATATTTTTGGTGGCAGCAAAGAAAATAAATTCTTCCTAAACATATTACCCCTGGTTTTGCCCTACAGGACTAAAGCTGATGGAAATACATCTCTCCTAAAAACACCTCCTCATACCTTTGGAGCTGTTTATGAGGAAGGAGTTATTACATTAATTATCCTGTCATTCTGAAATTTAATTCATGTAGCAATATCCAATATCATGTCCTAAGGGCACATTATATTTTCGGATAAAGGTTTTTTATTATTATTTCAAAAAAAGCCCCTTTATTTTTAACAAATTTGCATGAGTTCTTGTCATTTTATCTGATTTGGTACTTTCATGGAACTAATCCATCACTTGGTTACTAAGATAGCTTTTGCAATTGAACACTGCTTTGCCAAGGAATGTATACATATTTTATATCTTCTTGAAAACAGAGTTTAAAGTACAGTGTGAGTTCCCTAGAAAGCAAGCTGTAGCGAGATGAAGCCAAACTCTTTGTTAATAAATCTCACAGTTTGATCAAAAAATAAAATAAGGAGAGGAAAATTGCAAGCTATATAACAGTAATCAATTCCACTAGAAGGGCAAAGAACACGTTACATTTTACTGATGAGACAAAATACCATGTGTTCGTTCCTGCCTGTTTGGATTATATAAACTCTCACAAACCAACTTTATCTACATAAGTGTACGATGTTACAAAAATCAGTTTTGATAAAATATGACCTATCACTAGATGTACAAAGATACTTTTTAGAGAACGAACACACAAAAAGACAGCATTACTTTGCATATATTTCTCTGCATACATTGCAGAGAAAGAAGACTGCAGGAGGTTCAAACAGGATTAAACCCAGCCTTAATTCCCTAACACTTTGAGCATTGTGGATAGTTAATATTTGCATGTTTCTAGCTATCTGTGAATTTTAATTAAACATGAATATTTCTGTTAAATGGAGTGGAACTTCATTTGATATTCCAACACAATCCTGAAACCTTAAACATCAGGTTAAATGTCTCAAGTAGTTCAAGCGTTCTCTAAGTAAGGAACAATAGAATTTCATTTCTTTGTAGCAGTGTCTTAGTAGTGGGGATAGCTCATTCCAATGAGAGACAGACTAGAGCAACGAAATTCTACTTCACATGATACAGAGCTGCCTCTTTTTTTTTTTTGGGGGGGGGGGGGTGGGGGGGGATTCTTGGATTCCTGGTTCCAGCTCAGCCATTTCAGCCTTGGTATCTCTTAGTTCAAATATTGATCCGGACACAGATTGTTTGTGTAAGAGCAATTTCTGAGACACTATTTAAAGCCCTTCCCCAAAAGCTTTACTGTTCTCATCAAAACAGTTTAAGGTCCAAGAGAGGTCACACAGTTAATTCATCTTTTTGGAGGGCCGAGAAACAGCTTGTAGCTGAGAAGCTGCCTAAAAAGAGGTCTGCCATGGCAAAACATGGACAAGCGTCACAGAGTATGGGGCTGTAAAGAACCAAGCGGAGAGTTTGCCTACACATTTCTCCCCACAAGACATTACAAAATAGCCTATGTGCAAGGCAGGGAATGCCCCTTACATTTGTGTCTGCTGGGATAGGGCAGAAAACATGCTAAAAACAGATGAAGTGAATAAAGAGCAACTTCCTTCTAAAAGTTTTAGCCTTTTCCTTTCTTCCTCTGTGGTAAAAATCTGTTTTGTACTTGAGCCCTGACACCATAGTTGAATGACTATGCCTAAGAAGCTAATGCAGGGCAGCCTGAGGCCGTCAGCTTCAGCTGCATCTCAGCTGTTGGTGTATCCTCAAGAACAGCAAAATCCATAGAGAAAAAATAATATTTGAGAGAATAAGTTAAGACTCTGAGACTGCCATCCTGAATGGAGTAGTGGATAACGTCTATCAGGAAGTGGTGCTCATCTATATAGAGCATGTCCAGGTACTCCTTTCTGCCAGAGAAAGCAGAAAGGGGGAAAGCAGAAAGGGGCTACACACCACTGCAATACTGGCAAAGCTGTGGGTTTGCAGCAAAATGGGCATGGGTAATCTGTGTTGCATGGAAGAGAACCAGGAAAAATATTTTCTGTCAGCACTATTTCAGTGTAAAATGTGAAATGCTTGTGGTTAATGCAGTTCTTATTCCTGAAAAAGTTTGCCAATAACCACAAAAAAAAAAAAAAAAAAAAAAAAAAAAAAAAAAAACCAAAATCAGGAATATACCCAAGAATGTAAATGGCTTAAGAGTGCAAGTAAGTTACTGATTTCATAATCTAAAGCAGGGTCCTTCAGCGGCCCTTGGATGTCTGTATGGGAGAGAAGAACAGACAGGATAAGGTGGAGAGTAAGGAAAACCTCAGAAGAATGCTTTCTGATATTATGTGCAAAGTTCCTTTAGGAGCCTCTGGAAAACTTACAGCTGAGGGGGAAATTCAAATTCTTTGCTTTCATATAGCCAAGCTGTGTTTTTGTACATCCCTAGCTCTTTAGTCTCCCTGCTAACTTTTTAGAGAACTTGTAAAGTAATATTAATTAGGAAAGTTATTCTCAGAAAAACATTACTGTACAATATTATTATAATTTTTCAGCAACCGAATCAAAAGAAAAAAAGGAGCAGACTGATTTCAATGGCTAACAGTTTATGTTATTTTGGTTCACCTTTTACACAAAAATGAAGATGTGGCAACAACAAATACAAAGTTCAAAAATCTTTAATTCAAACTTATGGTTCATTTCTGATTATATGAATAATTAATAAAATAATTTAAAAAAAATCGGTATCAGTTCATAGAGTAAATGCAGATCAAAGCGATCCTACATTAATAAAATATTGAGCTACATAATACCCCTGAACTGCGCAGTTTTTTGTTGCGAAGATAAGTTAATTGGTATTCTGCCCTTTCACTTTTAGTGCTGACCTGAGTCTAACAGGAAGGACAGTTGTTCTGGAAGCAAGCATACGACAAGATCTGAAAATTGTTATTGTCTCGAACAGTCACGTACATTCTTAGTCAAATAGCCTGCAACAGAATGAAGCCGGTCTGTGGCTATCATCTAGTGCACTGAGACAATGTCAAGGGCTTCTTTTATTTTTTATATTTTTTTGTTCAATTTGGCTGATGTTTGTGTTGCTGAGACCTGGTTGATCTCACTGAAAACTGTTCCATTTATCCAGATACGACAAAGTTCAAAGACCGCACACACGCGAGGGGGGGTGGCAATCAGTCAACAGAGGAGAGTTTTCTGCCCAATCGATATCCCTGGCCCCGTCCAGTACGCACCGACAAGCAGGATAAGCGTCATCTCCCCTTCCCCCATTCCCCATTAAATGTACTTGCAAAATGTCACATACTGCGCACTCCAGAGATGGAAATGTTATCACAGCACAGGTCAGTAAACTATTGATGGGACTAAGCTATGTCTACTGATGTTCAGGGAAAGACGTGTGGCAGTTTGATCTAGCACAGCGGCTAGTTTGTATGCCAAAGACAACTCTCTTCTCTGTGTTGTCTTTTTGTTTCACTTTACAATGCTTCAATGTCAAAGCTTGGGCAAACATGGGATCATACTGTAGGGATGGCTGCAGCAGATGTTTAAAAAAAAAAAAGAAAAAGGGAAGGGGTTTTTGCATGCTGTATTGTCCTAAAAAATTAACTTGTAGTTTGTCACTCCTTAAAGTGTCAGAGCCTTCATACCGCTACAACTTCATCACGTACGCGAACGATGACTTGCAGTGACTAGATAGCCAAGTTTACTAGTGTTCTAATTATGTCACTGTGAATTAAATGTGCAGTAGTTTAAATTGCTTTGATAATGCCTGTAGGGTGACTTCTAGCAATGAGAGCAATATCAGGTCAGACATTTGGGTTACAGTGTGTCAACCTTTCCTAACAAAGTTGGACTTCTTTCATCGGGTTTCAGCTTTGTCATAACATAAGTTTTAGATCATAAGTTCAATTTGTTTGGGGTAGAAAAAAAAAATACCAAAACCATTGAGAGCATCCATGTAGCATAGCATTATATACTGTATAATTTAATAATAGTTTTTTCCCTTCTCTACATATGTCTGATTCTGTTTGCGTATGTTCAGTGTGCTGCTCAACTACGGATAGAACCGACTCGAAACTGCAGACTTGCAGAGTCTACCCCATCACTGCGACACAGGACAGGCTTGCAAGAAGATCGCCTCATCTCCTTATGGATAGACCAAGGGCTAGTTAAAATGGAAGCCTGTATTCTTTCCCATGTTGCTTTGACAGAGAAAGTAAAGATCGTTCTGATGTATTTATGAGAAATGGGTCAACACTGAGTATCTCCTGCACACAAATGGATAATGCAATATGGGTAGTCATGAGACAATCTATAGTATGCTTGTAGATATTACAAAGCCCACCCACCATATGCCACTAGGAATTCTGTTCCTTCCAAAACCCTGTCTTCAGGGCAAAGTGATTTCACCAACTTCCTCATCAAATAACTTTTCTGCAAATGGTACAGTCTGGACTTCTGAAATATATACTATCTACAGTATACATATCCTACATTTATATGCACATATGTCTGTAGGCACATGTGCATGCATATGCATATAAATGTAGTTACACTTTATTCGAGCATCTTTACTGTATATTTGTGATAAAACTAAAGAAAAAAAACCTACCTTATTACTTTATGACATATTTCCACTGATTGGTGAAACTCAGCCTCCGAGGCTTGTTCACTTGTGCTGGCACCAAATTGATCAGGCACTCCAAAAAGAGGTTTTTGGGGTGAGACTTTCTCGCTGTGTAAAAACTACACATGGCTATTGTTACTAGATCTGCTAATGAAAAGATAGCAGCAGATGGTATTCTCCAGGCAGATGCAAGAGAGCTATGCCTCCTCAGCTAATAGAACATAAGCCAACTTAAAACCAGAAGTCCTGTGAAGATATAAGTGCAATCCTGAGCTTGATATAACAAGCCTTTTGAATATTCAGATTATATCCATTTTGGCTGTGCCGGGATTGCCATACAACTTTTGTAGTGTCCTGTCACTTCATCTGTGGCTAGAGCTGAGGCTGTGTCCATTTGCAGTCTCCTATATAGATATAGATCATAAAACTGTTTAGCTACACCCATGACAGCAAACCAAACAGGCCAGCACTAGGATGTGATGATACACATTGTTGGCACTCTCTTGACACATGTTTGGCCTGTACCAACTAGTTTCATTCACAAAATACTCAGGGATAATTTGGGGGACTATCACAGATCAAGAAGCCCTCTCAGCAGGCAGAAGAGACTAAACCACTTTGGTTTGGGAGGAAGGGGGCAAGAGAGGAAAGGAGGGAAATTAACCATATGGGAAAAGCTGTACTATGCCTTTTATCTGCAGGGCCAGATGACAGGATTTTCTCCATCTATTTTCTCTAATAGACATAGCCTCTGAGGTCTACCTTCCATATTCTGACAAAGCACTTAGAGTGAAAGTATGAAGAATATGAAGATTCAGCAATACAACAATCTGCTTCCTTATAAATACAATATTTGAAACAGTTAGTCAAGTGAGTACTCATATGCCAAAGGAAATAAATAAGAAGCAGATATGTGAGAAGGTTATAGGGTCTAGCTGTTATTTTGCTCCTGGATCCCAAATGTGCCTTATTTTAATGCTCTGGTTCTAAGCTTCAAACGTATCAGCTACTATCCAGTATAAGGCGAGGTTTACAAAATGGCCCATTGAAAAAGAACCAATAGAGTTGGTTTATTGACTTTGAACAGATGGTTAAAAGGGACATCATGAAAACATTTTAATGCTCAAAAGGATATTGATTAAAGGTAAACCAGATACTTTTGAAATGTTCAGATAGCCCAGACCCATTTTTTAGGGAACGGAGAGAAAAGAAATTCAATCAGAATATATATCTCATGAAAAAAGTGGCAAACATTAAACTCAATTCAAGTAGAAGTAGGCAGAAATAACTTACATGATATGGGAAATTTGCTGACTCAGTGGAATTTGATCATAGTAAATTTGCCTGCTGCCAGACACTATCTCTGAAATCTAGAGCTCTGATCCAAAACATAAATTCTTCTGCATGTGCAGTCAAATGGTAATGGTAAGAAGCCTAGGCAGTGTGAAGAAAATTGTACAGATATACTTTTGCAAAGAAAAGCTGAGGATTATGTTAGAAAGCAGAGAAGTGGCCTTTTCTGTGGTTCAAAAGTTTGTTTTACAATTACGTTCTTCCTGTCCTCAGTGTTTTTTCCCCCCATCTGCTTCACTGAACTGTCTAAATCTCTTCTATGTGAATGCCTCATATATCTGGCTAACTTATGTTTTGGAATAGGTATGTGCCTTTCCCTCAGAGTAACTGCAAATTCTTCCTTGAATTTACTATTTCTTTATTTACCATTTACTTTTGTTTGAAAAAGTAAGAAAGAGCACGTTATCAAAATAACTCTAAGAAGCTCAAAGAGAGTTTTGTTCAGGTATACTGACTAATATAGGGTACACATCACCTTTTGACGGAGAAGAGGGAGTTAAATGTAGTTTACAAAGAAAAAAAACCAAACCAATGCCCCTCCACCTCTAAAAAAACGTACTGCAAAATCCCCTTGGTGGGGAGGGGGAGAAAAAAGGACGGAAAGTTACATTTTCTGTATTCAATCCTGGGCCACAAATAATCTGAAGACTGTTTAGAAATGAATTATGCTGGATTTGCATCTTTGAACCATCTACTATACGATGACTGTAGGCTGTTTTATACATAGGGGAACCCCTATGATAAACAAGGCAATTTATCATGCTTTGTCTTCAAGCTACCGGTTCGATATGCTTCCTTAAATAAGTGAAAAGTAGACCCAGGCAATGACATAACTTGCACAGGTAAATTCCTTGCAGGCTTCCCGGAAAGGGCCTTGGAGGCAGAGAGAGAAAGAATCACAACAATAACCAGTTACAGCTACATAATCAATACGCTAAAAGGAGTTCTGAGTTTGCTGTAATTGTCCATCACTTGGTGCAATGTAATTATGATTGCTAAGAAGATTCCACTGGCATTTTTTTTGGTCCAAGTAGTGCAAATTTGCATCTTGCATAGGGAAAACCTCAAAATAATTTCAGTGAATATTTGGTATCACACCACTCTGAGCTTCTTGTTTCATATCAGAGTCCTCCACAGGGCTGCAAAAACCAGGATACAATTTATACACTTGCCATCTGTGCAGGGTATGACTATCATAAAAAATGCACAAACACCTTCTGGGGTGAGATTTCTTGGTGGTTATTACATAAGAGATACATATTTAAATGCACACTTTAATCTATATGGGTCTAACCCAGAACTGCTGGAAGTCAGTTGCAGAGCAATCACATATTTTGCCAGGCCCTTGTGTTTAGCTAAACTTTTGCCCAGTCCAGCGATTTTGAGATTCTGTTCCCAGCCATTCTGCTCACTCCCTTTCATCAGTAATTAACAGGGCAAACTGTTTAAATAAAAAAAAAAAAGATAAAACAGAAAAAAACCCTCTATAAAAACAAACCCCCAAAGCCACCACCAAAAAACCTCACCCAGCCTCCCTCTTAAGAATAAGCTACAGAGTTTCAATACATCTCAGCACTGATTACATGAATATATTGAACTTCAGGAGGGAAGGGAGAAGAAGTCATTGTGCTGAGTACCTGTTTTTCTCCTGTTTACTGACTAGCATAATATGGAGCTAACCAGAAAATTAAAAAAAAAAATTAAAAAAAAAATTAAAAAAGGACCCTAAAGACACTAAAATCCTGAGAATTTCAGTACATCACAGGCTGAAGTTTTGCATTTATTTGGGGTGAATGTGACGGTATGTGATGAGGCAGTGTACCGTGCATAGCCTGCAAAATAATGACCCTGCACCAAGATATTTACTGTCCAGTCAGAGTGTTGCTGTATGACTACGGTGGGACTGGTCCAGTGTCAGGAAGTGGAGTGTCCTCTATAATTAACAGATAACTTTTCTTTGATAACATGCCAAGAAAATAACAACTTCGCTGCAGCAAAATGTAAAACTCTTGACAAAGGGAGGCATCTATCTGTTTCCACAAGTCCCGTGGTGATTAGTTTGGCCCTAATTAACAGCAGCTTTCTAAAGTGAGAGATAATTGCTGGCACACATAATGTAGATTTCAGTAGCTAAAATGAGCAATAACGAATATTCACTTTGAAGCTTGCCTGACAGAGTGCTTAGACTACAAAAAGTTAAAGAAGTACCTTGAATATAGTTGATAAATGAGATTCCTTTACTGTCCTCCACTTTCCACCAGTATTTAAGCACTATCACTTTTAATGCTTCGTATCTGGAGCTTTGTCTCTTAAAGTCAGAGATTTATGGCGAGTAAGAAATGTCCATATTAAAAAGGTAAAAGGAGGTTCAGATTATATCCTTTTCTGACCATTATAATTAATAGCTGGATCTTCAGTTGTAACTAATTGAACGGAGGTCAGTGGGTTGCCATGGTAATGTCCTAGCCAAGCAATTTTACCCATTTTCCAGTCTACTGCCCCTTTGCATAACTGCAAGTTATAAAATCTTTTAATTGCAAGATTTGCAAATGATGCAACATCTGGGCTACAGATTTACATATAAAGGAAGAAGATTAATGGGAGTATTAACATATCCGTGCAAACCCTTGAAGTGCTGAATATTATTACTGAACACCAGCATTTTCACTGATCATCTGTGTGACGTGTTGGAAACCCATACAATTCCATAAGAAAATTGCAGATGTGTATTTTTCTTCCCCTGTGCCACTAGCAATTAGTATGACACTACAGCTGCCTTGGAATAATAAATATCTTTAGTCACTTCACCAAACCAACAATATAACTCTTTTACTTGTACTATTGTTTCATCTGATTAAGTTAGAAAACAAGTCATGTTAGTGAAGTCTTAAAATCCTGGTTAGCTATTTTGACTTAATTATTCTGAAAACAGACACCACAAGTAGTAAGGAACCAGCCCTCCACTCTGTGTATATATAAACACATTTTGAAAAATACAATTTCTTTCTTACTAATCAAAATAAAATGATTCCCTGAAAAAGTTACCAACATATGCAAGTGGTAATCCAGCATCACGCAAGAATCCTACAGTAGTTGCATGAGAATAATAAAATTGTTTATAAAAAAATAAAAAAAATTGTATACACAGTTAGAAATACCAACTATGAAGTTAATGATGGACTGAAGAAAGTATAGGCTTGCACTATGGTTGTCCTGCAGTATGTCAAAAGAGCCAAGAGCTCCCTTGTCATGAAAGATACAGATTCTGGTCCTCCCCAAAAGCAGCATGAAACTGGTTCTCCTTTTCTCAGAATGCAACAGAGTGGTCATGCAAAAAATACAGATTGCTACCAAAAACATCTCAAAGGCAGTGGCAATTAGATGTCTTGCCATCCAACTTTCCCCACATCCCTTCAGCTATTGAAGGACTCTGGGCAAAATTTTCAACAGAAACCACATGGTTTAGGAATTAAATTTCCATTATTAGAAATGGCTTAAATAATGAAGTCATTCCAATTTAGCTTCCTAAATAATGTTGTTTTTTTTTTTTTTAATTCAATAGTCAGTTTAAAAAGTATAAAATTCAAGGCTCAGTTTTGCAACAGCTTCAATTTCTGGGTACTATGAACTCAGATCCGTTTAAAGTATAGCTGGAGGGCTTGTGGTGGTATGCAAAATTTATTGTCTGTAGTAGATTTGTAGTGGGACTTACCATACACATTGGAAAGATTTTTTCCACGCTTACTAACACTAAAACTATAGAGCAATATTTCTACCCAATTTACAGATCAGGAATTTTAAAATATTTTCCACCCATATGACTTTACATAAATGACTTCTAATACCAATGCATCGTAACGCAGGAGCTAGTCATTTATACTGAGGTAAATTTAGAATCACTTCTGAAAAGTTTGAGTTAAGCTCAGATTTACTAAGTTACCATGAACTAGTCTCGTCTTGGTACAATGTCTTTGTGAGGGACATATAATCATTCTGTTCCTAGATCTGCAAAACAGCCCCCTTTCACCCTCCTGACTAGACAAGTCTTCTCCCTTTCATAAAAATTCCAGGGTATAGTAAATAGCATGTTTTTCCTAGATTTTCAAAAGGAATAACTTAATAACTTCTGGCTTGCGCAGTGAGAAATAAAAACCAAATCTTAAAACACCTTCCCCCCACCCCTCCCTTCTTCTTGGGCTCAACTTCACTCAGTAATTCTCTACTTCCTTCTCCCCAGTGGTGCAGGGGGAGGGGAATGGGGTTTGGGGTCAGTTCATTACACGTTGTCTCTTCCACACCTCAGGGGAAGGATTCCTCATACTCATCCCCTGATTCAGTGTGGGGTCCCTCCCACAGGAAACAGTCCTCCATGAACTTCTCCAATTTCTTCGTCCTTCCACAGGGTGCAGTCCTTCAGGAATAGACTCCTCCAAGATGGGTCCCCTACAGGGTCACAAGTCCCACCAGAAAAGCTGCTTCAGTGTGGGCTTCTCTGTCTCATGGGTCCACAGGTCCTGCCAGGACCTTGCTCCAGCGCAGGCTCTCCACAGGTTCACAGCCTCCTTTGGGCATCCACCTGCTCTGGCATGGGGTCCTCCATGGGCTGCACCATTAACCCCCATGGGCTGCAGGGGGACAGCCTGCCTCACCATGGTCTTCAGCACAGGCTGCAGGGGAATCTCAGCTCCAGCGTCTGGAGCACCTCCTCCCCCTCCTTCACCACTGACCTTGGTGTCTGCAGAGTTGTTTCTCTCACATATTCTCACTCCTCTCTCCACTGCTGTTGTTCCCCACAGGTTTTATTTAAATATGTTAAAAAACATACTCTTAAATACGTTATCACACAGGCACTACCACTGTCACTAATGGGCTTGGCCTTGGCCAGAAGCTTGTCTGTCTTGGAGCTGGCTGGCGCTGGCTGGCACTGTCTCTACCAGACATAGGGGAAGCTTCTAGCAGCTTCTCACAGAATCCACCCCTGTAGCCCTTCCACTACCAAAACCTTGCCATGCAAACCCAGTATACAATATATTGGTACCATAATTGCTTAAATTAAATCCAGACAGTACAGTTTTTCCCCTGCATAATCCTTGGTAACACGGCCAAACTATAAACTTCAAAATCACTTGATGTTTATGTGAACAGGTACAAAGTTCAGGAAGAGAAATTAGATGAAAATAGGGTGAAACAAAATTGTGATACCAATTAAATTAATAAAGATGAATGAGAATGATAAAAGTAACTGTAAAAATAATGATAAATATAATTGCCAAAATATCTAAGAGCTGGTCAATGTGATTTAAAAATCCTGTACGTATGTAGTTGTACTCGCATAATGATGGACCGTGCATTTATGAAAAGACCCATGATGGGGGCTACAGCGTTGGCGGATAATGGAAGAGCAGCTGACATCATTTACCACACGACATCCTTGTCTCTACATTGGAGAGGCATGGACTTGACAGAATTTAGTCCTACACTCCTGCATTTTCAGTTTCTAATGCTTGTTGAGATTTCTGGAAGTCATGATTGTGATATCTGAAGCTTGGCATCTAATAATTGAAGCATCAAAATAAAGCGAAACTCTGGAAGCGTGGCTTAAAAACCTTTATCCAATCATTCCCAGAGACAAAACCTTTTCTTCTCACCAGAAACAAAGTTTGCTTGTTATCTTTATGTGCCTGTAGTGTAGGTTGTTTTAACATTTTCAGTTAAATGAAAGAACTAATATGGGAATATGGGGCAGGGGGAGGTGTGTGTGTGTGTGGAAATTATTTATGCATAACTGATGCTATTTAAATAGTATTTAAGTACTCAAGTTTTTGGGTTTCTCACATTACTTTTGAAACTGTTTTAAAATTACATATCATAAATGAATCCTAATCTTAGGCACCCAAGATGTTTTTGATAAGGTTATCTTTCATAGATGATTTTTTCATGTTCTCTTACAATGCTTTATTACAGGAATAATTACAAAAAAGAATGATTAATAAAATACCACTATTCTCCCACTGGCATTTCTGGCCTCATCAAAAGTGTCATTTTTTTGCATAATAGATTGACTCACACTTCAAGTGTGAAGCAACACTTGAAATTACCCATGCACATACTGATACATGTCCATATGTTTTTCCATCATTTCTCAAATAATAAGCCAAGGGCAAAAAAAAACCCTGTAGTCTAAGAAACCTTCTAGAGTAATTCCTACATGTGTATATTCCAACAATTGTTTGTTCCACATCATTTAATATCACTAGATAATAAGCAGCATGCAAAGAGTATCTCCAAAACCATACCTAACTGGCATACTGTAATATTTTTTTTAAAAATGTATGAAGTGTAGCAAAAGACACAAGAAATTTATTTATTTTGCTCCCTGTGAAATTTGGACTTTGGATTCTTTCTGATGTATCAAGAACTGGTGGTTATGTACTTCATGCTACTTAGGGACAATTGGAAGGGACAGTTAAAGAAATCCAACAGAAAATAAAGGATAAAAATATCTACCCCATCACCTAGTACAGCAACTTCTGGGGAGCAATAGATGCAGACTGGCTTTAGACTCTAATGGGAATGGAAAATAATCTTGTCTATTTGCATTTATCTAACACCATGCTTGCCAGGTATCTAATAGGTGAGGTGTGATATTTAATGATTTAGCAGTAAACATATAAAAAAGTCAATTCTAACATTCATTTGCTAAAGGAACAGCTGGCAGTACAATATAATGAAAAATATACTCAAAAAGCATTTTATTTTTAAGCAGGCCATTTCAAGAGAACAGAAACAAACCAGGATTAAAATTAAATAGTAAATATAAAGTTGAGAACGTGGTCCATACATAAGTGTGCTGCGTATTAATTGGGAAAATTCATTTACTCTTAAGAGGCCCCACAACAGATTATAATGCTTCTTTAACCCCCTTTCTCATCCTGGTTTTATGGAAGAGCATTTGCTAATTACAGTTCACAGTTCAACAGCTTAGCTGACTTGCCATGAGGCCACGACTGCTGTTTTTTTCAGATGTTGCGAGGAAACCCATCAACGAGCAGCCTGAGGCACACGCTTCCACTCAGGGTGGGTTGGAGGAAACCCGCGCTCCGGCCACAGACGGGCTGGAAGGCAGCAGGGCTGCCCCAGCCCCATGCCCTTGGACTCCCGCTTTTCCCATCCTTTCCCTGCAGCAGGCCCAGCACGGCTCTGCTCAGGGCTGCGGCACCAAGACGAGGGGGAGGTGACCCTTCAGTATACCTTTAAACTCCCCCTGCGGCCTTTCCCATACTGCCTTAATCAAGCTTCTGGTTGTGCCGTACCTCCTCTGAATACTTCATTCTCTAGGGCACTCATCCCAGAAAATTCAAATTTCACCTATGCTGGCATATACATCTCACAAAGCAGCACGCAATTCATATTCTGCATAATCGTAACTTGTGTAGGAGAAAAGTTGCTGCAGGTTCTAGTAATCCTTTCGAAAAAATGGGGGTCACTGGGAAATTAGAAAAAATATCCGGCAGTGTTTTGAGGGTGGTATAGACTAGGTCAGAAGTTAGAAGGACTTGAAATAGAAGGAAGCACAGCGTTTGAAGACTAGAAATGGGAATAGTTGGGAAAAAACCTGTATCTGAAAAGATTGTTTAAAGCAAGAATGATGATTCAGGAGAATTTTTTATTTCTTCCAGCAGTTTGTCCATTCCCGTTCAGATATTTCCCAAGGAAAGAATGAACTACCACTACAGATAATGACGAAAAGGTTCATATCTAGCAGCTGAAAAAATTCACTATGGTTCTCACATATGGGAATCTGCTCTGGTGTGCAGTTGTGAATGTTAACTGATGGAAAAAAAAAAAAAAAGAGAGAGAGAATAAGATACATGTAAGACTTTTGTAGTCACGTGGGAAGGGATGGGAAGCAGCAATATCCTCTGAATCGCTGACTGAAAAGAAAGACAATGATGAAATCTTTCTGAAAAATGTTAGCTCTCTATATTTAAGACTGACTATATCTCATCTGAATAGTCATTTACTGGAAAACTGTCAGCCTTGATTCAAGATTTTCCAGAAGCTTTCTGAGAATAGGTCATGTAGAATACAAGCATTCAAGCATTAAGAAAAAAAAAAAGAAGGAACACAAAGGAAACTGGAAAACAAACGTCCCGAGGAATATGTAAGGGCAAAGTACAGATTTATAACATCAGAATATTTAAGGCGTTTGGATCCTGTTTCTGTGTATCAGAAGACTACAGTGAGTGTTATCCTTATACTCTGAAACTGGCCTATATAAAATAGTCACTTTCTTATATACACCAATAAAATCCACTCAGCAAAATAGATCAAGAAAGAAGATGATACAGATCTCACTGTTACAGTTAAGAAAAACCTTCTGAACACTAACTTTGTCCACAAAATACTGGCCTTTCCATGACCTAAGCTATAGACATTCAAAATATACACCCCTACAAAAGCACAAGATTTCTATTCTGGGGACAATAGCTATTTTTATAATCCTTTTGGAAGAATCATGCAAGTCATGAAAAATCTGTCCTGTATTTTGTAATATGTACACATGTAATTTTTGTAATATGTAAACAATATTTACGTAGTCTAGTAATCCCCTATATTTTAAATTTGCGGACTTAAAATTGTCATACATCAAACTTACATTTTTTACTAAAGTGGTGCAAGAAAAGACTGTGTCCATACTTGGATTGTCATGTCTGCTTCAGACTCCTATGCTAAAACTGGTTTAATTTTGTTTTATTTTGACTAAGATGGCAGACCTACAATGAAACCACAGAGCCAGCGTATTTGATCTAGAACAATGCTGTTAAGATCTCATTTGTCATTGGGTGTATCAGTACATACTTGCTCATACTTGCATGTATGCCAAGCAAAATAACTTCTCTATATAACTAGTTTGTTAGGTACATAAAGGAAGTATTTTTGCTAGTTGCACTGTTCAGCATTTAACGAGCAATGTACAGACACATCTATTACATCAGCATAACCGCACTGAGTCAGTGCAGTATGTCGTCTCCCACAACAGATGACATGGATGATATACAGGAAACTGTAATCTATTATTACAAAATGCTTTTGTGTACATAGTAGTCTGGATTTCTTTTAAAATCAGTGGAGGCATTTAAAAGGGGGAAGTAAATTGATCTTGTGCCTCTGGAAGTGCCTATTTATCCCTGTTGACTAGAAGTGAACTTCAGGTAACTAATTCAGACGTAGACATGCAGGTTGTAGACTTGTAAAACTAGGTAAGAGGAACATCACCCAAGACACTTAAATCTAGTCAGATTTACCACATACATTTTCTACTCCACAGTGTATATTAAAGTTTGGTCATGCTCCTCTCCCTAAAGGTAGGTGCAAAATTAGTTTGTTTTAAATCCCTAGTGAGACTCCAGTTACAAGTAATTAAAGTTCACGTTACAATCTCATAAATGATAATGAACTTTGAAGGCAGAAAAAATTTAAGCAATATTAGGAATGCAATAATCAAACTGCTTGTAAAGTTTATGACATGGAAAAAAAAAAAAAAAACAGGCCATAGTGTCTGAACCCCATCAGGGGTTCAAAAATTGACACCCCGAACTATTTTTTGAGGAGGAGGAGAGAAGAAAGCTGTGTTTTTAATTCTCAGATCATGCAGCACTGAACAAGCAACACACAGAAATATGACCTCAAAGTAACGACTACACCTGGAGAGTGCAGTGCAGTACTCCCCCACAACAGATAATTTCTTTATTATTACAAAATCTCTAGGTTAGGAGTTCTTATTAGAAAATGTCTAGAGTGGGGTTTCTTTTTTTCTGCTTTGGGTGTTGTTTGGGGTTTTTTTATTTTGTTTTGTTTTTAACAATTAGAAGCACTAGTGGAGAGTCAGCAATATTGCTAGATGGGAGATCACTAGAGTTACCTTTAGTTGAAGATAATTCTGCACTCAAGTACAGTAATGTATTATACTTTATATCTGCAAAGAACATATTCTCAAAACATTCTTAGAGCTTCTTTAGTCCTTTTCTGAATAAGAACTGGTTCTTGAAAGGGGACTTAGTGCAATTGGATGCAATTATATTTGATATCTGATCAACTTACTCTTTCTCAAACACAATTTCTAGTTACTGTTACTTGACAGTTTATCTACACACTTCTCTTCCAGTGTGGATCAAAACATTTCAATTTTAACATATTTTAAATTCCATTAAGAGATCTGTTTGAGATGGTGGTGAACATTGCTTTCTTCCTCTTCCTTTTGTATTATTCAAATACTGTACTGTGAGAAAAAAATATTTCTCCCGAGTTCTTTTCTTGGTCACTGCTTACAGGCTGAGAATTTAGTCACACCCAGACTTCAACAAATATTTCTCTCCAGAATAAGAACTTGGATCTGACTCTAACCACTCTATTACAGTTCAGCAGACTTGCTCATTTCATACCTGGAGACAACTGATGGAACAACTGTCTCCACAGCAAAAGGCTCCATTAGCTATTACAATTAAAGTTTACCAAGATCACCAAAAAGAATTAGCTTCCAAACCGAGAATAAGTAAACATACAACTCTCACAGCTTTGTTTGCCATCTATTTTCTAACCTTAGAAAACGGTTATTGCAACTTCTATGAAAAGGTTGAAGAACAGCTACTGTTGACCTTAATGGAAAAGAACAGAGGAAATGTGTTGTTAGACAAAGGAAAAGTGAACTGTGTCATATGTAGGTTTTAATATTTAATGAATCTATATGGCTGCAATCCATTATGTGACAATTTAATTATATGACAAAAAAGTTTGATAAATAATATTGTGGTAGGACATCTAATTCATTATTTAACAAAAAAATCAATACTTTCATAAATCATATTTCTACACACACACACACACACATTCACACACATACACAAGCTTTTTCAAGTAGGCAAAAGTCCAGTCTCCACAGGCCATTTATTTTCTGGTCAGGACAAGTTCAAATTGAAGTTTAATCAGCCCCAGATGGGAATAAATTTTATTTTCTTTTTTTTTTAAACTGGTAGATCAGAAATCGTTGCTGATAGATATTTTTCCTCCGATAGCTTCCTGAAAGTGTTGTACAACTAGATGAACTATTTTTTGTATTTAACAGACAAAGATGAAGTGCCAAATTCCACTATTCTTACTCACACAAAACTGCTGTTTGAGTCAATGGGATCACTGAGGTGAGTAGCCAGGCAGGCAAATAAGCATTTTCAGGTTTAGTGCTCAAGTTTAGACACAACATTACAATCAATAACAGGCAACAAAGGAAGTCCTCCTGAAGGAAGAACCATGGTAAAGATTTACAGTAAAGGACTGCTTTTTATCTCCACAAACTATTCAGATAAAAGCAGTGTCAGGGGAGTCACCCCTGTGGCATATCAAAATTTTGACATGAGAAAACAAAGAGAACAAGGTAGTCAGCCAGGCGGAGCAGAAGTGGGACACCAGGCACATGGCAAGGGGGAAGCAATTGCACCACAGAGTGCAGTGAAGTCCAAACTCCTGCATTCAGGAAAAAAAAAGTAGGTGGAAATGAGCAAAAGGAGCATGTGAAAGGCACGTGGAGAAGAATTGGCAATTAGCAGCTTTCTGAGATCACTTTCTGTGTTTCACATAATTAATTTATTAAGACTGTGTAGAAAAAAATGCCTCTTCCCCAACCACTCAAGCTCTCCACACATTTACATATGTCTTTTGTTTGTATCTATTGGTTCATCACGCAGTTCCTGACATTTTGTGACTCCAGCTCCTGCGGCATAATTCAAGGCCACAATGTTTTCAAGTTACGCAAAATACTCCCAATTCAATTTGGCAAAATGATAGCCTTAATATTTAGGCCCAATTCAGCTAGGCAGTTCTACTTGCAGGCCATCTTTGAACTTGGATACTGACAATTCACACTGTGCTGTTTTCAGGAAATTTGTTTCTTAAAAAAATGTTTAAAAAAAATGACCACTTTCTTATAGCTGTCCAGCCTACTATTTATGTCAAGTATATTTATCATACACTTTAGGGTTGCCTAGTTTGATGCTAATGTACTGAAATTTTTGTTTCATTCTGACAGCATTATTGCTTTAATGGCTATTTGTCACAGTGGTTTTGTTGCCTTTTTTTTTTTTTTTTTAACGTACTTGTTATCTAGCACTTGGTCTAGGGAGTTCATTCTCCCCTCATGAACTTATGCAATTAAGTTTTCATTATGCTGCATCTTTGCTTTGGCTGACTGGGATTGCGGAATGGTGTTTGGTGTTAAGGTTCCTTTTTTATAGGAGTTTGAGGAATTCACACAGGCCCATGTAAAAGCAAATTGATGAACAAGTCTCTCCTCTCCTGGGGTTTTCTGAAGACGCTCTTCATGCTACAAATATAAATATAAATATAAATATATATATATATATATGCATCTATACATACATACATCTAAACAAGTCAAGTTCTAAATACCAGAAGAGAAAAATATAGCATTCATTATTCCTTGGTGCACAAATTACAAATTTGGTGTTTACTAGCAATACTCTTCTGAAAATTGGAAACTCTGGAAAAAGAATTTTGTTGCTGAAAGCAAAATTCTTCTCACTCACCGATGTATGAACTGGTTAAGCCTTTTCCCCCTTATCCTGAATTATCCATAAAGACACCTGCATTTGAATTATTAAGTTCCTTTTGTAGGATAACGTATCACATTATCCTTAAGGTAGTCCAGCTGGAATGCTACCTTAGTACTGTGAGGATTTTGAACTATTGCAGCAGGGGTTACTGCTGCTTTGAAAAGGATATTAATTTGGTTGAGTTGCTGAGGTTTACTGCGGGCCTATTTGGTTGAAATGCACACAGAAATGCTACAGCAATGCCTGCTTCCAGTCAGGATCTCTGCTTTATCCCATTGTACCCATACCTCCTGTGCTGGGAACTACAAAGGAGGTGTGTGATACCATGGAATGGAGTAACTCTCCTCTAGCTTGTGGTGGTCACTTTAAAGGTAGGTTATGCCCTTGTTACAGTGTGTAAAAGGTCAAATGAAAGAATTTGATAAAATATTTTTGTCCTTTTTTAGTTGATTACAAATGGAAGAGTAAACTTACATACTTACAAACTTACTTTCTTACATATACTTAGGTTCCTGGGATTTTGTGTTTTTAATGAAAAAAATATATGTTTGGAAATACCAAACCACTTCATGTTTATATAATTTTATTTCCTGAATATTTAAAAAAAAATATTTTTGGAATCTTTAGGCCTAGTTTTTTAGTCTTTTTAACTATTTTTAATTGGGTAATAAATTTTTTTTTCAGTTTTCCTCTTGAATTCTCTTTTACAGCTTAGAATGTTTTAAATAACAGAATAAAGAAATCATTGGAAGTTTACTGCAGTGAAACATTTACTTCACTAAGTATACTTTTGACTTTTCATAATCACTGCTTTTCTTCTGTTTGTAAACAGGTTGCTTTGATTATTTCTTTGTTTATTCATTACCTAATCTTGATCAGCTAAATTATTTGGTTCCTAGTATCAGGCTGCATCTCTATAGTGTAATTAAAAAAACAAAAGTTAGCCAGAGACAAAGGCAGTATGAGAGTTTGCCATTGAAACTGCATCTGACGTTCATAATTGAAAAGTTTTAATCTCTTTTCCATTAAAATAAAAGATGTAGGAAAGCTGCTTTTACTTGTAAACAAACCTTCCTATGTGCATGGTATGCCAAGATGAGTATAATTCTGCTTCTCCAATCTCATGAACAATATAAGGTGTTGTACACATTAGTGAAAAGTTAAAATGCATTGAAGTCTAAAACTTAAAAAACTAAAGTATGGGTTTGCTGTGTTTCTGTAGCTTTGAAAGGGATTATTTTGAATCTCATATTGGGGAACATATTGTATGAAGTCACACATCACATTTGTAACATCCCTATAGGTGTATTATATCATGTGTGTAGAAGCCGTTTCCTTTTGCACCTTATCTTGCTCAAAGTAATTATCAACAAACACCCTAACACTCTTTTGCATATGTACTATGACATTAAAAATTAAATTAATTAGCACCTGGATAACTAATGATGAATTCCCACTCTAGTAAAATGTCACAGCTGCACTGCATTCTTTAAGAGGGACAGCAGTAGTTTTCCTGTGATCCAAGTGTTAGTGGCTGATGAAGTAAAAGGAAACGTAATGATTGTCATCAGAGTGCTTGACTGAATAGTGAATGGCACTACTAAAGGCACCAGACTTTTTTGGTAGGCTAGGAGTGAAAGCGTTTTGAACCATATATCATCTGAAAGGAAGAGGCAAGGCCAATAGGCATGTTTTTCCATGCACCTCCAGTACTAGTCCCATAAATTACGTATCAGAAAAAAAAAATTGGTGGTAAGTGACCCTGGCAGCATAGAATTTGTAAGAAAAAGAACAAAAAGAAAAAGGGCAAAAACATTAAACACACTATCAGATCTTTCAGGAACTGAAAAGGCAAATTGAAATTCTCAAGTCTCTTTCCCACGGAAGAAATTGATCTGACCACATAAGCTTCACCAGTCAATCAATACTCTCAATTCCAAAAATATTTACTGAATTGAGCATGCTGAGCTAGTAGAGTTTTGTACTTACTTACTTATTTCTGGAGGTGAGTTGAGCCGGGCGCAAGTTCCGATCTCACTAACATATAAAGACCCAAGGCACAAAGGCCTAAATATGGTTCTTATGAAAATCATAGGTGATGTTAACCAACGGGGTGTGCCCACAGATCCATGAAGTGAAGGCTACCTCTCCCCTGAGTAGTACACAAAGCATCCTAATAGTATGGATAATCTGTGAAGAAAAGTGTTACTTTAAAAAATGTTACATGAAGATTATCTGTTGCTCCTAATCAGGAATGTCTACTTTGCTGGCTTTGGCTATCGGACTTGCTGATTATCTTTGAGTACATGTTGATCAGTCTAGCTGGCTGTCTTCCCTCTCTCTATAGGGGATACAAATGCAGCCCTACCTTTACCTCAGATTTGAATAAATACTAAATACAGACAGAACAAAAGGTCATTAGTGTCTAATGAAGACTGGTGTTAAAAGCACATTGGCCAAAATGGCAACTAGAAATAAAATACCAAGGCCCCTCTGGTGTATTTGAATGCTGCTCCACTAGTCATCTAGAACAACTTCAAGAACGATCTACTGACTTCAAACATCCTAAGTACGTGTCTGTCTGTGGGCTGTCCCTTAAAATATTTATCTCTTTCAAAAGAGACTTAATTCTCTGAGAGAGAGAATCTGGGTATACAGCATGAAAGGAATCAATGTGTCCTTGCACTGCAAGGCAACCAAGTCCAGAGTCACAAAGCTTATTCCAATAAGGTGCTGAGCCTGCCTTTCTCCACCTGTCATACCACAGGTGATTGGAACATACGATAAATGTTTTTTATAAACTGTTTCCAGCTGTTGCATTTCTAGATGACTTAATCCCATTACCATATTTTGACTCATTTCCATAGAAATACAAATCTTCATTCTTAAAAGAAAACTATCTGATTTTTGCATTGTAATTTTGTTTGATTCTTATTTGTAATGCTTGAAAATCTTTCCCTTGCTAGTTAAAAGATACTCACCATAAACCTTGGCTGCCTGCTCCTACATGGAAAGATAATGCAGGACTTAAACATGAAGTAACTGATCAGTCAGAGACCAACTATTCTAGATACCCTGCCAGATCTGTAACCGGCTAAGGAAACTGTTTTGTGGAAAATATTCCATTTGTATGCTTAGCACGTGAATATTCATTTATATTCTGAATGGACAGTCCGAGTGCATTTCATTATTTCCTAGCCTAAATGTTTATTGTGCTTAATTTGGCTAAGGGGCATATTTGGAAAATTCTGTTTCTATTTATCAGCTTTTGAAAACAATCTGTGGTCATAAATACACTGCAAATTTAGCAAGACAAAAACTGTTGGTTTTACTCAGTTCTGCGTCTGTGAGATGGGACTAAGGTGCACTATCCCTCACAAAAGAAAAGTAAATAATAAAGAGAGAATATGCTTCAAAGACAAGACAAGTATTGGAAAGACGGAGATGTATTTAAATGTACTGGTGCCTCCATCTTCAGACGCTGTGGTAGTGAGGATCCTTATCAGTACCCAACACAAAACTGCAAGGAACAGATACATCTAAGTGCTGTTCAAACACAGGGACTCAACACTGTAGCTCAGGTTTGATACTTCATTTCGGACTGGTCCTCAGCAATTCCGTATCATAGACATAGTAATAAAATGATATTAGGCTTGTTTCTGTTTCTTTTTTAAAGACTAGGAATATAGATCTCCTTTCCAAAAGTTAACACTTTATTATCTCATCTATTACTTGTCCCTTAGTGCCTTGCTCTTAATTCTTCAACTTGCTTTGCCATAAGGAATAAATGGGAAATAACATATGGAAACATTATTTGTGTCACAAAAATTTAGTAGTAATGAAATAAAATATGAAACTCATTAAAATTTTGCTTATGATGATCAGACATTTTATTTTGGTAATTTCTTTTAGGCTGTTACAGCAGGATTAGAAATGGTGAAAGCAACAGTGTTTCAATTAACTTCACTGAGATTGCAAAGGACACGAGATATTTAATTTGGGATTTCAGTCTCCTATGTGCAACTGACAAGCTGACCAATATGAAGGCCTTTCATGAAAATTACTGTATCAAAGTTTTAAATTATTCATATGAAGAAATGAAATGATCAACAAAACCACTGGATAATTAATGAAGTTGTCATCCTGACAAGACTAATAATAAGCTTCTCCTTGATAAATCATCAGTGATTCCTCTGCTATAATCCAAAAGCAATTCTACTATATGTTTACAAGCTAGTGGAATAGAAATATCAAAACTTTGGTTGGTTGACTTTTGCTGATAGTCCAATAATTTTACATGATTTCACAGAATTGGTTGCTAAGTAGCTGCTATGGATGTGAATTTACCAAACAAAAACTGTCATGGTGCAACGTACACGGAAAATAATTCTTTTCCTGGTAATATTTTTAGGAAAAATACTAAGAAGAGGAAGCAGCAGCAACAGTAAGGAGATGCTTATATCTACTAAATCTTACTAGATTTAGCCCACTGTAATGGATGAAATGATCTGTGGGTTTCTTATTCTTTAATTAAAGTTTCTGTTGGTTTAATCATACCGCATCACAGTAATAATGTTGTACTGGATAGAGGAAGACAAAGGACATTAGCATAAGGCTACGGGAAGTCAGATGCTGCAACACAGCCCCGTCAGACCTCATCAGATATTTCGCTGTGTCTCAGCCTCACTGGTCCCCCACCTCTACTTCTGATGGCAATGATGTCTTCAAGTTCCTTCAAAGTGGCTGAAAACCAACACAATATTGTTGGATCTCTTTCTGGATGTATGAACACTGGTGATGGAAAGGACTTATGTTTTCTTTCCTGTCTTAGTGTAAGAACTGCCAGTCGAATGAGGAAAGGTGATTTCTCTGTAATATTAAATACATTAATTTTAAAAGTTATTATAAAAACAGAGGCTTTCACAGGGATAGAGCAGATCAATGGAAGACAGAAATCGACCACAGAATTAGCTAAGAAATACTCAATAGGGTTTGATTGTTTTGTTTGTGTTAACAGAAGCTGCATAAATATACTTTGCAGAAGTCTTGTATCTATGTTTCTTCGGAGTTCCTGGAATAAACACCTGTTGAAGATCCAAATTTGTCTCAAAACAAAGAGGTACAACACCCCATCATTCAGATTTTGCTTTCTCTTTGCCATTTTTTTTTCTCACTCACGTTCATAAAGTAATATCATGGTATCATTTGTGCTTCTGCTTCTCTAATAGTCTCCGCAGCATGTATAGCTGGAGCTATACATGTATACATGTATAGCATGTATAATTTTAACCCTTTACATTACAGTAAGAACCACCGCTCTGAAAAAATTAGGCTGTTAACCTCATTTTGTCAAAATACTGAAACAATAGACCTCCAAACTGTTTACTACATCATCCCAACCCGTAAATTGTAAGTAGGACTGGGCAATATTGGTACGATATGTGGAATATCCTATACTGTTCTTCTTCCCCATTCCTTGGTAAACTGCTCTTTGTTCACACTCAACCAATGTTGGGAGTTTCCGATACGTACAGGGAGCAGCACATATTTATTTATTGTGTACTTTGTTACTGGTTCTGCAGGCTAATTAACCATGCCGGTGTAGCTGCCTGCCCCTCCGTGACTCTAGACCACCTGGCTGAGGCTGACAGGGCACCTCATCCCCGCAGGAGCGGGAGGCAGCCTGAGCCCCTTCCCAAGACGAAGTGGCCACACGGCGTTACTGGAGGAACCCTCTCCCTGGAGAGCTGCGCTCTGGGGTTGGCAGCAGCCTGCTGGGCTCAGCACACCGTTCTACTCCTGCCTGCTGGCGTAGCAGAGCCCAGCAGTGCCTCTTTTCTTTCTTAAGAGGCTGGTATGGCGGGAAGCAGGGACTGGCTGCCTCCTTCCCTTGCTGGTTTCACTCTCTCTTTGTCGCACTGTGCCTCTTGGTGTTCGTTACGGGGAAGTGAAACAGAGCCGCAGCTCCGAGGAGTTTTGACATTGGAGAGCAAAGCAATGTCCACTTCAGGTGTGCAGGGCTGACTCACACTCGCCAAAACCCACGGTCACCCTTTTGATTTCAGTGGAGCGTCAATACATGGGACTGAAACAATGCAGTTGTGGATCAAGCTCTGTGTCTTCAGGCAATAAAGAAAAAGAAACAAGAAATGGTCCCAATATTCTATTATTTGACAGTGGGCACATATTTTCACACAAAATATGAAAACCATAAAGCCTCTGGTCATTAATATTTCCACTTTTATAATGGAGGCATTTGTTGTTATAGATACGAAGGTTTGGAGAGGAAAAGCAGCATATTCCAGACATTTCCCAAGACAAAAATTAGAACTTTGCAACCTTTTGTTTAAAGATAGCTAGTTAAAAATGCAGCTTTATGTTTTTCTCATTGATTAAAGCCATGCCAAGATTTTAACTCCTTATACTATACCACCTAATATAAAGTCAGAACTGCAGAACCTATACTACAATCTTTACAGGCACTCCAGATGCTCTCTACGCTGTCCCAGGAACATCTGCCACTTTCTTCTGGGTAAAAATATGTTGTTTGTAACTTGTCTTCTGTCTGCCCAGAGGCAGTGATGGTTTTCCATTGCTTTTTAACTCTTACATGGCAAGTTTCATAGCCTCTTCTAGTCCACACCAATAGCTGCACCACAGCGCTCTCACACTCGTGTGAGCAGTTGCAGACCTCCATTGATCTAAGTGCGGTGTATTGATGCTTTGCGCAGCAGAAAACTAGGCAGACTTTTTCAAGATTCATGTAGAAAATTCATAGCTTGTTACCACACGGGAAAGCCCAAACCCTTTCCAGGTGCTCTTGGAGGCTGAAGGAAGATCAGCTTCCGACCAAGAGCGGCTCTAACTCGCGGAGAGAAGCAAGAGGAAGGCTGCTGCTGCACACACATACCGAGATCTTTGCGCCAAGTCCCTAGTAATGCTTTGGGAACAGGGGTGGGAGCACAGATACATTTAGCTTCCTACCTGGGAAGCTGCCATGTACAGATTAACATCCATGATCCCATCATACTGAAAATAAGTAACGCGGGGAAATTTTGTTGCTGCTGTATGGAGAGGATCCTGTTCCTCAGGTTATCCGCTCCGTTTCTATTCTTGCTACTGGATCTGAGTTTTGGGCTTTGAAATGAGCCTATTATCAGATTCTAAAGCAACACAGATTTTATTGTTTGTAAGTGTACTATAAAAATACTGTTGAGCACATGCATTTATAACACTCATTCTTCTGAAACTTAAATATGCAAATACCCTACACTGCATTTAGAAGAAGGTAAAAGAATCTTAGCAACATCATTGTGTTGGTCCTTCTTTGTGGTATCGAGCGATCTAGTTGCAATTGAGAAACAGTTAAAGCACCTTTTGCTAGGGTATTTCTTTAAGTTTATTTATGAAAACGTATTCTAAGTATGTATTCTAAATGTGATAACTTGGCATTGCATTGGCAAATCTGGTTCCGTATCATTTGGATCCCAGATTTCACAACATCTTAAGCTCCCCTGTTACAAAAAGCCAAAGGCAGTGTTTTTATCAAGTGAGAAGGAATGATATGCTGCGAGACAGACAGTGGAGAACGCATAGCTGGCTGATTTTTTTTGGATGTAGATTGCAGGGATTAGGGTGTGTGGTTTGTTGTTTTTTTTACAAAGTACAGAGGGCTAACAAAACCCGCCATTTCAAGTTTTCTTTAGTTCTTATACAAAATAATTGTTTCCTGATTGCCATGAGACAGCATGCTAAAGTGTGAAAATACTGTAGCAGCTGTGGTGGCAACACATGTCATTTCTGTGCATACGCTGAGATTTTTCTCATGAGACTCTTAAACATATGCAATGAAGCATTCAATACACGCAGTTAATATCTAACAGTAATTCCTGCATGTGTTTGTGTACTATACTGGCAATGTCTGGAATGACTGCCAGCTTTTACAAATAAAAGATAGGTATGACAACATCCTGCTAGGATTGCTATATCCCAAGCAAAATAGAGGGACTGATTTTGTTTTCATAGTCATTGTCTGGCATTCCTTATGGGGGAAGTAATTAATACAACCAGGCAGGAGGAGGACTGTCTCATGGGATATACAATCCTTCTGTAACTTGATTCAATTATTTTTTTTCAAGGTATAATTCTTCAGTAAATTGCCTGCCTTCTCTTCCTTGTGTTTTAGCAACTCAAAAAAGATAAGAGACAAAAGAATGAAGCAAAATGACAATGAATTTTCAGTGTGACTGTGAACTTTATGTTGAAAAATTGTCCTTCTGTGTGTTAAGTCAATTCCTGCCAGAAAAGGGCAGCTGATCCTAGACATTATTCAGCAAGCTCCATTTGTATGTTCTTTCACTGGAACACATGCTAGTGAGATGGATGATTAAAATCTTACAAACCCTAGTGCTCTCCCTAGACTCAAATTCTGCTTTTGTTCAGCGTTCAGAGCATTTCAGAACAAAACCAAAACAGTTGTGGCAGAAAGAAATAAAAGCCAAACCGTGTGATGAGTGCCACCCTCTCTTGAACAGGTGAAAGAGAGGATGCAGGGTAACCACATGGGTCACAGCTCAATGTGGGACACACATAAACTCTTGGGGAGCAACCATGTCGCTGAACTCAGGATTTGGCTTTAGCATCACAGGTTTAATAGCTTTTTTGGAAATCTAATGGTAACCTTTGCTCCATGCCAAACCAATTTCTGATAAAAAAAATATCAGATCCAGCATTTAAGATGAAAAATAATTCAAACCTCTATCCCTTACATTTATTTTTCTGTCTCTAGTCAGAGATTTTGCTGTTTACAGCCATATTCTCATGCCTACGACTTCCCCGGTCCCACTGCACCCAGAGTTAAACCTGAGCCTGTAGCTCTTTAACTTCAGCTGATTTTAAAACAGATAGAAAATTATTGCTGGCTTGAGTTTATATATGTCACCGTATATTTCAGCCTATTTTGCAGCTAAGATTAAATCCTTTTCATTGTCTTAAATAAATCAATATTTCCTTGCTTGTTTTTTTTATGAAAACAAAGAACAAGTATTTAAATGTAGCAATTATTAAAAAACCTCCTAAAATACATTTCCTGTACCAAAGAGCAGGCAAGTAAATGCTAAATTTAAAAATAATGTACTGTAATGGGACTGAACTCTCGTTTTTCTGATTTAAATTTATAAAAATCCACACATTATATAAATACTTAGGTTGAATTGGTGCCAGTCCATTCACATCATAGATACCTTGATCACACTTCCAGTACCCTCCATAGACATTTGTATTTCATGTGAATGAAAAGTCAGACGTTGATATTAAATAAATAACCAAGTGTGGATGCTCACGATTCAGGAAACAGTTACGTAAAGCACTTTAACAAAAGTGCTTTAATCTTGCAACTGGGCCCACACAACAGAATCTCATGTGTCTGTTTTGAAAACCACCAAAATCAAGAAGGCTCTGAGCAATATGACATGCCAGGGTGTTCACTGCTGGTTGGTTCAGGCTGTAAGACTTAAGCATTCGGTGGTAAAATCACAGTGAATACCATTATTATAGCCACACTTACTTAATAAAAAATACACTTCTTTTATTATCTAGTATGTCTGCCAACCATCTGTGAATTGATGGGGTCTGGCAAAAAAAAGAGAGGGAAAAATGAACTCTCTATGAAAGCCCATTTAAAAAAGACATAAAAGTAATGGGCCAAATTTCAGTTCGGTCTGACTTTTGGAGCTTGACAAGCCCCCTTGGTTTCAGTGGAGCTACACTGATTTTCATCTGCTATGTATCTATTCCTTAGTATGTAGTTACTCATCTGCATTTCTGTCTTTTAAAGCTGAAACAGTTTAAAAAAAAAAAAAAACAACAAAATAAACAGAACAAAATCCAAACCAAAGACATTCTGCTGAAGCCACTGAAAGTGCAATTACTACTTTACCTTAAATCTGTTTATCTTTAAAAATATAAATGCTATTATCAAATTTCATGATGAGTTTGGATTTGTATAACAATACAAGTTCTAATATGGTTTCTGTTATAATACATCTGCCTAGAAAGAAGTTTTAATCTTTTTTTTTTATTATTTGTAGATGACTCATAGTTAGAAAAGAGTATTCACTAAAGCCTGGAATTTTATCCATGCATTTTTGGGGGTTTAGTGGGTAGCTACAGAATAAAATAATATTCTTCCTTGGCACTTCAGTCTTGGAAGAAAATAAAACATTTCAACATAAGGCTACAAAAACAAACATCACAACCAAAACTGACAGTGGTTTTGTAATCATTCTGCATATTTTATTGGCAGACTACATTTCTGAGGGGTCTGTGAGGAATGCAACTCGATGACAAACTGAGCCCTGTCTATGAAAAATCAATTATTTTGATTGGATTTTTAAAAGGCATTTCCATATGGTACAATTGCACATCACTTACGAGGCTTGAAACGCACCAGAGCACAGCATTTCCCATTTAGCAAGCCAAGAATATATCTTACAGACTGTAGAAAAGTATTTCACTGTGTGTGCAACTACAGTTTTCAGCTGGGAGAAAGAGGATCATTGATCTGATTCACAGCCATCTCCTTGGAATGATTCCATCCTTCATGAAAGGTTCTTCCTCGAGCCTGCATGTCACCTAGAGCTCACACGAGCTCCCAAATCAGAGCCATAATTCTGCATACACATGCATAAGCGCTAAGTTTCCTGTCAATGACCCTATTGAAATAATTGATTATTCATAGACAGATTTTTTCACTGGCATACACTAGACATGACCCGTGTAAGTTTTTGCAGGAACAAGATCAAGGTGTAAATAGTTTGCAGAGGGATACATTTCCTTTTTGACAGGGATTTAAGATTAAGGATAAGATGAGTCCCCATAAAAAATAGGAGAGGGATAATGAAGGTCAAGCTCTGAAATACCCAGCCTGAAGTATACATAGGAATTGAAATAAGAAGATGTCATAGACAGTATTTGATAGTCAATAACGAATTAGCATTCAAATTCTGCAATTCACTGTCTCTAGCTCCTAGATATTAGTGCAATAAATCTTGCAAGTATTAAAATATATGTAAATGTGGCCTTATTTTCTTCCCAGGCATTGCACCCTTGAAGTTCACATTTTCAAGTTCACTGTAATCATTAGAAGTAGGTAGTTACTGAAAGAATAGATTTTCACAATCCTACAAGCCCTTAGACATTTCAGGAAAATATCAGGTTCTGCAAGACTCGTGACAGAATGGCTGGGCCTGGCTTGTGGAGGAAACTTGCAGAACGAAGTCCAATCCCCTGTTATTTCAGGTGGCCATATGATAGAATCTGTTAAAAAACAGGATTACTCTCCATCTTAAAACTAATTAACTTTTTGCCCCCGTGACTCCCAGTGGGAGACTCTATCTTCCAGCATCTCATGACTCTGCCAGTTAAACACTTCCTCATTTTCAACATACGTTTATCTGAAGCCGTCTCATACCTAACTACTTCTCTAGTGGTATTTTCCCTTAGCTCTTTTCCCATTTTAGTTTTCCTGCTGTGGCAGTTATAGACAGCAATACTGAAGCCTCATTTCTTTTCGATTTTGTCTAAGACAATATCTTTCATTTTCCTCTCTTATAATATACGCTACCCCTTGTCGCTCTAGTAGCTTTACTCTGTATCTCTCCTCGTCTGAGTTTCCTTTTTTTGAAACTGGGTCAAGAGGACTGTACATTGTGTTCCAGTGAGAGCCTACCAGTGCCCTGTACAATGGCAGAAATACCTGTCTCTACTAGTATGATACCTACTCACATCTTGCGGTCCCATTTCCCATTCTCAGGGCTACATCATATTGGTAGGCTCAAATGTACTGGTGTTGCTCAGAGGAACCAGAAACTTCTCTTCCTCAGATATTTCCTTCTCATCACAGATCATGCAGGTCTTTCCATGTAATAACTTTGTCAACAGCAAATTTTGCCATTACTTTCCTGGTTTTAATACTGAAAATATTAAAATATTAAATAATATTGATCCTAATTCCTGAAGAACTCCACTAATGAATGCATGATTCTTCTAATTTACCCATTAATATTTGCCTTTCATGCAGTTTCAACCTGCTTTATGATTGCTCTGCTAAATCCCTGTCTTCTCATGCTTCACTAATTATCTTAAATCAAATGCTTTGGTGAATCCAAATAAAGGATGCAAGCATGCAATAGAAATTCTCCATTTACAAAATCATTATGCACCATACATCCACCTAATTTTTACCATATTTTCCCCTTACCGTTTTGTATTTTATTTTTTTTTTAACCTGTATTTGTTGCAGAACCTTACCTATACTGAGATGCAACCAGCAGTCCTATTTACTTTCATGTGTCTCCTATTGAGGTCTTGGTTCTTCATGGTTCATCTGCTTGCAGAAGTCAATTTTCTTCATTTTTCAAATTTTGTCTCTCCAAAAATATTTATCTTTCCATTTAATTTTGTCTGAATGAATTAATGACTGCTCAATCAGATATTACCATGACAACAGTCATAGAAAATAAAATATTTTAAAAATAAAACCTATAGAACTGATTAACAATTTAATGAAGAAATCTGTTGGCTGCCACTTGCAAGCATAACTGGGTTACCATTACTTCTAGTAGAATCACAGAATCATAGAATTGTTAGGGTTGGAGGGACCTTAAAGATCATCTAGTTCCAACCCCCCTGCCATGGGCAGGGACACCTCCCACTAGATCAGGTTGCTCAGAGCCCCATCCAGCCTGGCCTTAAAAACTTCTAGGGATGGGTCTTTCACTACCTCTCTGGGCAACCCGTTCCGGTGTCTCACCACCCTCACGGTGAAGAACTTCTTCCTAACGTCCAGTCTGAATCGACCCATCTCTAGTTTTAATCCATTCCCTCTAGTCCTACCATTACCTGACATCCTAAAAAGTCCCTCACCAGCTTTCTTGTAGGCCCCCTTAACATACTGGTAGGCCACTAGAAGGTCTCCTCGGAGCCTTCTTTTCTCCAGACTGAACAAGCCCAACTCTCTCAGTCTGTCCTCATAGGAGTGGTGCTCCAGCCCTCTGATCATCCTCGTGGCCCTTCTATGGACATGTTCCAGCACGTCCATATCTTTCTCGTTAGTAGAGGCTCCAGAATTGGATGCAGTACTCCAGGTGGGGTCTCAGGAGAATGGAGTAGAGGGGGAGAATCACCTCCCTCGACCTGCTGGCCACGCTTCTCCTGTATCCAGCCCAGGATACGATTGGCTTTCTGGGCTGCTAGTGCACACTGACGGTTCATGTTGAGCCTCTCGTCCACCAGCACCCCCAAGTCCTTTTCTTCAGGGCTGCTCTCAAGCCAGTCACTGCTATCGGTGCTTGGGATTGCCCCTACCCAGATGAAGGACCTTGCACTTGGTCTTGTTGAACTTCATGAGGCTGGCATAGGCCCACTTCTCCAGCCCGTCAAGGTCCCTCTGGATGGCATCCCTTCCCTCCAGCGTGTCAGCCGCCCCACACAGCTTGGTGTCTTCAGCAAACTTGCTGAGGGTGCACTCTATGCCACTGTCCATGTCGCTGACGAAGATGTTAAACAAGACCGGTCCCAGTACTGATCCTTGAGGGACTCTACTTGTCACTGGCCTCCACTTGGACATGGACCCATTGGCAGCCACTCTTTGGGTGCGGCCGTCAAGCCAGTTCTTTATCCACTGAATTGTCAGTCCATCAAACCCATATTTTATCAGCTTGGAGACCAGGATGTCATGCGGGACAGTGTCAAAGGCTTTGCTCAGGTCCAGGTAAATGACGTCGGTTGCTCTCCCCTTGTCTATTGATGTTGTGACCTTCTCAAAGAAGGCCACCATGTTTGTCAGGCACGATTTGCCCTTGGTGAAGCTGTGTTGATTGTACCCAATCACCTCTTCATTATTCTTCTGCCTCAGCAATGCCTCCAGGAGGATCTGCTCCATAATCTTACCAGGCACGGAGGTGAGACTGACTGGCTTATAGTTCCCTGGTTCCTGCTTCTTTCCCTTTTTGAAAATGGGGATTATGTTTCCCCTTTTCCAGTCAGTGGGGATTTCACCAGACTTCCATGACTTTTGGAATATAATAGAGAGCAGTTTAGCAACCTCATCCGCCACTTCCCTCAGTACCCATGGGTGTATCCCATCCGGACCCATGGATTTGTTCACTTTCAGGTTCATCAGATGGTCACGAACCTGATCTTCACTTACGATGGGCAGTTCTGTCCAACCCCTGCCATTGTCTTCTGTGACTCTGGGAGTGTGGCTGGAGCCCTTGCCAGTGAAGACTGAGGAAAAGAAGTCATTGAGAACCTCGGCCTTCTCCATATCACTTGTCACCAGCTCCCCCGTTTCCTTTCTGAGGGGGCCCACACCCTCCCTAGTAGCCTTCTTACCATTAATGTACCTATAGAAATTTTTGCTGTTTCCCTTGATCTCCTTGGCTAGATTTAATTCTAACTGAGATTTAGCTTTTCTCACCAGGTCTCTTGCTGTTCAGACAGCTTCCTTATATGCCCCCCATTCCAGCTGTCCCTTCTTCCACTCCTTATAAAGTTTCTTTTTGTGTGACAGTGTGTCCAGGAGCTCCCTGTATATATAGTATAATAGTAGCAGTATACAATATATTTCAGGAAAGTCAAGATATTTCACTGACATATTGGAATGAAACAGTTCCCAATATTTATCTTACTAATAACACTACAGATGATTCATGGCTGTATTCAGATCCATCATGTGAGAATCGCCAAAATATTTCCTCCCACTATGCTTCCCCAAAGCAAACTTAATGTTAAAAAGATTCTGTTTTATTCATCCTTTCCACTATTCCACAATCAGTAATAATTTACATTTTTACTCCAATACATTTCTTCATTTCTGTCTTTGTTAACAGCGTATCATATACCCTATCTTTATTCACCCTAGAGATATCCCTACCACACAGCACGACTGGGGCAAATCTGACTTCCTCTGCCCTTCAGAGCTGAAATCTCTTCTTGGGTCACTTACAAACACAACTCAGCTAGACAAGAACCTGTTTTTTACCAAAAAAAAAAAAAAAAAAGTTGCCCCCTGAGCAGCAGAATTAATGATACCCCATTACATGCTGGAGGAAAGGGATGCCATCCAGAAGGACCTGGACAGGCTTGAAGAGGTGGGCCCATGCAAACCTCATGAAGTTCAACAAGGACAAGTGCAAGGTCTTGAGGTCTTGCATACAGGTCAGGACAATCCCAAGCACAAATATGGGCTGGGTGGAGAATGGATTGAGAGCAGCCCTGAGGAGAAGGACTTTGGGATGTTGATGGATGAGCAGCTCAACATGAGCCAACAATGTGCGCTTGCAGGCCAGAAAGCCAACCGCATCCCGGGCTGCTTCAAAAGAAGCGTGGCCAGTAGGTCAAGGGAGGTGATTCTGCCCCTCTACTCTGATCTCATGAGACCCCACCTGGAGTATTGCTGCCGGCTCTGGAGCCCCCAACATTAGAAGGACATGGACATGTTGGAGAAAGTCCAGAGGAGGGCCACAAAGATGATCAGAGGGCTGGAACACCTCTCCTATGAAGACAGGCTGAGAGAGTTGGTGTTGTTCACCCTGGAGAAGAGAAGGCTTCAGGGAGACCTTATAGCAGCCTTCCAGTACCTAAAGGGGGCCTGCAGGAAGGGTGGGGAGGGACTCTTTATCAGGGAGTGTAATGATAGGATGAGGGATAACGGTTTTAAACTGAAAGAGAATAGATTTAGATTAGATATTAGGAAGAAATTTTTTACTGTGAGGGTGGTGAGGCACTGGAACAGGTTGCCCAGAGAAGTTGTGCGTGCCCCATCCCTGGAAGTATTCAAGTTTTGATGGGGCTTTGAGCAACCTGGTCTAGTGAGGGGTGTCCCTGCCCATGGCAGGGGGGTTGGAACTAGATGATCTTTAAGGTCCCTTCCAACACAAACCATTCTATGATTACTTCAAGATTTTTGCCTTTTACTTTGCCTCCCTTCCCTTACTGACTACCTCCTGAGGACCAGACACCAACTAAAAAAGTACCGGACCCAGTAGAGCACATATAAACTAGCAAGAAAACCTCCTATACCCAGCACATCCCTTTCACTAGTTGACTCGGAGTATGGACATAACAGTCCTTCAACACAATGTAGGCCTTGCCTTTCTGATCCCATCTGAAATCCTGCATTCTAAATTCAAGTTTTGGCCTTTTATTTTTCAGGCTTTGATCAGAACATATTTCTGGTAAGTTTTTTGGACTCGGTTTTCTAGAGGAAACAGGCAGAGCACTTCAACTCTCTGTTTTCATTTTTCCAGCTACTGATCTAGTAAACTTAACACTATCTTACACTCATTTTCCCTTCTTTCATCCTAAATCAGATGCAGAGATTATGCCGTCACTGCTGAATTTCTCCTTTCATTCCTTAAATTAAAGCTCTTCTTATCAACATCACAGAATTCGGCAGTAATGCTAAATCTTTAGACATCCATCAGAAATTATCAGTTTAATCAGAGATTAAGAGAACTATCTTGTAAGAGAATATCATGCCGTTGGGATTTACTAGAGAGAATTAATTATATTACAAATTGTGTTAAATGACATTGGGAGTCCTAAACTTTATATTTCTATGTTGAAAAAAATAGTAACACCAAAAGATTGTGTTCTTAAAAACTCTCAAGTGAATAAGAGGAAATAGAAAGCTCAGAAATATGTTAGAAGTGTATCTTCAGAAGAAAACATATTAGGAGTGACCGTCTCTGAAAGTTACTTTCTGAACGACCTCTGGAGCACGTTTGCTACTCAAAATAGCAGCAAGTAAATGTCATCTAGAAAATGGAACCATTACAGAAAGACATCATACACACAGTGAGAGAGATGCATATTTGTTGTTAATACTACACTCCTATTTACAGCTTTAGAGGTGAGAAGATCTCCGATGCAGAGTAAAAGTGCCTCATCTTTTCTGAGTGCAGCAAGGACCTCTCATTTGCTGTATGGATGTGTGAATGGCTTCCATAAAGGCAGCCTCATTGCTTGCACAGGCTTTTCACCGACCTTCTCAGGGGCTCCTTAGCAGCACTAATCTAGGTAGCAGAAAGGGATTCTGCTAGACATCTTTCCTTTGAGGAAGGAAAAGCAAGCTGTTTAAGGACTGTCTCATTTAAAGATGCTTATATTTGCAGGCCTAGGATTTGTGCAAGGGGTGCGAAGTGACACACTATGCTGTGCAGCTAATATGACCTTATTTTAATCTGCTATGGAAGAGGAATACATACCAAATCTTGCTACCGTCTTGGAAGACACAGAGAAATACAAGTACTAAATATTCTTTATAATTATGCAAAATGTGAAAAGCAGGCTGGGAAAAATGGAAAGGAAGTCTGGAATTTGTTCCTGAAACCTCTTTGTTTGATCTATTTTGAAAAAGAACAGTGGCTCCATAGACAATAATGCTCCCAAGAGGTAAAACTAGTCAGGAATAAATAATTGTATATGTGAAGAGATTTGTCCCTCAGAAGGCTTGCCATCACATGTTCTCTGTTCACTGTGATATTTGGGGTTGGTATGAAGATCACGTAGCTTGTTTGTTTTCAGAGACTCTTTCATATCCCAATATATGTTGCAGCGTACCTACCACATCCTGATTGTGAAATATTTCTCAATTTTGACACTCTAAAGGGGAGGGAAAATATCACATCATATGTAAAGTTGACCGAGACATTTGTGTTTTAATCTGAACACCAATTGTTACAAAGTGACTCTTGTTAAATAAGGAAGGCATTTATTTAGTCACATTCACTATTCATATATACTGCAAAGTTGCTAAAGTAGTGGTATTACAAATGTTATGCTTGAGTATTCAGGCCATGTTATAAGTGGAAGCCATTTTAAGCCATTGGGTGCAAAAAGAATAAAAGAAGAACAGAAAATATCTCAATTGATGTTCTATTATTCTAAAAATATGTTGGAATGGTTAAAAAGGGGTGGCCTGATCATCTTATGGATAGATTTTGCTCTGCTTTCCTGAAAGTTAATTCTAAAATAATATCTTGATTACAGAATAATTCTATACACATACATAATTAGAAATCCAATTAAACTGTGCTGTGGAAAACACTGTGGAAAATGCACCCTCTACTGGCTCTTGAAAACATGTTATGGAATGGAAATTTTGAACATTTCTAAATTTTTTTTTCTCTGAAAATACGCACATTTCATTCTTAAAGTCTTCTAATTTCTCCTCCAGAAAGGAGGCAGAAAATTAATGACTTCACTTATAAAAGCATGTTTTCTTGTGAAAGAGTACTTAAAGATGTTTTACATATTAGAATTTCTGACAGGAGACAAAACAGAAGAATGTATTTTAAGAGTATAAAAGACTTTTTTTTTTAATGAAGAACAGCATATTGGTGTGAAATAATACCTAACGAATATCTTGTTATGAATATAACATAATGACAATTGTCATGAATACAGCTAGGAGAAATGCTTCTTGTGTCTATGATAGGCAACAAATTTAGCTTTAATTCAGTATTCTTAAAGAGAGAACGATGGGATTATATAGTCAGAAAAGAAAACTACGTGTGTTTGCAGCATCTAAATGTGATTACTGAAGTATAGGTGTGACCGTTCTACACTTTTCTATTTCAGCACAACTACACAATTTGTACAGGTAGCATGGGTCTAATTTTCTCCACAGCCTATTGTAAGTTTGGATAACTGAGCTACTTTAATTTTCTGATGGCATAAATAAGACAGCCAAGTGTATCTATTGCACTGAGTGACAGATTTGCTTTGTAGCCGTAGGTTCTTATGTTCACTGCCTACCTGGTTTCCATCACAGTGTATGCCCCTTGTGAAATCCATATGCAATCTGCAGGCGCCTGAGGTATTTCCCTTTCCGGCTTGGCACAGAGGCAACAGGCATGAACCCTCAGCAGCCAAGCAGTGATTATGCTGAAAGGAGTACTCCAACTCCAGTGGGAATTTTTTTTTTTTTTTTTTTTTCAAAGAGCCCTGGGGCTTATCTTAGAGCAACTCCTCCTATTTAACAACTGGTAGCTAAGAAAGGATGCCAAGAGGAATCACTGAGACATGAGTAACCCCTGCTGAAATAAATGGCTGGACTGACTTATGTCACTCTAGAGAGCTGTCATGTTATGACTGTACCCTCCTCAATGGGCTGTGCAGATAAAGATGCTGTCTAATGACGTGTTACCACATAATGATAATGGTTTTCATGGAGCTTCTCCTTAATGATGTGTGCTACTTTATAATGATAATGGTCTTCTTGGAGACAGAATATAACTTTAATATCACAACCCCACTGAGGAGGCTATACTCAAAACATTACAACTCCTGTCCATGACCTCTGTTAGCAGCCCATTAGTCAGCGGGTAGTCATCAGGAGGCAGAAAGAGCCTTCAAATGGAAAAACAAAATTGAAGTGAAAGGGCATAAGCCTTCCAAGATGATGGGAAAAATATTCTACAGAAGATGCATACACATGTACATACATAGCATAACCTGTTTTTCCTCCACTATGCTTGCTTGCTCTTCCTCAAAAAGTATTAAGGAGTCTTAACTTTTTTTTTGCAACAGCAACACATTAAAGTTTGCAGCTGGAAGATGAGAGCAAATTGATATGAGCCTCACAGGAAACTTGACCTTCTGTTTGTTGGAAAATCATAAAGGGACACAAGAGATCTTTTGTGTTGATTTCTCCTCCCTCACTCAGTGAACATTTTGGCCATATGCGGAGCAAGGCTCAATAGTTCCTAGTACTTTTTTTAGATTCCTAGCCTCAAAATGCATACAATAATTATAATTAGCAGAACTCTTAACCAGTATGATAATAAGTTAGATTGCGTAGTCTGCAAAAACTCCCAAGTGTGTTTAATTTGACATGATGCATGCCCAATCGTTATCTTACAAATAAATAAAAAAAAGAAAATCAAGCTCAAAGACAAAAATACCCAGCAACCTACAAACAAAAACAAACCCATTCAAGTCAGAACACTTAACTAGACACAAAAGAAAAAGTCTTGCAACTGAGCTTTTCCTAGAATCCTACTTCAACTTTGAGACTGAAATCTACCCAAATTACTGCTATATCCAAATTTTTATCTTCTAATGTTTGTAGATGCCTTCCCTCTGATAACAAACTGAACAATTATTATAGTGCCTGAAAGATTGTTTTATGGCATTTCAGTCTCAGCCACATACAGGAAAAAAAAATGGACAATGTACTTAAAATAATGACCTGAAGAAAATAGGAAGTGACCTTAAGTCTTGGCTTTGCCACAATTCAGAAATAGTGTAGTCATCTAATCATGCATTATTTCAGTTCCATGATCATATTTCTCTTACAAGGATATACTGATGAATTCTTCGATAGGTACAAATGTCAATGGAAATTATACAGGTAATCTAATAGATTCAATCAAGACAGCAGTACAATGTGGACATGTTTTTCATATTTTCATTTTTATCTTTTTATTCAAAGTAAACAGCACACCTCCTTATCAGAAAATTATACTTTTACCTTTTACTATACAGAAAATGTACCACAAATTATTTTCATATGAGAAAAGAAAATACCTGTGTCCCTTAAAATAGATAATTGTACCATGCTTTAATTAGAAACTAAAAAGACAGGCACTGGAAACCAATGAAATGGGCAAAGACATGATCACTAACGTAGCTACTTTAGGAATTTTTCAGGCAAAACCAAAATAAATTGGGCATCAGTGAACATCTGTTCCACATTCAGTGTAAGTCCTTCTCTGTAAATTTAGATATACCTTGCTTGGATAAAATTAATTTATTTATCTTAAATATAGACATATACACTATAGATATCTACACCTGAACTAGGCATCCTCAGTTCCATGATGGAGAGAAATATACACACTTTGATATATCTGAGACATCTCTGTTGGGACTGCACAAGTCCTCAAATGATAAACACCTGCAATCACATACTTCATGACGTAGCCAAGAAGAAACAAAGGGGAATAATATCACAAGTAAACTGAGTAAATCCAGACAGGAATTACTGATAAACAATAGCTCTGTATCTTTTAATATTTACATATTCACTCTTCAGAATTTAATAAAATGATTTCAATTATGATGCCAAGAATGAAGCTATACCATTTTGCACAGCTGATGGCAATGAAATATCATCTGAGTGTAACAAATCCAGCATTATTTATTGCAAAAGTTCAGTATTGCTGTAATGTAGAAACTGTAACTTAGACATGCACAGAAGCAAATAAAATCTATCCTAACAATTTTTTTCCTCCTGCTTTTGGTCTCGCTGTTGTATAATCACATCACTCTATTGAAGATATTCTCCAATATTCACAACAAACTATTCAGGAAATCCTCTAAAGAGGATTTCATTATCTAGATACCTTATTTTCTAAAATTTTAACAAAAATGCCATAATCAGTGGATGACATATCAGGTTTCTAAGCTGCATGCTAATTTTGAAGAACTATCATTGCTATGATTGAATGCCAACTAATTTTGACAGATCTTGCAGATTTTAAGAGACATTATAAGCAGTTCTGCATAAAATATATCAAGCTTGTACTTCAAAATGAGCCTGGGTTGCCATAAGTAAATAGCTTCTAAAATAGAAACTGCTAGAATAAGCTTTTTATGTCTTATCCTGTTGCCTCCTAGTACCTATTTTAAGGCATATCACCAGAGGGAGCTACATTTTTCAAAACTCCGGTGTTGCTTTGATGCTCTCTGAAACATAATCAGTGTCTCAAAATACTTTCACTGTTTCTTGAGCAGAACAGAGGTTCAGTCCTTTTCTCCATCAGGTCAGAGTCAATATGTGCTCAAGGATATGAAGGGCACAATGGCTTTTCACACAGTTTTAAGATTAGATACACATCCCTACAGCATTGATAATAGTTATTAATGCTAGTAAAAAAAAATACTGCTTAAAGGATGCCTTCTCCAGGGTGGTGGCTATTAACTTTTCCAGCAAACAAACTGAGTTACTGAGAGGTGTATATTTTTAATGCTCATGGGAGGGTGAGAAGAGCCTGGGGCCAGGAGCTCTCCTTGCTTGCCTACTTTTACAGAAAGAGCAGCTGGCCAGGGCTGCTGAGGAAGCCCAAGAAGCTCTTTTCCCTCCCGCTTTCACAAGACCACCTCTCCTGTAGGACTCTGCAGGCACATGAAGGTCATTAGGTGATGTTCCCCATGCCTGGAGAAAGGCAGTCAACCAGGTAAGGTAGCAGACAGCACTTCCATAACTTCCATGGATGGAACATAATCACAGCAAGTGAAGGTACGGCAGAAAGAGCCTTTTTGTTTCAGGAGGGATGTGTACTTCCTCTTCCTACCCTGTAAGTAATTTAGCTCTCACCTTTCATCCTGCTAGTCAGAAGGATTCCAAGAGGATTTTCCAGTAAAACACTGCTTTATCCTCCTGATACTTTGGGACAAACGACCTTCTACAGCAAGACAAGTGAGGCAGAAGAACAGCACTGAGCTGGGAAAACTAAGGCAGGTTAGACACAGTGGGACTGGAAAGGTAGGGTAAAATTAGTTGTTGGCAGCACATACGCCTAGATGATGGTTCTGATATGCTTTTCTTTTTGCAGGCCACCAGGGCTTGTGGAAATCCATGTCTGACTGTGTTAGCACACTTACAATGGTTACCCATACCCTATTCATTTTAAAACTAAACTAAATTTTGAATACATTTGTGTGAGGACACTTCTGTCATGTATACTCATATCTATCCATTCAACCAGGTATAATTCTTTATCATTTTTTTTTAGTAAGGAATTTCATTATTTTTTTTTCCTTATTTTTATGTATTAGTTTATATTTTGCTGTAATAAATACATCTCATGCCAAAATACCTCCACACGATAGAATCATTACAACATCGGTGTCTCGATCCTGAGGCCAATAAGCATCTGCATAATGCAGGTCAAGGCTTTGGTCCACAGATGTTCCCAGCCTAGATAATTTCTTCTCGGGTCTCAAATAGCACCCCTCTTTTTTACCTGCACATATCCCTTCCTGGGTTAGGTATTGCAAAGTGTTTCTTTAAGCCCCCTTCCACTACCAGCCCCCACCTTAGCCTGCCCACACTCCTTAGAGTGACTAAGATTATTTATTTCTAGACAGGCTTGTGCTTTGTTGGTTTACCCTCAAGTTTTATTAGATCCCATTAAAAGAGGAAACAATAAATTCCCTCACACAACTCTCCATGGGAATTAAAAGTCAGTACACAAACATGGAGAGAAGCTACTTACTCCCAAATAGAAGAGCTGACCCTTGCCGCACAGTGACTAAAACCTGCTTTTCCTCTTTTTTCTACTATATGTGCTGTAATTTTATTCTTAATATTTTTGTTTCATACCATGTGACTGACAGAGAGGAATAAAACATATGCAACTTGCCAGAAATCAACACAAATACAGTCACATAAAATTGGCAGAGAGCACTAGAAAATCAAATCCCATGAACAGGCATGAGTTGCCATAGACTAGAATCGGGTTCCAAACTAAATCAACAGCTTCAACTATGTCCAAATATTGCACCCTTTCAGTGTTAAGGAAGGGCAGAATTAGAATTCATTTTGTTACAGCCTCTTTACATTACATGTAGAACAGCTGACTGTATCCTCTACAAAAAACTAACACACATCTTAAAACTCTGGCCACCAGAAGAGTTCTGAAAGGTGACCAAATTCACCTTCTTTCTTTCAGTTTCCCCTCAACAAAACTCATGGAAGACAGGACTACAAAGCAGAAACTGCATTTGGGCATGTTCCCTATAATTAAAAAAATAATAATTACTGGAGATGCTATATTTTACACCAGATACAATATAACCTCTATGAACTTTTAACTTTTCAGAAAGATGAACTCTAAAGTAGATACTATATATGCATCATATTCAGTACCTTCAAGTTAGGCTTGTGCACAGGGTAGGAATCATGTTTGTATCCCTATGTTTATGGTTGCATAGTGTTACCAGCACTTCTGCCTTATTCTGAGGTCTTCAGTGAGCCATGAGCTATTTTGGACTGACAAATACATGCTAAAAAAGAGCAGGACAGAAACTTATTACTAAGAAAATTAACAATAATTTTCTTAAAAGCCCCCTAAGAAGAATTTAAACTTTTAATCTAAAATTTGAAGTTCCACAAATACAGTCGAAGAATTTTTCTCTTACAGATGGAAAGAATTAAACCAGGGAAATTAAACTAAGCCAACAATTAAAACAGCGTTAGCAGTAAATTAACAGTTTGTTCAGTAATGAAAACCATCAATTGCCAACTGTAATGAAATGCATTATTAAAGACATAACGAGGGTGTAAATACAAAATGCTGCATAAAGATATAATCTGAAGGAGTTACCCAGAGTGTGAAATAATTAACCTAGAGTAACAGCAGCAATACAAAATAAGTGAGACCTACCATGGGTTGTAGATCAGAGGAAAAGGGAACACATGTTGAGCTTTTTTCTATATACTGTCCCTGGGAATGCAAGAAGGTGTATATTTTTGGGGTAGCTTGCAGGGAAGTGGGCAATATAGCCACTACAGGAAGTGAGTGAATGATAATGGCTAAACTTTTGCACCCATAGTTCAAATTGTGGAACTGTGGCTGAGAAACAAACTTTTTCCCAGTTGTCTTGTGTGCTGTAGGCCACGATGTCTTCAAATCTAGTAGAGTCTCAAAAATCAGCAATTCCTTTTTGGCTCAAGGGACTAACACTTTCCCCACAGAAAAGGTATCAGATAGAGGGTAGACATGCCCTTCTTCTATTATCAGAGGTCTTTAAAACACACATTCCCCTTCCCTTCCCATCCTCTACAGATTCCAACTAAATCATTGCAACAAAAAACTATCAAAGTGGATCATTGAATGGAGCTATATAAGATGTCATTCTAGCTATGTAATGATTATGTTAAGGCCCGTGTCCTTTGCATAGGAGTGGATGTTGAACAGATATGGGGAAGGAAGGGGTGTAGGAGGTAGCATGATAGTCTCATTTGGATAGAATACCTGAAACAGTTAGCAATGTCAACAGGCTACAGAGTAAACACAAAAGTGAGCCAGCTTGAAGTTATAAGGAAGATTAGAAGGACAGAAATATGAGACAAACTGTCTAAACTAGATCAGGAACAGTATGTAGGAGAAATGAAAGAAATGAAAGTGCAAATTAAAGAATCTGAAAGAGGGAAATGCTGAATTTAACATAGTAAAGGTGATAAACCCAAACAAAGAAGACTTCAGAAACCTTTCGCTGGATTTTGCATTTATGTAAATGGAGACCATTAGATACAGGGCAACAAAGACATAATTAAGAGCACAGTTCTTTTAAGAAGCACGTATTTTCATTAGTGAGGATAAGTCACAGCCTGGTTATACTGATCTGTTGTCCTAAGGATGGCCTAGTAAGCCTAGATTTGAAAGACAACACTGGAAAATGAAACAGTGAAGCATCACATTGAACCTAGGTAAGCGATTTCCCGCTAAACACCAAAGGGTAATTGCAGAGTCAGAGCTAAGTTCAGCCTGAAGCCAGCTAAGAAATAAAAGAAGTGGGGAAAAGTGGTGAGCGGAAAAAAAAAACCCCACACTTTAAAAGATATGCACCTATCCCTGAAATAGGGATAGGTGGATGGTTTTATGAACAGACTGTGTTACACAAATGTTAACAGCTTTCAAGAGGCAGGAAGAAAATGAGTCTGCATGTGGCTCACCGCTACCAGTATCCCAGGCGTACAGCCTTTCTTAAACACATATTATTAAAGGCATGCTTTGCCTAAATAAATAGTGTAGTGCCCAGGTAACCTTTGGTGAAGCAAGGTATTAACTGCTGGTCACAGAGGGAACAGTAAGGCAGGTGTTAACTATAAATTAAGCCTGCTGATGCAATCCTGATTAGCACCCAGCACCAGAAACTGTGTGGAAGAACAGATCGTGTGAGCCCATGCTGGGTGCTCTGCAGCGTGAGGGAGGCAGTCCAGAGGCACAGGCAAGTTCAAAGTCATTGCTACCTGCACAATCCTGAGAGCAAGCGTGCCGTCTGCACAAATGCAGATTCACATCTTTAAAAATGCGCTGCTATACTAATTCCCTTACCACACAGAACCACCTCAGGCTCAATAATTTGCATCCCAGGAGACAAGGCAAAGGTTCGCTCTATGAAGATACGTTTTAATACCTGCTTAAGCTCCGCTGGCAGCTTGCCCACCACTGAGGGGACATTAATAATCTATGACAATAAAGGGGTAATATTGTGTAGTTTCAAAGGCGCATATTTCAAAAATGCTTAATATTATTTATGCACAGATATAAACAAGCCACTAGTTAGTACAGTTAATAAACCATGACAAGTTTGCTTTAAATGAGTGGGATATCTGAATCCAACATTATTTATAAAGCAATATGATTTTTTCTAGGCATTTATCCATCAAATATGGCACCCTTATTGCACATGCATTATGCAAAGTGTCAAATTAAACTATTGCTTATAAAAATAAACATTAGTTACTGAAGTGATCCAAATGCTTGCTTAGGATGTTATTTAGGGTAGCTAATAAATATCTATAACAAACCTTTTGCATAGAGAAAGCAGAAAAGCATGCAAGAAAAATTGTTGATGTCTTTCCTCCTTGCTAGTCCTTTCTTTGAGTAAACAATGAGATAGAGAATTAAAGTGTAAAGAAAAAAAAAGCCTCATGGGAGCTAATAAACCAAAGACCACATTAGCTATTATGGCATCCATCTTACTATGGGAAAAAGAATGTAGTAACAAGCAAAATGACCTCTGCAGCAATTAGAGTGCAGAAAGTCATGAATGGAGAATGGAGTATCTCTTTGGCTTCTTTCCACACCATTATTTGACTTGAATTTTGCCACTGTTTTCAGACAGAGCAGGCTCACTCTCCTTAAATGGCCACTCATTAAGAACCGAGACCTGCAAAATGAAGATGATGCATCCCCACAGGATTCAGCCAGAAATGGAGACAATAAGTGACTTCATGACTTTTCAGGGAGAGATCAGGTTCTCTTTGAAACAGGGATCAGAGGAGAGGCAAATTACTGTATAGTCATAACAGTAAATTTATCTTCCTACAATTAGTCACTGTGGTACATGTGTTACTTTGGGTTTTGTGGCCAGCGAAGACTCTACAAATGCAAAATTAGGTATGCAAATTCTTTAAACATTAAAAGTTCACTTAGTCACCTTGGACAAGGTGATCAAACACTGCCCCCATTCAGTGGGAAAAAAAAAGGCTGAAATATGGAGCATGTAAAGGAAGCCCTCTTGCTTCCTTGATGTCGTGGTACTACACAGTAGTGTCTAACAGCCCTGGGCTTGTCACAGCTGCTCAGGAAAAGTTAGTTTTCAGTCAGTTTGCTTTTGTCATCCAGAAGGGATTAAATTCCACACCTGTTGCCTTTGACCTTAATCCACAAGCCTACACGATGTTCAACGTCTGGATACCCATCATGTTTCATGTTGAAGCTGGACAACTGTGTGGAAAAAAAGATACAAAACTTCTGGTTCAGCTGGGGCCAGATAGGAAAATCAAGCCTGATTTGATGGTATTATGACCATTTAAAAAAAAAAAAAAAAAAAAAAGAGAGGCTACTGAAATTAGTATTCTGTTCTCAAACTTTTGGGTGTGTTTTCCCTTCACACCGGGACAAGGAGGAGGAATTTCTCATGGCACATTAAGCTTACAGAAGATATTAAATTGAAGTATAACAAATGAACAAAAATGAAACAAGTAGCTGCAGGCATAAGCTGAGGAATGTACGCAATGAGTTTATTTCATATAAACCACTTGCTACTATGATTATTAAATATATTTAGCTCTATTAAAACCAAACAAAAGTATTTACACTGGGAGTCCCTGAGTCAGGAAAAAAATGTTTTTCTTTGGAGACATATCAGTTATAGAAATAGTACACACTTACTTTTATCAGTAAAAAAATACCAAAATACATGTCAGCAGGGAGATCTTTGTTCACTAAGTTCAATTTTTTATTTGAAAAAAAAAAAGTATGAATGAACAAACAATGAGTTTTACAACAGAAGAAAAAGGAATATTCCGTTGCCAGAAGGGTTGTAAATATGCTCCTTTAAAGCAACAAAGTAGAAGACCAAGCACAATCTGAGGTAGTGTACCAGTATAGTCAGCTAAACATGCAAAGCTTCAACAGTAGGAAATGTAATTTTGTGACTGTTTCTAAGACAGCTATCAAATTACTGACTAGCAGAATGTTATCTAATATTGCATTAGGGCTGAAAATGTTTTGGCTTAAATTTTTAGACATGTTTGCACAAATGCATTTTAAATTTCTGCTTTAGTTGTTTTATGAAAAAGCAAATAATCTAGCCCTTTTTCACGTGCAGATTTCTGTAAGCCTTTAAAATGACTTAAAGGATATAGGAGTATACAGTAAAAATGCTTGGATACAAGCTAAGTAAGAGGTATAGTAAGTATTTCTAGTCCAGTATCTCAAATTCCAGAACAACATCTGTTCTACATAAGATTACCTGGTAGACTGACTATTGTGCCGGGCTTTAGATTACGTAATTGGTTCTTAGACTGAAAAGGGAAGTAACCTTTGATTTCCTGGCATTTGTCCTGCTTTAAACATAATCAGGGAGTAGTTAATGAAGATACACATTTCATATTGATAGAAAGCCATATCAAAAAAATCCAGAACACACTGAAAGACTCAATGGATATGCATATTTGAAATAGAGCGCATTGATTTAGCTACAGTTCTCATTAAAATTAGCTGCAGGCAGGTTTCTGAAAATCATTGCGTACTATAGGAAAAACACTGTAAATCACTCTGGCAGAGCAAGGTCCTACAGTTAAACAGGTATTCCCAAGATCGCTAAATAAAACTAAATACTATTTTGAAAATTTGAAAAAGGGTAACTCTATTGACAGTGTAACTCTATTGATTTTAGTGTAGACCATTTGAAGGTCTTTGCCACAGTGATGAGCTTCCTTTCCAGAAAGACATGTGAGCAAGTGTGTGAGGTTATGAATACATTATTAATATGCAAGTCAAATGAAATTTGATGAAGGTTACTGAAAAGAATATTCTTTACACAAACCAAAATGACAGAAAGCCCTGCCTTACTATCACTATTCCTCAAGTGAGAACCGGATTTCTGTGTTAAGTATTTCTCAGGGATTACCTCAAATCCCTGTTTTCTTGCATATAGCTGCCATGAATCTCTACTCCACCATTCTACCTTTATTTATTAAATCTAATGCAATGCAGAACACTACTACAGAGCCAGACTTCATATTTTAAAAAGTTATGGGGAGTTCAGCAGACAATGTACACTCTATGAGAATGCAAATATCACAGAAAGCAGACAGAAAAGGGCAGAAATTACTTCCTTCCTACCTCACAGGCATATTACCTTTAAGAAAATGTTCTGTAGGGAAAATATTCCAAGATTTCCACCAATCGTACCACCTTTTTATGTGCCTTTTTTTTTGTCTTTTTCTGTAAAAGTTTTAGACAAGATTAAAAAGGAAGACAGTTATGTTTCACAGAGTTTGAAAAACATAAAGGAGGTTCTAGTACCACAATATAGCAGGACTACAGTTAATAATTCAGAAGCTTTGTTCGACTGTTTTAGTGACAATTGTCTTCAATCCAAGTTAATTTTACATGAAGACAGATTTTCTATACACAATACCACAGAATATGTATTTGTTTCTTATAGTTAAAAAAGTAATAGAAATAAATAACCTATATCTCAAAAAAAAAAAAAGATGAAACAAGGCTCAGCAATATTTACTAATAGCAGATAATTTGCAAATAATAGCAAATAATTAGTAATAGCAAATATTTACTAATAGCAAATTGGTGAAAAACAAAAAATATCCCCATATCCTGGTGGTACCCATACATAACCTCTCTCTTATATCCTATAATTTCCCTACAAATTGCTCCTTTTTTCATTCCAGAGTCCTTCTCAGACAGTATACACAGACTTTTTCAAAACTAATTAAAACACAAGTATAGTATTTTCCATCTCCACGTATATAGCAGCTAAAGATTGCCCTTTAAGCCACTGACCCAAGATGACACTTGGCCATTTAGAGTGACCACGGCACAGGGCTGTCCGGGAGAACATTAATAAACTGCACACGCTTCATTGCAAATATGATTTTAAATACTTCCTCTACAGAGAAAAAATTGGGGCCTGACAGTTTCATATACTAAAGTAACATGGATAGGTGTGAAAATCTCTGGCATCGAAAACTGTGTTCAGTGTGGGAGAAAAATCTTAGCTCTGCTATTCTGGTGGTCAGCCTGAGGGCTGAAAAGAAGTTCAGTGCAGATGAGTCTAACTCTGACAAGACCTTGGCTGCTATGACCTTACTTTCCTCACAGAAAAAATCTAACTCCTCCCTCACACTTTTCAATCCATTGACCTAGGTGGCATTTGTTTGGTCTTCCACACGGCAGTACCTGAGGTGAACCTGATCCTTTAGACCTGATCCTTCTTGGCGTTGAGATGGTTTATGATATTCTGGCAGCACATAGAATCATAGAATTGTTAGGGTTGGAAGGGACCTTAAAGACCATCTAGTTCCAACCCCCCTGCCATGGGCAGGGACACCTCCCACTAGATCAGGTTGCTCAGAGCCCCATCCAGCCTGGCCTTAAAAACTTCTAGGGATGGGGCTTCCACCACCTCTCTGGGCAACCTGTTCCGGTGTCTCACCACCCTCACGGTGAAGAACTTCTTCTTAATGTCCAGTCTGAATCGACCCATCTCTAGTTTTAATCCATTCCCTCTAGTCCTACCATTACCCGACATCCTAAAAAGTCCCTCACCAGCTTTCTTGTAGGCCCCCTTAACATACTGGTAGGCCACTAGAAGGTCTCCTCGGAGCCTTTTTTTCTCCGGACTGAACAACCCCAACTCTCTCAGTCTGTCCTCATAGGAGTGGTGCTCCAGCCCTCCGATCATCCTCGTGGCCCTTCTATGGACATGTTCCAGCACATCCATATCTTTCTTGTTAGTAGGGGCTCCAGAATTGGATGCAGTACTCCAGGTGGGGTCTCAGGAGTGTGGAGTAGAGGGGGAGAATCACTTCCCTCGACCTGCTGGCCACGCTTCTCCTGTATCCAGCCCAGGATACGATTAGCTTTCTGTGCTGCTAGTGCACACTGATGGCTCATGTTTGCTCTAAATCTATTTTAACTCTCCATGGGAACTTCCTCTTCAGAGAAATCCTCAGATGACTTTGAGCTACTCCCCTAGTCACGCACAACATACCAACACCATGGTCATACTATGATTTCTAAATCATACTAATTTCTGAATTTCTAAATCATGCCATTACTAACTGACAAAATATTAGTGGATGCTGATGCCACCCACCTTGGTGACACTGGTCTTGTTCACTGCTCTGACTGGCCTAGCTGCAGACCAAACCGCCTTTCTCTGCTACTTCTCTTTCCCTGGCAAATATGCCCTCCCCATGTTTTGGGCAGTGTTACCTCCGTGGCAGAAGGCATGCTCTGCTCCTTTCCCTGCCCCTTCTCACTTCCAGCATGGTGTCAGGAGAAGAGGCTGGCACACATATGAATCTCCTGAGGGCTGGTAGCGCCTGGAAGATTTTTCTAGTCTGGATTATGACTAGCAGAGGAATATGTTGAGAGAAAGGGGTGTTAGAGAAGTGTGAAAATTAGTGCTGTTTAATGTTAACGATCATTTCAGTGGCCCCAGAATGCTGCAAGCAAAATCTTTTTTACCTTTGTGTTTTGAATTCTCCAGTTATGTCTTACAGAATTTGAATTTCACCCAGCAAACAAGCCAAATAGCTCTTATTTTTATGACATGAGAAGTCTGCTTTGCATTTTATACAGATATGTAAGCAGGACTTGGAAGACCAGTTGTCTTCCAGACTCACTATACTCAATTTTTGCTTTTTTATATTTATATTTTACTGAACCTATCATTCCAAAGCAATTTGAGATTCTGTCCTGTTTCTTTTGTTCAGATGACTTGGTTCACATTCGAGTCTATATCCATGGTTTAAGAAGGAAAATGTTTTCCTGGATAATGCAGGTTTATCTTTTGGGCAGGTGATTTAAACTCAGAGCAACTTTTTCTGCCTTTAAAACTGAAATACCAGAAATCTATCTTCCTTTGGATTATTTAGAATAAGACTTTCCAGTGCATAATACATTACAGAAATGTAGGGAAGCCTTGCAGGTTTACCTGTCTTACTACGAATTGTTATTGATACATTAAAAATGTAGCAGTTCAAATTTCAGGGTCTCATAGCATTTTTTTACTTCAATGTCATATGCTAACCTCTGAGTGCCTTACTAATCCATTTTTACTTTTACCCTTTGCATTTGCTCATTATAACCTAGTGTTGGATTTTTGAAGATCTAAAATTGCAGATAGGTATTAATTAAAAGGAACATTAGGGTAGCGGGTATGGAAAATATCACTTGGGTCTTTTTTTTTTCATTTTTGTTTTTTTTTGTTTTTTTTTTTATTAAACACCTTAATGTGTCTAAAGATTATAAGCATAAAACTATGTCAGGTTTCTAACACTACTAAATTTGTGTATTATTTATGTACTGTTATTACTCATTCTCATCGTAAATCTGGCAAGACCACACCAATACTCTTTCCCATGCTGATACAAGTATTCAAACTTCATGCTTAAGTGCTGGCTATGACCTAAAACACCTTTACAAAGACAACTCTGAAAAGAGCTACTAAGGTGTATAGAGAGCTGCCTTCTATCTTACCTTCAACCTTTAGAGGGCAGTGCTCCCTTTGGTTACTTAGAGATATTCTAGAAGGGCATGATGCTTCCAATACTTGAGAGAGGTAAAAGCTAGAAGTAACAAAAGACATTTCAAAGGACAAGAAAACGTCTTGCTTTGCTGATATAGGGAAGGGAACCATGCATCATGTGCCACACACTGGGTAAACCCTTTACACTTTGAAAGGCAACAGGGACTAGAGGTCTTGTCAGCATGGCTTTGACATTGACACTCTAGTGGCTGCTGAGAGGCAGATACCTACAACTGAAAAGGCAGAGGAAAATAGTTATAAAAATGAAATGTATTATACTCCTACTCCAGTTCAGTTTCATTTTTATGCAGACATTGAAACCCTATCAAGGCCAGCATAGCTTCTATCGGAGGTATCAGCGTACTTTGGAGAATTAATACTGTCTACAGAATTACAGCTGTTTTTCCGCAAGGATTTACAGATTTCCCAAAGCACATGTGCTATGGAAGGCAAGAGTGCAGGATGAGAAGCAGAAGAAAGGCCAAGAATTCATCTAGTGGAGACCTGTGTTCTCTTTTTAATTAACGTTTCAGCCATAATCAGATTTATTATTTTTAAAAAAACTAAAAACAAACAAGTGCCATAAAGCTGAGCAGAAAACTGTACTGAACCACTTAAATACTCTGAGGTCCTGAAAAGCAAAAAAAATCTGAAAAATATTGGAAATACAACCTAAAAATCTGATCTCTCTCCTCCCCCTGGCTGGTGGAGAACTGCACGTGCACGTTCTGCATGTTTCCTGTTGTATATTTCCTTGCTTAAAAGAGCTCATGTAGTCAGGAAGTCTCACACATGCCAGAGAATTTCCAATAGTAGTGCTACTCTCTCCAAAACAGTCCCTTTTGGAGAAAAAATGCATTTATCGTTCCATGTAGCTTCATTTCTCAGGTGAAATCTTTGAATGGAGATTTTACTACATGTGACATACTACAATGCTAAGACTACTCCTGGAGTGCTGCGCTCCCAAGAACAAGAACTGGAGAGTCCAGGGAAGGGCCAGAGAGAGGATTAAATTTTATGCACCTGTCCTATGAGGAGTGGCTGAGAGACCTGGGACTGTCCAGCCTGGAGCAGAGAAGGCTCAGGAGATCTGATCCATGTGTACAAGTACCTGATGGGGGGAGTAAAGAAGCGGGAGCCAGGTTCTTGTCAGTGATGCCCAGTGACAGGACCAGAGGCGATGGGCACAAACTGGAATACAGGAAACTCCATGCCCAGCACCTTGCCTAGCACTGGGTCCCGATAAGCCAGACAACACCCCACCCCGACCCCAACTTCAGAGCCATCCCATTCCAGTTGCTGCCTTCCCAGGAAGGCCTAGGGCCTGCAGTGGTGCCTGAGGATGGACGGGCTGTAGCCAGCCGTGGTGTATCGTTCATTTCCCATCCCAGCTTGCCTCGCTGGGGGCTGCAGGACAGGGATGGCTGGGGAGGGAGGGCACTGCACTGCACCCTGACACCATCTTTCTTGAAGAACTATCTGACCAACAGCCTTCCTCACTTTCACATGTCTGAACAAGGTTTTATGCCCTGTTCAAGTTACTCTTAAAAGTAGTTTAAGTGAGTCTTTAGATAACAACACAGAAATGTCACAAAGTTGATGCTTTGCCCTTATGCTTTTTCCTGCTGACACCAGGCACACTCTAAATCCTATTTCTGTAATGGGTTCATCTGAAGGGTCATCACATGTAGAATCTGGTTGGCATCTTTGGCTTTGAGAGCAGCTACATCACATGGCCTATGTTGCAGAGTTTTACTTATAAATTACATAGGTGGACACTGTAGTAACTTTAAATATGATTTTCCACAGGATTCAGATAAAACTATGGCCTTTATTTTACTAGCAGATAATTAGCACAGAAATCTGTCCCTTCTCCTGTCACTTGTAAACTATATGAATTACCTCAGAGACACAAGAGGCCACAAACTTTGCTGCTAAAATATTCTTTTGACATCACTGGTTTATTTTCCCAGAGACATCATGGTTGTGTGTGTGATATTTTGTGCCAAGCTGCAGGAGGTCTACAGGGTCCGTAGTGTGGGCATCAGCATCTGAGATGGTCATCTACTTCACATTCAATGGAGAGAAACAGGTACATCTGCAGTGTCTGTTCCAGGAGAGGAGGAACTGCACAGCAGCTGGCCAGATACTTCATGCAATGAAAGAAACTGTTCCCTTCTTCTGACTATAAAACCAGCAGAGGATGGTTAGTTCAGGCATAGACAGCTACACTCTTGAGTTCTTAAGTCAGATGGGATGCAACTCAACAGAAAACATACAGTACTGTACCAGGAATTTAATAATTAGGGGACATGACAAAATTTTCTCAGGACTATCTGTAAAGATACAAGTTATACTCTTCTCTTTTCTGTCTTTCACATTTTATATCTGGTGGGGTTTTTTTCCGTACTGACTGAGCAAAATATTATCATCTCTAGGAGGTTAAGCATTATTTAAGTACGATCCTCTTTTTTTGACCACTGATATGACCCTGTAAATTAAATTTTATTAGTAAGAACAGCAAGACTTAAGAAACTAGACCTAGTTAGCTTCTGAAAAACATTCATAATGTGCCAGTCAGTAGCTATTGTCACTTATAATCCATGAACTGCATTTATACTTTTCAAGGTTAGTATCATATGATGACTCAGAGAGGAAGAGACTTCAGGAAGTCTTGTAGTCTAAACTCCTGTTCAAAGCAGGATGCTGGCACTGACGTGAAATGCAATGCTTTATCTGGATTGCTTAGTAGGTAAGCATTATCCTCACCATGCTTACTTGATGTGCCATCACAATCTTGATCCTAAATGCATTTATTTCATGATTGCTTTCACATTTGGACTGATGTCTTTACTTTTTAGTCATCCTTTGAATGTTCTTCCTCAGGTTAATAGCTGTTCTGGGTGATCTCTCAATTATTTCAATCAACAGTCACCAAAGGAAAGCTCTTTTGCTGGCATAGTTTGTGGCCAAAGAGCTAATTTAAAGTAACGACAAAGTTCTACTAATCTTTAACTTGATAAGTAGCCACTGGCTATGACCTAGTGTTCAGTCATAGAAATCCACATACAAGATCAAAACATATTTTTATTGAAAATATATTTAACTGAGTAAGTACAATTAGATCCTTGGTTTCTATGAGAAGCATGAATTTCAGCATCTATGGGAATATAAGCATTAAATCTGTTCGATTTTTTTTTAATTCTCTAGAATATTTGTGGTTGCTATTTGTTCTAATAGACTTGGTTCAAACCAAGTGAAAGTGAGGCAGCATGTTTCAACTCACAGTGCAGTTTAACTCATTGTACTCATTGACAGAACATTGAAAACAATCCATTTATTCATTAGAGAGTGCCACAAATAACTCAGCAGTTTCTCTTTAGCTTCTATTCATAGATTACCTCATTTCATGTTAATTACTTCTTTCAGCACTTGGCACCTTGCAAAAGAAATTTAGAACATCTCGAATTATTAGTTGTTTACTACATTCTTAAAATAAAAATGAAAATATAATACCAATATCACTGTGTAGCATTCCCGTGTAATGAGATTGGGGCATTTGAATCATCTGTAATGTACCCTGCCATTTTGATTAATATCATGAATGTTAAAGTAATTTCAAGCTATGGCAATACATGCACACAGATGCATATTCAGATGTGTAAGACAAAGGTTATTTTAAGCATTTCCTGTTAAAATGTATAGTTGGAAAGTCTTAATTATTACTCTAAATTAGCATGATAATAGTTGAATTTCATTTGCTTAGTGTATCCCTTGATTGAGCCTCAAAGGTGTATCCATTTGTAAATTTTTAGGATTCCATTTCATTATTAAATGACTGACATTTCAATAAGAGGCTGAAATTAAGCCATAGCAAAAATTGAAACAAAAATGGTAACACTGACTTCCAGAATAAATCCTGTCCCCAGCGTCTTTTTGAAGAGTACTGTAGTTGTTGTCTTCTAAATTGTTTATTGAAGAGGTTTTATAGTAATGCAACAAATGAAATCCCATCGACAGCATCCTATTTCGCACAAACACTGAAAAAAATGCTATGAAAATTTCCAGTGTCATAGTTTACGGTGATCTTGTCCTGAATAAACTCATAAACACTTTATTCTGTCATTCGGTTTATATGTTGCTGTCTCACATTTGGATTGATGGTTGACAGCAATGATGTATAAATTATGCATGCCAATTTACTGAACACCATTAAACCAAAAGAGTATGGGTAATTTCAATAATTATACATATAAATAGTATTATTAGCTCTGTCAAACTCAGTACCTGGATAGCATGTCAGTATATAATATCCGCTAGGGATTCAAAAGGTTCATGATTTTGCATGAAGCTGGTGGCTGGAGAGGTTCCAGCTACCATTTCTACATAACTACCATCTATAATCTGCAACCAGACATCATGCTTGAGATTCAGAAAAGCTTTGATGTTGGCCGATCTGTCCAGATCCGTGCTGTATTTTTAGAGGGAAGAAGTTAGCAACTGAAAAAATAATTACTTCTAGTAAATACTGAACCAGTGGCATTTATACTGCAATCATCAAAGAACTGGAGAATCATTTTCTCTGTTTTATTGCAACTTTCTTTTAGGTACTTCTTATCTCGCAAAGCTCCTCTCAACCATGACAAAGTGATATCTCTGGAAATGTATGGTTTCTGCCTAGGGAGGAAAACCTCCACTGTATTACTGTTTACTAGCTTTACTTCAGTGCTGTCTAAAGCCCCCAGTGTGGTAGATGTTGTACAAACACATAGTAAGTGACAGCCATGGAAAACTAGTTTAAATAGACAAGGAAGCCAAAGGATTGGACAAACATTTGCCAACATTTTCATCCATTAGTTCAGTGTCTGGTACGCTTTAGATGCACCCCACAGGCAAAGCAGACTCAGTCTATGCACATGCAATTCAACGTTTGTCAGGAGTTTCCACATGAATGCCTGACAGATACTGCTGCTAAACAACTGGACATCTACTCTCAAAAGCAGTAGGATGCAACAAAAGTGGCAGAAGCAGCAGGTATGCCAAATTATTGTTTTAATTCCAAAACTTAACAACTCAGACACAGAGGGATTGAGTGATTAATTTTTCACTCCGAGTGAATCAGCCTGACCACTGGAAATAATGGTACAAAACAGATTTAATGTAAGCAATATTGTGGGTATTCATCTCAGAGTTAAAAAATATATATCCTCTGCAATGATAATGCTTGAGCAGTGTTCTACATATTCTAATGGCATATTTACATAAAATACTTGTTCCCAGACAGAATTCTGATTTTGCCTTAGAGTAACCTTTAGAATTTCATTAAAAGTTTTTTTACATTATTCACTACAAAAACAACAGGCTTTTAGCCTTTACTTTTGCCATTGCTACCAGTGCCTTAGTTTCATCTTCATTCATTTTAAGACAACTTGTAGGTAACAAGAATAATTCAATCTAAGAACTATAAATACTTGAGCATGGAAAAAGAAGGAAAATATATAGCATGGAAAAAGAAGGAAAATATATAGCATGGAAAGCAACGTAAAACTGCCTGTAAAGGGAAGGTAAAGTTTTAAAATATAATGGCCACATATGCTGTGTTACAAAACAGCAACTAAGTGGGAAGAAATTCTTCATAACTTACAGACTATAAGCAACCCTTGCTCTAGTAGGAAAGTATCAGGGAAGCACAGGAAGCTCTGTTCTTGGTCCCTTCCGTTCATAAAAGACCCTTTTAGAAAAAGAGAGGATTACTTACTTTGTGTGACCCTGAGGGGAAAGCAGGGTAGTTGAAATGGGTTCACTTCCTTTTCCTTCTTGACAGCAGCCCTCTGAGGTGTCTTTGCATAATTGCCTAAATTGTTCTTTAGTTATCACATGCATTGGGAAGCTTTGGAAAGCACACAGCTTCCCAAATCACCTCTATGTGACCCCTCTCTACTGCTGCTTCAGCAGACAATATAACACCTCACCCACACTGTTTTCTCTTCCTTTTTTTGTCATTATCTTACTAATTCCTTGGCTAGGTTACACTGTCAGACAGGATATGTTAATGAATTAAAACAAACCAAATGTTAACACATATTGTCGTCTGATAGCAATCACTCATAATTACTACACCAAACGCCTTCGTGCACTTGCTCCACACATATACTGTGCACAGCTGAACTAAGTCAGCTAAGCCCTACAGCCACAAGAACTGTACTGAATTACACTAGTTATAGATGAGGCACTGTTTTTTGGATTTTGGCCTGTGTTTCACACCACATGTGCCTTACAGTCGCAGAGCCATCTGCAAGATCTCTTTTGGAAGGACAGAAGTAATTTAAGGTAAAATTCCTGCATCTACAGGGTCCCTTTGCAAAATGACAAAGTGCCAGGATAGAAGCAATCATAGAATCATAGGGTTGGAAGGGACGTCTGGAGATCATCTAGTCCAACCCCCCTGCCAGAGCAGGGTCACCTTAAAGCAGGTTGCCCAGGAAAGCATCCAGGCGGGTTTTGAATGTCTCCAGAGATGGAGACTCCACCACCTCTCTGGGCAGCCTGTTCCAGTGCTCTGCCACCCTCAGGGTAAAGAAGTTCCTCCTCATGTTTAGGTGGAACCTCCTATGCTCAAGTTTGTGCCCATTACCTCTTGTCCTGTCGCTGGGCACCACTGAAAAGAGCCTGGCCCCATCCTCCTGACACCCACCCTTTAAGTGTTTATAGGTGTTGATAAGGTCCCCCTCAGCTGTCTTTTTTCCAGACTGAAGAGACCCAAGTCCCTCAGCCTTTCTTCATAAGAGAGGTGTTCCAGTCCCCTAATCATCTTGGTAGCCCTTTGCTGCACCCTCTCCAGCAGTTCCCTGTCCTTCTTGAACCGGGGAGCCCAGAACTGGGCTCCATCAGAGCCATTCACATGAAGCTGTGCCCTCCCTATCCTGCCTGAGGATACCTTCGAATACTGCATTAACCAATAACAAGCTTTAAAAGGTAGTGCTGTAACCAAGAAAAACTTTATTTAGAACTGCCAAACTCGAAAATGAACCTGCTGGAAACACCACCTAAAAGGGTTCTTGATTCTCGATGGGCTGGTCATGCTCCGCAGCCACAGAAACACAAACCACTGCATAACATCCAAGGAAGTGAAGAACGATGACCAGGCTTTCTGTAAATCAGACAAAAGATTCAAGCACCTAGTCAGACTGTAGCTTGTCCAGCCACTATTGAAAGCCATGGAACAGTAACCGTTTTTATTTGCCTACTGTTTTCTAGCTGTATAAAATTAAGTTTTACTTTAGTACCCATAATCACTGGTAGTACGATCAGATCACAGTAACAGTCTCACTTCTCACTGATTGTGTGACAGGAATATATTTTCATTCAGTTTTCATAGCTTTCCTTAAGACTTCTCTTCTGGATAAGAATAATACTACCTACCTCTATACCTAATTTACCTCACAGGAACCTCATCACCAGAAACAGTTGGAAGTAAAAGCCGAATACGTACAGCTGACAGACTGCTCCCCACCTCCCTAGTCTATGATCTATGATTACTAGCATGGTTGTAGGTCGCTGCCACTCTGTCCCTTCACAGCAGGAAGATTTCTAAGTGCTATTTTTTGTTGAAATGATAGTACAATAATTTCACATGTAAGACTCTGCCTGCAAACTCACTGGCTCATAAGCATAACCACTTTTGTATTAACCCAGAGCCAGTCAAGGCTATGGCAAATAAAATGGAGGAGATTCATCATAGAGTTGCAAAATATTTACTGTGTTACACAATCAGCTTAGGGAGCAGGACATCAAGCAGAGAGGACAGAGCAGTATTTTCTTCCATGTTTATTCTTCACTGGTTTTCAATTTTGGATTATTATTTCACATTTTTTGTAACTATCACTCTTTAGAAAAGTCCTTTTAGAAACTGAAAATTTAGAAGTTAGAAGAAAAAAATTTAAGCAGGCTTGCACAGATTACTCAGAGCGCCAATTTTTCAGGTTACTCTAGGAATAGTCCCACAAAAATAACCCACTAAATTGTTTGTGATAATTTGGAGCCAGTCAAGATGAAAAATTCCTGGACTGTTTTTCTGAAATGCTCCATCTTCAGTGATTCCCACTTCTGCTCATGATTCCTCTTGGGCGATGGGCGCTTCGGAATAAACCCCTATTGACTATTGAAGTCTACTGGACTATTTCAGCTCTTTGAGATAAAAGTCACAGGAGACACAACCCTAAAAGAACAGTTTGGGAGGGCAGGGAATGACACTAGCTCCAACTTCCTAGTTTTTCAGGGAGCTGGAGTCCTACTCCAATTTATAACTCAGCAGTTATCTATGGGCTTTTAGCATTTCCAGAAGTTGGGATATGCTGCCCCTGTACCTTGTGGGCCCCAAGTAGTACTATTGGGATGCAAAGGTGGGGAGCAGAAAGCCACACATCCTGTTCCCAGTCTGGTGTGCAGTAGGGGATGGAGCCCTCCCCCATGCCACCAGCCACAGAGATTCAAACCAGAGCCTGCAACCTGTGCCGATCACGTGTCTGTCAAGAGCTTCATATGCTTACAGAACTACAGAACACTTTGACTAAATGTTTATGTATACATTAATATATGCATACATGTGTACATATATATACATATATATGTATGTAAGGAAGGCAAATATCTTTGGCTAATTAGATGAAATTTCTTTAGATAAATGAAAATCAGTGTGTACAGATAGAGCAGCTAAACTCAAACTCTACCCAGCAGACAAAATTAATGTTTAAATGAATTACTTTTAAACTTATGATTACTCTATAATTCTTGTATGTCACAGGTAAAATTTGGCATAGAAAGAGCACAAATCTGACTATTGTTCCCAGTTATTGGTTGTGGAGGTATGTGGACAAAAAGAAAAGGAAAAGGCAGCAAAAATCCTATTTAGAAAGATAGGGGAAAGTGTAAAAAGTCAATGACAGTAAATAGAAAGGGAAAAATTGATAGGAAAAGAAGTATCTGCAATCTTTTAAGAGAGTAAAAAACAAATTTAAAGGTATAAAAAATTGCTTGATATTGTGATGTTAACAAACATCCCAAAATATTGCAGGCGGTCATTTCAGGCAGGTACTAAACACACTTAATTTTCATAGGAAGTGAAGAGACACAATCAGATTCTAATCCAAAAGAGCCAGTCAGCAGTTACCCTGGGTAAGCAATGAATAGAGATTAGGTCCCTTTATTAAAAAATTATGCATACTTCACTTGACTTAAAGGGGTTTCCCTTGTCTAGTAGCTCTCAAGAACATGAAGTCCTAAAGAAAACTTAGTATTTGAGTTCCACTTCATTTGTAAAAGCAAATTGGAATTTACATTATTGATGAGAATCACTTCCTCATTTATGTCCTAAATTAAAATCCAGTAGAGTGAAAATGGTATTTTCCTTCCTGTGGCAACTTTTCACTATTCCTTACAAATCATGGGTCAGAGCCTACGCTGAACTAAGTCAGCCAAGACCCACTGGCACAAGAGCCACTCTGAACTAAATCAGTTCTAGATTTGGCCCTGTTTCTTGAATTTTGTCTTCTAATGAGCAATTGGGCAGGAGAAAAATAATTCTAATTTGTTTACTGTCTTTCCAGCAATTAATCGACAGTCTTTATGTAGATCCACAGGACAGTGGAAGGAGGGAGAGAACCTAGGCCTAAGGGAAACAGAAATACAATGTATTGCTTAAGTAATCTGTCTAATGAAATTATAATTGCCCCAGAAGGGAATAAAAAGAGTTTCTCCTACTGAAAATCCAAGATGCTCATCAAGCAAAACATGAACTAATTCAAAATATCTGGTTGATAAAAGAATCCCTAAATATTTTGAGGCTGACTCTGGACCTAGGTCTATACCAGACGTAGTCCTGAGACATCTGCTTGGACTTGGACCTGAACTTCAGTAAATTGGAAAGTTTTTCAGACTAAGCAGTGTCTTTGGGTCTGGATAAGAGTTATTCTGATTTTGAGGGCTGGATGTGAACTGGAGTTCTTTTGGCATAGGAAGCACTCTAACACAAGAGATTTATTTAGGATCCATTCAAACTATGGCCCATCTAAAATCAGAGGAGAGATCAAAACTGAAGCAGCAAACATGGGAAAGCTTCTCACAAACTAATTCCACAAAGAGCCACAAACAAGCAGCATATATAGTGCATCATAAATGACCTGTGAATGATTGAATGAGCTGACCCGGTTAAAAAACTAAGAGCAAAGACCTGAATTATGCCTATATTATTAAACAGAAAACTATCCAATGCTCATGTATAGGCATTGCTGCAGGACATTAACTCTATAACCCTCTCATCTTCTACTCTTTGATAACGCACAGCCACCCCATCACTTCTATTTGCCTCCAGGACCTATTCAACTTCTACCCCATACCAAATCCTAAGCAAGCGCAGGATTAACCCTGTGTTAACACAGAGCACAGATAATTGCTAATTTTCTGCAGCAGGCATCCTGTCTGAAAGCCATGTCACTACTTCCAAGTGAGGTTGCCTCACAAATTGTCTTTGCTCTATTCCATTACATTTGTTTTCTGCTACCAGTGTTACCCCCTCCAGGGTCTATCAACCTGTTAGGTCCTTGCACAAACTTGCTTTGCCTTCTTTATGATACAACCTTCAAACACATTACCATGTGCCTGAGTTCATTTCCCATTCATCTAGAAGACATTTCTAAAAATGTTTGATTTCTTGTAGTCCTAAACTTCGTCTTCCTTTGTCCTTGGAGAAACAGGTGGTATCTATATCTCCCTGAACATCTGGAAGTAGCTAGCACTGCAGGAGCATGCCATGAACAGCTGAGTGAATCACCACAACAGCCATCATGATGTCAAGGTGCTCTTCTTCCTCTTCCACGCTTTACTTACAGTTTTGACACAACAGATTATAACCAGATTGACATAAATTCTTGTCTGACTACACATAAATGTTTGTCTTTACTTTGACCCTGTTCATAACAGGCTGTAGGCTTCTGTTTAGCCTTACATTAACGATTATGCTCCTGTTTCGATGTTTTTGTTCCCAGATGTGAAAAAAAAAACAGTTAAATCTGACTGCACAACTGTTTTGAAATAAAAGCAGTGACTGCAGTGGAAGAGGAAACTAGATGGGGCTGGAACCCTAGTGGTATATGAAAAAACTGCCTAACTATACACCAAAACCAACTTCACGTGCAATTACCTCATAGAATAAAACCTGACCCACATCTTTGAAAAAAGTTGAATGTCACTTTACATGGGCTCATGCTTCATGCACCAAGGAAAGTGTGCTAGTGGGAAAAACAAGAAGTCGGTTCAATAGTCTTAAACAGAGTGGATGAACCCTGTGCAGCTGCAGGTAAGTCATGGGTTAAAGCTGTCTTCAATAGCTAGAGGCATGACAGCTGTTGAGAACATCTAGTTGTCAGGATCTTCTCTCACACCCAGATTTACCAAGGAGAACAGGGAGAATGCACCTTATTCCTCTGAGAAAAAAAGCATGCACATGTTCTTTTGTTTATATGTAAGTACAATCATATATATACATATACACACACATGCAGGAGGTAGCCTTGAGTGTGAACCAGAAACACAGTTTTACCCTCTTAATGGACCTGTGTCTGACTTGTGTTTTAGCATTGGTTTCTTTCATTTTTACAACCAGGATAATATTTGCCAGCCAGCATATCTCAAAAGACTGTTATGTTGACACTTACTCTCTGCACAGAAATGTGAAAGACTAACTGCACTTGTCAATAAATGGACTGGACTAGATTTACCTATTTTTGTTGGTTTATTTATTTTACTGAACGTTGATCACAAAAGCATTTTTAAACACTTACGATTGGGATATTTGGATACTCAATTTACTTTATACAAGTGCAATATATTTTCTGGTACACACTCATGAGAAAGCAGCTAAACAAAATACATTAGAAGCAATATAACAGCACCAATGACCTCAGCTATCTCCCAGCCTTGGGAAAAGCAATAAAAGGAACTGCCTTTGCAGCTGCAAAGTATATTTAAGAAAGTGGCAGGGCCATGGAAAGGTCCTACTACAGATTCCTTGAGTGCCCTCTGCAGATTTACACCTGGGAGCTATTTTTTACCAGGTCCTCCATTATCCATTGCATGGAACTAGTGAAAAGGAGGTAAGAAAATGTAGCCTTTTTTTTTTTTTTAACTGAATTCAAAGTAGTTCCATTTTCTCCCTATGATTTTAGCTGGAAGTCAGTACTCAAGTAGTGTTTGCACTTCAAGAAAAACAGAGGGGCGGGGGGGAAAATATCTCACAAAATATCTCACACAATATCCTCACAAAAGGATAGACCAAAAAGAGAAAATATCCTCAGAAACAGGAAAGACTAATAGAAACACTTGTTAGAATTTTGCAATCGGAAACAAAATTGACCTGAGAGAATACTTTTAAACTGACTCTGAACTGTCATAGTACAGTTGACTTGATTTAGAAAAGAAATTGAATCCCAGATGACACAAAATCTACTAGAAATGTTTATATCCTGGAAAGGGAAAAACTTTTTTTTGCAGGGCTTGAATCAGTGTTGCCAATTCCCGTACACCCAGCTGCCATAGCAAACAACGTTTAGCAGCTTTCTCTCCTCAGAGAAACCACTCCCAGGAAAAACTGCAGTTGAAATTTACACTGTGGAAGAAAGACCCTATTACCTTCAGGAAAACAAGGTTTGCTGCTTTTTCTTTTAGGAAGACCAAGACTTTCAACTTAGCTGGAAAAGGAAGGAACACCCTGGAAAGAGCATTTAATATACAAGAAATTACAGATGGAAAATACTTACTAGATCATTTAGCTCACTCATTTTCCAGCGCAGGATTGTTCTCTATGGTAACATAAGACTGATTCCATTAAAGTTACCCACTTAGTCTCACTAGCCAGAGCTTATCATTCCAAGGAGTGTTAGCACTGCAGGAAAAATTGTTCCCTCAGTCATCTTCATCAACCGCTTTCCAAAGCAGACACAGATAAGGCATTGTGCCTTTGTGGCATTACATAATGGCACCAGAAAAACAAGGAAGATGTCTTTACTTCTTGAATTGTGTTTTTAACATGATGCAAAGAGATTCCACAGACCATGCCAAATGCAGGCACAGGACGTCTGGGTTAACATATAGCCTGCTGTGGCCAGTGGGTCAAGTTACATATTCTGCAGATGAACTGAAACTATAAAATGAGAAGAAAAAAGGAACAAAAATGATTAAGGAAATAATTTTTGCTGTTCACTTTCAGGGGGTCTCTCATTGTCTGTGGGAGGATCTTTCCATAAACCTCTTGACTACTTCATTAAAATTCTCCCTTATAACTCTCTCTTGCCATGAAAACAGCATGGCCACTGGTGCGACTGCCTATCATCTTGACTGATACTATTCTATTGTTTCCTTTGGTTCCCTCTTTGATTACTTCCTTTATTTATTGTCTTACCTTTTCTTTCAACCCTGCTAAAGATAAAAGCCACCTTTCAATTCTGTGTTTGTGCAGACCCCTGAAAAATAATGTTCTGTCTAACATGTCAGTAATATAATATTAACCTCCAATAACATATAATACTCCCCCAAAAGCACTACTAGTCTTTCAGTTTTCCCCAGCATGATGAACAAGCTCAGACATGTTTCAAAACTATAAGCATTGTGGATTTTGATTGTTTTTAAAAATCTTTTAACCAGAAAGGACACTGTCAGTTGTATACACTAAATTAAGAGTAGCTTTTCTCAGATTAAGCCTTCCTCATCAAGACTTGATTTCACATTTCCAACAAGTTTCAAAGGGTGCTATTGAGCTGCTATTGAACCTCCAACTTGAGCTGACTACCAAAGCCTACTCCATTTAAAGAGTTTTCCCAAATAATTAATTTTTCATTACATTTGTGAGCTAAGTTTTAAAGCAAATTTATCCCCTTACATAGTTGTGCTATTAAACAGAAACAAACAAAAAAGCTGGATCTGGGAAGGTCAGAAATTTTCATTCTAGAAGCCCTGCAAGAAAAACTTGACATTAAATATGTTTAAAGTGACCCTGTTGTTACTTGAGAACCTAGTTCTCAAATATTTTAGGACAAAGCTGAATAATTTTCAGTCAATGAAGTAAGTATGACTCCAGCCCCTAGAAAATATCCTTTAGTTTGCTGCAGGTAAGGCACAGTTGAGGCCTTGGCAAGTAGATGTTCACCAGCCTATCTCCATGGGCCCTTCTGTCAGCTAGGTGTCTAGCTGCTGCTGCCTGACCAACTCTGCTCTCCAGAAAGAGCATGTGGTTCGGCGATACTTGCTGCATTTTAAGATGGTATGTCTGGAAAGGACTCTTTGCCCTCCCCAAACTGGACAAAGAGAGTTTCCCTCTTATAGCCTAACAGTTGGATATTTCTCAGGCAAAAAAAACATTTGGAATGCTGCTTTTCATGACTGAGTACAGATGTAATCTCACAGTAAATTTACAATAGATTAGGAACTTTGTTATGAATCTTGTGTCTTACCTCTAACTTAAAAAAGCATTAATTGCTTTTCTTGCTTCTGGTTATTTGTAAAGCATATTGTTATGAGTTTTAAATTAATCCACGTATTTCTCCACTTAAATGGAATGGACCTAATTCATTTTGTAGATCAGATACCACAACCGAGTTAAATAAGGGGAGAAGCCTGTGCAACATCTATCTCAATAAGAAAAAACAAACACAAATGAGAAATATCTCATCACTTTGCTGTTAATGATAAATCCTCTTCTTTCCTTCTAATCTTCAGTGAAAACCTGAACAGCATAAAAACTGCTTCAGGGTTTTATGAGATTCATGGTGGAGCATCACATGGCACCACAATAAAACTGATTCATCTTAACCTCTCCTTTCATGACTACATATGAAAATACATTCTAATAAAACTCCAGCACAGACCCATATTTATACTGCATGCTTTCTGAAGCAATATGCAGAGATGCTTCAGATAGCTGCTAAAATGAGATTAAAACTGATATTTCAATTACATTTCAAGGGTATATGTGATGACGTTCTTGAATCTTTTGGCTTTTATCTTGCATTAACAGATTTCTAGCATTGAAAAATTATTCTGTCACTCAAATACCATTTTGTGTACATTAAATGTGAAACACGATGACTGTACTTTTTGTATAGCCTTGTAAGAGAACAGCAAGTATCGTGTGATGTCAGGATCAGTGCAAAATGACTAATGAACATCTATCTCCCTACCCCTCATATACAACTCCGATAGATATGAATTCCTCCTGGTATTAGAGGTTTTATTTGGTTCTCATTTTGGTTCATTCTCAAGGCGCAATGACAGGCAGCAATTCTGTTGCCTGGTATATCCATGGTCCTTATCTTGGCCTCAGGGCTCCAGTTCCTTCATACAATATGCCCTGCTTCTCTACTCCAGTTAAAGACTAGAAACAGTGAATCATTCATACAGAACTAAATAAACTGTGAGTGCAGACATTTACCATCGCCCCCAGCAAAAGTCCAAAACATTCAGCGTGACCCCATGCTTCCTTCTCACCCTCTTGCAGCTAGTGAGCTGTTTGGCTGCCACATATACAGCCTGCAGGCATCAAGCAAACAGATTTTCAACAGATCTAGAGGCTTCATCCCTCCTCTTGCAGCAGCTCTAAGGGAATGCTGTGGACTCTCCCTTGCTCAAGAAAGACTGACACGAAGAGCATCAGTAGAAAAGTGGGGGCAGGAGCATCAAATGCTTATTCCACAGAATAGAAAGTGCATGAATAGCAAGGAAACAAAAGTGGAATATAATAACCCACTATCGAAATGTCAAAGGAGTAAGTAGGGCTCAGATGACTTTATGTCAGATCATGTAGGCAACTTGGCAACCTAGAAATACCCAGGAAGCACAAAGGGAATGGGAGAGCTATAAACTCTACAAATTGGCACATAGCCTCAAGATATCTTACAGCTCCTTTTACACAGAGAGAAGCTCTCTGAGATAATTGCAGGCACCACATTGCCTGCTTGCTCCTTGCTCTGTATTAGAAAGAAAGACAGTGTTTCAGAACAGTCTAAGTGCTCATATGAAATATCTTACATAAACTCTTTCTTCACTCCTGTGCTTAGAGCCAAAGATAACTGAGCTTTTATCCACTGAATCACGTTTTCCACAGTGATGGACTCAGAGTTAATCCATCTTTTCAACATATCTCTGCATACATTAGGAAAAATAGCACATACACTAATTCCATATCATTAGGACCATAGCTAGGTTGCTATCATACAATAATCCCCATTTATAGGCTTTTCATGGATTCAGGAAAGCCTGTAAATCAAACATTTTAACCATACAACAGGGTCCGTATTTGTTTTGCCTATCCATCATTAGCTCTTCCACCCTTGCAGTTATACCAGTGACCTGGGAAAGACCAAGTGAGAAAATCACAGGAGAAACAAAACAAGGTGAGGTGGGGGAAAGAAAAAGAATTTACAAACTTTAGTAAAAGGAAGGTCTCGAAAGCGTGTGTGCCTTCTTTCCTTTGGAATTCCAGAAAGAAGGCCAACATGAAAAAAAAAATCCCTAACCAAACTTCTTAAACAATATCAAGAAGAGACAAGATGGATGTTTCCAAGTCAGATTTAACTTCTAATTTCTCCTCACTGTTTTTATCCAAGTAAAACCTATGCATGCAATTAGCTTCATACAGTGAACACTGATTCTGGAAGTATTTGTAGAACCAGATCCTTATTGTGTGCTGCTTTTAAAATTACTTCCAAACACTTTCTAACATATAACATGCAATTATTACAACCCAGAATTACTCTAGTTTGAAAAAATACAAAATTAAGACCACAAAGTTGGTAAGTACTCTGTGCAATAGCATGAGTAGCTTTTCCACCATGATTGCAAAATGTTCTGCCATGAAAACGGAGCAAGGGGACCAAACAACAGTCCTTCTGCCAAAGTCGTGCCTGACAGAGAGGGCTTCCTTGAAAAGGGAGACAAGAAAAAAATTTCACAACGTTTAAAGAAGTAGGTTTTTCTTCATTTCCTGATCAGCAAATGCCACCAGATACTTTCTGAAGACTTTAATAACATCTACATAAAGCGAAAGCAGAAAGAGATCTGTTTTCCAGCTCCTCAGAACCAAAAATCACTGGTCTTCCCCAGTATTAGTTTCATGCCCTTCACCATGGCTGGCTGGGCTTACATCAAGTTGGACCTGAAAGACCTGTTAAATTTTTTATTCTTCTCTGCAGCAGATCATTAATGGATGACAGCTTTGGGGCAGCAGATTCCTGGTTTTACACATTAAGAAGGACGTAGGGTAGGATTCTGTAATTTTCCCAGCACAAGACATTTCATAAATTCCACCTTCTAATTATCTAAAACCATTGAAATATGGAGCAACTACGTTAAAGACACAAACTGTTTGTTATGTAGTCAAGCTTTGCAAGTTTAAGGGGCTACAAAGATATATAAATGTTATTAGAAAAATAGGTTAAATGTGGGACTACGACACCACTTTATAAGCTATGCTATTTGGACCTGAAGTGATAAAATACATCAATGTCATGTATTGCATTTCCATTGTGTAGCAAATTTTTTGTCTTTCTCCCCCTTATATCCTTACTCTTTAATCTGTAGAAATCCTATTGAATTCTATCAATGTGATTTGGATTGTTTGATCTTAAATTCATTTTATGACACAAGCAAATTTATATTCTGCTCTTCATCTCATCTTATGAGTAACTTATAAGAAATGATAGTGGCCCTAAAATTAATCCCTGAGGTTCTGCCATTAATGCTTTTTTCTTATTTGAAAATGTTTCATTATATGTAAGACTCTGTCTCCTTTTTGCCGAAGACCTTTTTTGATTTCCTTGTATTTTGCTTCAATCCTAAAATGGCTTCCCAGCATCTTTACTTCCTTAAGTACCACTGAGGATTCCTTGGGAAGACACAAATATTGTCATCTGCTAACTCTGAAATATAATAGAAATTAAAAATAGCTTTTTTGGAAGGGAAGACTGATAGTCTCCCGTTTTACAACTTTTCCGTCATGAATAATTTTAGTTTCTTTTTTTTCAGCACAACCCACGTAGGTCATGCCACTTCTCAAAAAGATCAGAAATTATCCTCAGTTAATTGTTACATGCATCCTCAATCTCCTAGCAGGGAATTCCTTTCTTGAAAAATGTTAGAGTATTTGTAGTAATAAGAAAAAAGGGCTTGCTTATTTATTTGCTTATTTATTTATTTATTTATTTATTTATTTATTTTCCTCGTAGCATTTAGCTCTAATTCCAAAATCTTTATGTCTGCATGGAATCTTCTGAAGTCAGTAGGACTGCATGTGGCTACAAGTATTTTGTCATATGGAGGCAATTTATATTGGCTTCTTTTAGTAGAACAGCAGCCGTTTGCGAGAACAATTCTTTGGAAATTAATTAACAGCAATCTGCAACTTTGCCCATTCTCCATGATGTTGACTTTCAAATAGGAGAGTTTAATGTTGCTCTTTCCCCATTTTACCATGAGATAGCTTCCAGAGGTGCATCAAAAATACTATGGCCACTTGATCAAAAACACACAGCCAATATGAAATACAAGTAAAAAAAAAATCAGCCATCTTTATAAAATATTTAATTTTGTCATAATTTATTTTGTAACAGAATGTATTTCATACAGTTTTATCACTGCACCTACCTTCGGTAGTCTTGAGGCTTTATCATCAGCTCCATCTTTCTGCACTTATGGCAAATGGACATTTCTAAGGTTAGTATTTCAGAAGTAAGATGACACAGACCTCTCACTCTAAATCTTATATTGACATTTGGTGAACCTTTCTTTGCTGGCCACAAAACTCCCTCAAATTCAGCCATTTCAGTGTACTGGACTTATAGCAATGAAAGCAGTATTTGAACTCTCTTGAAGGCAAGAGGAGGTCAGAAAGCTGGACCAGGTCCCATGTTGGGTTCTAGGTCAGAGGGAAAGTTATCAGAGAAGGAAAAGGTAGAGTATTTGTAACTATCCACAGGTAATCTTGACACTGGATGACATGAAACTGACTGGTCATCCCACATTTAAAAGCATCACAACAAAAAACCCCAACTCTTCTCCCTGGACACCAAAGGATGCTCACCCAAACACTCTTTGCTCTTGTGGCTTGACTCCATCGTGTCAGCCCACATGGCCCAAATAATGTTAAAAAGGCATTCTCGGTGAAGCTTCCACCCAGGCTTATTCCTCTCAGTTCCCCAGGGTTTTCATGTTAGTTTTCTTCTTCCCCAAACAAGGTTAAATATGTTACCAGTGGTCTGCATCCAGTGCTTCTATTCCAGATGCCTACTTCTCACCAGTGATACTACCATAACACTGGTAGTATTGGTAGTATTGGTAACATCCTCTGCCAATTGTCTTCCTGTGGAACAGGAATATGTACCTGAATGGTACATGTACATGCATTTTGTCCATGTTACACTTCTAATGTTACATTAACCTGTGACGTTTTAGCAAGAATTGTTTTAATGAAGTTAGTAAATCAGTATGTACTTATAGGCACAACAGAGATATCTGAATTAACTGGAAATGGAAGAAATTAGTATGTTTACAGAAAAAAAAAAATATGTTGAAATACACATTTAACCATTCTATATCCTGTTTAGTGCACTTAAAAAAGATCTCTGCTCCCAGACATATCACACACATTTTCAACATTTTAAAGAACATTCTGCTAGTAGTTGTGCATATGTGCCATTCCCTTTCTTTCTTATCTCTCAAAGAGAAAGATTTTCCAGAAACAAGAAACTGATGGGCTGCTGTGTGTGTACACCAGTAACGTCTGCTGAATGGACACTGACCTGCCAGACCATTTGGGAATGCTCTAGCAGATACTTCAGGGGCTCAAACTGGCAGTAGAGCAAGGCAAATCTCTTTCTTAAAATGGCTGAGATGTGACCCAAAGAGAGACAATATCACCCTGAGATTCCCAGAGGATAGTGTTTCCAATATGGCTGTATTTTCCCTGTCTTATAGCTTCACTGAAATTCACAGTGTTACACTGAACAGAAGCTAGGATGACATTTGGTCTGGTTTTTTTTAATTATTTTTAACTTCTGTAAGCTATCTTAGTGGGCTGCCTTTTTAGCTGCTTTTAATGCAGACAAAGAAGTTTTGTAAGACAATACTCATAATGAGATGAGACTGTCATATCTGAATGAACATCAGCATGTAGTTACAAAGGTGCACCTATTTTGGCAAAGCTGTCATGTTGCACATGGTACTCTTTATGATGAACTGCCTTCAGTCTTAGGTTTTATTTTTTTTCTCCTTCTGTTTCTTTTCTTTCCTGCTGTGGAGTGTTTTTTATTCATTACTGGTGGCAGGCTTGTCCTCATTTTATTTTTTTCCTCCTGCTGAGGTGCAGTAAAATAAATTAGTTTAATACATTTTATAAAGGTAGTTGATTTAATTTTCCCTTTGGTATGTCTGAAGATACAACTGCTCTAATAAATTGGTATTAAGATAGTTGGGTTTAAATGTTTCATGATTTTCTACCTGCTGTGGAAGACGCCAAGTACTTTAGTCAAATATTTTTAGAAGTGCCGGAATCAATTTTTTCCCCTCATATTGCTGCCCTGAAGATACACATTTGGCACACTAAGGATTTATTTCTTGAAAATATGAGGAAACAGTGCAGCCTGGTTGGTTTGATTGCTTTGATTCTAAGCTGTTCAGAGCTTAGAAATAAATTTCAACTGGGAAATACAGTCATTCTCTTAGAAATAAAGCTTTCCACATCAGAATATCTATATCTATGGCTAGTTATGATTTTTGTAAGTGTTTTTGCTGTTTTTACCTACAGGAATGTTATGTATATCTAGATCAATAAAATCCTATCACAAAGAAGTATATAAAAACCTAAATCCTATTTCAATGGGGATTTACATGCTTGGAGTAGAAAAGCAAGCAATTCAGGTCTGAAAACTTTTTAGTTGTCCAGACAAAACCTCTTAGCTTCATGTAGCAGATGCTCAGTTACCACCCAGAAATACCCACAGCAAAAAATGTTTCAATGACGACAGTGCTATGAACGAGATAGATACAAGAAGTCAGATACCTATCGGGAATAAATAATCATAGCTTCTTGACTTTAATCCGTCTATAAACAATTAGCTTCCATGAGTGTTTGTCCTGCAGATAGAAGCAAGGGCCCCACAAGACCAAGTTGGATGGGGCTTTGAGCAGCCTGGTCTAGTGGGAGGTGTCCCTGCCCATGGCAGAGGGGTTGGAACTAGATGATCTTTAAGGTCCCTTCTAATCCAAATCATTCTATGCTTCTGTAAATATTCTACACAGAAATTAATGACTTTTGTAAGGTGGTACAGGTGAAGTGTTTTTAAAATACTATAAGAAAAGCAGAGAAAAAGAAAAAGGTGTGGTTTCCTTGAATATTTTTATCTCAAGTTCTCAGATTTGTGCACATTCAGAGTAAAATACACAAAGGTAACACAGAGAGTCACCTGCTTCCTTTTCACTAAACAGGAATATGTTATGTGTCACTTAATGGCCTCATTACAGTTCTTTCTGTGGTGAAAATAAAGCCATTCATGTGGAAAAACGGATAGTATGGGAGCTTAGGTATATAATATTTATGCTCAAGCTGATCTACAGACAACATACTCTAGAGATGAGCTAACTGATGTTGGCAGTCTGCATCCATGACCCGCCAGCATGTAAAAATTGAAATCTGTAACACAAGAGTCCATGAAGAACTATAACCAAGCAGAGGAAAAGAAGAAGAAGAAAAAAATCCATTTCAGTACTGTCACTATTTTTTTCAGTATTCTAAGACACAGCAAAATATCAGAGGAAACTATAAACCAAAAATCCTAGAATGGAAATTTTCCTGAGAAGAAATAGAGAAAAGTTTAATCATACATAGCTTAACATCCAAAATCATCAAGTTATCGTTTATTTGGATCTTCTTCCAACAATCAGATCTAAGACACCTGAATGTATTTACAGCTGGATGATGGCTACCTAGAAATCCAAGCCATAAATTAATTGGGTTGCAGTCTGAGGTACAAGGTCTAGCAGGCAGCAATTAACTGCATCACCAGAGTTCAGTTGTGATGCTTCTGTCAATGCCACTTTTTTTTTTTATAAATAATGGATGCAATTATATGAAAAAATGCAAAATCACGATGAAATACTCAAGACCAGATAGTGATAAATATTATTCATACATAGCCACGCAAATACTATAGGGTGATTTTAAGCATTGCCTAAACTCTCTGTATTTAATGATTTTATGGCAGCCATGTTTATTTATATCAAATAAATAATTCTTTATGTGTGTATGCAAACAAACAAATATTATATTCTTAAGTACTTGTTATAAATTCTATGAGAAAAAGATATCCTTAGCCAAACGATTTATCAGGGCATAATGACTTAGCAGTTATTTCAGTTTCTTTCAGAGAAATAGAAGGTATTTCTTTCCTGAAGATGATTTCTCTTCCCCACTAACAATCTCCTGAGACATTTCTCTGCTGCCAGTACCAAAAAAGTCGTAAAGTTGAAAAGTACACTCCAGACTTTTCTACACCATCTGTCACACAGACCCTTTTCTTGACCTTCCCTCTGTGTCATGATGAATATATTGCACTGATGTTTTGTAAGAAACTGAACACCCATGCTGTACTGTCAATGTTTTTAGCCTCCCTGGCTTTTCAAAAGCAAGTATTTGGCCCATCATTGCTATCATCTTCACTCAGGACATCCCTGAACACTTCCACAATGGGATCCTCCTGTGACAGGCAGCCCCCTGTCTTTCCCAGCAGGAGGAGGTCCAGTCTTTGGTGGGATGATCTGGCATGGACTGCTGTGGCTTTAAAACTCTATAGTATTTGTGTACAGGGAAGAGGTTTGAAAACTGTTAACATAAGCAGAGGATAAATGCCATTATACTCAATTAAAAGCAGATAAATATCATGTGCCATCATTAAGTTTAACCCTAAGTGTCTAACAAAAATATGTCAGCAAAGCAGATGAGAATTTTTAGCAGCAATGCATGCTATCTCCAGCTTCAAGTGCATCTCTAATGTTTCAACTCTTCACCTCTTCCCCATTTCATTCTCCCCACTACCATTTGTCATACAATAAGGGAAAAGAAATTGCTTTCTGGCTTCTGGAGGTGACCAAAAGAAGCCTCTGAGGCATGTAATTAACACAATCTATTAATGGCACAAAAAGTGCACTGCAGATGAGGTCTAGCTTCCCCCAAAGCAGTCACATTGCCACTACTTCCTAACAAGGAAATGCAGAGATAAAAATCCCATGCAGCAAACACCATCCAGCCTCACCATGTACTCGGCCTCTTCCACTGATGGAACAAATAGACCTCAGTCAGAAGTTTAGCATCTGAGATAATACTTGCATTGGAAGAATAGCTATGATAATGTCCAGATGGTAAGAAAAGAAAAATTAAAATCTCAGTGGATAATATCATTTATTTTCTCATAACATTATTTTTCAAAGCACTGTGTTTTTCAGCTAGCTTTTTCTTAACAGTTATTCTGTTACTCTGAATTAGGAGTTGCTTATCCTTGGGCTTTAGCTGTGGCTTGATGGCTGGACTGATGTTTAGTTTTAAAATGTATAAGCAGCATTAATAATAAGAAAAAAAATGTCATCTGAGACACTGACATGCAAGAAACACTTTACTGAAGATCAGATAGTTCAGTTTTCCTTTTGGAAATCCAAGAAAAAGGGCTGATTATGCTTTTCTAATCAGTTCTTTTCTCTGAAGACAGTAAAGGTCTTTTTAGATAACTGTTTTAACGTGGAACAAAATTACCGTAAGTGAACAACAAAAACTATGCAAATTAGTTTGGTATTAGCAAAGCTTTTGACACCAAAGTAATTAAATGCTTTTTTTAAATGTGCAAGCAAAAAGCCAAATCTGAAGTATTCTTCTTTTATCTGCCTCAGATTTTAAAAATAAGGTACTCTAAGTGGTATATATGACGGTTTGTAATTCACTGGTCACTTTTCGTTGTCTGCTCTGTCATTCCTGCTGGCATCAGGGAGAAAAGAGTGTAAGTTTGAAATTAATAATATTTTGGGATAATTCACAAAGCAATTTATCTCAGTTTTTATCTTTGTAGTGGTTGAACCAGAAAAGTAGAAAAGAATCTAAACTGCAAAGTTTATCACTGGTTCTTTTTGCTTAAAGAAAGACTCAGAGCTCACAGTTAGTTTATGACAACCAGAGAAACAGAAGCAGATGATAAAATTCGTAGTCAGGTCCAGTTTAAAAAATATGTCTTATCGTGTGTTCAGCTCGTGTAAATGTTTATAACAAAACATTTGCTTATGAAACAAAAGAATTTACTTTGTCATCTAGCTTCTTAAGTCCACTGGAAATAATTACATAAAATACTTTGAGATCCCTAGGAGAACATTAGAATTCTTTCTACTGGGTTTTGTGCACACTTTAGGAATATGATGAACACAGAGTAGTGACCATTTACTTAAGTGCCATTTGTAGGGGATACTCAAAGGTAGCATCTAAACCAACAACTGTATGAACATTCATAAAGTTGATAGATAAACAAATAGGAAATATAATGCATAAGGCAAGGCAACTTGATATTTTTTATTATACCTAGCTTTGTTATTCATCATACCATTATATTTATCTTTTTTCAGCCCTCTTTTCCATGTAAGATTACCGTTCAGCAACAAGAAGCTCAAGAGCCACATAGGATGGCTGACAGACAATATAAGACATTATCAGTCTTGTTACATAGTAATTATCTTCCCTATTTCTCACTGTTCTGGTACAGAAAGTATTTATTCATATAAGGTTTGATACTGCATAGGCAGTAAAAGACCTCACAAAAAGTTACTAGTTTTCTCAGCACAGTAACTCTACAATGTTCACATTTTATTCATTAGTTTTTAAACAACCTCATCTACAACCCCGTAATTTCTCTACTTGGGTGTTTCCTACTTACTTGTACACTAGCATTTTTCTCTGGATTGTATCCGAAGAAAGACCCTTGACTTTGACAGGGTTGCAAAGGCTATAAATCAGAGGCCAGTGTAATTTGTGGATTTGCTTCCTACCGGTACAGCTAAGGCTGCTTAAGGAAGGCAGGCACATAACTACATTTCCCTTCCTTCAGTCTCTCCCTGCCCCAGGCAGAAACAAACTGAAGATGAATTCCCTGTTTAACATACAGAGATAGGGAAATTTGCTGCTAATTACAGTGGTTGGAATTCCTAATGGGTAGGAGGGGGGTCTCCCGAGCCCATCCCATTCTACAGGCAATTCTCTTAGGTTGTCAAGTTTCCCTGCTCTTTTTCAGAAAATTTCTTAACAAAATTACTAGCAGCCTTTATCAAGCTGATATTGTAATTACTTTTGGGAAACAAATGGTGTCTGAGGAAAAAGAAAACCACACTTCCATGCTTAATTTAGTAATGGGAAATTTAGAGAGAGAGAGAGCTCTTAATAAATTCTCATCTCTTTCACAAGTGGGATGAAATAGGCCACTAAAAGCTTCATTTGGGAGGTTAATATTAACAAGCAGAACTGTGACCTTAAATCCTAGTGCCTTTACTCCTACAAGTCCTGAAAAAGTTTGACCACTTGCAGAAATCTGGGGTAGAAGAGCGTATGTGCTCAGCTGTCCTCTTCCGGCATTTCACTGCATCACCGTCCTCTCCCTCTCTTTGCAGAAGTAAATTACTTCTCCCCTTTTCATGTAGAAGCTCACATTATGGCTGGAAAACTGTTACAGATAATGAATAAAAAGAATAATCTGAACTCCTGTCCTAACCTTGACCTCTATTCTCATGCTAACTGTAGGGAGTATGAGCAATTAATTCTTTTTTTCTCTCACAAGTTTGGACAACACTTAAGGAGGAAAACTGTGTAGTTAGTCTTTGAGAATCAAGCCTATGAGTAAGAAAGGCAGGATCCCACTACAAAGTGTAACACAAGAATTCCGCCTGACCATGCATCCTTGGAGCAGAAAACCTATAAATCTTTCATCCCCTTCCTTCAGCTTTGAAAACCTACATATCCTGTGATACACAAAATCTGTAACCATTTCCATAACCTCCACCCCACAGTACTTCTTAACATAGAAGCAGTCAGAGTCTTGTACGCTTACAATTTTTGTATTATTCCAGTTTGAATTCCAAACTCCTGAGTAGTTGATGCACATCACAATAATAGATGAAGTATAAGAAAATGCAGACTTCCTACAAGGGGGTGTTGAACTTTATAAGTTGTCAGTTTATTGACTGTCAATTGTATGTTTAGAGTGGGTTTGATTAAAGCCCTAAGTCTCCTCCCACTGATATGAACACTCTGGTTCCCATTTCTTTAATATGAACACAGTCCAACACTGAGGGTTTTTACAAAACCCATTCACAAATTAATTCTGGATGCTTGAACATAATAATTTTGCGAATCTGTATTCTATCTGGGTACAATCATGTCACTCACAAAAACATAGCTCCATGAAAATCAACTGAAGCTGTAAGCCCTCTCATTTGAGAAAAATGATGCTAAATAAGTGCCAAATACCAGTTCTTAGTCCTTCCTGGCATATATTTAAAATTCTGACCTCATCAGAGCTATGCTGATTCATAACAGCTGGGGGACTGGCATTTTCTGGTTTTAAGAGTTACACAGGGAGATCTCCGTTAACGACAACTGCATCTCACTGGTAGTGCTAAAATTGAAGTGGGACCACATGTGAGCTCTGGGAAAGTATTGACCTTACATTTGCAAGTTCACAGTCCTATAAAAACGCTTTAAAATGTGCCAGAATACGACATTTCTGTAGTACAATATTTTCCAAAGATCCTTCTTAATGGAGCCAGGATACAATTAAACAATTGAAAAGGACAACAGAAATTACCAGTAATAAACTGCCCAATTTTAGGGGACTGTCATATTCAGTGTAAAATGTTCCTTTTTGTTATAAACCAACCATTAATCTTTAAATATGTTGCTTTTGTTAGCATAGGAGGATAACTAGTCTTAGCTTAGTAGATTGTTACACAATTCTAACAAAAAAAAAAAAAAAGTCAAAGCATTTCCATAGAAAGTCCAGGTGAAAAATCCTATACTTACATATCTATACTGAAAAAACCCAACACTTGTTCGTAGATACAAAATGTATGTAGGGCAGCAAAGTGGAGCATAGGAAATTGAACTGCAGGAGAGAGGGAGAGAGTGGTTTTAAGGGCTATTGTTGTCAACATACACTGCAGCTCTAAGTACTGACATGTGAATCTCTGGAAACTTGGTTAGAATATACAGTGAATCTAAAAGCTTAGTTAAAGATTGTAACACATTCCCCAAAGTCCTTTGTCTGCAGAAGAGGTTGAAATTTTTATACAATTTCCTCTTCTGCTTAATCTGGAGAGTGTGAAATGATTCAGAGGCAGTCTTCTTAACCATTAATTTTTTATAACATATATTTCTCTGTATGTAGTTGGAAGTATAGAAACATTCAAAGTAGAAAAAAAATTATTTTTTAATTCAAAAAGTTGCACTCGTTTTTATTCACTAAACATTTCAATGATAAAACTGTTAATGCCTTTGAATACTGAATAATGTCTTTGAATCTCTTCAAATTTCTTCTTTGGAAATTTTCTGAAATGCCTTTGGTATAAATGAAAATTAGCATCTTAAGTGTCTATCCTTGCCTAAAGGGATGAGATAATCTTTTAAAAATAATTACTAAGTTTTAATCAGAAATGCTTTGGGTGTGATCTATCATTTCAGTAACCACAGTTTTACAGCACTATATCATCATAGCTGTTGAAATGATCAGAGTAACATCATGGCAAACCATTCTGAAAGTGTCTTCCATTAAAAATTCATGATTATTGTTTAAAGTGCTTAAAAATCCTGCCTTATATTCTATGTTATTAGAAGAATATTGTCAGAATGAACAACTTGGAAATAAGGACCTGATCAGAAGCTTCCGTATTACTTCTGCAATATTTAGTTCTAGTGTAGTGGTATTAATGCACTGATACCTACCACTGTATAAGAAATACAACACTGAAGAGTCCTATACATCAGGGACTTATCAAACTTTTGAGGAGAAATAAGGAGATGGAGTTGATTTACACCTCCACTGCAGTGTTCAGCAAAATAAAGTGGCTTGCACGTGCTACCATTTCTTGATTGTTTCCAAGCTACTTCAGATACTACAGCAATGTTTACTAATGGAGAAGAGCTTGGATCCACATCCTTACCACTTTTCTGTGGAGGAGTGGGATTGTACGTGGATATGTGGATAAAGAGGCCCAAAGTCATTCCTCTGTTCTACAGGCAGGGTAGAAGTTGTTTCAGATTCCAGTCAGGACCAATTGTTTTGCTTTACTGCAGTTATAGCCACAACTTCTCCATCTCTTAAGAAGATCAGTGTATAGTGTATTCATTTAGGCTTAAAAAAAAAAATAACAGTAATATCAATATGAGTGAAGAATTGAGTATTAAGTCTCCTTACACAGGTGTGAGTGAATAGAAAGGGCCAGAACTGTGAAGAAACCCACCAATTTGTCTATCTTTCTTTTTATAGTGTACTTACTCTCTGTGTAGCCAACTGTTGTATGGCTGTTCAACAGGGAGCTGACCTGCAGACACAACGCTTTTGCAGTGAAATGAGCTTTTAAATCCATTGCTTCCAACTGAAATATTTTATTATATTTGACTGCTGAGTGTGGTCCTGAGTACTAAGCTGCTGATGTTTCTGCTCTTCCAGTCACCACAAAACCAAATCCTTCTCCCTCCCAGGTGGGAATTTTCAAATTCTTTGAAAATTAAAGATCAGAATATCTCTTGTGAACAGAGGGCAGAAATACCACAGAAATTCATCTAACGTGACAAACAAATCCATTTCCATGAACCAGCGCTATTGTTAGCTTGGGCTCGAAGAACCGTTAATGTCCTGATTACCTATCACCCATCAGCAAAATATAATATCAATCTCTAATTACTTTCTGACACTCTCTGAGGGATGAAAGGTGCTATCTAAACCACACATTTATTTCACCTTTAAAGCAGAAGTGAGAGTTCTATAAATTAGTGTTCAAGCTAATGAAGTATGCGCTTAACATATTCTTTGCTATTCTCAGTATGTTAAAAGACCCTCTTTACTTGTTCCTTTTTCTCATTAATTTGCAGTATAACATTATGCTGTATAGAATGATATTAGCATGCTTAAAACCAAATTATATAACAAAGACATAACATTATCTAGAAAGTAAAGCCAGTATTCAGACTAGTTTCCCAATTAACTGCATCTACTTTATTGGAAATAAGAAAATTGTAGATATAAAATCCAAACATTAGTCATAGCAATAATCACTAGACAGGAAAGTGGATGAAAGGTTAATAAGCTACATCTGAAGCTACTTGAGATTGTGTTCTAGACGTACTTTAGAAGACCAAATTTAGGACCTTTCATTGCCTGTGCAGTCACTGATGAGAGAAAAGTGTCTCCAAGAGACATTACACAGCACCCAGTAGACTCTAAAGTATCCTCCTGTAGATGAAAAAGCCATCTTGGTTTGCCGAAGTGGTATTGCTAAAGACTCTATTAATCATAGTGTTTTGCCCACAGTTATGACTGTAAGGTGTCACTAAGGAATGCATTAAAAATAATATTTTTAATATACCACATTTCTACATGTTAATTATTGTCCTTATTGAGTCCCTAGGAAACATTTTTATCTTTCTTTCTACTGCAATACTATATACTAAATATATATTTGAATATATATATATATATAAAATATATATATATATATTCAGTCACTCCTGTGAGTGAATTGAGAGAGGAAAACTCAGAGGCGCCTACTGAGGCAGGTAAGGTGCTTCTCACTGACTCTAATGGCATTGGGATTGTCCATCAGTACATGACTTCACACACATTCAGTATAGGGATTTATTGTAAAATGGGAACTAATGGCATTAATGAAAAGATTTTATTCCAGGTTATTTAAAAATACTTGTAATTATGGTAAAATATAATTAATTGGTTTTTTCGGTTTTCAAATAGGTGTGTATTTTAGTCACTAGCGTTAGATTTTACCAGACAGACGGTCAGATACAAGTAGCAGTAAACTAAAGACATTTGTTTTATGTGCTCTTCAGGCACTTTTAACACTGAGAAATGGAGAAAAGGTGATTGATTCCCAGAATATGAAATGCTATTAAGGAGATTCTGATCTTCATCATGTGACTTATTTCGCATGACATTAAAACAAATAATCCAATCATACTGGAGCTGGATGTGATGTCCATTATAGTAGATGTGAGGTTCCTATCCCCATAGCAACATCTGTAGCATTTATGCTAATCACTTTAAATTAACCTTGATATGAAAAAACGCCCTAGGGATAATGCTGTTGTTGTGGCAGTTCAGATGAGTAGCATGATTTTCTAATAAAACTCCACAGCAAAAATAACAGTGATAATGAGATGTCCTGTTAGAACATTTTTTTTAATATGCTTCGGTTAAACCAATACACTGGTACTAGCATCAGGATAATTATAAGTATCATAGATAATGAGCTGTCTTATTGATTACTGCCCTTTCATAACCCACTGTGGTTAATTTAGAGTGTGTACACAAATTGAACAATTTAAAAGGTAGGAAGCTGACATGGTATCTAAAAACATACTTCATATTTTAATAGTTCACCTCTTCTTAAATGGTAGTAAAATAAGACCAAAAAGTGTCTACTACTTTCCTTTGGTAAGTTCCGTGCATTACAAGTGCTAAGGTACAACCCTTCAGGACTTCAGTCTAGCATAAGAAGTCTTCAGATTTTTTGAGCTGAACTTCTATGACGAGAAGAAGTCAGTTTAGAAGAGCAGAGTAGGAACTGCTTGTTACATAAGGTGCTTGTTACCTTGAGTTAAAGACTTTTGAGCTCTACTGAAGATCTTATAATGTGGGGTCTTTGCATAAATGAATATATCTTTACATAAGAAGTAAGTATCTGAAGAGTCTGATGGAAGATGCAGGCTCGCACATATAGCAAGGGTATCAATAACAGAAATAGGAGAGACTCTTGGAGCCCAAATTCAGAACAGATTCAAATACTGAAATCCAAGGTACAGACATAGGCGCAAGGTGACAAAAGGTTATCTGGAATTAAACGTCAATTTTTTCACGTGCACTTTAACCTCCTTAAATTGATCTTAAATGGATCTAGCTTCTTTGGTCAGGTCCCGCAGCACAGTGGCCACTTTCTGGTAAGGGTGGTGGTGAGGAGAGGACCACCAGAGGCACCTCAGCCGGCCCTGGAGCTCCTGGATAAAGAGCTGGAAGGAGCCTGCATGGAGACACCCCTGGTCAGCCCTGCTACAAAACCACGGCTGGGGTGACCCTGGCCCTGGGGGGCTGTCAGGGCCTGGCCCAAGCCCTGGCCACAGCTGAGCTGGGCTCCATTCCCCCACTCTCCTCCAGCCCCTGGGCTACCTTCCCTGGTTTTTCTCTCCTACCTTATGGTTATATTTTAGTGTTTATTTCACATGTGTTTATTGTTAGTACATAAAGTTTACAGGCCTGTATTTCATAGTGGCTTTTAAAAGATGGTGCTATGGTACCCTACTAACTTCTTTTATGGCAACTAGTTTTAATTAGAGAAGGAAAGTAGCAGCATCATTTGTCTACGAGAGTAAAACTTACATTTCTTTCCATGAGAAAATATAGATACTTACAAATACCAGCTGGCTATTAAGTTAACAAGGGAGTCCAATATAAGGTAGGCAAGTATAACCATTACAGCAATCCAAAGTTAAAATTTTTCTTTTCAGTTCTTCTTCCATACCACTAGCCTTGGAGCAAGCGAGGCTATTTAATGACTTCTATTTCTACCCCAATAATTCCATCCTGTGGAATTAAAATTGATTTTCTGTTAGCTCATGAAGATCCAGTGTTGGGTCTCTTTTCTCTGATGTAAAGCCAAGTGAATGCTGTGGAGCCCCTCCATAAACTCTAGTGGACATTATGTCAACACCTAAATATGCACCAGTGACAATGTCAGGGACAGCAGCACTTTGACTGTCAGTAGGGGATCTCAGTATAAGAAAGCAGTGCCAAAGTCTTTTTACATTCTAGCTGTTGAGAAAGCAAAAGGCGCACTGTGAGCTGCAGTTATTTGTTGTTAACGAACCACCTCTGTAGCTTAAAACACAAACCTCTGTAGTGAAATTACGCAATGCCCTGGAGCTGCCGCCTGAGTAAACCCGAACTGCCAGCCAAAGCCCGGTCGTGTTTTCCTCCTGCTGTGCCAACAGACTAATAAACCCACTGAAGCCCATGCTGCCCTGCCGCAGAGCCACATCTTAAAGAAATTAACCACAGTCTTCCACGTTTTCTTCACAACCACATAGGATGCCCCGCGTGCCTTGACAGTGATCACATACAGAACTGCTGACACCCAATGTGGATTTTTCAATTAAAAAGACAATACCTTTTTTATTTCCTAAAAATGTCTAAAATATCTGGACTGAAATTTAGATAAGGTTTCATTGTTTTCATGTACTGAAAAAAAAAAAATCACAGCTTTTTAACTTTGATTCCATTCCCTGGGTATGAAAAATAAAAAAAAAAAACAAAAAACTTTTGGCTTTATCTGGTTTATCTTCAATTTCCTACAGAAAATAAAAGAAAAGCCCAAATACTTATTTAAACCTACTAGAATAATTATTCATCTTAAAAGGAAAATTTCAAAAGTTCAGTTTTGATTCTTAATAGGTACAAATAAAAGATCATATAGTTGATATATGAAGCCAAGCTCTGAGATTTAAACTGCAGGCTCCTTGGATACAAGAACTGATTGCATTTATCTGTAAAGCAGCAGACCTACTTCCCATGTTCCATAAACACCGAAGTAATAATGGGATCTTTTGGAGGACTTACAAGACCTGTTTTCTTTTGTTAGCTTTTTTCCCTATCAGCTGAAGACAAAATGAAAGTCAGAGTAACAGAATTGCTTCCAGATAACAAAGTGCATGTTCTCACAACAAAACACACACATTCGAATAAAATGCTTTTTAAAATCAAAAAGGTTTTTTTTTTATTTGTTTATTTTCTTAATAAAATGCTTCCAATGATTTGGACTCCTCCTTTATGCATGTAGGGACCAATTCCAGTCCCAAAGACAACTGTGGCAAAATCTAAGATAACAAAGATAAGATAATAAGATCTAAATAAGATAAAAAATAACTGTCCTATTTGTCAAGATCAGAATTGTGCAGATGTTGATATGGTTTGTAAAATGCAAATAAATCAAATTCTTGTTCTTAAGGTATATCAGGTTTTTGTAGCATTTTTACTTCCCTGAATATACAAAGCAGTCTTCTTTTCCTCCTTGTTCATTGCCTACAACACACATGCTATAATAGATGACCTTTTAAAAATATTGATAATGCCACCATGGCTATAGTGACCCACCAGAGGGACTGTCTAATTTGACAGGAATGAGAGATTTGCCATGACTGACACAGTAAATAAATTTTGTGAGAAGAACATGAATGTATGTTTACTTTGGCTTCAGGCAGACTCTTGTATTTCAAGTGAATGCCATATGAAGTAAAACGCAGTACTTTTGAGTGGAGTTTTTATTGTCAAGTCCTTCCTGAGACTATTGCGTCCTGGCAAATATGCCCGTGCCCCAGAAAAAACGCTAGTGGCAAGGTGCAGGTTATCAAACAAAAAGAAATTTTGGAAAAGCCATCTCTAATTTGTGTGTATATTCTGAGTAAGTCTGATACTGGAACTGTCTTTTGCTGGGTAGTCAGTGAACTGCTGACAGGGCAACACTTAAGAAATGTTTGTGTTTGCAAAAGATGGTCTGTAGGAGAAAACATCACTGTATGCATTCTTGGCAGTAGACTAAGAGAAAAGTAAATGTAGGTGAAAAAGTAGGACAGGAGTAAATGTAGGTGAAAAAATAGGACAGGAAACCATAAACAGCAATTTTACACTGATATAGCTGATGATGAAAATTAACCAGTCAGGTTTCCTTTTATGTTTTTCTTCTGTTTTTCTTACCACCATGAAAGTAAAATGGGCTTGTAAATTGTTGGTCCTGATACAGATGAAATGGGTGGTAAAAAGTCTGTCAAGAGTATCCAGCAATCAAAGTAGATAATTTGTCAAGACAGCTAGTACAATTTTTAATAAATACATACAACAGAAGATAAAATCTCAGAAGCTTCTATACACAGTGAATCATTTCAATTTAAGTGCATCTTACAAACCCTTTCCTGAAATGGGACTAATTCATACTGAGAGAGGAGAAGTTTCAGATCATTACAGTAAGAGAGACAAAATACACAGGAATAGACTCAGCCTCACTTTAAGTCCATCTTTACAAATACTAGCCAAATCACTTCTACGTGCTGCTGCTTCCTGCAGTAAGCTTTATTGCATTAGCTTTGCACCACCCAAAGTTAATCTTTCAGCCAGATGAGGCTTTTTTAGTTAAAGTGTACTAATAAAAGCGTTCAAAGTCACAATCAAGCACTAGAAAATCTGGTGAAGAATTTATTCCTAGATCAAACACATTGATATTGCATGGCAATTATTTATGCTTTGTTCTGAACCCTACATGGTGCATAATAATCACATATGCTCTTGCTCAGTATCTTGTCACTTGAGTTAGTCAGCAACAGGATGGGTCAGAAATAGTACAGCTAGAGTTGAAAATATATTTGTCTGTGTCATCTTCACGCCATATGTATAATTTTATTATTATTTATTCATTTCACTTTTCTAATTCTTGCTAAACTCCTTTCTGCAGATGTTGGAACTGCTGTCAGAAGAAGAGCACAGTATAAGATCCTTATGCTCTCCAGCCTCTCCCACCATCAACAAATGACAGCAGTTACTAAGTACACGCCAGAATGTTAATTTTATCCCTAATGGGAGCCCCAGCACATGTGTTTTTTTAGCTTCACTTTTCTACATATGCAGTGATCAAAAGAGAATCTCGATTTCTAAAACAAACTTCCTTTCTTAAAGAAAATCAACCAGGAAGGCAGATGATGAGATTATCAAAGGAAAAAATAACAAGGTCTCCAAAAAGCTTGAATTATTTTCCTTTGATATGCCAGTGAGGGCAAAATAGAGGCCATATGAGGTGGTTCAGCAATTTACAGGCCATTCATAGGACAATAATAAAATTTTACTTTTAAACTCTTATTCACTGAAAAAAATGTTTATGTGGCAAATCCTTTTTTATCATTCTTGATAGCCAAACCCCCCAAAATTTTTCCATGTTTTTCATTAAAAACTAAGAATTACCTCAAGAAGACAATACATTTTCAAACATAATCAAATAAGACATATGAACCCCTGTCATATATCCCTTACTTGTTTTTGAGTACTCAATGGCAATGTATTTACCCATAGTATTTAGGATCTATGTATTTTTATGAACACAAGTTCTCTCTGACTCTGTGTTTTTTTTTTAGAGTTGCCCAATTGAAGAATTCTTTATAAACTCTTCCCTACATTTTTTTTTTTTTTGGGAGATTATTGTCAGAAAAGGCAAAGTACAGCAAAAGAACCTCATGGATTCTACTCACCCATAAACCAAACCTACTAAATGTATACACACATATATATATATAGATTTGAACACGAACAAGAAAGGGTCAACATGTTTTCCTACATCTTTACAATCTTTGAATTAAAGAAAAAAAATCAGCCTTAGAATTGGAGCAACTGGATTTTTAATTTTCCAGCAATATTAACATTCAGCCATTGTAAGAATATTTGAGATAATAGAAAACACAGTTCTCATTAGAATTCTATTTCATATGGTAATAGAAAAATGAACAATAACAAACGTATTATTTGGACAGCATTTTCAAAAGGATTCATCAGTGGCCTACCTGACTAGGTGACCTCAGGAGAAGATCATTAGGTCAGACCTTTGAAAAATACACTGTTTATGCCATCCTCTTTTACCTTCTCACGGAAACACGCAGGAAATCAAATTCTGGCCCTACTAAATGCACAGTGGGAACTTTGCTATTAACTTCAGCAGCGACAAAATGTGTTCTACCGTGGGCCACTTATGTCGAGGGAAATAATGACACAAATATAAGGAAACTCCAGTTACCCTACTTACTCATTGCTTTCTTCAGGAGAGTCTGAGAAAATCAAGGCAAAAATTGTCAGAGGCTGGAGAAGTTACTGAATCAAATGATTTAAGAACGCAGTAGTGTTACCATTTTCCTATTTATATTTGTTTGTTGGTTTGTTGTTTTTTTTTCTTTTTCATATAAGGAAAAACAGTATAGGAGGAGAAATATTTGAATGGCTGATTTACAGGCTGTTTTACCCCTGGTCTATCAACAGAGAGGGACCGCAGGCAGGCTCAGAGAGTCTGAATACAACTGTCACAGGGAGGGATGTGACGAGAAGAATAATGAAGACCACTTCAGGAATATTTCACTGTTGGCTCTTTGACTGCAAAAAACTCTTACCACACTCTGCCAGAAAAGGACTGATAAAAATGATAAGTAGCAGAGGAGAAAACACTGATGGAAAGGACAAATACACATGTTTTTTGAAAACATGTTTTTGGGAAAAAGAAATCAAAACCTGGGGAAAAAATTTTGAAAATTCAAAGATGTTCCTCAAGGGAAAGATGCTCCTTAAGGGACAGAAAGAAATTGGGCTGCCCCACTGAGACCCAGCCTCTGATTTTCCCTGTCACTGAGGTTCAGGTATGGCAGAGCCACTTGCCCAGGAGCAGGTATCCAGGGGCAGCTGGGAGAGGAGGGATTCCTGCAGGTCAGGACTCACGGACAACTCCACTAACACAGGCTGGTGATCTCTAGGAAGCCCAGAAATGTACCCCTGTGGAGGTCATCAGGCAGGAACAGGGGGTGTGAGGTGGCATCATCATGTCTATCAGAGAGCTCATTAACACTGTGATAATCCGTCACTGATTGAAAAGGAATTGTTTGCATAAAGTAGGTTTTCTACTAGCATACTATGAGATGGGCAAAAATCAGTTTTCTAAGGGCTTGAGGGACATCTAAAACCTATGAAAGCTTTTAGAAATTGCCAGTTCCCAAAGGAGGAAAGCACTCATGCTGCAGCAAAGCCAGGCCTGCTCACCACTCCTTTGCTGACAGGGCTGAGTAGTGATCAGGTAGGTCCCTTACTGCTCTACATCTGCAACAGAGATGTGAGGAGAAGGACACTGAATGAGGAAAAACCTGTATATGAAATCCTCTAATGCTTGATAGTATGCAGTAAAATAATTGACTGATAATTAACTGATAAGAAATGTGAACACATTTTTTAAAAAGTACAAAGTAATCAACAGAGACGAGCAGCTCCTAGTATCTTAACCTCATTTCACATCAGGTGGAGCCCAACACCCTGTCCCAAACAAAATGGGACATATGAGTTGGACTAAGTAATTTTTACACGCTATGTAAGTACAACACGACCCATCATGAATTTAAGAAAACTCTAAATGCACAGTTTGCTCGCACAGATCCTTACTGCAACATTGTGTGCGCTTTTTATGCAGTACTGAAGTAACATTTTCCTATTTATCAAAAATAACTTATAAAAAAATAATAGCTAACCATATATGTAATGTATCCTCACTTTGATCCTCAATCTTAGAGATAACTGGACTATTCTGGGTTTCTTTTAAAGAAGAACTGGCCGAGGTTAAGATTTTCTCTCTTACAGTCCCAATATGGGACATAAAGTCCCAATACAAAGACTTTTAAAAAAAATTAAAAGCTCAGAATTACTTTGAATTCAGAAATACTGTCACCATACTTTGTTCTGAATCAGCTTAGTACCACTTATTGAACACCAAGAATTTGGTGCTCATATGTTTCTTCATATGCTAGGCTCTTTGATCAAATGACATCTCCTATGCTGCATCGTCTTATGGCAGATTAATTTCCTTCAGGCAGAGGACAGATGTAGCATCACCAGAAACCTTATGCAAAATCATGTGGACATGAGGCTCCTAAATCACAGCTCACTGGAGACATTCTGGCAGCTCCGACAAGTAGGAATTGCAAGCGAAACTGACTCAGAACTTTTAACTTCAGTTCACACAAAAGAAAACAAAACAATTGTGTTGAAATTGACATTTTTCCATTGAAAGTATCAACTTAAAAAGGAAACCACATATCCACAGCAGAAAAACACAAGTTCTGATTAGCTTTACTAATGACATAATAAATAAAACTGTAAAATATTACATCTCACTTTTGCTTCACCACAGATATATATTTGCATCCTACCAGATATATGTGCTACTGACTTTTTTATACAGTCCCAGTTTCTGCTGGGACTATAGAATAAAGTTTATGGATGAGTTTTATTTCCTAGTAATGGACTATAAATGAAGTAATAGGTATTCTTATTTCTCCTCTTCTTTGAGGAAGGACAGCTTCACGTGGCTGTGATTGTAAATGATCAATTAGCCTTTTGTTTACTGGTTGCTAACTTAAGTTTGAGAAATCATGAGGAAAAACCCAAGCAGAACCACCAAAAAGAAATGACTACCTACACCAGTACTGTGGCTACTTTCAGATTTGTAACATATTAATTACAAAACTCTTTAAGACTGCAAAAGTATTAAAATATCAAACCAATCAGTGATTTGTTTAGTTAATTTAGGACCTGAATACTGTAAATGCCAAAGGGAAATGACCCTTGATTTATCTATCAGAAGACATTACCTCTGGGAACATACCTTGCTGGACTAATTCCAGTTGAAAATTACAGAACATATTTTGGCAGACTGACTCACTCAAGGTCTGGGAACAAATTAAGTGTTTCCTTATTTTTCTATTTTCTTTTCTTTTTTCCTATTCTTTTTTTTCTTTTTCGTTCTCTTTAGCTCTATGTGTCTATTACCTCTCCTCTTAAGAGGATTATACCATTATCTCATTCATATTATACTGTGGTTTTCGTGTTCCTTAACTTCAGAGTACCAACTCCACATTTGCCTTCTGGCATGGCCCTAAATGTCGATTTCTGACCCAGGGAATATCTGTAATGCAATAACGCTCTGGTTCTGCCTCCTTTTGTCCTTTCACTCAAGGACCTACCTAAGACATGATCATCAAGTGCATTAAACCAATTTTTAGGCTATCTTAAGACACCACAGGTCTGATGAAACAGTACAGACAAGAGTTGGGGAATATGTTTTGTAGATAAATACATATAAAACTGATAGAGGGAATTTTCATGTTTAGTAGGTACCATGGTTAAAAAAATCAGGAGAGGAAATCATACTTTTCCATCCCTCTTTCCAAAGGTGGCATGATAGAAGGACAAGTACATGTTTTTTCTCAACTCTGAGCATCCCTTAGACCAAGCAAAAATTTTCAGTGAAACGAAAACCAAATTGTCCTTGCTCCCCCTCCATGCATGACAGAGGGAAACCTCCAGTAAGGTCATCAGAAGGCTCTCCATTGCCTCAGTAGACGGTAGATGCAAGATGGTCACACAAACTTTTTTTTTTTTTAAATTTGTTAGTGTAATAACAGTTTATTTTATATGTGTGTATATATATACATAGGGGAGGAAGAAGAGAGATTTTCAAAATTATGAAGTAAAGCCAATGATTTTGGATGCTGCTGATACCTGACTTTAGTTTGCTTTAATATCAGTTCAAACTTAATCTTAGAAATGTATTAAACAGCAAAAAAAAAAGTGCTTTGATCTTAAAACAGCTACATGCCTCAAAGCTCTTACTGATTTTTAATGGATTTTCTTTTTCATATTTTAGACATTCTTTAAGTTACATGAATATAACTTAGGGGTGTAATACTAGACTTCCCATTTTGAAAAACCTTTGCATAAAAGTCATATTTGAACTTCTAAAGTTTGTTGTCCTGATTTTGAAAGATACTAAACTCATATTTATTCACCTTGGAGCCAAAGGGCAAAGTCAGAATCAGCTGTGAAAAACAGCATTTATGAAGAACAGACCACTTATTTATATGCCTAGAAATAGATGGCAATTTAAATTAAATGTAGCTACCAACATTTGAAAATGTTGGCCCTGGATCACAAACATGAAAAAGACTCTAGGGATGCCATTAACTGAATTGACCTCTTGGGTGCATAACTGGCACTAAGGCCAAAAAAGCCAACAATTGTACTTCTGGAAATTTAATTTACTAAGGACAATATATGATGGTTTTGTTATGAACCTCTGATTATTATGAAAACACTGATTGCATGGCCTGTTTCCTTAGAAACTAACCAAAAGGTGACATGTTCTGTTGACTTTCTATTATACATTCATAACATCATCTTTCAATTCTACTACATAAAGAATTTATGTAGGACATTAATCATGCAAGACCATTAAATTGTTATCTCATTTCAGTGATAATTGTTTACTGCTATAAATGGTTCATGTTTTGTTCCAACAGTTGGACTGTGACTAAAATGTATCCTCAGAGCAGTGTTGGCAAAGAAGATTAACTTCCTCAGAGACAAGGAGCTATGAAGGTAGAGGAGCATCTTATTGCATATGAGAAAATATGACTTATAAAAACTGTGTAATTCAATCACCAAGTGGATCAAATGAAGCAGTGGCAATAAGAAACTCAACCTGCTCACAGCTATGTGCATCTGATCACGAGAGACAGGGAAAGAATTTTGCAAGATCCTCATGTTAATAATGTACCCAGCCCCTTTCCCAAAATATAACGAAGAGGGTATAAAACTTTTTTCTTCTTATGATTGCTTAAAGCAATGTAACACGTAAGCTGAAATGTAATAAAACTGAACCATGAAATATAAATGCAGTTATCAGGAAAATACAGACCGCAAGAAAAATGTCAAGCATTTACAGAAAGGAATGTTCATAAAAACTAGCAAACCTGCCCCCCAGCATAACTCAGCTAATCAGAGTTATGCTGTGCAATGCAATGATTTGTCACCTGCTTTTAGATTTCCCTATTGACTCCGGAGTGGAATAAGAATGGGATCAATTTAAAGCAGTCCTTTATTCCCAAGGGTGCCATCACTAATGCTGCTGTCTGTTACTGCTTTCTAAATGGAACCCAACAATATATTTTTCTGTAGCAAAGTGTCTACTTTATGAGCATAATAAATAGCAATGGCCCTTTAATGACAACTTTAGCTTTGGCCATTATGGTACATTTTAAGTGCTTAAAAACACTAATGGGAGCTATACAGTGTTAATTATACTTAAGATATGAGTGCTGTACACAAGAACTACTGCAACATTAAGTAAAACACTTCTGCTAATCCTAATTATAGCCTGTATAGAAGAGATAAGAGAAATCAAGTGCTCCTTCTACAGCAAGTTCTTAAAATAGCAGAGACAGGAAGGACAAATTAGCTGGAAAAACACTTGGAAGCACCTTGTAGCACAGGACTTGATCCTTATTTACACCATTTATATAAGCAGTTACTTGCATGAGTTCTGCTGTGCCCTGTAATCAGCCCTGGACCGGGGCTAATCTGTGCCCTGCCAAAGCCAGCTGGGCTCTGTATCAACATGGATCAACACACAGACATTAATCTCAAAGAGCAGGCTGGAGAGTTTAAGAATACAGGGATGAAGGACAGACTGAACAGGAAAGTCTAGATTCACCTTGACTAACTCTGTGCATTTACCTCTGGTGCCTGCGTTAAGAGGGAAATTGCTGGGCAATTTTTATACCCATTAGAGTTCCAGGGGTGATGCAGATTTTCCGGTAGCAACTATTTGTGCCTGTTTATCCCCACAGAAGAAATCTAAGGTGAATATGTTCCACTTTAGGCAACTCAATAAAATGCATAAAACCATGTAAGGGATTGATTTGGCCTAGATGCTTGCAATAAATAGTGCTCATGTCTTAGCTGAGTGTTTAAGCATAAACAACTTCTCACTGGTTTATACAAGTCAGGGACTACATATTTTGACTTTTCTGAAGCATTTCAGCAGGGGCAAAGAGGGAGAAGAAATAAAATCTCTTCAAAAATGCAAGTAAAACTAATTCAGATCAAGTCCACAAATACTTCAGACTTGATCTCTAGTCCTCGTGTTGTTCAAGGTGAAACATCTGTATGATAGCACTGGCCTTTGCTTTTCTGTGTTTATGGATTACCCCTGCTTGTATCTCAAAGATATCTAACAGGAAAGATGGATTGTATGAAGACCTCTGTGTTTAGATACCTGCTCCATCCTTCTATGCAGACCTTCTCCCCAGCAGTTTACATCATAGTGTAGTCAACAACTTTGCTACAGGCTGGTATACAACCAGTCCTAAAAGTCTGTATCCTCCAGGAACAACATAGTCACTTTTAACTACATAGGGTAGATATGAGAAGGCAAAATTATCAGATGCATGATCTTTGCTTGCTGTCAGAATTACAGTGGAAGAGGAGCGTGACTATAAAATGGTTGCCTGTCACCATCACTGTCGGTAACATTTCTTGAAAGGCGTCACTTTACGTATGTTTGCGTGAGGAGTTCGTCCCTGGCCTAGAATTTATGACAACAGATCACAAACCAGTTCAACTCCTGCAGTAAGTTATCATAGTAAATGTAAGACAATAGATAAGGCAAACTTAATTATTAGATAAGGCCAACAATTATCATTACATACTGTGCTAACAATTCTAGACGCGTAACAAGTGATTTACATCCTCTGTGAGAAATACGTACAATTATTGGTGGAACCAGGTAAAAAAAAACATTTTCACTGAGCTAGTGGTTATCCAGAGCTATATAAAAAAATGGTATAGCTGTACAGAGAAAACTATAAAGCAACCCTCTTTCAGAAAGTCATGAGCATTTAACAGAAATAATTGAAAAGCACAGAAAAGGACCAAGTTCAATGAAAGCACAGTGTAAAATGTATTAGTTTTTTTCTTTCACATGATACAGTCCTATGGCTTACTGCTTTGACGCACTTATTTTGAGCCCGTGGAGGACTGAGCTGACATCAGAAAGAACACAAACCTAGAAACTTCCTATTCTTCAAGTACTCCAAGCCTTCAGCTACTTTCTCAGTTTGCAAATTAATCAGGAGAGGAAGTGACAAGGGACTTCAGCATACTGCTAAGTACTGACTGGATCACTAGCAAAACCCAACCTATCCTTCTCTTTATCAAAAACATATTTTGTAAGCTCCATTTCTGTACAGACTTTTGGTAACAACTGTATCTTATTTACTATGTCCATACTCAGTGCTCAAAGTGATTTTTTTAGGATAACAGTCCCTGTTAGTCTCCTCCTTTTAGAAGAGGTTCCCTGAAGTTATTAGCAGCTCAGTCATCAGGATAAACTGGGACTTTGGTTCCAAAGTGAAAAGAGAGAAAAACATAATCTTCTGAAAGCTACTGTGTTGCTTGAAGCTAGGTCAGTCAAGGGCTGACAGGGCTACAGCTAAATGTTTTATCTACAAGTTTTCCAGCATTTGCTTGAAGGTAAATTACTGAAGAATTCTTAAATGTAACCATTGCTTAAATTAAAACTAGCGCAATTAATTAACTTCAAATATGTGTGCATTTAAAAAAAAAAAAAAAAAACAAAAACAAAAAAGAAAATAAAAGCAAAGAAAACGTGTCTGCAACTGATAGTATCTAATTACTGTTGAAATAGACTGTGGTTTCCTGTTTGGTACAGTTTTTTATTTATCCTACTGTTCCCACTCTGCCAGTTCAGACAGAACTATGTGAATGTCTGCAACATTATGCATTTTAAGGGAAATATAGGCAGGGCCTAAGAAAATGCTGGTCATACACTAAGCTAACACCTGACAGGTTCAAGGCTGCCATACACAAAGGCAGTCTCCACATCCAAAGAGTCATGACCTAACAGCATAACAACATGGAACGTGGGAAGAACCAGGAAAGTAGCGGTTCTCAGGAAGACAAAGAGACAATAAAGATAGATGCATATTTTTGTTCTCAGTCTTGGTGATCACAATAGTCACCTCTTGGGTAAAGCACGTAAAGTCTTACAGAGGATGTGTTATAAATATTAGTCAAAACTTTTAGAACATTTTGAATACAAAGCCTTTTGAAGACAGAAAGGACTAAAACATATTATTCTAAATAATAACAAAAAACATTCCAATATGTTGCAGAGATTGTATTGCCTCAGCCTTGATTTAACATTGAAAAACAATGCATCTGTTTAACATCTTACAGATCTATTCACATGGAGAATTCAAAAGAAGTGTTCTTTGAAGAATCTCAAGAATCAACTCAAAAGGGGTCTTTTATAAATTGCAAAACTGTAAAAGCTGTTCTTCCTTTGCCATCTTTAAAGAACTATTTTTCAGATATGCTTTCTTCCTTTTCAGATAGTAACAGATTTTATTTTTGTGCTTGAGCTACAGCACAGAAAAAGGTGCAAATGTTTTGACCACTGAAATTTGATATTCCACACTGCCTTGGTAAGATGTCAGAAATCATCCTCATAATTTGTCATCCATTTAGGACTATTTTTGTAAAACCTTTTCTGATACATAGTTTGTTACCGGTCTAGTACTTTCATGCTATTTCTGCAAGACTGTCAACATCTACTTCACCACAGTTAGGTAACTCTTCTTATAAATATGGAGAACATATGCCCCTTCCCTAAATCGACACTGACAATCCATAATATTTAAATAGAATTAACATCACCAATTTTCAGTGTGGAGTACATTCAGTGTGCCTACTGCAGAATGCACAGGATTCAGAATAATTAACATATAAAGCTACTCTTGCCATTTTGCTCCTCTATTTATGTAAGAACTCATTACTGTGCCATCGTATTTCAGAAGTAGTGATGCAGTATCTGGATTCGACGACAACTCAGGAATGAGCCAGCCAGCAAATTATCTGTAGGGACTCACAAACCTTTCTATAATATCTGCCCACCTGGGCATCAGTCCAAGTAACTGCATTTCCATATCACTCAAGAGTGCTGCCCGCAAGTTGGAGTGCCAGCTGATCTGTATTGCAAATGACACCAATTGTTTCATTCATAAGAGACAGAATTCATCCTGATACAGTCTAAGGCACCAGGGGAGCAGCGACAGTCCCAGCCTCCACCCGCAACGCTGGCCCAGCTCAATGAGGCTGTGGGGGAAGATGGGAGCCGGGTTTGCTGGACCCCGTCTGCAGGCCCTGGGACTTATCCCCTTCTATACATGTGCTGATAGATGCAAACAATGCTGGCATATCAAGGTCACAGACCAGACCATGAAGCTTCATCAGAAGTTCTAGATACAAGGAAGAAATTCTTTATGATGAGGGTGGTGAGACACTGGAACAGGTTGCCCAGAAAAGCTGCGGATGCCCCATCCCTGGAGGTGTTCAAGGCCAGGTTGTACAGGGCTTTGAGTAACCTGACCTAATGTAAGATGTCCCTGACAATGGCAGGGGGGTTAGACTAGATGAGCTTTAAAAGTCCCTTCCAACCCAAACCGTTCTATGATTCTATGATGCTGAGTTAACACCTGCTGAACTGCGGGGTCAGCAGCTATTTGGCACACTGTGGATGTGTGAAGGTACAGGTATGCTGTCTGCTTCTGGGGGTAATCTCAGTTTAAGAGGCTGCTGCTAGCCATGGTCTTTCCAGCATTCTTTTTTCATTATCAGACTGGGGTTGTAATTCATTGTCCTCTCAGTTGTGCCTAGTCATTTGCAGTGCTGAACAGTAAACTGAACAATGAATACCTATCCTTTAACTTCCATATATATATATATACACACACACATAATATGTGTACATATGTACCCATACATTCTGGAGGATTATTCCTATACAGATAATTTCAGATTGTGAATTATGACAACTAAAGGAGTGGTGAACAGCCTGGTCTGAAGGTGCATCCAGAGAGAGACAGGATGCTGGCTTATGCTGGCTTGCCTCTAGAAAAAACATGTATGTAATTAGTGCCTTCATGGCAGAATAACAAGAAAGTGAGAGAGGCAGAAGCTAGGAGTGGCTTATGGGAAGAAGAAGAGAAAAAGCTTATTGCAACACCAGAATTGCAGAAGACGGTAGACCTGAATTTTCTGAAAAAGGAGACTTCTGTCTACTGCTTGCTTAGACTAAGATCACAGAAACAGGTCTCCTTTGTGCACAGTTCTTGTAAATAAAGAGGTGCCCCAAATATTCTTAACTTCTCTTTTCAGTTTGCTTTTCTTGATAGCACAGCTGAGAATCAGTAACATGTAGGAGCTTGTCTAACCATAACTCATTGAAACGGGTAGGAATATAATAATTATATCCACATGATCTACACCACTGCAATGTTTTTTGGTGTCACTAACCTGGGAAAAAAAATAAATTCCTCTCTCTTTTCTTTATCCTACCTCATATACTTCTTATTACACCATAACATTGGCAGCAGGCTTGGTAACATTTAGTCCCATGCACAGTAGCCCAAGAAGTAAAGTCCTCCTGCTAACACCTTTTAAACATACTCTTCCTGGAGAAGCCATTTCTCTTGGAATATACGAGATGTGGTCTCAAATTGGATACAAGCAGTTCAATTACTCTGGCCAATTTCAGGCAGATCATAGAGATTCATCTCTCTCTTTTCCACAATAATTCCTCTGTGTCAAAAGGCTGGCACATTTATAGCTTCAGATAGAAGTGTTGATATGATGTACCTGTACTACAGATAAATAGAAGACTTCATTTTTCTGTGCTATGAATCTCACAAGGACTGTATTTATTTTACAATTTCATGAAAATAAAAATAATGGACTGAGACCTCTTTTCTCTGGTAAAACTTCTGTGAGAAAGGCATAATAAGCCTATGAGGTATTAAGCACTCTCAGTGTCTTCATCTGCCCAATTCAATTCTAGTTTCTGGCATCCAGCACTACACAAGAATTTCACGGTATCTTAAGGCATTCATTCTACACAAACAAACCTCAGGCTAAAGTCTTCCCCAAACAGACAGAGCACCACTTATAGCCTTCATCTTCTCCTGACCAGTGACACACTTGTGCTTAGTATGTGCTTTTTGAAAAACCATAGAAGTCAGTTTGAGAATTTGCAAATGATTCTTGAATGAGACTTCTAGAAGGAATTATAGCGTGGCAGGAAAATAGCCACTGCACTGACCATGTCTCTCTCTCTCTCTCTCTCTCTTTTTCCCTCTCCATTTCAGACCTGGATTTTATCTTAAATTGTGCCTGCTTTCCTGTCAAGGATGGCTGTAATTCTGGTGGAATGTAATCAGTGAAAATGTTAATACAGATTTCTGTTATCATAGATTACCTCAGAGTTAGTGATGTCACTATTTTTTCACCAGTCATAAAAAAAGAAAAATGTAGGTTATCTCCCCAAACTATCATTTGGCTATTGTCAAAACCAACAGCAAATAAAAATTAAAAAAATGTATGAAAAAATACTACTTTATTAATAATAAACAACCTTCCTTTGAAGGAGTCCTCTTAAAGCACATTAAAAAAATCTACCTTTTATCCTAGAATATTGTTGATCACTATAGAGTTTATCTAAGCAGCCATCAGAGAAACGTTTCAGAGACTCTCTTGTTCTGGAACATGGTGCCAAGAAAAAGGTGTGAAGTCCAGATTTTCTTCTTTTTATACTCTTCCAGTCACTAGGCTTCCCTACAGGACTGGTCTTTTGTGTTTACAAGTAATAGGTGCAGCAGTTTTGGCATTTCTGAGTATTAATGGCACTATTTTCTTACTTTTGTGGCCTAACCTTGCACACCTTTGAGGTGCTATATATCAAGATACTTGCTTTGTCAACACCAAATTTGTCTCCTTAAGTATTGCAGATGCAGTCAGAATTTCTTTACTTTTTTCTGGACCCAAGATGCAAAATTTGATAATGCTTAATGCTCACATTTAAAAAGTATTTATAAAGCATAAAAAGATCACTCATACATGTAACAAGACTGTTACAGACACGAGTAGCATGTGTTCCAGATTGACACAATATATTGTTGCTAATGTATGATTATCAAGAACTCTTTATAACATAAATATTTGAGTAATACTTTATTAAATTATATATTAAGGTTTTTACTAAACTGTTAAAAAAATTGTTAATATACCATTGAAATATATTATATCCAAAATTTCAGAATTGGGACCACATATTAAATTCAGAAAAAAAAATCAATGAGGAATGAATCATGGATCTGAAATCAATCAAAATATCTCCATTTTCAATGTTGTAAGGGGAGAAAAAGAAGTATTGATTTATCACTGCAACTTTCCTAACTGTAAATGAGGATCACAGAATGGCTGATGTCAGAAGGGACCTCTGGACGTCAACTGGTCCAAACCCCCTCTCACATAGGGCTATCTAGAGCCAACTGTCCAGGACCACGTCCAGAGGATTTTTTAATATCTCCAAGGATGGAGATTCCACAAGCGGTCTGGGCAACCTGTGTCAGTGCTGTCACCCTCACAGTGAAAAAGCGTTTCCTGATGTTCAGAGGGAACCTCCTGTGTTTCAGTTTGTGCCCATCGCCTCTGCTCCTGTCACTGGGCACCACTAAGAAGAGCCTGGCTCCATCCTTTTTATACACTCCTTTCAGGTATTTATATACATTAATATGATCCTCCCTGAGCCTTCTCTGCTCCAGGCTGAACAGTCCCAGCTCTCTCAGCCTTTCCTCATAGGAGAGATATTCCAGTGCCTAAATCCTCTTAGCTATCTTTCATTGGGCTCTCTCCAGCATATCCATGCCTCTGTACTGGGGAGCTGAGAACTGGAGACAGCACTCCAGATGTGTCTTCACCAGTGCTGAAGAGAGGGGAAGGATCACCTCCCTTGACTTGCTGGCAATACTCTGCCTGATGCAGCCCACCATACCATTAGCTGTCTTTGTGGTAAGGGCACACGTTGGCTCACGTTCAACTTGGTGGCCACGAGGACCCCCAGGGCCTTTTCTGTAAAGCTGCTTTCCAGACAGTTGACCCCCAGCATATACTGATGCACAGGGTGCAGGAGTTGGCACTTCCCTTTGTTGAACTTCATGAGGTTCCTGTCAGCCTGTTTCTCCAGCATGTTGAGGTCCCTCTGGATGGCAGCAAAACCTTCTGGCATATCAGCCACTCCTCACAGTTCTGTGTCATCAGCAAACTTGCTGAGGGTACACTTTGTCCCCTCATCCAGGTCATTAATGAAGATGTTAAACAGGACTGGGCCCAGTATTGACCCCTGGGGTACACAACTAGTTTCTGGCCTCCAACTAGACTGTGACACTGATCACCATCCTCTGGTTCTGGCCTTTCAGTCAGTTTTCAATTCACCTCATTTCTCATCCAGTCGGTGTAAAAAGATCTTGCCTATGAGGATCTTATGGGAGCCAGCGTCAAAGGCCTTTCTGAAGTCCAAGGAGACAATATCTACTTCTCAAACAATATATTTTTGCTAGTGAATGTGCTGCTGAAGTTGATCATAGACTATTCCCTGTCCAGATGCCCAGCGAAAACATGACATTCTGAGATTTCAATCTGGATTGCATGAAATTGGCCCATTGACCAAATTTGTTTACTAGGATCGAGCTATAATAAAGTCATTCTTTATAAACTAGTTGGACCCGTTCCTTCTCACTCAAAAATGTAATTACAAGGCCTGGTAATTAAGTGCCATTTCTATTAATAAAAATGGAAATTGCTAGGTTTTTTTTCCTCTTTTTACAGTTTTACAAGTGGAATGCAGACAACTTTGTGTCTGAGAGAGGGGCATAAACTTGCCAGAGGTCTCATCTTTTATAATATATTATCTGTGTTCCAGCTCAGCTGATTGCATTTTTCTCTGTTGGCATTAGTTTACATTTCATTTTCCACGTCATGTTAGGATACACCACTGTGTCCAAAGAGCAACACCAGCTTCCAAAGATTTGTTCAGTTAACTTTCAACTCTCTTAAATGTCTGATATCTCTATCTAATAACAAAGATCATAGATGATAAGCTCGTACTGTTATCTTGTTTACTCATTTATAGCTACACAGCCAATGAATTTTTTCTTTTATCTAGTCTCATGTGTCCCACAACGGAACTGGCTGTTTCTTCCATGGAGGGTAATTATTTACTGCTTGCTATGCATTTGTTGTGTTGGTTCTTTTTCTGTTCTATTACATAGTACATCATTGTGTCTTGTTGGATTGCTCTATTCCAGCTGCAGTACTATCCTCGTAACAAAACATGTCATGGAATCATAGAATTGCCTGGGTTGGAAGGGACCTTTCAGATCATCGAGCCCAGCTATCAACCTAACTCTGACAAAAACCATCACTAAAGCATGTCCCTCAGCACCACATCTACCTGTCTTTTAAATACCTCCAGGGATGGTGATTCCACCACTTCCCTGGGCAGCCTGTTCCAATGTTTGATAACCCTTTCAGTGAAGAAATTTTTCCTTATATTCAATTTAAACCTTCCCTGGCACAACTTGAGGCTGTTTCCTCTTGTCCTATTGCTTCCGACAGCTTATGCATACAGTGCTCTCATCTTAGATAATACCTGGTTCGTTTCTGGAAAAAAATACTGATAATACCCTGTGCTGAAAGTGATGGAGCCGTTGAGACCATAAAGGCTAAAATTGATAAATGAATATACCACAAGAACAGGCTAATCTGAATCTTATGGGGAAAGTTATGGGGAGCAATGGAGACAGATATGATATTGGTCCTAATTAAATATTCATAAACATCATAAAATACAGATAGCCTTTTCAGGAAAGCTAAAATAAGCATAGATTTTTGATGTCTGCTTCCTTATCAAAACACGTCTGTATCTTTTCTTTTTTATATTTTAACATACCTTTTCCTCCCTTTTTGGCCTGTTCTAACTACGAATCCCACTTGTAACACATTTCAAATATATCTGAATATATATTGCCGTGAAAAAAACCTGCTTTAAAGTGGTTTTTTTTCTAAGGCTACATTGAAGCAGCAATACTGGTGAAATAAATATATTCAGGGCATTTCTATGATAGGAAGGATATTTAACACGGTAAGGCTTTTGCTTGTTTTATAGTTTTAACAGGCTCCTGCTCACCAAAGCAGAGCGAGTTAAAATGAGGAGGCCGTATTGCCAGCAGGCAGCGTGTGGGAGCTCTGAAGGCACTAGGAGGGTACAGCTCCCCCCAGCAGTCTGCTGTTTGGGACATCCCTTCCAAACCTCCAAAGGTAGGCCACACCATCCGAAGTATTGTTGATGTGCTTAAGGTCCTGAGTGCTCTCCCACTTTAAAAATTTAACAGGATTTTTGCTCCTAACTGATTAAGAAACATTTGGAAAGGGAGTTGATGCATTGTTGTTAATTGCATAGAGTTGATGCATTATTGTTAATTGCACTTTTTTTTTTTCTTCCTATTCCAGGTCACCTCCGGAAAGTATGGCTATCCGATAATTTGGCCCACTACTAAATTGAGTTAGATTTCTAGATATACTTCATTTATATGCATCAGACACAACTATAAATGTAATTGCGTATGTTCATATAGTAAAGCCATCTTTAGTCTATGCAAGGAATGAAGCTTTGCCAAAGGCTTTTTTTTTTCCAAAATAACCATTGTAAAGCTTATCTATACCGGCACAGAACCAAGACAGAAACACACAGTGTATCTGCCAGACCACGCAAAAAGCACTATCATAATTCTTACATTTCAACAGTTTTGTTTACTCTGTGAACTCTGCTATATAATTACAAATGGTTATGGTGGAGGATGGATGGATGGATGGATGGATGGATGGATGGAGGGAGGGAGGGAGGGAGGGAGGGAGGGAGGGAGGGATGGATTGTGAGTCTATAGATGGACAGGTAGTGGATAACGGATAATACTCATCCGTAATGGAGCTTAGACAGCATTTTAATAAATCTGTAGTATGCAGAACCTGCATAGTTCTGAAGAAAGAGAAGAAAACAATCAGCTGGCATATTGTCACAAGTCTGTTGAGGTGGAACTGAATGGAATGGTATAACCGTCATGCACTGGGCATACTGTGACAGGTTATAGACAGTTGATAAAATGAAATTTTAAATAAAGGAGCAACCTCATTCTATTGTATCCTGCAATTAAAGCCATTAGGCAAAGGAAAAACCATTTTTGATTTCCACCTTTATGATTCTGGAATGTATCTACTCATTGTGCTGATAAAATCTAATGTGTTATATATTTCACCATGACAAAATATAATTGATGTCATGAGCAGTTTTAAATTATTGCTTGTATAATGTGTGCTTTTAGCAGAACTGTATTTATTATTGTAAAATTTCTAAAACTTGTTCTAAATTACCATGAAATGCATCAGAGTGTAAGAAAAAGATTTGTCAATGACAGGACCAGTTATTTGAAAGATTTTAACTTTCAAGTCAATTTCACGATACTTTCAGCTCCTATCTTCTTCCTTTTTTTTAGGAGGTACAGGGATAAAAGGAATAAGGGAAGAAAAAAGAAAAATACCCACTACATTTATAAAACTAGATAGAAGGACCAATAAGCAGAATGTTTTATGTAATAGCAATGACAATTTAGATGCATGTAATTTCATGAATACTACACTTTTAAAAAAGAGTAGAAAAGATTTTCATCACCAGTATCAACATAAAAAAAAATCAAGCCACTGCAAAACTAATTAGACAATGTTATCTTCTACATTCATAGACGTGCCTAGCAATGATGCGTTATCAGTCAAGTTTAAGCACTGGATCGTTAACCATGAGGAAATGTTAAATGCATTTGTGTATACAGATTAAATGCTATACATTCTTGCAACGTTCCATGTTGTACTATATCATTTTAGCCACTCTTTTATCTCTGTCACTTTCAATGAACTGTAAATTTGATAGCATGTTTGCAGATATTTTTCTTCCACTGACTAAACTATCAAAAGTTTGTATGATGATTTCCCTAGCCCCTTAGGATTAGAATGTAAAATGTGCAATGCCCTAAAATGCATTTGTATGGAATACCCACTCAACTTATTTTGCGCAGTTCTTTGGTCTCCCTTAGAAAGGCATCCCCATACCTCTCAGACTGACTGTTCTTCACTATAATAAACAAAATAAGACAGAAATACATCAAAGTTTATTCCCACATGGAACAATATTTCAAAGCAGGCTGGACTGGAAAGGCAAATGACAGGAAAGAGGTAAAAAAGAGATAATGACAAAATTCTTCCCCAAATGCTCTAAACACATTAAGAAATGAAGTGGGCATTTTAGAGATGAATGCCTGCGTACTATATCCAAAGTATGATGTCCAGTGACCTAGTAACTGCAATAGTACTACACAATATTGGTTTCCAGTTTAACAGAAGAAAAGAATCATAAGTGATGCCACGATCTACACAACCAAATAAAAAATATTTACAAAGCAAATGAAGTATGTTTTACCACTGATACCAGTGTTCTGCTGGCTCCTGAGCAACTCATGAATGCAAAACAACATGGAAGAGCTACGCAGAGAGCAACTTGCCCATAAGATTTAGATTGCCCTATTACCAGCACACCTTTCCTGGGCTTTTTCACTTTGCCCCAAGATATTCCATGGAGACAATCCCAAACAGATCTAGCTTCACACTTAGTGCCTCTGCAATAAGGGACAGTAATGCCAAATGAAGAATAAGGTTATTATCCCAGGTCTCAGGAAAGCAACTGCCTAGCCCAGCAAAACAATGAGACTCTTGAGGGTGTGAGCCACCATTTTCAGATACTGTTGTGTGAAACAAAGTACTTTTCCTTCCGCACAGATCACTTCTCATTAGTGACTGATTACATGACCAACTACAGCAATTCATTATCTGGAAAACAGATAACGGAAGGTATTTAAACTACTTTAAGCGTCTTTTTAATCAAACGAAAGCTGGGAATTAAAGAATCAGAATTATACCACCAGGCAGATTCACAGACCACCAGAGAAGTCTCCAGAGATAGCATGGATTGCCCTTGTTCTGGCAAAAAGCAAGAAAGAAGAGATTTTAGTGACCACTGGAAAGATTTAAGGGCTGAATTTAGCCTATTATATGCACTGTAGAATAATGAGAAATCTGTGAAACACTAGGGAGAACAGCAGGAAATCATATCTGTCCAGTACACGTTCAGCAAGTTAATAAGAGGACAGGTACTATTTACTGGAATATGTTTACATTTTAATATTTTCATATGTACCGAAATATAAAGCTGTTTAATTCCATTTAGATTGGCTACAGAAAAGAAGCTTGCTGTTGCACATAAAACTTATTTACATCCTATCTTCAGCTTCCCCTTCAATGCATAAAATGCAGTATAATGGTATGTCTGTACACATTTAAACCAGCTTTTTAACTTACGCTTTCTGCTTAAAAAATCCTGTTCATTCCTTTTGAAATATTTTGGAAGACTTTTTAAATTTTGAAAGATAATTGTTAGCATAATTGAATCACTGACTATTTATTATAATCAGTAAACTTTATGGGTTAACATCAGACAAGCTCCAATGCCCCAAGGAGGCTATAGTTAAGGTTACACCTCTTCACTAGATATCAGAGACACTTATGTTCCATGTGACAAATCAAGGAGTTCTAGAGAAACGCTGAGGAAAAAAATTCACTGGTCACGCTAAAACATGCTACACCGGATGTTTTGACTTACAACTTGCTATAGTTACACAGAAAAAAAATATCAGAATAACAAAATAGAAGTGAATAAAGTTTAACCCAGCTAATAGTGGTTTCCCATATATAGTCAGATCTTACTTTCACTGGATAACCCGATTCAGATGTTGGTGCTTTTTCAAACTAAAAGCTGTTAAAAGGAATCCTAGAATCAAACAGATACATGGAATAAAAATAATTAAAATAATGACATTAAAAGATGCAGTGTAAAAGTACATTGTAATTTCAAAACTTGTGTTTGGAAAATGCGTATATTTAAATTCATCTTTCTGTGCGTATTTCAAAAGGACCCTAGATTCCTACATCTTCCATTAAATGGGCATTGAACTGAACAATGGCCTTAATATTTGGCTTACTCGATAGCAAAGTTAGAGTTCCAGCTGGGATGTATCTTGACGTATCTAGCTTCAGGAAGTCTTTTCCTGACTCCCCATGAACAGACACTATGTCCACTCCTTCCATTTCCAGGGTTGTCCTAACTTCCTTGTCATTGTGATCGACTCCTCACTATTAAACATTTCTGTTATTGGTCATACAGTCAATCCATCCTATTTGCCAAGACCACTTTCTCCCTATCAAAACCCACGTCCTTTGGTGTCATGCTGTTCTGTGTACATAGTTATATACAGAACTGTTCGGAAAAGGTGAAAGAAGCAGTGTCAGTGTGTCACAAACAAATAGGTCAGGAAAAAAAAAAAAGCTGTGGGGAGGTAAAAGCAAATAAGAATTACACACCCTTAGGTTGGCTTGCCTCTCACACAAACAGAATACTTCAATGAGTATGAGAGTAAAAATACTTCCATGGAGATTCTTCATTTTGGTCAGAAATTTAAAACAGAAAGGCGGCCAAAAAAAAATATTCAAAAAAAAAATTTATTTTCTAAGTACAAAATAAAACATTTTTTGGAGGAACACCATAGAAAGGGAAATAAAGCACTTTCCCCGAAATATGTCCTCCCTTTCTAAGTCAGATCTTTGTCCCAGTGGTGTTCCCAGGCTACAGCCATCTTAGGACACAGGTAGTGGGACTGTGTAATTCTGGAGAAGTGAGAAAATCCAGCTGCTGAAAAAGCCAGCTGTTTGGGCAGGGCAAGGCAGAAAGCCCCAGGGGCCAACTTCAAGCCCATTCCTCTTGGGCTGCCCATAACGTCCTTACTCTGTCAGGGGGCTCACAGTCAAATGAAGATTTTGGCATGTACCTTGTGGCTTCAGGTGGCTGGCCATTTAGGTGAGGTTAGTATCCATAGAAAAAGAATGCAATAGAAAAGCACCCTTGCATTGCACTTGTTCTGATGCGTATCAGACTTTCTAAATGTTAGAAAATGTAACAACTATTTTTGGCATCTGCAAACAGTCTCAAGATCACCAACTCAAGAAAAACAGCTGTTCAATTTTTTTTTTTTTTTTTAATATCCCAGTGGGCCAGGTAAGTCTTAAGGTTTTGAGTATTAAATTATGAAAAGATTTATAAACAATTCGGGGAGCTCTAAAATCCCGTTAAAAATTCTTTGCCGATGAGGAAATTTAGTTTTCATCCCCTTAGACTCCTGATGCAGTATCAAAGAGAAAAAAGTACTTGTGAATGTAATGGATGTATCTTCTGTCTCATATTAAGAATTTCAAAATATGAGTTACCAATGACAGAAAAGGTAAGTTTATTTTGTATCATTGCACTTCTCTATAATTAAGAGTTATAGAGTTATATAGAAGAGTTATATAAAAAAGTTCTCTCTCCCCATTGTGGAGAAATTATGAAGGGGAAAAAAAAGGGACTTAAAGTCAACTCTGATGAAAAAGCAGTGTAAGGAGACTTTGATAAAAGCGGCTGCATTTCCATCAGTAGAAGAATCAAGGGATCTCAGCGACGCAGATGGTTCCAGATTACCTGACAGAAAACTGGGCTGGGAGTGGGAGATATCTCCATTTTCTATCTGCATCATTATTTTGCTGTACTGGAGTGCGGGTGCCCGGGCCGGGCTGTCAGGGGGAGCTGCCGGGTGGCCTCTGTGGTGCCGGGCCAGGGCTGCCCCGAGCCGGACACAGCCGGTTCCAGCCGGCTCCAACCCACCCCCCGCAGGGCACGGCTGAGCCCCGCAGCCACCATGGCGGCGCCTCGGGGAAAGCCTCTGTCAGAAAGGGCAAAACGCTGGGTGGAGAGAGGAGCAACAGAGGCAACAGCAAGGCCAGAGGAGGACCTTTTCATTCCATTGCCTCCAAAGTGGGAGTGCAGACACTCTTAGGAGAAACATAGTGTTTCTGAGGACTCAACCTAGAAGCCTTTCACCAGTTCCACAGATAACACCGGTTAGAAATACCTAACCCAGTCCGCGTGCAGCTGTGCTAATGACTCACATCGAACTGTCACACAGAGCTCTCAACTGCCTGGTGCCCCACACGCCAGGCCTCAGGCAGCAGCTCCTCTGATGGAAGCAGGTCTCTGCCGCGGTGTGTGGTGGTACCTGCACGGGCAAAGGATGGCCGTGTTTCTGCACCTGGGCCTGCTTTTTTTCCAACAAGTATTCCCCTGAACGAGAAACCCTGGCTGAAACTCATGCTGGCTGAAGCACTGAAGGTGCCTCAGTCTATCGGTCTTCATGCCAGACACTGATGGATGGTGGATCCGCCGTAGGCAGCGCTGACATCTGCCACTGGGGACTGGATGGCAGAAGGGCAGAGAGACCTGGCGCTGAGGCCACCGCGGGTGCCAGCGGCAGGCAGGCAGGGGAGAGCGAAGCGGGGTCAGGAGGGGGTGTCTCACACAGGTACCAGCTTGAGGAAAAACTGTTCAAGTCCTTAGCAAATCCTGAGTCAAGTTCTCCAGAGATAAATATGTCCCTGTTGCCAAAGTTTTGCTGTGCTGGATCTAAAGAGATGGCATATATGAGTGAAATATATCAGACATGCTCATGCTGTGTATTGGTCCATTTTTTTCACACTGCTACATGGAGAATCTTGGAAATATTTCTTACAATGTAATACATTATATCTTTTGAAAAGCATAGTTGATTTTCCATTGCCTTGTATTTCCTTTGATCAGGTATGTTTAAAATCCACCTGAATCAAGTGTTTTACGGATAGAAAAGTCTTAAAAACTTAAAAGACTATAAAGCCTGGGAAATGATAGAAAAATCAATCCAAATGATGGACAATTCATGGCTTGGGAATGTAAACTTTAAAGAAATCAACTTAAAAGTTCTGCTTATATGTCCAAGGCAAAAGGCCAAGCAGTCATGCAAACTGTGAACCTGTTTCTGTACTCCAAAGGGAACTTGGACCAGAGTAAAGTTTGAAGTGCATCAATTTTCAGCATAAGTATGAAAGAAGCGAAGGCTCAAAAATAAATGTTCTGTCTAGATTTATCCAAGTAAATAGGTTTATGGATTTCTCACTACATTCATCATTCATTGAGATTTTAACATCAGCAGTTCATTTCAAATGCTCTTGCCATCTTTGAAGGACCAGCCAAAAAAAATCCTCTTAAATAAGAAGACAGCTGCTGTTTAATATAGTTTCTAAAACTGCTACTAAGTGAAACTATCTTTTTTACTCTGTTAGCTATAGCATCTTACAACAATTTTCCTCAATTTACTGCTAGGGATTTGGAGTCGGGAAGTTTGCTAATTTTTTAAGCAGATCTTAAGTATAAGAAAGATTTTTCCAAGTTCACAGATTTGACTTACTGTTGTGCTTTGCAGAAGAAATTATATTTCTGACACGTATGCATAACAAGGCTGCACATTTCACAAACTTTGTAGCCCTTTTTAGCCCTCAATGTTTCACACTAGCTTTAGACCTAGAGGGGGACACAGTAACTCCAGCTTCTGCTGTCAGGAAGCGATGAGTAATCTTTATCTCAGTGTACATTTTCTGATGTACGTATTCACAATAGTGCATGAAAATGTACTTTGATTAAAAATATGAGTATAATACAGTAAGCCAGGCTGTTCTAATTTCTACCAGACACAGATCTCTTCCTTCACAGGCAGTAATATATAGTACAGTATAATACACTGCAGCAATAAGAATATAATCCCAAATAGCAATGAACTGGTAAAAAGCAAGAAGAGCAGCTTGCAGACACCGGGGTTTTATGACTTTATTTCTATGCAACAATCAAATTATTCGTTTCCCAAACAGGAAAAAAGGCATTAAATGACAGGAACTAATGGTCCATCCAGTGCGACTTCTTTTCTAAGGCAGTAGCTACTCGAGGCATTAAAGAAAACTGTACATGATATGGGGCAATTACAAGTTGATATCTTCCCAAATCAAGTCAGTTAGTGTTTAAAGGACATGCTCACTAGAAATTGCACCTACCTATTACCTTTAAGAGCCACCCCAAGGCCTAAGCAAGTGGGGGTTTTCGCAGCTCAGTGAGGAGTACTGGCTTTGCTTTTCTCATACACAAGCTTTGACCTTGACTGCAGACTCTTCCTCTCTGGCTCTCAGGAGCTAGACTGCGGAGCATACGAGAGGTGTCCTCAGTGAACAAAGTCATACTTAAAGCCAAGTTTTTGTTGCGCTAACCTATAAGACAATCCACATAACTTCTCTGCTGCTGGGAGATAAAGTAAGAAATTGAGTTAGATTCCCTCTGGCTAGCAACTATTTAAAACTGGTAAAGGAAGAAGGTGTTTCAGCCTATATTTAACTGGAATGCAGCAACTCTTTTTGTGTGGAGTCCCTAAGGAGGAAGTTGAGCTTTTCATCTTATATCCAATATATGTATTTCTAGTGCTACTATCACGGTGGTATCCATGCAGATTTTAAAATGCATTTCATCGTGTACATTCTCCCACTGTAAATATTAGCATTCAAGGGCATTGCATGGCTTTGAAAGAATGCCTGAATGATTTAGTTCTAGATATAACCTTACTCTCAATACTTCCTTCTCCTTAGAAGCTGCTGAAACTGCCTATTTGAGATTTTCATAAAGGATTTTCAAAAGAAGACTTCTAGTTAATTAGAATTAACCTCAAGTATTTGGGCCCGATTCTCAATTTCACTTCAAGTGGGTGATTTAAGCTAACACTGCTTTGCACTGCTTTGTGTAAATGAGAATCAGTCTCATATTTTGCCTAATGATGTATTTATTACACATCATATTCTGACATTTTACATTTCCATACTGAACAAAGAGGCTGTCCTGGTCTTTGCTTTTAATCCAGTATGTGAAGCAATATGTGAAAACATGGAAATTGTTTATGAAAAATTAAACAACTGCAGCTTTTTATGACAAATAACATGTTACAGTTGAAAAGCAGGTACGTGGTATGACTTTTACTTTACTGACATGCATTTCCAGTGCCATATGCTACAGAGTGTTGCAAAACATACTGCTTTCTTTCAGGACATTACCTTGTTTTGACGGCAAACATGACTTGACAGATGCCTCAGCAGAGGAATTGCATGATATCTGACCTTTTTGTGATATGTCATTTCTAGAAAGCCTTGGTGCAGGTGCTCCATCATGGGACACTAACAGAGATACACACCAGAGAATGACATGATTCAAAACCTTTTATCTGGTTTTTGACTTTCCTGCATTATATTTGTTTTAGAGCATGTCATCTATTGGCTTTTGTAAAATGAGATGCCAAATCTCAGGATATAAGGTTTAGGACTGCATTATCCTAAAGATTTGTATCTATTCTACTCGAGGGAATAATCTCTTTGGGTTTTTTTTAGTTACCTAATGATTTAATTCAGGCAAAGCTAGGCTTGAGTCTCAATTACTACACTTCGGACAGAGATGGATAACTTTAAACGCCTTCAAAGGTCACTTCATCTTGGAGCTGTTCAAAGCCCTGTCTGCCTGCTGTAAACAAATGCAGTGCAAAAGCATTTCACATCTCCAAAAGCCGCAGTACGTGGGGAATAGCAGTACCGTAGTGCACTATGACCATGCATCTCCACACACCTTAACCCGATCCTAGCTTAATCAGCAGTGATCAGAGTGGTTAAAGACACACTTCAGACTACACTTTCACTATTCACGTCCCCAAAGTAGATTGTCTCTTCTCTGGGGGACATGTCTGGCTCTCCTGAAATCAAATTATATCGCTATGAAGAAGGTCGGGGCTAAAAGAATAAACCTGCTTTTGCTGTTAGCCCCGTACACACTGGCCTAAATTTTGTTCATACCCTGTATGAACAACATTCAAGGTGTTGAAGAGAGCATATTTACATGATATTGTTTTACCATGGAAAATAGATAATTACGGGTAATTGATGGCCCAATTAAGTTGCAGGATAATTAGTACTCAAAGTAAGAAACACTGCCTGGAGATTATGGGGTAATCTGAAAGGAAGTCACACAATTTATTCTAACGTGCTCTAGTTACTGGCTATTTGTTATACATATGCCTTGATCAAATATTCATAAAAGTGTGACACACCTTTATTACTATTTAGAAACAGAGATAGAGAAAAATAGTCCAAGAGATAACAGTTCTTCCAGAATTCTCAGATCCCAATCTTTTTCTTTTATCTATAATAGTGTTAGATTACGTATGCCACCTCTATTGTAAAAGTGCTCCTGACAACATATATAAAAAAATTGCTGACTCACAGCTGGCCTTCTAAAACTTGCAAGTTCAGGAAGCGGACCCTACCACTATCTCTAGAGTGTGGACACATGTGCTTTGTAACATGGTCCACCGTCTTGACTCACATGAGAAAACAAGAAGAACCTACTGCAGAAATCAAGCTGTGGGTTGGTAGTGGGCATGTACCTGGAACGTTCACCAGGGCTTCCAGAGCAGGCATTACAGATAGACAGACAGACATTGCAGGTCTGGAGCAGAAAGATCACAGAAGAACCACTAGAAGGCTGCACACAGATTTAGCCTACAGAAAAATATCTGCATGGACACTTGAATATGAGTCATAAAAAAAAAGAGTGTCAGTCAAGCCTATCTTGAAGGTTTAGGCTATATTATTTAGAAATGTCTCTTACGTTAACAAAACAGATTGCAGGAAGAATGATTATTTCCAGCCTTTAAAAATATCAGATAAGGAACTGAAAAAAAACCAACCAGAAACTCCAATGGCTTTGCTGGAAACAATGTGCTAATTCTAAGCAGTCAGTGGAGTATACAGAAAATACATATGTAAATAAAACCAATATGGTTTTATCTGACCACAATCTCATTTGTGCTTATCAAATCTTATAAGTTAATATGGCCTGTATTCACTCCATCTGGTGATGTACTTCAATTTATATACAACAAAGTTGAAGGAAAGGCTATCAAGCTAAAGAAGTGTTTATTATAGAGCCTTTTAAAGTGAGGGGGTTTATTGTTACTTAGCAATAAAAACATTTAAAATGCAAGTCCATCATATTGGAGTTATTATTACTACTGTTTGTTGGTTTTTTTTTAAAGAAAAGTTAGAACTGTGTACATTTCATGCTGTGTAGTCCAGTTGAACACACATTCATCTGTCTATAGAGGATGGAAGTTACTATGTGGGGCTGGCTCCCACCGTTCACCCTTGGCAAAATGACTTGGAAAACAGCTGCTAAGAAAGGCGTGAGAGTGTAAGCAGCAGAAGTGAACTGAATAGCCAGAACTGCCTAAAAGGGCATCTATAGATAATGCTAAAGAGAAAGTCAACAACCATCTGGAATAAGCAGCAACTGGGGAATTACAAAGAGACTCTCGAAACAGAGGAGTCACCTTGAAAGCAAGTACAAAGGAAGCATGAAAATTCGTTGGGGAGAGACCTGGGAGAGGGGACGGTAGAGCCAAGCCTGGGTTTGATACTGCCAGAAGTCACCCCCTGACCTCCTGGGGACCTCTGCCTTGACCAGACTTGACAGGCTCCCCATCAGGCTCTGAATGCAACGAGCAGACTCTGCACTCCAGCTGGAGGACTGACCCTCCAGGGGGGTACAGGTAGGACCCACACCTCGGGTGTGCATATGCAGACCCCGGGGGTGGTTTCTCACCATCCCGTGCATCACTGGGTTGCAGGAGGCAGCACAAGTGCGCACAGAGCTGGAGCACTCACAGGTCCTACAAGCGTGTGCAGCAAGTGGAGCCCCTGACTCGGTGTGGGTGTGACGAGAGCTTTTTGGGATTAGCTATAAAAGGGGCACCTAGAAATTTGTAGGAGCAGAATAGATACAAATCTTTAGGATAAGGCAGTCCTAAATCTTACATCCTGAGATTTGACATCTCATTTTACAAAGGCCAATAGATGACATGCTCTAAAACAAATACAGTGCAGGAAAGTAATTAACGTTGTGTGAATGTTTAATATTGTGGTTCACTGGTTGTATTGGTGATATTGATACTTACAGTTTCCTGATTGCTGGTTAATTATGTGTCATTAATAAGTCAATAAACTGCTTTGATAATGATCTGATTAAAAAAACAGAGTATTTTTTTCCTGTGATAGCATTCACAGGTTACCAGGAAATGAAACAGTACTTTGTGAAACTCTCAGGATCTGGGACATGACTGTTTATATCCCTTCATTATTAGAGCATCCCTGGTGTGATTTTGGCCCAGGCCAGATAGTACTCTCCCACTTTCTCTTGCATACAAGTTAGGAGTTAAGTGGAACAGGAACAGCCCAATAAACAGCATGCAGCCAGCCTCTTGTGGAAGCTAAAGGCAGGTAAACCAGGGAGGGATACAGGCTCTTTCTCATCTTTGGCCTCAGGAACTAGGTCACCATGTTTGCATCCATGTTCAACTTACCAGTATAAACATAGCCCCACTATTAAGAGGGAAAAACTTTCACAGCATGAAGACAGACTTTTAGATCAAAAGCTTTTGCCCCTAAATCTTGGAGGCAATCAAGACCTAAATGTAATTTTCACCTCTCTGACAGGGAATTACAAATCTCTCCAAGTGCAGAAAACTGTGTCGCATGGGGCTGCTCTTGGTCTCCAACACAGATGGGAAATCCCAAAGGATCTAGAGAAAGAACAGCCTCCAGACTGTGGAGCCAATCCCAGAAGTGAACTTGTTGTATTTAATTAGCCTCATGGTCGTATTGAGACAGTTAACAGTATTTTAATAAATTGCAATTGTACTCATGCTGTTTTAAAATGATAGTGTATAGCACCCTAAGTTATATCTGCAAAGAGACCCTCGATAGAGTCGACTCATTAACAGCACTGTCATGGAATGAAGAACAGCAGCCTTTAATTATATATCCACATGTAGTCTTCTGACAGTTTCTTACGCACATGATAAACCAAGGACTTACTTTTTTCTTTTTAACCCAAATTTCAAGGCAATTTTTAACAGCCCACTGTAAGTACACTGTGTATTCAGAAACTATTAACGTGTCTCCATTAAAATGACAATATACATCACAAGCGATGTCTTGGTCCCTAGGGCACCCAGCGGGCTCATTTCAATTCCCTCGATGTATGAAAATTAAAAGTTGATAAAAGAAGGTTTGCACATTTCCACAAAGATGAAAGCAACCTATGCAGAGACCACTGGGGTTAATAACAAAAGACCCTCACACTATAACTCTGGAACTCACAAAAATAAATGGTTATTGCTTCACTGTAGCAAATGGCACTGTTATGGAGTATTTATGCAGTTTCTGCAACACACAGAATTTCTTGAAAGAAATTAACTTCACAAACTGATCTATGTTGCTCATACATTACTGCAGGATCGCAAAGGAAGCAATATTTTATGATTCTGTATGATATTAATAAACTGTTGCTTTCTATCCCTTCTTATTGCCTTTTTTTTCTATACAAAACAAGAAGAAATAGAACTGCCTGAAATAGCCCAAAAGCATCATCCAAGAGATACAAGAGACAGCTGTGTGACAGCTGTGTGATGGAGCAGCTTGTACATCATGGGGCCAGAAGTGTGGTGTTGACAGAGCCAGCACCTCCTCAGCTGTACTCGTGTCAATAATGCTTGCAGATCTCCCATTTGTGGCCTGTGTGAGGAATAAAAAGGTGGTGTTTGGGGACAGCACATTTGTAGTGAGCTGTGGCAAATACTGCCCCCCGAGCCAGCTGTACCATCCAGACACTCACGTATGGCCATGTTATTTTAGTCACAGCAAAATATTCTGCGTGATTGTGTGCATGGGTGATGAACAGAGGCAGGCATTTGTGTTTCTGTTTGTCAATATTCTTTTTTTTCTCATCCCTGACACCATTCAATGAGGTGAGCACTGCCAATCCAAATTTAACCATGATTGCTTATACTCTTAAAAAAAGCATGGCTGGTTTGGCCTACACTAAATATGGAAGAGAAAGAAAGGCAGCCTTCAGTAAGGTTCAACAGCTTCATGTATATTTGACACAACGGGGCTGCATTTGCCTATACTGATCTAACTACAACTGAACACGACGCAATCTCCTTCCCACTAGTCCCGAAACAGAGGTGGTGACCCTTCACAGCAGCAGGATGCCAACTTGTGTAGTTTCCTTCTAACCTGGGTCAGTTAAAGTGATCCCAGGCCGGCTCGCCTATTATAAATAGTTAAAACTTCCAAATACAAATAATTCTGTTCACTTTGAATAAACCGAACTAAAGAGTCAGCACCTAAATGCCTGAGCCAGGAGGGCAGGATGAGTTTGGTAGTGGGGAGAGGAACTGTCTCAGCAGCTGTCACAGGCACCACCCAGAGCGGCACGCGCCTGCAGCCGCCTCCCGATGAGCACAGCCTTCCTGCCCATCACACCACCTCAGGGAGTTTATTTGCCAGGCTGGCAGCCCCCCCAAAGCTGCTTCTGAATCTGAATATCTGCACCATTAAGGCCTGATGCTGAAAATCAATATCAGCCTTGCAAAACTGTAGCTTTGATTGCATTTCTCGCAAATTGGCAGAATCAATCGATTTCAGCAGCCCCCATCAATCCTATCAGTTTACTTTGCTTGTTTATTTTTCCTGTCGAAAAATCTGAGTTGAACTTGGAGCTTTCTACTCACTCGCTTCCTTCAAATCTTTTCCAATTATTGTTTACCATGAACTTGTCAATATGAACTGAACCAAAGACCTAAGGGAGAATTTATGAAAAAATATCTTTTGGCATATATATTTTCCATCCAACAACCTCATTTCACTTTGAGAAAGATGGTTGTCTCTAGGCTTCTACAGAGGGACTCCAGCTGCCATCTGAGTGTGCTGGGGCCAGGGCGTAGCACACACCATTAAAAAAAAAAAAAAATCAGAGGCAGATAAACAAACAGGGAATTGGTGTCATTCGAAGAACAATTTCTTTTTCTCTGAGTGAGCTTGTCAGCAAAAAACTTACATGTGCAGCACTTTTCTGTCCATCTATGAGACAGGTAACAGCAGTAATCTGATATCTCTGACAGAGTAACTATTGAAAAAAATCTTAAATGACCTGATGACAGTTCGTGCTGGATTTCAGGTATCTCCTAAGGTAGGCATTAAAGCTTTTTGTTGTCTTCCTCTGCTAACTTTCCCCATAAAGTCATCGCTCTTGCAGCCTCATGATACTGAACAGCTTACAAATTCGCTAAATGCTCGAGGACTTGTATTTCATGTTGCACATGTGCTTTTTCATCACTTGTTATAAAGGCAATAGCCTATCTCAGACATCACATCAGGGATATCAGGAAAGATCATATGCCTGGCCCAGGAGGAAAACGGCTGAGTCCCTCACTCATATAGTCCTTTGCCGAGTCCCTTACACCTCACCATGACCAACTGTTTTGATCTCTGGTACTCAAGTAATTCCTGGGCACTGGGGAGGGCAGGCAGTGGGGCAAAGGGAGCTGGGAGGCCCAGAGCTTGTCATGGACAGATGGGGGGACACTGTCTCCCAACAGTGAGATTCGCAGGAAAATCACGTTAAGGGTTTCTTGGACCCTAGTTTTCAAGTTCCCCAAAAGCTTATCTAATTTAAATCCTTTATCTTTAAAAAAACAAACAAACAAACCAAAAAAACAACTGAAATAATGCAGCACTCAGCTTTCAGTGGCTCACGAGAGCAGACACATTGACTGGAAAGATGTTCTTTTCAATAGAGACTAATTTTTTTGTCAGTTTTAAGTGTCTTCAAATTGAGGAAACAAGAAGGCCTAAGCTTTCGACAGCAATTACTGGATTACTCTGCTGGTGTCATTCAGAAAAAATAAATGGCAGATTTTTATGCCACACGTTTTTGTAATATGCAAAACCCAGAAATTCCTAAAAGTAAATACAGTGTGGGGCTTTTTACCATGAAAAGGTATTAGATTTTAATGTAATTTGTATCACAATGACTTTTGATGGGTTATTTTTGTTTTCATGGTACTGTTAGTAAAAAGTGATACCTCTTTAGCTCTAATTAGACCACTATCATAGAGGACATTAATAATTCAATAACCCCTTTATCTATTTTCTTCCCCTTCAGAGCTCTTCAATCAGGGCTTATGCAGCAGGTTGCATTCGCTTTGAAAATCCATTAGCCTTCCGCCTCACTTGTGGGCTTTCCGAGGGACACAAATGGATAGACACATAATTTTATTTATTTATTTGTTGTGCTTTTGCTTTTAGCTAGATGTAAAACGATGGTGGCAGTGGTGGGGGGTGGGGGGAAGGAGCACATAATAATCTCTGGTGTCACAGCCTTATAGCTTAATTTGTCATCTTATTTTTCACATGCAAGATTCTGACAGCATTGATCACCTGAATCTGTTAAACAATTTTTTCATGAGGCTGACACACTGCCCCAGTGCTTGCATCTATCAACATCTGCCTGATTTATTGGCTTAATAACGGGAAATCATTTGGAAGCCCAGCTCTATTTTGCCTGAACACTGACCTGTGACCTTAATTTGCTGCCTTTTGAGGTTCTTTGTTCTCCCATAACAGGTAGCTCACTAATCAGCAGAGCAGCTTATAAACTTAGATAAATATTTAACTGAGATCTAGGAATATGAATGTTTAAATTAGTTCTCATTGGAAAAGTATAAATAACCCAAACTAAACAGAACTACTGAAATCAAAGACACGCTTGCAGAAAGGATGGGATTTCGCACACTTTCAATATTTCATGTCTTTCTCTGTTCCTATTTCAAAATATTGACAAACAGCTATTATGAATTTCTGAAATAAAAGAGAGACTTCCCTTGCAGCTAATCTTTAAAACAAAATCCAGAAAGCAAAACCAGTCATTTTCTCTACTAGGTACCAAAAAAGGGACTAATTGGAATAAAGTGGTGCCATTAACTCAGAAGCAGTGATCTCAGATTATGGCAAAAGTTTGCTACTTTAGCACAACATAAACCTAATTTAGAGCATATCCTTACATTTTATTTAAATAATGAAAAACATTAAAAATGCTTTGCTGTAAGAATATTTTCATCCTTCTTAGCCCTCCACCCACTGACCAGCAGTGCACATAGAACTGCAAACATTTTAAAGGAAACAAATTTCTGTAGGACTTGCTGTGAAAATTTATATGAGCACAAAACACTTTCAGGTATTTTTCTTGCCAAATAATCCACTGGCATTCAGTATCTCTTAAACATGCCTAGGAAACTGCTTTATCTAATATGTGATGTAACTTTCCAGTTGGAAATTATACTCACTTTGTGAAAAGAAAACCAGCAGTTTTATTCAGCCATTTGGAAAATAAATAGTAGTGTTCGGTAGTCCTTGAAAAAGCACTCTGTTGAGAATGGTTTGAGAAGGTGATTTATGGGGTGGGGGTAAAGGGTTGGAATAAACACTCTGGACCTGCTCCTGGTGAGACTGCTTCATTTCAGATCCGGTTTCTTCTCATCTCCCATTTCCCTCCCCCCTAAGCTACATTCAAAGTGGGGCACAGCACAAAATAACAGCCTGGGTTAAAGCAGGGATCCAACACTCTTCACTGACAATAAGGAAGGAGTAGAAAAGGAAAAGTTAATTCCTACACAAATTTGGAAGAGCAGAAGAACCCCTCCCATTGTGAGAGCAGACCTCAGAGCATTGGTGGAAGTCCATAGGAGACAGGTGTTTGTAGGAAGACCATTTTGTGGGGGTGGAAAAACATAAAAACAGTTTAAAATAGAGAAAATGTTCACAATATCAGTGCGGGAGAATAAGGAATAAGTCTCTTATGGAACCATGAAGACTGTGTGGCAAATTTAGCCCTTTAAGATGTAGGTAACGTGAAATAATTGGAAAACTAAGAGAGAAAGTAATTTTTCATTTCAAGATGAGGTTAAATATTTGTAAATCACCCAGGAAGAAAGTATTTGGTTCTTATGCATGTTTTAGTTTCAACTATGCAGAATTTCTTCTTTAACAACTTCAGAGATCTTAATTAATGCAAAACAACAATTAACTCAATACTTTCATTAAGCTGGGATTTATATGGCTTCTATCTTAAGACGTGGGATACCTACATACACTTTAAAGGTTTGATGAGCTTGCTAGCAATAGCTGCTATTTTCAATATACTGAATATATTTCCAGTGCTGAATACGCATTTAGTGCTTCAAGTTTTATTTTATTTAGATTATAAAAGTATGAGAGAGAAATAACAAAGCCTAGCCTCTAGAGTTTATCAAGGTAAACAGTGAGCTTCTTGGATGTGTATTAGTACTACCACCAGCAGACCTGAACATACTTTTCCTCCTCATGGAAGGCTGGCTGGCATACAGGTCAGTGCTCGAGTTTGGGCATTCATTTGTTACGGTACTTAAAGGGGGAAAAAACACACTTCTAACAATGACATCTTCAAAATTCTTCTTACAGTTTATTTCTGTGACATAAAAGTATCATGTTCATGGTCTGTTGTCAATTAAATTAACAGCACATTATTTAACGCATGTCCTCTAGACAGCAAAAATAAGTGAAAACATCTTTATTTGCTTCTTTTAGTGTATAGCAATTTTGTGCATAATATTTGAAGGTTAATAGTATGACAGTGATGTACTAAACCATGCAAATGGTGTCTTTCTAACAATGGACAATTTCGCTGTGAAATGGATTGGAAAGAATGTGATAGCATACAGAAGACTATATTAAAATGACGGCCCTTCAATCTGATGAACAGTGGAAAAGTTACTTGCTCAAAGGCACCATTAAAATTAGAAACATCTATCTATACGTTGTCTTGATAACTGCTGTACACCTCTGCACACACACTCACCTGTTTATTATTCTGTTTGTGAACTTGACTATAGCTTACTTATAGGATCTGCTTAGATAAGAACTCATAATAAGAAAAATTTGAATTCTTGCACCAGGAATGCTGTAGTTGTTCAAGTGCAGCTTGTAAACAAAAAAAAGTCTATGTCAAATAAGTTGACCTGCAAGATTGTCATTCTTAATAAAAAAGCTATTAGCAAATGAAACTTCTAATACTTAAATGACAAAATATTGCTGCACGAGAGTCTTAATTGAGATCCCAACCTCTCCACAGTTTTTCTGTACTTAATGGAATCAGAAATATTTTAAGATCAATTAGCAATTATAAGAAGTATATTTTGCTCCCCTAAGGATAACTTTTTCTACTATCTAAAAAGCCCAAGTATTTTTGAGGAACTTCAAGGAACCTGTGTTGCATTGTTGAGAGAAAATTTTACTTGTGTTTTTGTTTGTTCCAATGCATCTTCACTTTCATTTAGAGCTCTCCATATATGTAACTGAGAAACAGAAGTTACTTTGTCCTTCTCCTGAATATGTAATTGCATCTTCCTAAATATATCAAAATGAAATCATGCTCTCTAAATGCAGAGGCTCATTAAGGGCAACATTTTATCTAATTTCTACATTAAAACACCATTCCACCAGTTGACTGATTAATTCTTATATTAAATCTCTAAAGACTCTGCTCGTCATATTATGGAAATTGAGGTGAAGGTCCAAACTTGAATGTATAAATCAAAGAAGAATTAAAAATTTTTTACTGAAAAATCCAGATTTTGGCTATCAACTAAATGCCAAGACAAATTATCATTGTTATTTACAACAAAGCGCACTAGCTGGTGATCTTAGGAGAAAAGAAATCCATGTTATTCAAAACAGCTCTCTAAAATATTCCACTGCAGAAGTAAACATTTTTAAGCATGGATATTTGTGGACAGCTGGAAAGGTAAACATTGCTGCTGCTGGACATAATAGCAGGAGTAAATTCCAAACAGACACGAGGGGTGCTACAATTCTAGCTCAACAGTGCCTAGGACATTCACGTTATTAATCATCTGAAGTGGCCCAAAGGACAGTTGAGTCCTAATGTTGACTAAGAAATCAACTGAGGAAGCATTCAGCTGAATTTTAGATTTTAAAATGAAATGCAATTGAAAAAAACAACAGAAAACCCATCTTCAAAGCTGCAACAAAAACCTAGGAACTTTACACAGTGTTTCCCAAAAAAAGATAGTCCCTATATTGTAAAAGCAGTATTAGCAGCTAGGTAGAAGCAGCTTTTTTTTTTTTTTTTTTGCCTTTTTTTTATGGACCATCATCCGAAATTGAGGCAGCCTATGGCACTAAAAGTTCAAAGGAATACAAACACAGGGCCCAGAGCTCACAGTCCCATCAGTTCCATTCCCCTGAAGGCACCTACCATGGAGAGATGACAGAAGTACTTTTGTCATCAGGTGCTGAAGGGAACCAGAGTAAAACCCCATCTTACGTTATAAATGGCTTCTCCAAGGGGTGCTTGTATTTACAGGCTTTGCCAAACATATAGATTATAAAAAATGCTCCCAAAGATGAGGATGGATGTGCTTAGCAAGGTTAACAGAGACCAACATACTCCAAGCAATAGGGGGGAAAGGAGGAGGGAAGGGAACAGTGCAGAGAGCAGTTTAGAATAAATACATAAAATGTAAGAAAAACCTTGAACTGTATGTGAAAGAGGAAAACCTGCTGAATAATTTAGGAAGGAGGGAACTGTGATCAGAGCAATGCAGTTAATAATGATGTCAACATTTTGGAAGTGTAGGAAGGGAGAACGTTTGAAGTAGTGAAGATGAAATGAAAATCTACTATAAAAAATGCTGAGATTTCAGCAGCAAAGATGTAAAAAAAGAGTACTTGTGGACAAGAGAGAGGAAAAATGACAGGAGTTTGTGATAAAGCAAGCCAAAACCCCTAAGTTTTTAGTTGAAGCTACTAGTGAACAACAGTCATAAGACTGCTTAGCTTTAGTTCAGTATTGATTTCGCACTCAGAAAGGACTGGTTTTTACTTAAACAAAAATTGTTTATCTTTAAGTACAAAAAAGAGCCATGACATATACATAGCTAATTAGCAGAGACCAGAAGGAAGATAAAGTTAAAAGGAATTAATCTTTTGAGTATTGACATTGGAGAGCTGAATCACTCACAGATTACAGTGATCCTAGGCCCATGCATATCATGCTTTGTTTCCTTTGCTCCCCTCAAGTAAATTGTAACTTTTATTGTGGTTTAGCCCCCATTTGATGGTGATAACATAAAACCTTTCTAAAGCATTCCACTAAGTAAGGCCAAAGGCTATTGCATAAAAGATTTCATGTTCCCAAACTACTGAATGTGCTTGGGGTGTTTACAAATAACAAGATTTTAAACTGCAAAATACAGTGCAGCACAGGTGCTACAGAGTGTGTGCTGTGCCTTCAGCTCTGAACTAGTTCAAATGACCCTTTCCCTTCTTCCTCTCTGACCACCACCGGGAGTAAATTGAGAAGCAACAAAAAGCAAAGCCATTTCCAAGCTGCTATAGACTGAAGCATATTTTTTTTTTCTTTTACATTTGTTTTTTTAATGTATTAAATGAAATACATGTAATAAAATCCTTTTTCCCCCCAACTGTGATAGTTTGCATAACTTACCAATCTGTATATCCACATTTCATTGCACATGCATTGTCTTACAGAGAGACAGACAACTGACCATTTTTTTTTTTTTTTCCTGCTCTAGTGTATTGGACTTACATACTGCCTAGGAAAATTCCTCCTTCCTAGGAGTTACTGACCATATCTATCCAGGAGAATGGAAAAGCAGACAAAAAGATATGTTGCAGAGACATAGGAAAGGAATGAAATGAAAAGGAAGATGTTTTTGAGGGATTCAGAAGAGACCACATAGGCTTTTTGCAACCTGAAAAGCTACTAAAAGTTACAGGACTGAAAGTAAAGATGAAGGTAAGGATTTTCCCTGAAAGGAAACAGCAAGCAGGAAGAGATTTGTTTGCTAAATGCTTTGATTTTAATTTATTCTGTTTCACAGAATCACAGCATCACAGAATGATAGGGGTTGGAAGGAACCTCTGGAGATCATCTAGTCCAAGCCCACTGCCAGAGCAGGGTCACCTAGAGCAGGCTGCACAGGAACGCGTCCAGGCAGGTTTGGAATGTCTCTAGAGATGGAGACTCCACCACCTCTCTGGGCAGCCTGTTCCAGGGCTTTGCCACCCTCAGGGTAAAGAAGTTCCTCCTCATGTTTAGGTGGAACTTCCTGTGTTCAAGTTTGTGTCTATTACCTCTTGTCCTGTTGCCAGGCATCACTGAAAAGAGCCTGGCTCCATCCTCCTGACACCCACCCTTTTAGTATTTATAAGCGTTGATAAGAGATAAGCGTTTCACCCACATCTGTATTTCTCTGAAAAATTCACAGGTTTATTTTGTGTTTAAGTAAAATCTTAACACAGAGTTAAAAAACTCTTTTAATGTTTTTGGAATGTTTCTGTTAGGAAAAATGTACAGGTGGATCCACCTTAGAGCCTTGGCAGAGCAGCACGGGCTGTCAACATTAGTAAGTAACGCAATGCAGTGGGAGCAGATTTGCAGAGCGGTGCTGAAAGTTGGGCATGGTAAGACTAGCTCTATCTTGGTCACACAAACTGAGTGTCCCCTAGTCACTGGAGCACTATCAGCTGTGCTCCAGGAGTGCATCGCCCAGTTCATTTTCATCCAAAAGGACTCTAGTTTACCTGCCCTAGAGACAATAGTGAGTTAGATACCAGAAAAAAAAAAACTAACTCAAAAGCAAATTCCTGATTGAAATTGAGATGCTAATGTAGCTGCACCCATCAACACAGTCTAGAACTTTTCTAGCAGGAATTTCTGCTGAGTTGCAGCAGGAGCTGATGTCCCAGAAACAAATTCACGTTAGCTATGCCTCAATGCAAGACTGTATGAATCTGTCAATGCAAAAAGAAAAAGACAATTCTAACACAATGAAAAAAAGAAAAACAACCCACAATGAAAGTACTTTAGCTCTGTTATTAGTAAGATATGAAAGGAAATTCCTATGCATTTTTATCATTGCGCATCTTGGAAATAAGAATATAACATTTCCCTCACCAATAACTACTAGTGGAAGAAACCCTTAAGTTCTATTTTTATCAAGAGAAAGAACAATGTGAAATCTTAATAAGAAACATTAGCTTGTGCATTAGTGCTGATTAATGCACCATTCACATGTGATGGAAAAACAAGGCAAACATCCAGAATCGGCGTTTATCAGCACTGCTGCAAAGTCTGTCCTATCTCATTGCTTAAATAATTCATTTTCTGCTCTCAAAATGAGGTGAAGTGACAAACTAGACCAATTTCTTGCCATGCTCCATTTAGTGCATCACAAAGTTTCAACAGTTGTAGTAACCCACAAGTCTGCCACAGAAAAAGCACTTTAAAAAAAACCCTCTTAATATTCCCATAGAAGCCTCACATTGACTGTAGCAGGTCACAGAGTCAATGAAAACCTTAGGAAACTCAAACTTGTTCTATTTGCTATGCAAAGCTTGTAAAGAGGCAAGCTAATTTGTGGGATCCAGCAGCTGAGATTACCAATGAGTTGCTAGATAAATTTGGATTGATAAACTGGATAAATGTCTGACCTCTCAGTATTCCTTATCCGGTGTAAATAGACAAACTTTCAAGCACATTAGCTTTCCTCTGGTCTGAGGAAACAGATCAGAGAGACAAAGTAACATCATTATGCCTTCTAACATCTAGCAAACCACATGCTTACAGACCACAACTAGCAGCAGTCCTAATACAGATTAGTCAATTTGTAAGAAGGGATAATACTACAGTAAGCCAAGTATCAGAGACTTGTTAGAAGACAGATATATTCTTGACTAATATACTTTTATGTAGAAATTTGCCGTTAAAAGAAAGTCCAAATCATAATGCACTACACCTACTTCTGTGATTATTGAATGCTCCCCTTTGTGAATATTGCATTTTCCCTGAGTAATTTAAGTTTATGCCATCATGATGGCATCATTAAACTGTGACCTGGATTTTTCTGCACTGCTCAACAGGAATCAGTAGAAGTTGTCTTTGCCTTCACTTGTCTGTTCACACGATTTGACATGTCCTTGTATTAGCTGGAACAGTAAACAAAACACTGTTTGTGAGTAATAGTACAACATCAGAAATCCTTCAGTTTTGACCCAGTTCTGACTTTTCTACTCTCTCTTTGGTTCAGTTAGTACTACTTGAAGACCTTAAAATTTAAATATTTTCATTGGAAAGGTAGTTGTTGAGTTGCATCAATACAAGCAATTGCTTCTATTTTGAGATATATTTTTGCACATCTATATCAGAGACAAGTTAACTTATTTTGAGTTTACCCATGAAATATTTTGACTTGCCAGAAATTATAGAATCATAAAATGGTTCAGGTTGGAAGGGACCATAAAGATCATCTAGTTCTAACCCCCTGCCATGGGCAGGGACACCTCCCACTAGACCAGGCTGCTCAAAGCCCCATCCAGCCTGGCCTTGAACACTTCCAGGGATGGGGCATCCACAGCTTATCTGGGCAACCTGTTCCAGTGCCTCACCACCCTCACAGTAAAAATTTTTTTCCTGATATCTAGTCTATATCTACCCTCTTTCAAGTTTAAAACTGTTACCTCTTGTCCTATTGCTACAGTCCCTGATAAGGAGTCCCTCCCCATCTCTCCTGTAGGCCCCTTTAGGGACTGAAAGGCTGCTATAAGGTCTCCCTGGAGCCTTCCCTTCTCCAGGCTGAACAACCCCAACTCTCTCAGCCTGTCCTCATAGCAGAGGTGCTCCAGCCCTCTCATCATCTTTGTGTCCCTCCACTGGACCCGCTCCAACAGGTCCATGTCCTTTCTGTGCTGAGGGCTCCAGAGTTGGATGCAGTACTCTGGGGGGGTCTCACTAGAGAGGAGTAGAGGGGCAGAATCACCTCCCTCGACCTACTGGCCATGCTTCTTTTGATGCAGCCCAGGATATTGTTGGCCCTTTGGGCTGCCAGCACACATTGCCTGCTCATGTTAAGCTTCTTGTCCACCAGTACCCTCAAGTCCTTCTCCTCAGGGCTGCTCTCAATCCATTCTCTACCCAACCTGTATTTGTGCCTGGGATTGCCATGATGCAGGTGCAGGACCTTGTACTTGGCCTGGTTGAACTTCATGAGGTTCGCACGGGTCCACCTCTCAAGTCTGTCCAGGTCCTTCTGGATGGCATCCCTGCCCTCCAATGTGTCAACCACACCATTTCATTTTGTGCTGCTAAAGTTTAAAATAACAGACACTGGGTAAAAAATAAGTTTGAACAGGAAAAATGTGGGTTCTGTACAGACTATGCACCAATGACCAAAGATGCTCTCTACATGGCTATACACCTTACTCTTCATTTGCTTGACCACCACTTTCCTCATTCTTCTTCTTAAACCTCGTGGTCCTTCCACCAAACCTACTTCTATGTAACACAACCCAACACCAAGCTATCTTTCAGCTCTTACGCCATTTAGCACACCTCCTCAACACCATGTACTCCACTCAGTTGGGCTCTTTTGCAAAGAGCTACAGAGAGGAGCCAAGAGCTGTGAAATGCTGCCTCGTGGAGCAGCAGATTGCTGTTCATCAACTATATAATGATCATGGAGAAGCAGCCACTATCATGCATGCTCAGTTTATTTCTTCCTATTGCTGCCTAAAAGGCACTCCTACACATACTCACCACAGCAGAGCAAAAAAAAAAAAAAAAAAAAAAATCAAAAGAAAACTTGGGCAGTCACTGAGGATACATTTGAACTGACAAGTAACTACATTTGTGGTTTACTGTGCCTTTTTTTCAGGCTACTAAGGGATCTGTAGCTCCCCACTGGTACTGTCACACTCAAGGTCAAGTAACTCATTCAGATCTAATTTTGCTCTTACACTGACACTGTAGTGGTAATGACATTGTACTTGAGAACCTGCAGAAACAAGATGTCTTGGAGCTCTGAAGTACATACCCTCTTTCAAATGTCCAGACTATCTAATATTATATACTTCTTCTACCAAAATAATCTACCAAAATATTAAGCCATAAAGTCAATTATGCCACTGTTCATAGTTTTATGTAAATTTTCTATATTTTATTTTTTTTTATTTCAATTACTTATCTTTGAACTGATCTTTGATAGACCAAAACCTGTGGTTAATTGTGCATCCTCTGCTACAGTATTTAATTTTTTTTGAAAACTGATTAATTTCTACTTCTGACAAGAAACATTCAGCTTTCCTAGTCTGAACAGAAATGAATAACTACTTTACATTCATTTTTGAGAAATGTTTACCTCAGAAGGTTTATGCATTTGTTCCCAAGTAATTTACAATTGGCATGAAGTACATAATGAAAGGGATTTTTCCTCCTCAGTATGTGAGCAAAAACCACTCAAGAACATGGTTTTGTTCAGGGAAAATCATTCTGCTCGGTGAAGGTTTCTAGTCTATGAAAATGTACTTCAATATGTGGGTACTGGTACTTAAGGTCTCTTCCTCCGACTGCTGCAAAACTTCAAGCCCGTGAACCTCTGTCTCCTCTCTGCTCCGCTTTCCATTGTCTGTCTCTCCCCAGAGACAACACCCTGGTGCACGGAGGAGCTAACTGCTGTTCCGGGCTTCTGCGAACTACTTATGTGAGGGTTTGATTTTGTTTGAAACTAAGTAAATAATAATAATATGCTTTAATGCTAAATAGCTGACCAGAGCCTGCTGTAAGTCCTCCTGTCAGCCACTCTCATTCAGAAATCCACTGGGGTACGACATCTGCCAGTAAAACCTATATACGCTGTAGGGAGAAGGCTGTTCAAGAGATCTAGCGAACCCCCCCTTCACCACCAACCTAGAAAAACCTAATAGATCTGAGGGCAAACACTCTGCAACTGTGGAATTCAGTATGGTAATACTGAATCACACCTCACAAAAACCTGTGAAATCTAATGGGGAAATGTCAGAAACCAGTAATTTGTTATTTTTGTAGTTGTAACTATCTATGGCTACAAGTCTAGTGCCTTGTACCATAAACAGATTTACAAAACTTGTACAGCGATCATTCCAAGAAAGGCTTTATAAAATTTCTTGTAGTAATAAAGTCTGTCTAGCAATGTCTATCATTATAGAAATTATTTATGCCATAATGGGCATAGAGAATAATAATATCAGTGATCCATCAGTCCACGTAAGCGTTGGCATAGCACACAATGTACTTCACATATCTACTATATTAAATACACAGAAACACAAATACATCTCAATGAATTTACAAACAAAGGCACACAGCTGAACTTTGAAATTGTCTCCATTTTCCTACTCTTCATATACAATACCCATGGCTTTTTTTTAACACATTTATTTGATAAACTACATCAGCTGAAGTTGCTCTTTGTATATCCACAACGAATGCCGCAGAAGCACAGATTCCCCGGCGCTGGAGCTGGTGAGCAGAAAGTGGGGCATCCTGTCCTCCTCCCAGCCAGCAAAGGGCTTTCCACAGCTGCCAGCCTCTGGCACAGCCTGATTTCAGATGTCAGCCTTGCAGCACCATCCGCACTCCCCTTCAGAGGGAGCTCCACGAGTCACGAAATCTAATTATCTAAAGGTACTTATTAAGATTCAGGTGGTAGTTATTATTTCTTAATCTCATGTCATTATTACTATTAACTAGTCGTTATAACATGAAATTTCCTCTCTTTTCTTGTATTTGCACTCTTCATGGGGGCGTAAGCTGTTATCAAGCCTTGTCATGTCTTGGCCAAAATGTGTCGTTAGGCTCTTTGAACCTTTGTCTTTAAAAGGAATCCCATTAGCTCTGTCATCAATCACAGTGCTGTGATCTTTCAGTTTGTCAATATCTTTTTCATAACAAGCTTTAGCGACAAGACATTTGAACTTGGATGCTGCACAAAACCTTTCAATAGAGGAAAAAGCCTGCAGCATGCAGCAGGATTGCTTCCTACGGCCCAAACAGCTAACATCATTCATTAGAGGGGAAGGCTGCTGTGATATTTATTTAAGCAATAGATTAATGAGAACAAGACACTTTGGGGATTAGGACATCTTTGTATAAGAAAGAGCCAATATTTCAGAGCCACTCAGAAGATTTTTCCAAAAAGGGTAACTAGTCTAAGATTTCTTTTTCAAGTCAAACTGCAGCACATAACAGCATGTGATAATATAAACATTACATATTCTTGTACTTTTACCTTCATTAAAAGCAGTGCTGGAATGTTCCTACTTTTTTTTTTTTAAAGTTACTGTTTTAATAAGGCAAACAACAACACAACTACATAATGGAGCAATGTAATATCCCCTGAAATCCCTCAAGCTTACTGGTATATACCAGTACTACAAACCACCATTTTTTTGTTAGTTACTACTTGGATTTGTGTTTTCTCTTTCTTTCTTTTATTTGTAATTATGATTTCAGTTTTGCAACAGAAACAGCATTTCACTTTGACTTATTTCTTCCACAAAGGTAATAAATCTTCAGGAAAAATAATGAAGACCAGGACTGTGGAGGGTGAAAAGCCAAGACTAGGATAAGGAATTCTTGGGTACAGTAACTTTTTTCCAATCAGGTGTAAGGATTAGTTTGGAAACCAGCATCTCAGAATATCAGCATACAGAGGGGTTGCCTAAATTTGTGCTAATCAGAAAGCAGAGAGTGGCGGGCCTGCCTGTATGGCCCAAATGGCATGTCCCAGTACATTTGAGTGATTGGGTTCTGTGATATATCAGCTTCTCACTCCCACAGCAAATGGTTCTGAATTGCTGTTGGTCTGTAGTTGCCTGTTCACTTTATTTGGAAATGGTTTGTTTCTCCAACACACACCTTAAGCGCAATTGTTTAGAAAAGACTTAACACGATAGCGGAAATATACATTACTTAAGTAGTAAGTATGACAGATATTTCTGACATGCCTTTTGAAATTTGTCTCCTTCTTCCCCCTCAGACTCCCAAGAACCTCATCTCCAATTTGAGCAGTGAACAGAGCAGGTTCTCTGAAAGGCTGCTTAGGATGGGACACAAGTTGACTGGGGCTTTGAGAGGTTTCTGTTTTTCAACTGAACACACTCAAAGGCTTTAAGAGCATATGCAAGGATCTACTTGAGCATAAACTGCAACAGGGAACTTTCTAAATAGAGAAAATTCAGAATAAGAACAGAAATAATAGGTTTTGTAAGTATGTATCTTCCCTACCCATCACAGTCATGCAGGACAGATTATTTCATCTGGGCTTCATTTTAGTCCAGCAAGTCAACAAATGCCTACTTTGCAACTGTTTATCTGGATTTCTTTGCCCTCTTGCCTCTGAGGAGCTCGGGTCTGGGCATCGCTTGGTGAGTCCCCACACCCTCAGCCCCTGCTACCTTGTGCTCTGGAGCACTCTCTCCTGTGCCTTGGGGCTCCCAGGACAGAGGAAAACTCCCTTTCCCTGCATATGATTCACATCATGAAGCGCAGACCAGCCAGGACCAGGGAAGCAACCCGCTTTCCTCCTGGCTCTGGAGCCAGCCACCCTTAACAAAATGCAACCACCATACCCTGCACACAAACAAAGAAAACAGATGCCATCTGCTACACGCATCATAAATCTTCCTTGGATTGCTAGCACCACTTAAGACAATTAATTAAAAACCAGTCAGGACAATTATTTAAAAATCAATTATTTCTAAATAATTATTTAAAAATCACATTAATAAATTCCCACTTAAAGTAACCATAAAATTTTGGAAACTGTGAATACATTCAAATGTACTTATTCCAACCAGTTAAATTTCTGTTTTTTTAATGACTTAAGAGATGTTTCATCTGGAAACATTATTTGTTAATTATTAGCAACCTCCCTTCTCTCCATAAATGGGAACCGATAATTTTTAATTCATCAGAATAATTTATTTTATTTGAAAGAAGATACAACTTAATCTGCCAGAGAGGTAGCTCTACTGTATAATGCAGTAAAATAGAAAGCACATACATTACTTCAGAAACTTTCACGATTCCTTGCTCTCCCCCAAACATGAGAAATAAATGATGCACTGAGGAGTCCACTTGGTTAATTGATACAGATATATTCATGTCTCCTTTGCACAGGATAATGCATGAGCTGCAAAAACCATCCAGTATAAAGCACAGGACACCTCAAGTAATATTTTCCACCACATCGCTGGGAAAGAAGCTTTGGATTTCAGTCTCTTGAATACCTGATGATGATGAAATTAAGAAAAGAATCTGCAAAACAGTGGTAAATACTGTGGCTTTGTTTCCTAATGGAATGGCTATTACTACTCTAGTACAATCCCCACCTCCACCCTGTCTTCTCTATAGCAGTCATCCATTAACCCATATTCTCAAGTCCAAGACATGATCTCACCATTTTGTGTTTAAGGTTGTGTCCATTTTTTCTAGCTCTATCCCAGGTGAACCCATCACTAAGGCAGAGCAAACCCCATTACTTGTTGGCTTTCTGAGAGTGTATTAATAAGCACACTGAGTTAAACATATCCCATTCATTAAAAAACATTACTTTTGTCATCTTTGTTACAACTTTTGAAATGTTATATGGAATAATATCCTTTCAAGATAATTAGGGTAGCAGGTATACAAAACAGTTTTATGCTCATTAAATAGTCTTACGTTTTCCTGAACTTTTTTTGAAACACAAAAGCTACTTTATATATCCTAGTACCATGGCCTTTGCCTAAATGTATGTGGACATATCATCTTGGGTAATGCATACTCTTAGGAAGTGTTCACACACAAGCTTCTTAAAAAAAAAAAAATCCCATTTTCAATAATTATTACTGAACAATAGTATAGCTATCAGAAATATGATTTATCTTCTGTATTAAAAATAGTCTGGAAGACCAACATTTTAGATGAGAGAAATATCTTTAATAAACTCAAAACATATCCTTAGATGTAGCATCTGACTTAAAGCTCTCCAATTTTCTTTCATGGAATTGGCGGCATTTAGGGTGGTGTGTTAAAAAAATACATTGCATATAGCACGAAGTAGGAAAAATCACTTGATTGAGGTCTGTGGTGTCATTCAGCCTTGTTCTGTTGTATCTCGCTCAAAATACTCCTACAATAAACATTCTATAAACAGACAAAAATTTTTGAGGGGAGATGTAGTTCGGTGTTTTATTTTGCACATCATTAGTGGTCTATGTACACAATTACACTAAATTAATAATTGCATTTTGCAATTTTGAAACATCTTTAATTGCTGTACTGAAAACAACTGCTATAAAATAAAGAACATAACTGATTTAATGTGAAATTTGCCCTTCCTTGTCAAGTATCAGAAGTTTGTTGTTAGGATTTACTCATTAAAAAGTTATGCATCATTTACAGTTCTTGCTTTTTATGACTCAGGAGGCAGACCAGCACCAAGCTCATACTGTGAGCTTTTGCTGTCCATTAAAAAAACCTTTCACCCCATGAGTAAGTGGTTCCACACTGTGCCTCAAAGGTTTTTACAAGCTAAAACCCCTATGTTTTGCTGGAGAAAAATACGAAAAGAAAGGAAACTGGACCTGCCCAAAAGGGAAACGGCACAGCTGCAACCTGAGGCCTTGCCAGTTAATTTATTTCATATGATTGCCAACTGAACTCAGTAACATTCAATAATAACTGCATGTGTCATGGGAGGTTGAATACAATCATTTACATGTCGACACCAAAATGTAAAAGTTTTTAATAAAGGAACATATATGTGTTACTGTTCAGGATTAATCAAACTCTGTAGCTGTCCAGAAGCTTTTGATTGAGACATATTTTTCAGTTTTTATTAAAAAAAAACCCACTTTAATATATTTGATCTAAAATACTTATTTTTAAAAAAATTTGGTCTTGAGCTAAAACTTCTCAAATGCACACATTTTCATATGAATACAGAGACTGAAATGTTGCATGTATAATTTGGAGCTACCACCTAAGCTGCTAAATAAATAGAAGTGCTAAGTTTCTGAAGCTGAAGAAGTAATATCCACATGGATATGAGCGGCTATTGGTAAATGTTACTTTTACCTTTGTAAAAGTATATATAGTGCATGCTATTTGTTATGTGTTTAGCAAGTTCCTGGAGGTTATGTTCCTACAGTTAAGGGCACTGATACTGATATGAAAATGCAAGTAGATTTGCACATGCACACCCAAACCCGTGTGCATGCTGCATGAAAAATATGTTCACTACAGAATATTTTTAAAATGCACCCTAAAAAGGTGTTTCTAAGTAAAGTTCAAGTGGGCGTCCTTCTTTTGGCTTATTCAAACATGGGATATTACTATGGTGCACCACAAGCTTGGGATATATACTCAGGCTATATAAAACAGAAAGCCAGAAAACAGTGACCAGGAAAGTTAAGTAGTGTCCTTTTAAAGAAACAAAAGAAGAAACGAGATCCGCAATAAATATAAAGCATCGTGTACAAGCACTTCTAAAAAACGTTGTTCCCTGAACAAGACATTTTTGTGCAGAACAAATCTGTAAGAAGGCGTTCACCCACAATGTGCCTGGTTTCTCAGTCCTCAGGCATGAGGAGGGAAATCTGCCAGTTCGAAAAAAGATTAATGTGCATATCCAAAGCTTCGGTAGTCGTCTCATCTAACACCCTGACCTCTGAAGAAAGGTGATTAAAAACCCAACAAGTTAGTAATAGGTAGGTGGCTTAATTGGACTCTTGTCTGTGTTTTTTATTTCTTGGGGTCTTTGGGTTTAGGGATCTGTGGAAATAATTAAAAAAAACCATGCCTATTGCCATGAGAACAAATGAGCTACCAAGGAACCAACACTTAAAAATCCAGAAGCTGAAAAAATATTTGAAAACTTCACTCTAGGTAAAATGACTTTCTTAAGAAAAAAAAGTTTAAGTATATTTTAGAGTTGTTTACAATCAATATGAGCTACTATATCATGGTTTAGTTTACAGTTTCTTCAGAAAGCAGTTGACAAGGTTTGAGTTGAGCCAGATTATGTGCTTCCACAGCAAGCATTGGCCTAAAATAAACATATTCAATAGCTTGAGAGAACCCAGATTTAATAGGTTATAAATGGAAAAGCTCAGTATTTACAAATAAAAGAAATATCTGACAGCAGTTAAGGTAATTTTACTTGGCATATTACATTCATGTGTGGAAATGTTAACTTCTAATTTATCAAACAGCAGGAAAGACATGGTACTTTATTGGATTTCCGCTCCTGTTTCCAATCCATCTGATAGTTTAATTTCTCTGACTCATAACTGTAAATTCTTATTTATGGTACAGCATAAACCAGTGTTAATATTCAGAAAGCTTCTTTTTATTTTGTGCATCTTCTACACTATCTGGAAACCCAGTCTTAATCAAAGCAGAAACTGAGCACTGCTTTGGTTTATATGTTATGTCCTTAAAATATCTGTGATAAATTTAACAATGTTGTTGAAATGCTCGCTCCTTAGAAATGCTTCCCAAGAACTATGGCTACCAGTAGTCTTTGTCCGCTGATGATCTGTAGAAGGAAAAAGTTCCCTGGGCCAGAAGCAAGCTGCCACAGCGACTTGGTAAGGATCTGTGGTGTCTCAAATTCATCCCAGAAGGACTGCAAGGAATGATCATAGCACAGAAAGTCTATAGAAAAATCATAGATGCAAACTCTAATTCTGAAAACTATGTATATATTACCGTTTAGTTGCTCCTGCTTTAAGACATTAAAGTGCTTACACACCCAAGATTCACATCAATGAAACAATTTCTGGCTTTGAAGCACAGAACAACATCTACAGAAAGTTCGCTCCTAAACATATGCCAATGTTACTTTAAACTATAAAACAAAAAGCTTCATTAAAAAAAAAACTGGGTTGGGGGTGGCGTTTTGATTTTTTTTGAGTTGTTGTTTTTTTGTTTACATGAGAAAGGGACCAATTTACGTATTTGCTAACCAGTTTGGGGAGTTTTTTTATCCTTCAACCAGCCTGGATTTTTGAGGTTAACTGGGGGATGCAGAAAGGAGGTCAGAATGACGGTGCTCCTCCAACCAGCCATTCCCCCTGAACTTGGGGGGACCTACTGGAGTTAGCAAGCAGTCAGCAAACAGTAGCTTCATCAAGGGCAGCTCTTGCAGTGAAGATCAAGGCTGCTCAAGATATGTAGAAACCTATCTCAATGACAATGAGCCGTGGTTATCTTTACCTGTGGTAACCTGCCTTTGCACAGAGATTGTGTGCTCTCTTCAAGCATATGCAATGAATGATTATCGCCCTCAGAAGAAAGTTTGACTTTGTCGGTACCCTGAGGATTTGTAAATGAGGAGATAGTGAAGAAGGGGCCACTTCTGGAGAGGGCTATTTGGAAAGTAAAAGGAGGAGTACGTAAACAGAAATTAATTTCATCTCTTAACAGGAGAAGAGAATAGAAGAGAAGGCAGCAGGGAAAGGTTAGGGTGGCATGATGGAAGGAAGAGTCAGACAAGGAGACAACAGAAGAAAAGAGCCCGAAATCAAAGCAGGAAAAGGAATTTCAAAATGGCAGAAACGTGTGACACCAGATGTGAAAAGCCAGAGACATGCACTGGTTATAATGGGCTAAGAGGTTTATTCAGTCCATGAAAGGTGAAAATATAATTAGTAGGCCTAAAATCCTGCAGGATTTTACTCTGTCTCCTGGGAAAAGATGCCTGATCAGTGGATTTGAAGAACAGAAACAGTTTTATCAATGCTCCTAAGGTTTTCTGCAACTCTCCAAAATTAATTATTTGTGCCTTCATAAAAAACATCCAAGACCTTCTCTTGTTTTGAATACCTTTTTAAGCAATACCTTTTTAAAATTTCATTTTGCTTAGCCTATTGTAATATAAGTTGAAATCTTAGCACTCAACAGTGCCTAAGTTTGAAAGCTTGCTTAGTATTAACTTCAAATAAAAAGTTTTATTAAACTTATCATATATTACAGTTTATGCTCTGAATAAGTCCTTTCTTCCACATTTCAGTGATAGAAAGAAATTGCTAAATAAAACACCTGAGGAATTAATCATTCACATGGCTCTGTCTTCTCTAAGATTGTCATACTTAATTGCATTTACAAAGTAATGTTAAAGTGAAATCTGTGATTTGAAAGTGTTAGCAAATCGGTATCTGTTTCTCCTTAAGATTAGTCATCAGTTCTTTTCGAGTTTACATAAGCTCAAGAGAGTTTTGGCAGCTTCATTAAAAACAGAACAGGTTACCTAAGCTTTATGTTTACCTATAACCCTTGAATGTTCCTCAGTTTGATGATGGGATTTCGGAATGTGTTTGAAAAACAGTACTAATAAACCACTTTACAGTCCTTAAAGCACTATGCAAATAGAACAGTTTTATTCTAATTGTGAATGCAGTACCATCAACATCAATACACAATGGCCAAGTTATTAAAAATGCAAAGTGTAACTATGATGAAAGAAAAATTAGTGTTCTTAGGTATACTTCCATTTGTGTGTATTACAGAAATCAGTACTTATGACTCATTTGACTGAAAAGTCTCAGAAATGTCTCAGAAATTACAGGGAATTTTGGATAGATGTGTTTTCGCTCCTTACTATAGTACCCAAAAACCTCATAAAGGCAATTAAAGCAACATTTGTAAACACCTGTTTTTAATATTTGCAATTTTTTTTTACCTTCTCTGCATAGAAGAAAATATTTTATTTTGTTGTCAAAGGAGTTTACATTTCTGTTGGACATAAGCAACTTACATGTTTTCAGTTTATCTGCCACACTAAAGAATACAGACTCTGTGCCCACATCATTTCATTCTTATCATGGACACTGTCTGGCACCACAGAAACGTGGGCTGGTGTTTACCCTGGAGTTCCACAAGACGTTTAACGTGAACGCAGTGCATTGAGTACCCTGCTCTGATTTGATATTCAGTGTGAAGTCTACATAGGAGAATCTGGGTCTGAAGTTCTCATGGTGCTGAAATAATATGCTACAATCTGTACTCGTTTGAAGCATACAATTTTCCGAAGTTTTAATGATAAGTTTTCTATGCAGCTGGACACTGCTATAGTTCAGCTGATCTCTGTAATGAAAGTGTGTATGTGGATATAAGTAATTATCTTTCAAGACAGGGCAGTCTCTTAACTAACTCATGGTGGCTGTTTTGCGGGAAAAAAAAAGCCATGTGTCATTACAGCACCTGGACTATTAAGTCTCAGTAGCATCACTAAGCATTACAAATAGATCTACAACCAAAGCATATTTAGAAGCTAGTTTGTTTCAAGTTTAACTTTTGTGGATGTTTGTAGGACAGTGCCTACATTTGTACTTTACAGTGAATATTAAAATTACTTAAAACATTGCCTTGACTGAGAGCACTGAGAGTCAGATCCAGGGTATGAGTTTTGCAGTGTTTGGATCCAACCCAGCTGTCATGATTCACATTCTATAGAGCTCCAGCCTTTGCTTGCAGTGTGCTGACTTCTACCAGCCGTTCCCTTTATACCACTTTCAGTCTGCCTTTTTATTCTACAAAGAACAGTGCTCCTCATCGAAGTACTCCTCCTTTCCTTTACAAGGGTACTGATTTATTTATAGTTATACATAATGGCATTAAACCTCAAAATTTCCACGGGAACAGAAGTAACATGTCATTAGGCACATAAAGAAGATGGGGAAAAAACCTACAGTGTCTCTCTAGGTACATACAAATAACTAAAATATTCAAGTTATGGTACTTAATGAGTGCTTAAAGTCTAACACATATGAACTTCATAAGATCAAAGTTATTCAGTGTCAGAATTATCTTATGTAAATTCTCAGCATGCTATTATTGAGAGATTAATTACAGATTATTATCTTGACTGATTTTTAATTGCATGAATTCTTAATATAATTAAATTTACACTCATATCAATTTAATCAATACTGATTTGCTGGAAAAATGATGATTTCAGAATTCTGACTGAAATAAACCTCAATATAACTCAGTCTATACCCAACTTTTTTCTGCATCATCCAGTTCAGGTATGTGAAAGCCTGAACAGAGGAACTTGTTTTTCTAGTTAATTGCCACTGGGTATACTGACATCTGGCATCTTCAAATACTACCTTTCAGATAAGATTGAAAACAAAATGAAAAATGAACAATAAAGATTGTGGAGTACTTCTAAAAATAAAGCCAACAAATATCAAATGAAGGGACAATCCTGTTTCCCCCTCTAAGCCCCAGGGAACACTCACGCTCATGTCTTAAAGCATATCAAGGCATCTAAACTATTGCTATGTAGATACTGTCAATTTAACATATACATTGCCTTACAAAATGATGAAGAAAACCCTGCAGTAAAAATGTAAACAAAAGCTATTTTATAATGTTACAAGGGCTCAGTCATTTTCTAGCAATTACCATACAACAGTGTGAGAGTTTTATTCCATTACATTGGTGATAAAGGAGCACATTAAAGTCAAAACGCTTGCAGTCTTCATCTATGCTTTAACTCATAGATTAACTCCCATGCAATTGTGTTGAATGAGGCTTGAGTGAAAACCACAAAAATGTTTGCAATGTTAGATATGCCATATATGGTTTGAAAAAGTATTCTACACGAAGCCTCTTATATAATAATGTGCTGTTAATATTGGCCAGGGAAAAAAATGCATTGGAATTCTGTATGGATACGGTAACCTTTAAAATGGTCAGATACTTATCTAAACCTTGACAGACCCTTTAATACCTGCTGACATCTAGGCTTGAGCCCATGAAATCCTAATGGCAAAAGATTTGCAACATTCGAGGTCAAAGTTAAACCTCTTTATATTACTTGGCGGCTCTGAAACCTGGAATGGTGGAACTTTGAAAATATTTCCTGTTTATGTAGGAGAAATAAATTTCTGCCACTGAAAGCCAGTCAATCTTCTTTTGTTTTGTTTCATTCTTACGGTCCTACTTCCGCAGCTAAAAAGATTTAACAGCACTTTATAGATAAATCCTCTGAGGTTAAATCTCGTTCAACAAAATAGGGTGATATAATTTTGAAATGGTTATTCTACATGCATAACAGCTTAGCACATACAGATTCAGATCTTTTTTTAAAGTACTACTTAAGCACCCTTGACTCCAGCAAGGACGCTGTCAATATCAACCCTGAAAATACTTGTTTTTAAAGACATATTGACCAACGCATAAACTAATATATTTAGAAACATAATCAGTTTATATCATCTAAACAAAATCTTGATTTAAGGAGGACCGTGAGCTACTTAGAAGAAACCGAGAAGCAGGTACACCCATGCCATTGCATCTTTCCTCACAGGCTTGGAAGAGAAGGCAGCTCCCCCTTCAACAGGCAAGGCTGCTGATGGAAAAGATGCCCAACCACATCTGCTGGCCACAGTGGAAAAAAGCTTCTCACTGGCCCCAGGTTTCCTTGGAATCCACCTGGAGACCCTTCAGACCAGCTTAAGAGATATCCCTCTCTACATAAAAATCAGGCAAATTCTTACAGGATGCATACTTCCTAACATAATTAGGCTATATGAAATGAAATTGATTAGTTTTTTATCACTGAAGTAGTGCCTGTAATATTTTTAGCTGTAATGAGTTTCCATACCATATAACCAATTACTTTTCTAGCAATAGATAACAACCCTTCTTTGGACATATCTTGGGATTTTCTTTCCAAATAATTCTTTAACAAATGTATTTTTCTGTTAATTGTCTTCTGTGACATATTTCAACATTCTGGACTTCCTGAAATCATTATTGCTAGGTTAATGAAAGAGGGAATGACTCTGTGCTGGAGCATACACTGTATTTTAGAAGAATGATCTAATTTAGATATTTTTATGAGCACATTGGGCAGTGTGCTTGAGGATTCCAATATGAAAATTTTTGTGCTCACTCTCTAAAGCCTATCAGGTACCAGTGTACTATGCACACCAGTAACACATTCTTGTTTATTATTCCTTTGGACATTTCATATTCAAATGATGTAAAATAACTATATATGTGTTTACTTCAAAAGGAACATGCTGAAAGATATTCAGTAGTGATCTGTCTGGTTTTTCAAAACCACAGTTAGCAAGTAACAGTGATACGAGTTCCCTTCCAAAAGAAACCCCATGTAAATATATGTCATATCCATTGATTTTCATAACTCCACATCCTATCAATAGATTGAAAATATGTCAGTTCAATCTGACAAACTATTTCATAGAGAAATCCATGTACTTTAACATGATTTGAATTCATTTTTTTAAAATTGTATCAGAAAAACTACTCAAAGAAGTGCCTCAATAATACCTTGCTAAATATTGCTAGGTATAGTTTTCTCTTGGTTATCATAGTTATATTAATATAATAGCACCATTGCAACTGAAAGCAGAATATGGAAGGCCACGTGGTTTAAAGCATAGGAAAATTTAATTTGAAATAATTCTCTAATACCTTACATGGTATAATTTTCTATAGCAATAGTTACATAATTGTTTTGCATACGTCAGAAAGACAACATTCCTAAGATGCATTTATAAAAAGAATTTATTATTGCTATTATTAATTTATTTTCTATCTTGCATAGTTGTGTAAAACTTCTTGCAGCAGAAACAAAAACATAGCTCTTAACTGGCAGATGAGTTAGTAACTTTCACTGTTGCCAAGACGGCAAAATGGATATATATATTCACACTCACTTGCATGAAGGTAACTTTCTATTTGCTCTGTAACTCATAGTAATAGAACTTATCTGGAAAAATTCTATATTGTGACCATCCCTGAACCATTAAAATAAACTGTACTGAGAGTTATTGTCATCCAAACTGAAAATTATTTTCTAGTTCTACTACAGTCCATTTAGGAAATTCCTTTTTTTCACACAGCAACTATTCAAAGTACTCCTTTGCCTACATCTGTAGCTTTTGACCTGCTTCCTAAATCTGGTCCTTCTACTTCATTAGCTACACTAATGGCAGACTGATAGTCCGATCACAGTACACCTCACGTTTCTCTTTCATCTGGTTGTTCCATCTCAAGTTGTCATTTTTCAATTCATGGTCTTCTCAGTCCATGAACTTTATCACTTTATTACCATTATTGTTACTTGCATAACAGTCACCAGTGTGACATTTTATTGAAATGTAAGTAAGGATTTCATTTTAAATACTGACAACCCCAGTGGACAGAATATAAACCAAAATGAGAGAAGAGAGTAAATCTCAAAAAGCTATTTTCACTAATCTCAGTATTCTTTTGCAGGACTTTTTTCATATAAATTAAGTGTAGTTGGAAGGGGAGGAACAAATCACTGATATTACTTTGTGCCTGCAACTGCATGCTGTGCAAGCATATGAAAACCACCAAGATGTGTTTGGCCCACCAGATGTATTTGAAAAGATCTGCTCATTGCTCAGTCCAGTTCCCATTCCAGCTGTGCACTAAGCGAAAATGGGGGGCTGGCAGTTCGGAATGAGTCACCTCCACAAAAATGGCCTCTGAAAATTTACCTACAGTAGCTGTTTCCCAAAGAAAGGGCCTGTCCTTGCATTCTGGAGAATTATTTCTTGCCATTGTCAGAAACATTATTTACTGCCTTCATATATACAATGGTTGTGGATGAATGCGCGCTCCTGCCAAATGGTAAAAGGGAACTAACAGGGATTTTAGACCCTGGTTCTGCGAAAACCTCTCTTTAAGGGTAGACCTAATTAATGATGCACTTATAAATATATAGAAGTGCATGTGTGTATGCATATGCGTAAACACATGAGGACATACCAAATATTTCTATTTAAGGAACAGAAATTATTTAGATTTTGTTCTATTTTAAATGTGTTTCCAAAAGCTGCTCCAAGTACAGCTACAGTTACTTTAAAAGGCCACAGTACAGCATCAACTGAGTTATATGCTCTGTAGATTGTTTACGTATCTTTAGGAAACACAAAGCCATTTTTATGTGTGTGTTTATATACAGAGTATATATATGTATATAAATATACATAATGTAACTTAAAATATAAATATACATAATACTGTGATGCTGCTAAACATTTTTCAGTTACACCTATAATAAGCATACTGTATCTGCGCTTGTCTGCCAAACTTCTTACCAGGTATAAATTAAATACTGATCTTTACCACAGTTAGTGCAAAGTCTTCTGTAAATAGCTACAGCAACTGGCCGATTTTAAAGGGCCTTTCTGTTACATGTTATTGAACCAACTTCTCTTTTTGCATTTTGTATTAATAACTGCAAATGAGAATCTCCCTGTGTGCAAATGATATACCTCTGGCAAATTGGTATGGGAATGACAGGCAGAAAGAATGAGTCTGGAGCTGGAAAAAGCAAGAGCAAGCATGTGTAGCAGGATGACTGATGGCAGGTGGAGTGGACGGGCAGCTTTAATGTGCAAAAGAAGCAGTAGGATCTGCAGGGGAAAGAAGACCCTTCAAGGAGGTTATGATCCCAGGTCACTTCTCTCAGCTTCTCTGGTTATCAGCCTTCTTTTCTCACGTATAAAATTTTACTCTAACCAATCCCTAAAATAGACCCATCTTCTTACTAGGCCGGTATGTGCACCAACCACTTCTTGGTCTGCAGCTACTCCCATAAAATATTTTAAAATAAAGTCCACCCTTTCAGTCCCTGTTGTTTGACAGTATTCTTGGTAACATTTACCTGGGAATGGACATGAAAACTAAGAGGCTGAAATTTCCAGCGCAACCAGGGCTTTGCCCTACTGCAAATCTTCTCGCAGTCCCTTTGTGCAATACAGACGGTATAAAGAGAGGAATTCCACTGACAGAAAGAGAGTCGCGGCTCCTCAGTCAGCTTCCACAGCATCTTTGCCTCTAATTAAAAATACCTGTCAGTGATCTCAAGGAAACCTCCATAAGTCATCAGTCAAATTTGATCCTCGGGGATAAACAAGCAAATTATGCCACTGAGACTTAAACTCACAACAGAAGCTGCTCTGTGGCTGACTGACATGTCCCTGTGAGCCCATTCCTGCTGGGGCCTCTCAGCTCCCCTTACACTCACAGATCACTCAGGCGCTTGTGAAACCTCTGTTTTACCCCCCACATTTGGCGTGCACTGCAGACATCATGCAAATGTTCCTGTATATGTTACTTTTTTACAGGGGGCATTACTGTCCCTCTAGGCATTTCTTTATTCAAGTGTAAGTTCAGCACTGTGATGAAGAGACCTCACGAGAGCCATATGCAAGCTACCTGTTCAGCTGTCACCTTTTTTAATTTGATGTGAGAGCTTTGGAAATATTTCATGCAATTTACTACCAAATGTGGAGCCAGTAACTTGGAGAGTGCAAGAACGCGATTGAGTAGAGAACAAAACAGGTCATTCAGCTTTCACAGGCATTACAACAACAGGGATTCGAATTAAGAGGTTAAGACAAATGCTTGGGGCTCAGCACAATGGCATGAATATTCATCATTGTCATCCCTAAGATTAAGAAATCTGTCTGGGAGCTTCTACAAGAGAAAGTTCACACACCTTTTGTTTCAGATACATTGATGGGCACATTGGCATGGACAGGTTGTCAGCTGACTTTCGGGGAGCACAGGGACAGTGGTTGTGTCTCATCCTTTTGTGGCCAGGTAAAAGATAAACCAACGTTTATGTTTAAACTCTGAAAACACCAGCTGAACAGCCAGTAGCATCGAACCTGTGGAATTCTTGGTAATTCAGAGGCAGCTGAAAATAGGATGCTTAGAAAAGATTTTGGCAAATAGGAAAAAGACTAAGACTGAAATATCTATTTTTCTTCCAATGGAAGCATACAGTGATAGTGATTGAAAAGATAAAATGTGTGGGAAGAAAACAACAGAAAGAATAGCTGTATTTTTTCAGGATTTCTCTAGAAAGTAAGTCGGTATTTTTACATGGCAGAAAATGAAACAATATTTCCTAAGTGGGCAAAATGCCACTTTAACAGATGGCAGAAGTGCAGGCATGCAAGAGAACAAGTTTATGAATTGATGCATGGGTATGTTTTCTGTCCAGGAATGTTGAAACAGCAGCTTTTGGAGAATTATTTCAACTCCTACATTTACAGAACTATGTCATTACTACCCTAGCCTCAAGCTTGCTTAAAACGGGTATGGATTTTATTTCTTAAAAGACATTTTTATTTTTAGTTATTTTGATAGCCACTTAAAGATTTCACATACTAACATTTAGTTAAATGAAAGAGTCGTACTTTTTTTTTATTATTATATTTGTTATTTATTATTTTTAAGTGTTTATGTTTAGACACCATCCATTAGGTTTCTACCTGTATACAGGGCTGCTTTACATATGAATCAATTGATTTGCACTGATTTCTATGGTATTTCAGAGCTGAGAATTATTTAAAAAAACATCATATTTTGTCTATTTGTGCTGGGCTATAACATGTTGTTGTATACTCCCGAAACACATAAGCAGACAAACCAAGAGATGACTTTACTGTCTCCCACCCAGCACAGCTGCATTAAGATAGCCACTCTTTATCACAGTATGAAGAAAATTATCATTTGTTTTAATATTTAAGATATGAATTGCCCTTGGCAATCTTCTTTAGCCCACTGCTTTGCTTTTCTGCAGCCTTAAAATCCTGCTGGATAGGTATTTTATTGGTCTTGTATGAAAACATCTTTGCTTAAAGACGGGGAAAAGAGAAACATCCATGTTTCTCTGAAATGAACTGACAACAGGTTTTTTGACCATAACAAGACTGGTTTAATTACTCACTATCTTTGGTCAGAAAAGGAGAAGTTGCTAAAGGGAATAATACTTGCTGCAAGATAAGTAAGATCTGAGTGCTGAAAAGAAGTATATTCAGAAGTAGATTCAAAGACTTATAAAGATACCTGTGCACATTCCTCTGAAGGATGCTTACAGCATCTCAACTGCGGGGCATGTCCGAGTTCAGCTGAACGGGCACCATTTCCTATGGACTTTGCTTAACTTACTGAAGATTTACATCCACTGCACACCAAATGACATTGCTGCTTTAACTTAAGTAATATTCTACATTCTTAAGCTACACAAATTACAAAAGCTGAAGATGGGCCATAGCAGTAGGATGAACAGTCCACATTTGAAGGCAACGTGATCCTGCAATAACAAAGGCAGAAATATGAAAGTTGGAGCTCAGTGCTGAGAAAATGGAGTTCAGTTGTCTTGAAAACTGGTGGTGACCAATAAGTCCTCACTGAGTAGTATTTTAAGGAGAACACGAGAGAAAAATTAGTACAGAAAGGAACACTGCTTTCTTCTGATCAAAAATTGAGATAAAGTAACATTTTCCTTCTGAGCATTAATTTCATCATAGTCCACCTGCTTGAAGAGTGGTGCTCTTCACCACTCTGCAAGCTCTCCCATGCTTCCAGATACGGGACAAAAAAAAAGGTGTTTATAGAAGAAACAAACACAAAATGTCAGCACAATCCCTGGTGCATATGGTTTCAGTGAAACCAGAAAATAAAAGAATCAAATGCTCAGTTTATAGCTAGATCACACCAGTCAAAGATGTGGCACAGAAAAATTTAAGTGACATTCCATCAATTCACCACAATGACTAATGAAGGTAACTCTATGCTTAAAAGGACTACTAAGCAAAGTACATCAAAGAAAAGAAACTTCCTCCGTGGCTACTTTTAACAAGGTCTGGTTGTTCCCAACAGCATTAACAAACAAATAAATAAATAGCCATCTGAAAAGACAAACAAAAGTGGAGGTGACCTATTGAAGAGAAAATTACATTTCTTTAGTTAGTTAACTGACACCATGGATACTGTTGTTTAAAGCCTTTTCAGAGCTCTGGGTACACCAGAGAAAAACATGAGGAGTAAAACCATGACCTGTTAGCTACTCACTGAATAACTGAGTCTGCCTTTCTGCTCCCTAGCAAAGCAAGGAGCAATCATACAACTGGGAAGCACAAGGGGTGATGCCTAGAAAAGGAGTATTGACTTATTGCATCCTACAACGCTTTTGGAAGTACAGTAAGTTAAATAGTTACTCTAGGAGGTACTATGATTGAGTGTTTCTTCATCCCTACCAACGGTGATACGCAAAGGTAAGAATAATTACAAAGCTAAGTAGAGTGAAGATACTTGAAAAGCATGTTGGATTAGTAAATGGGATACAGAAGCATCACCTGGAATATGAAAGGTAGAGCTTTCAATTAGCAGTGGCCCTTTGGGTTAACAGGACAGTTACTTTGCATCACAGTGGGTGATAACCAGCATGTACAGAACTGTTCAAAGGGTCACTTTCTGTCCCCAAAGGTCCTTTTATACCTTCTAGTCTAGCTGCTTCCAGCTGACTGGCTTTCATGTAACCAAAGCTGCTGTTTTTTCTTCAAACCAGTAATGATGATGGGTAACAATCTGTGTCAATTTACGATGGTAATATTTGAGCCTGGAGAATTTAGGTTCCTGATACAGCTTCAATATCTTCTCCTAGCAATTTTGAATTTTTTTCTCTTTGAGCTTATTGAAGAGTCAACCACTGATATCCTTTAACTTCCTCTCTAACAATACTCCTGGCATGGCAGGTATGACTATTGATCTCAAGCTACCTCAAGATTTCCTCTGCATCCTGCCCACATTGCAACAGGTCTTTCAACATTGTGCTATAGCCACATTAATAATGAATGAATCCATTATGATCAATGGCTTGACAATGAATATCAAATGACTTCTCCATTATTAAGATCATTACAGGACACTAGAGGTAACTGTTCAGTGTCATTTACAGGGGTTTAGCTGTATGATCCCTTTCTCTTTTAATAGGATTTTTATGACTAAAACACCCCAAATCACACTGAATATTTAACCTGAGGTTCAGTGATTTTACAGTTTATACTATAAAAGATCTCATGAATCACTAGGGAGATAATATGTATCACTATCTCTTCAATCAATTTAATATAATTTTGCTGTGTACACGGTGCCTGTCAGCACCATCAAAAAAGCGTGCTCTGAAGATCTGCGAGGTAGATATTGATAACGCTAACAAACACAACAGGCAACTGAACAGAATCACTTCGCTGTTGCCTTTAAAAAGCTGTTCCTTTTAACTTTGCTTTTATTTATTTGTACCCACTTTCACAATAAATAATGCAACTGATTAAGCAATGAACATAGAACATTAATCACATTGCTTAACTAGATACTTCCTAAAGGTCACCTCACTTTGAAACACAGGACTTTCCCATGTGCTGCCTGCAAGCCTTTGATTAATGGTGCATTTCTCTGCTCTCCCATGTACCCTTGGATCCCTGTTCTGCACTTCTCCCTTGCTCCTGGCTCTCATGCGAGTGGCAAGCCTGTCAAAGTGACATGAGAAATGACTGCGTAACCTTTGCTGACGTTCAGCAGTTCCCAGTCTTTCAGTTTTCGCTCAGCACCGCTCTCCAAGAAGTCTGCTTTAGGTTTACAGTTTCCCAGGCAGAATTTGCAGTGACAGAAGAGAAATGATTGCTCTAGATTACATTGCCAACAGAGCTTTGACAAATGTTACAGAGCTAACAGATCTTGCCCAAGATAAATAGGTATCAGTGGATACTGTGGCTAGTTCTCACTCATGCAATCTCAATTTTAAATCTGCGCTCGAGAATCAGCTCTAGTAATAGTATAGCAATGGAATATATTGAGGGAAGAGGGATTTGATGGCAAAGCATGATAGAAGGATTGATGATAGCAAAGTTGAGAATGACCCAGTTTCGGCATTTAAGTCCTTGATGCTGTGGGTCAAATGCTGTTTCTCAACAGATTCTCCTGTGTGGAATGGGGCAGGCTACTGAAGCCCAGACACCTGGGTCTCCATCTATCTATGCATCCATGATTTGTAAAATGGGTACATTAAAAAAAGGGAAATAATTTTCTTTCATCATTAATAAATTTGAGGGATGGATACACACAAAAATCCCACGTCTCAAAGTTATATTGTTTTTTATGCACTAAAAATATTTTCCAATTCAGAACACCCACTAAGAGAGATCCCAACAGGCTGAGTCAGGGGTGGTATCAATTCTCCCCCTCAAACCCTGGCTCACAGGAAACAATAGTTAAAAAGAATGGATGCATCTTTGTTTCTCCAGGAAACAACTCATTCTTGCTCATGGGAAATCTGACTTTTTTTTTCAAGACCTTGGTGATCGTTCTTGTAAAGAGGAAAACAGAAACATGGAAAGTTATTGTGATTCCCTTCCGACCATGCAGGAAGCACATTGCAAATCCAGTAATGCAACCTGTAACAATCCTCTGCTCAGGCACACAGTGATGGTTAGTTACATGCAATAGAGCTCTTTTGATGCAAATTAATTATTTTAATAAAGTAGAGACGATGCCATTACCAATAATTTCTCCATTTCTTTGATGCTGAATAGGGGTCATGCAGGAGAAGCTCCCTACCTGTCTTCCTATTCTCAGAGAAAGATGCTTTTTTCTCAAACCCATATCGCTTATCTTTTTATTTGTGTGCTGAAAAAAGTAAGCATGGTTCCTAGAATTCAAGTAGATTTTTCTCCAGTTGCTCTAAACAATTTTATGATTCTCAGAGGGGAAAAAAACCCCAATGAAACAAGGCAAAAAACTCTAGACAGTTATAGTGATGGGTGTCTGGGAACATCAAAGTTCCTGGTTGACAAAACATCTCACTGGTGTACAGCAAATACCTTAATGAGGTCAAGAGCAGTGATTTTGAAGGAGAAGGAAAAATGGAGAATTATCTGAATTTCATTTATTTTGAGAAGTACTCGTGCAGAGGGTACCTTTGTTTCAATTCCTTCACTGTTTTCACCTGAGTTTTAAAACATATGGTGTGTGAGTGCACCCTCTATGTCCATGGGTAATATGAAAGACTCTGATGAAACTTTCTACAGGTGCAAAGATCTCACCATGGAGAATATGGTCTAGAAATAAGGCTACTGAGTGACAGCGTACTACACCTGTAAACTCAGCTACATAATTTATCTAGGAAGGGTGGAAAAGGAGAAATAAGGTTCCTACTTCGTACTGGGTATGAATAGAGAATCATTTAGAAAAATTAGCCACCACTATTAGCACACATGGAGGCCCTAATCTTGAGTCACTTAAAATGATGCTGGACACAGTACAGGTTGAAGTTTGCAATCGCTTTACATTTTAACTCCCCACCAAGGTTAAAGGGTATTCCACACAGGAGGTAATAATGGGATCTGTTCTTAAAAAATAGACCCTAGGGAACCTGTGAAGAATATAAAGGTGATTCAGACAACCTCACAAGTGTTTCCCACCTCTCATTTCTACAGCCCAAACGCTGAGAAATACTGAATGCCTTGGAGCATGCCTTAGTGGCCTTACCCATTTTCATCTGCAAAGAATGAAAACAAATTATGTTCAATAGCACAATGCAGTGGACTGCTACTAATTCATGGTGGGGTACTCTGAAATTATACAGTTATTACTGAGATTAGTACCTGGACTAGTAACAATTTGTTTTCCAATATAGTCAGTCATATTTAGAATAGCTGTGAAAAATCTTTAATCCTAACTGAAGATATGCATTAAAAACAAGTGACCAAACTACACTTGTAAACACAAAATATCCTTTTTGGACATGTATTTAAGGATTTACAATTTCTGAATTCTTGAAATTCAACTCAACTAGAACACTCCAAAGTTTAAGTACAAGGATTATGACTTGGATTTACAGTCCAGGAAAAATTGAAGGAGTACAACATCAATATTTATTAATGGAATGCTCAAAAAATTTCTTAAACTTTTCAAAAGACAATAGAACTTCCTATTGCAGCATTACAAATGACTTCCAGAAACTCTGATGTTAGCTATGGAAGAAAACGCTTGTTTCATAGCATTGAAGGTGGGAAAATTGTGAATATACAATGATTAATCTAAAGTGTGTGTTGTTGCTGTAATAGATAGGATGCTGATGCTAGACATGTATGGCCAATTTAATTTCAGACTTCATTTTTACCACCAAAAGTAAATATTTCCAGGGAAAAAAAAGCTATGTTTTAGCATATTAAAAAAAAAAAATCTTATCATTGTGTTTTCTAAAGAAATATTTCATGGATCAACTCTTGCATGCTGTTTTTATGCACTTTTCCAACATTTTGCATTGCTGAATAATTGAGAACATTAGCTCCCAAACCATGAAAAATTCATTTTAACATGATGTATTATTAATCAATTTAATTTAAAGGGATCTGAAAAGTCCCACTTTCAGTTATGGTGCTTGAAGATATGTTTAGACAGTGGTTTAGTCTGTGGTATAGCACTTTATGTGACTCCTCCTCATCTGACACAATTCTCAAAGTGGGTCAGACTGCATACACATGGTAATGGATAAAATGGATAAAAGAAAACCAGTTGGCAAAATTTATTTGGACTTTCAAATCCTTTTGACAAAGCCTTGCATAGAAAAATCACTGGAAAATTTAAGTAGTTGGAGAAGAGAAAAATTATTTAAAATGATCAAAAAGTCCTTAGGAGAAAGAAAGGAAAACACTGCATTTTAAAAAAATTATTATTTTTACTATATAAAGATATTTTACACTTACTATTTAAAGTAAACGCTCTTTTACTTTCACTATTTAAAGGTATTTTAATTTTTACTTTATAAAGATATTTTTACTGTACAAAGATAAACATATTAGTATGTTTCACAAAGTTCCAACTAGTCTTTTAGTCAATATTTACAAATATTTTACAATAAAATAATCACAAAAAGAATCAGGTTGGAAAATAACAAATGTTATTCTAATTTAGGATTTATTTATCTAGGATTGAAAGAATGCCTTCAGTCACTATGTCTTCATGGACATTTCTCTCCATTTTAATGCAAAGTGAAAAGGGAGATTTAAAATGGAAACTTCCGTGACTCAGACTTTTTCTTCAATATTTTGTGAAAAGTCACTAGTTACTGAAGTCTCCAGTTACTATGTCAGATGTGGTAATTATGTCATCTGGCCACAAATAGAAATAATTAAAATATAAGCTAATAATCAAGAACTGTTGATGAACGCTGGAAATATTTATAGAGACTACACAGCTGCACAGCTTTATCAGGACGAAAGATTACTACAAATATCAGGTAAACCTCAAATGTGAAAAAAACAGGGGAAGTAGTCTATATTTGGAAGTAGAAGTCTGAAACCCTTGGTCACCTTAAAAGAGTTTAACTTAGCTGGGAAGGAAAGTGAGATAACTCTGTATTGGTGAACACAAGGGTGACGTCTGATAAATAGGAAGTTGGAAAAACTTGCATGAAAGTGCATGTGGGAAATACCAGAGATAACATTGCAAGATGCTGTCAGTCGGTGAAGGCTCACTGTAGAAAAGCATGACCCCCACCACACCTGACTCAGATGGAGAATGGCTGAGAAGAGGCAACACAAACAGTCCAGGGCGCGCATGAACTGTCCTGTGAGGTATAAATGACAAAGCTGGGACAGTTTTCCTTAGAAAGGAGTTACATTCAAAGTGCAGATACACAATCAAAAGGCATTAAATAATAAATGGTGAAGGAAGAACAGGAATTGCTAGTCTCCTGAATTTGTAGCACTTAGAAAATGTTTTGTTTGGGGTTTTTTTTATAGGAAATTTTAATGTAGGATATTCAAGACAACAAAAAACCTAAACTGATCCATGTAATTTGTAGACAAATGGTATAACACATCCCTCCGCCCCTGGAAGTAACTCAGGCAAGATTAAAAAATGCAGAGTGTTAAAATATTTATACAAATAGGCTGGGAGAAATGTCATCAAAAAGCTGACAGTTAGCCAAAAGAACAGCAAGAATGAAATCAGTAAAGACTTTCAAGCAGAAGTGTCTGCAAGGCTACTGAGAAACGCCGGCAGGCTGGGAAGAGAGGGTGTGCCTGTGCCAGCGAGAAGCCCTGCCGCCGGAGCTGGCACTGCAGCCAGACGGCTGGTGGGCTAAAAGCACTGGGAAGTGATCAGGGAAGGGAAAAGTACTTTGAGGAAGTTTTGTTTCAAAACCAAGAGGGCTATGAGCCAGAAAGCTGCCCCTCAAGGCAGTCCCTCCTCCATTCAAAGACAGATTCCTCACGAATTTGTACCTTCTTTAAAAATAAACATGCTGGCATCAAACACACCCGACTTGTCACATCTTCCTTCCTAACAGAAATAACTTTGCAGACCCCAAGCTTTCACTAGCTGCTTGTATTAAAAAGAAGAACATATGGATATAAAATATGTGTTATAGATGGGAAAACAGAAGTAGGCTAAGTGACTTGTCAAAGCAAAATATCAGCACATCCATTCATTCCATTATCATTCCCAGGGGATGCTCCCAAGGTTTGTCCCCGTTTCCAGGAACGGTGGGATCTCAGCCTCCTCGAGGGATGGTCATCATTCTTACATGCTCACACAGAGACAAACACACCAGCCTAGTGCTTTAATGAAAATAACAGGCATTAGTCTTATAGTAGACTGTCAAAGGCTTGTGGTTATAAAATATGAAGCAAATACACTTTCCGTGATGTGTATATTCATAGTGTTGTGTGCCCCCACAAAAAGAAATTGGTTGAAGGGCATCTCTATGTGAGGCAGATTTAAGTTAGTCTCACTGCCTGTTTTAATCTTGCTATACACACTTGTTCACGTTTGGTAGCAATAAGCTACTTAAACATAAGTTTAAAATAAAATCCTGCATTGTGTAAAAATACAGTGAGCTCAGCATTGTCAGACTATTGCCACAAGCCCGTCTCTGAAAAGGTATTAGGTGACATACCTAAGATGCACCACTTCCCTAGATTAGATATCATTGACACTTGTGTTGCTCCAATCCACAATACTTATATCTATTGGAAGAATCTGCTTCTTGTCTCTTCTTACGTTGTTGTTTGGTCTTGTCTCTTCTTATGTTGCTTGTTGTATGGTTTGCAACCATACAACACAGTATATATAAAATGTGATTTTAAAGTTTCTTAAAGCAGTAAGCAAAAGTTACCTATTATTAAAATACTACAAGGTCCCCACTGATACAACTTCTTCACTTTCTACCAAGAAAAATAATGACGTATAACGATGTTTATTAAGGGTCTGCTACCCAGGGTTGCAGTAACTTATACATTCCCAAATTATGCAAAAAGCCACTGAAGCATTTCAATTATAATGCTGTAATTCCTACACAGTACACATTAACGGCATATATATACTTTTTCAGAGAAATTAAGCATCCCTTTCTCAAAAAAAAAATCCCCAAATTTAATTGTGAGAGAAGACAAATTATCCCCTCAAATTATCCCAAGAAACAATTATATACTTGTGTCCATTTTATGTCCTTACTTCAATATGTTATGAAATAAACATAGTTTCTAACTTATTCCTGTATTTAATTTGCTTGCAAACGTGCACAGTGGAGCATGCTTGCTGTTCATGACTACCCATAGATGACCTTGCAAGCTCCTATGCCCAAAGAATCCCCACAACAGGCTGGGATTTATTTTCAGCAATGGCATAGCATAGCCACAATTTAGTGGGGATTCTGGGTCTATGGGACAAAACTACTGCCAGAGTTGCACTGCTGAAACAGAAATTTTTACAATTCTGTAAAATATTTCCCTTTTGAAGACAAAACTGTCCAGCCCTTGGTGGAATCCTCCAGGCTGAAAAAAACCCTCTGTTGAAGTTACGCTGTTCAGCAAGGACGCTTTACCTTACCCGTCGCTGTCTAAACCACTGCAGTACAGCAACTCTCAGAGCAGGAAACTAATGAAGCATCGCTCTGAGAAGTAAATTGTCATGCAGACCTCAACCCCTTCTTCTGTCTTGCCTCCTCTTCCTTTGGTATAGAAATATCTAGGGTAGAGTGTCTGATCTCCAAGGCCTGCAGCCCTCTTCTTAGTGTACCCTGATCGTGACCCAGACACTTGAGAGACAGGACAAGTCTTTCCAGGGTTCTGGCGGCTTTCTAAGTCCTGAGCTTATTTAGCCAATATGAATGCCAGAATGGAGCCAGAGCTTGTCATTCTTGCTCCTTACCCAGGAACCACAAGGAGTAAGAGTTGTTATGTGTTAATCTTGTATCTAAAATCACAGAAATGTTTGCATTTCCCAAGGTATGCCATTCAGTAAAGGATTCAGCCTTTCTTGCCCCCTCCCACCCCCCATCAAGAATTGCTCTTAAACTCTACCATAAAAATAGAATATCACAGAATAGAATATAAAAATAGGACATAGTGGCTCAAAACTAACACCCACATAGCCTAGCATCTCCTTTTGGTAAAGCAGCCTGTAATAAATGCCCAGAAGAAAAGACCAAGGCCGTAAGGATGCGTTCCTGTCTGCAGTAATGTGTGGCTGTACCAAGGCAACACAGGGATGTCTGACAAAACAACCAGTACTCACTGGAGGTAAGGAAGGGACACTCACACTGCTTCACCTCCACCATCATAACCTCCACCTTATGGGCCTCAAATTGTTTCTTAATACACATTCTCATCTTTAGCCAGGTGGGGGGAAAAAAAAAGGAAAAAAAAAAAATGTGAATCACAGAAAAAATTATCTTAATAGCTAGGAGGGATGGAGAGAATGTAGAGAAGTACATTAGCTGACGAGGGCCTGGTGTTAAATATATTTCACAGCTGATGCCATAGAGGATTTGCCTACTGCAATCTCAGTGCTCCAACTTTTGCATCAGGTTTCCCAAATAAGAGTCGTTTCTTTTCTCTACAAAGAAACTTTGTGCCACATACAGGAGAAGTTCATTTTCCTCCTAAATTCTGAGTATTGGTATAAGCTGCAGTACTGTTGTCTACGTTTTCTACTTTTAGCAGGCAAATGTGAAAAGCAAGGATCTTATTTTTTAAAAACATCACCCTTCCGCTCCACCACCCAGACGGGAAATTTATGCATATCACATCACATGTGTGAGTATGCTTTGTGTCATACACCTCACTGAATAGTGCTGTTGCACTGTGCTTTTATATAGAATGCTTACTGTAACATGAAACAAACCCAAACGGCAATCCCAGATCTAACATAATCCATGAAGTTTACATTAGCACTGGCTATATTATGATGCCAACTGGTCAACAAAAGGTGAATGCTGAGAGTATCTCAGACCCTCTCTTTTCCTTGGGAATCAGCCTGGTGCCAGTCACTCACCAGAGAAGCAGTCAGTGTGATTCATAAAAGTTCCCAGTAAAATATTCTTCCCATGTGCCACACTACCATCTATCATTATCAACTGTGTATAGCATATAGAGCTATATTTTTTATTCTTCAACTTTCTTTAAAAAAAAAAAAAAAGCATGTTGAATCCCAGCCTTTCAACTGTACAGGATTCTCAGAAAGCGATAAACGGTCTTAAAAATATTTTCACTAGCATGTTTCAAAATTAAAAAAAAAAAAATAATGCAATAACTCAGTGTTAATCGTAGGCTGGTATCAACCATCCTCTAGTCTTGAAAGTCAACTGACTCAGAGTAGAGTTTCTAAGACCTTCTCATGGTTATAAGCAAATCTTTTGCAAATTTTGAGAAACTCTGCATTCTCACTAATAAAACTTTGTAAGAATGTACGAGAATGACTATACTAATTCTTGCCATTTTTATGTACCAAAAGCAAAGTGATTGCTTTTGTACTAATCACCAGAGTGATTTAGGACGCAATCTGAGCTATCAGCAAGTGTTTCAATTTGAAATCAAATTGAGAGAGGAGATGCTATATTTCATACACAAATTTTTATTATGACATTTCCTCCCATCTTCCCATCACTGTTTTGGGTTTTTTTCCTGTACAGAGGAAAACAAACTACATTTATTATCTTAAAACACAATAAGAATGTGACGCATACTCAAAAAGGAGAAAAAGGAAAACAAAGTATCTTCTGTGCAGTCATCCCTTGATAGGGTGTGAACTGCTAAAGTAATTGTCCAAGAAGGTTGAACATTTTTTTACATCAAAGTAAACTTCTTTCTCAAGCATACGAAAGCTTTTACATAAAGGATTTAAGGGGAGAAAAATATTCTCTGCAACAGCACTGGATTAAAAATATCTGCACTAGAGAAGACAAAAAAACCTTGTGCATATTAGAAGATAATCACTGAGGATAAGGAAGGGGATCTCTTCAAGTGCCTCCCAAAAAAAGACTCTGCAGCTGAATGCAGAGCAAAATGTTTACATTGCGCATACCAGGTAGCACCCTGTGGAGCACAGCATCGAGGAGTGACTCAGCAGCTGAAGATAATCACCTGAGACACACTAAGCTGAGTAAGGGGTGGGGTTTGGTTTGGTTTGGTTTGGTTTGGTTTGGTTTGGTTTGGTTTTCTCCAAGGCACTGCATCACTTGCTTTCTGATCTCCCCTACTTTACAACATTCAGAAGAGAGTCCAGAAATCTCAAAGCTGGAAGCCACAACAGCTCTACGATTTCTGTCAACTTCCTCACTCTTTCCCTGTAGCAAAGATAAAATGAAGTAAAATTGCTTTTTCAATGTTGGAACACAGTTGTTTACTGTAAGATAAAAGAAAAACAAATGGCAAGCCAGACTGCCCAAATTTAGCTTTGCAAGAGGCAGGTACAAAACTGATTGAAATCACTGGGCTACCCATTTTTAAAGCCCATGGAGAAGAAAATGTAATAAATTAACCACAGGATTCTTCATTTATTAGAGAGAGCTCAGCACTTCCAAGTGAGGGCTATATATAGAAATTTTTATTGGCCACAGTACATGTTACTTGCAGACAACATTTTAATTGTTTTGATGTTTAAGATGTAGCCTAATGCAATAAGCTCAGATTTTTTTGAAAGAGTCTTCACAGTTTTTAGTTGGAATACATTTTATGGATGCAACTGTAAGTAAAAGACTGTAATACTTTCTAGGATGAGTCCATTTTTAATGCATTTTTATCTACTAACTTGCACACACACTGACAAAACTTTATGTATAAATGATGTGATCCTTCAACACTACTGGAGGAGTGAATGGACTGATGCAGTTTTAGCTGGGCAGAGATTGTAGATTTGGTGTACAGGTATTGTTTCATATTCCTTCTTGCCTCTAACCCCAAACTACTGGCCAAATTATTCTTCTGGTTTAGCAGAGATTAGCCTACAAAGGACAAGTAACTCTAGAGGAACTATCACACACTATTTCATCTATCTATACCTAAGTAAAAGAACAAGGTTGGATGTGGAGCTGAGGTAGCTATTGGCCTATGTAACGTGAAAAATCTATTGCTAGCATGGCCATCTGGCAGGCATCAAAAAAATTCAAACTCTGGCTCTTCCCAGTTCTTCAAAATTGCAAATGTAGGTGCATGTGACTACCAGAGGCATAATGCAAGGAGTGAAGCTCTGTGCATATTGCTATTGAGCAATTAACTAATCTATACCTCCTCAGGCTATCAGGATGCCCAATGGGACATTATATATTTTCACTTATTATGCAAAAGGTAACCATAATTCCAGGACTTTGACCTTAGTGATTTCTGTAGGCAATTCTCTGCCTTCGGGTCTTCTCCAGAGAGGGAGATTCATCTATATAAAAGTTGAATTGTAGTGTTTGGATGAAATCTATTTTCCTAAAAGAAGAAAAAAAAACCACACCCCTGTAGAAAATTGCCATTTTCTTCTAGATGATCTAAAGGCACCGATTTAAACCCAAAGTCCTCCCTCAAGAGAATCTCAGCTGAAAATGCACTGTGTGCACTGTGTCAAACTGCAAATGGCAGTTCTGAGTTGCTGAGGCCCTGACACATCTGTTAAAGAGATCTCTCCACAAAGCAAAAAAATCTCCATAGAATTTGTTTAAGCACATTTTCAAATCTCGCTCAGCACCGTAGGTTGTTGAGCTTATTTGGGTACCATGTTTGGGAGACGCTGGTGGTTCATTCTGCAGTTCCTGGAGAGGATGAAAAGGAGAGTCTGCTTATTTACAGAGAGGAATCAAAGCTGGGGGCTGAGATAAACCGGTTAGCTGTGCAGCCAGCATCCTTGGTAGAGCCAGCTTCGGGGCTCTGCTCAAACAGACATGGAAGGAATTTTACCGAAATACTTAGCACTTCGCCCCCACTAAGCCCTATCACTAAGCCCCCACAAATAGGGCTTAAAGCCCCATTTCATGGCATACTTTCTCATTTGATAGTTAACATTTTCCAAAGCCACCTACTAGAGCCAGATGTAAATTTCCACAATTGGGCATTGAATTGTCAAATGAGATTGTCAAATCTCATCTCTCTATGAACAATATATCTAATATACCAAAATATCCTAATCTACCAAAATGTGAAAGTTTAAGACATTTCCATGCTCTAAAACTATTAGATGCCCCTAGCTATGTAGTGACTTCCAGTTTATCATCACATCTTTTAACCTAATTCAATTTGTTCATTTTCTAATGTAGAAAATTCAAAAATGTAAAAAACTTTAAATTTGAACAATATAGGTTGGATCTCCCCTCCCATTTCTAATCAGCTATTTATAGAATTATGCATATTTGTCAGCAATTATTTATTAATGTATTAATTGCTGACCTTTGTAAGTTAACATCCTTCCCATATGTAAGCCAAAGGAAAGTTCTGAGGCCTGATCATGATCCCACTAAAACTCAGGAAAACTCAGCCAATGACACTGAAAGAGACCATGCTTGTATAAGCCCAAATTCAAGACTTCAACAGCTGTATCTTTCCACATTGACTGCAGAGAAACTGGGGCATAATTTTATTTAGAACAGTTTAGTCATCCAGTCACATAATTTCTCTCACTATTAGCTCCCTGACTAACAGCTTTTTATCACATAATTTTGTTTTATTGCCTTGATAAAAATAAAGTCTGTCATAATATACTCTTGTGCTCTGAAAATCTATAGCATTAAAAGAAAAAATAAAAGCCCTATAAACACAGCACAGTGAAGCAGAAGCTTAAGGTCATGAATAGTGAGTGACTTTGGTAGGTCTACCTTAAAAAAAATTGGTATTTTTACAGCTGAGCAATACTTTCTACTCTTCTAAACTCATCAGTTTTAAGTTTTAAAATATTACAAAGGAATTAAACTGAATTAGGTTAAATCAATATCCTCCTAATAAGAATCCTTTGTAGTTTCACATTTCTAAGCTTTACATATTTCAGTAGTTCATGTTAAATGGAGATTTGACATTTTGCCAGCAAAAGTTTCATTAAATCACTAGTAGGAAAATCATGATTATCTCATATTACCTCAGTGCAATGATATAGTATGTCTGGCGCTTTTAAAGATGAGACAGACAAACGGGAGAAAAGTTTCCACCACATCAAAAATAAACTGCAGATATTTATGGCTCCTTTAAAATGTAATTTCCCAAACACACATTATTTGTTTCTACTTTATTCTCCTTTATTAGTACATCATTACCATATTTTTTGTATTTGCATTGAATTTTTTGACCCAGCTCAATATTGTACTAATAGTGTTGCTGGTGAAGTGAACTCTGAAGGCCAACACAGAGACCTTTTTTCAAAAGCCTCATTTAAATTATTAGCAAAAGCTCATTCTGTCATCTAAAGCTCATAGAATCATAGAATGGTTTGGGTTGGAAGGGACCATAAAGATCATCTAGTTCCAACCCCCCTGCCATGGGCAGGGACACCTCCCACTAGACCAGGCTGCTCAAAGCCCCATCCAGCCTGGCCTTGAACACTTCCAGGGATGGGGCATCCACAGCTTCTCTGGGCAACCTGTTCCAGTGCCTCACCACCCTCACAGGAAAGGATTTCTTCCTGATATCCAATCTAAATCTGCCCTCTTTCAGTTTAAAACTGTTGCCCCTTGTCCTATTGCTACAGTCCCTGATAAGGGGTCCCTCCCCATCTCTCCTGTAGGCCCCTTTAGGGACTGGAAGGCTGCTCTAAGGTCTCCCTGGAGCCTTCCCTTCTCCAGGCTGAACAACCCCAACTCTCTCAGCCTGTCTTTATAGCAGAGGTGCTCCAGCCCCCTGATCATCTTTGTGTCCCTCCACTGGACCCGCTCCAACAGGTCCATGTCCTTCCTGTGCTGAGGGCTCCAGAGTTGGATGCAGTACTCCAGGTGGGGTCTCACGAGAGCAGAGTAGAGGGGTAGAATCACCTCCCTCAACCTGCTGGCCACATCATCACCTATCCCTTGTTTTTGCTACTAGAAGTACAGGGCAATGTACAGAAAACTGTCTTGTCTTTGAGCTCCAACATTTCAGTGCACAAGAAAGTGTCGCTTTGAAGAATTTTACTTTCCTCCAAGCAAGTTCCTGCAGTGTTAATCCCAAGAGCAGTTGCAGTGGTGGGGATGGCAGCTGAGGAGGAGGAAGACTGAAGCACGTATCCTTCCTTATGAACCCCAGGCCAATTGTTCTGCCTCCCCGTCCCAGCGCACTAAAACATTATAACCACTGGCAACTTGTAAGAGTTTTTTTGTGAGGATAAACACATCAAGAACATACGGGGCACAATAAATTTAGATAAAGCTATCTGCAGTTCCTCTGTGCATATATAAAGAAGATAAATAAGATAAATAGAATCTTGAACACCACACTGCACGTTCCTTCTACAAGTATAGCAAATTACTGTATTATTCAGGATTCTTGTAATGAATGGATAGCATCTGTGTGTTCCTTTGGAGGCAGTTGTGAAACAAACACCAAGTGATGATTAGCAGAAAATGTATTTTGTGAGAGTCTTCACAGAAAAATTAACATTACACGGATTTGTAGATATTGAAAGAAAATAAACTCTAAACTTCAAAAAATCTGTTTCCATGGAAAAAACAACATTCTTAGAATTATTTACATGCAATCAGGACATAATGAATACCCTACATTCCATCAGAAATTAATGATATTCTAAAATGTAAATCTCAAAATTGTGAATAATTAGGCTGCAGAAATACACTACAACTAAGTTTTTATTTACAATTATTTTTGGCGTGACATTTTCAATCACAAAGGAGATAAATGTTAAGCTGGTTTTGGTTTTTTGCAAACAGAAAAGACTGGAGGGAACACAAACTGAAGATCATGAACTATGTAATCAATTGCTGAAGAGTAAGTCCTAAGAGCTAGTAGAGATGAGGTCCGTGTGTTCTGCAGGAAATTCAGGTTTGCAGGAAATCTAGTCTTTGGGGATACTTTGGGGTATTTCCTGACAGAAAGCATTTTTCAAAGTTAATCAGAAATTTTTCAACGAGCTGACATACATTCAACAACCCAAGGAGGTCCATTTCCAGTCTGCAGCGTAATATTCCCAACTGTATACTCACGTCATCATTAAATGTCGCTTTGCCAACCAAGAAATGGGTGAAATTCTGCTAATGGGCAGATATTGTAATGATATTTCAAACAGAAATAATATTGCTGTTGGTTTCAAACATCTAATACAACTTCATAATGTCCGATTGGTTTTGGAATAATGAAAGTTGGAGAATACATCAGGCTTTAAAAAGAGAAGATAGAATGTTGGCAGGCCCAGTGACTCAAAACCGTGTATAAGCTTTATTTTCAAGAAATTTTATCCTTACACTTTCACTATGAAGTATTGATAGACTAATAACAGAAGCTCCAAGGTACTACTGTGTTAGACACCTTAAAAATAGCCATTAATAATGTCAGAATATAGTTTATTTCTAATATTTCTCACAGATTTTTATACTTTTGACTTGAGAATGCCATATGAAAATTCAGAGTAAAAAATTCTAAAAATACCAGCAAGGTTTTCACGGTTCTCATGCTCAGTTAATTTATAAGCAGACATTTTTCTTATGTATTTAATGAGAAAAGGAGAGGGAGACTGAAATGTTCGTCAATGTATAATAGTTAAGAAATGTATTTCCAGCCTTATTAATACACATAAGCCCAATCACTCTTCCAAACAATAAGATTTGTACAGGTGTCTAAACAGGATTACTAATAAGTCATTCAAGCTTATTATTCACCCTTGCTGTGCAAAAAAATGAGTTTGTAAGCTACATAGCTGTAAAAAATTTGACACAACACAAAACCTGAGATCCTCAGGAGGCTGTTATCCAAATAATCTTACTCTGGAGAAAGTCTGTATAATAATGTAGCTTGGAGGGGTAACATTAATTTTCTAACAAGTAATTAAGATTTGCATTATTAATGCAACGGATATTCTTGCAAATTATGTCTAAATATATGCAGATTTTAAAAAAAAAAAAACCCAACAACATTTAATGACAATGCTGTCATTTTTAAGTCTTTCTAATAAAACTATAGATAAGAGCAATGCTGAGCTGACTGTCTCAGACAGCAAATTTTAATCATTAGTACTTATAAACTGAGCAGATTTCTGAATGCAGCTGCAGACTGTTATGTAAAACTAGGGAGCTTTATTTCCACCCAATGCTCAAAACAATGCATCTTTCAAATGAGGTAAAATCTAGTCCATTAAAAAATAAAGTGTGTTGAAATCTCTTCTGGAACATAATCTGCTTCATCATGTTATTGGTGTAAGTAAATTAGGAATGGTTCATGTCATTCTGAGTTGAGGCTGAATGAAAACAAATAGAGTTTACCCACCTTTGACTCAGTCTGGCATTTACTCACTCTGTTAAACACCAAATTGCTGAGTTTGAAAACAAGCTTTTAAATCTAGCAGTGCATCACTGTTTCAGTGTATTGAAAGGATCTGAAACACAAGAAACTTTACCCTTGTTTTTGGTAAAAGCTTTTGCACGCTTGGAAATGGTAGATATTTCCCTCCACACCGCCCACCCCCAGATTTACTATGCCTCTCCAACTTTTTCAAAGGATGTGCACAGGCACACACAGAGGAAGCAGTTCATTTGCTGTCCAAAGAAAGGTTAAATGAATGCAGCCTAAATAAGCAGAATTTTAACAAAGCATCTCACACGCTCCATCCCCCAAAACTGAGTAAGAAAAAAAACAAGCAAAGGTGGGCAAGGTTGTGGGTAACTATTTTATCATACAAGGGATTTAAAGTTTACACAATTTTTTGTATTCAATTGATAGAATAAAACCCCTGGAAAGCCTACTTAAAGAACGTAGACTGTTCTTTGCCTGTCTAAAGATCAGGCCTAGTTTAACTGCTTACAGAACTTGAGAGAAGAATCACTAGGCAGCTTAACATGGTCATGTATACAAAGGTACACTATATTCATGTATGCACAGGTGCATACGGGTAATTTATTTGTTTCTTTAGTAGTCAATCAGAATACGGTGACCCATTTTAGCTACTTTCCAGACTGAAGCACAAAGCACTCGGAGTAGGTATCCAGAAAGTCACAATACTTAGCCTTTCATTACCTTCATGCTCATCATTAGAGGCTAGAGCAGAAGATGAGAGAGACGGGTTCATATTCTTCTTCCTTCTCAGCAGGCTCAAAGCCACATCTCCAGACCAGTAAGACAATGCCCAGGCTCTGGGCAGCACTGAAAAGTCACTGCCCACCCTTCCTAACATTGTCCCACAATATAGAATAATATCCAAAACACCTTGGGCCGTAAGGAGAGACAGGGTATGACTATTTTGCAGAGTGGTCCAGCACACTACAGCCAGGGCTCCTGAGCAGTCCTTCCTACAGTGCGGTGAACTTTCCCCTGTGGTGGAAGGATCAAAAGTAAACAGGTGGCATTCCCAGGCAACAGCCACGTGTGCAATGAAATATTTCCTATAAACTAAGAGAAGTTTTGCAAAAACTCAAGCCGCTGCAAGTGTCCTTAAGGGACAACGTTTTGAAACAAAGGGGACATTTTCCTTTAACCTTAAACCCATGCAAAATGAAAGTAGATCTTGCATGCAGTTTCTTATTCCCCTGATACAGTCTAAGTACATCTATTTTAATACAAATATACAGTGTCAGAGATGAAAGGAAAGAGATTAATAACCAGTCTTCTCTCTGAAAGAATGTTCTAAAGTTTCTATTTGTACATGTCTTCAGAGCCTTCCAAACAGAAAGTACCCCTGACTTAAAAAATTATTTATTACTTTGGTAAATAAGATGAATACAAAGAAAAGCAAAGTGATATTGGTTTATATTTTATCTACACTAAAATAAAATGAAGATTCAAAAGCAACTACGTTGGATGTATGGCACAGATAGTAAGAAACATCACAGTAAAAAAAATATCTTAATAAATGAGTAAGTATTGCCCGTGATACAATCTTTCTGCAGTTATATTAATATCCACTTCTAAGCACAAAAAAAATATATCCCATTTTATCACTGTTGGAAGAAAATGTCATTGGAAAGCTACACCATTTGATCCATGCCCAGTTAATCATTGTGTTTGCTAGCTGAACGAAACTTGGAAAAAAACACTGAAAATACCACGCTTGAAAAACAACCTTTTACTCCCCACCAGAACAAACATCTTTACCTCAACACTAGTAAGCATTTGCATACTTTATTATAGAGCCTATGTCAGGTCTCACTGCTGCTACTTTCTACAAAAAACAGCAAAACTTACTCCTCGCCAACGCAACTAATCGAAGTCCCAAAGGATCATGATCCCTAGCTTGGAAATTCCAGCCTCGGTTGTTGCCCAGGGTATTGCCCTGCACGAGTAATGAACAAAGTCTTTGTGGCCACAGGTGTACTTACTATCCAGAGGAATACTCAAGTTGAACTAACTGACTTCACCTTGCCCACTTAGGTGTTTTTGCAGAAGTTTGGTTTGGTTTGACGGTTAAAAATAAAAGTTAAGCAGTTTCTAGAAAGAAACAATATATTTTAGTATATAAAATATTATATTATTTGTAATAGAATAACGTTTCATGTTACAACGGGAAAAAAACAGAGAAGCTTTTGTGTTTACATAGACCTTCTTCCAACAAGAAACAAATATAGCAAACTTGAAGCTAAATACTGATTGGGAATTATTGTTTTGGTAATCAATCTGACAGAGAAGCAGGTTTAGCACTTCAATTAAACAGTACTTTGCCACATCATGGGCACAGGTGTAGGTATCAAGTTAGTCCTGTAATATGCCAGCAATACCATGAGGTAAATTAGAGAAGAAATAGTAAGAAACTCCACCCAGACCCACACAGTGCTGAGATACACAGACATTGCACACTTTCTTTCCAGGTTCAAAACTTGGAATTCCTCACCGTTTCCCCCAAAAACTTAATAACCACTCTCCTTCACTAAATTGTCTTTGAAAAAGCACTGCATGAATATCAGTTCATGCAATCCCCATGTTTATTGCAAAATTTGTGCGTTACTGAGTACCATTATGCAAAACATCTACCACCAGCAACTTACTCCAATACATGAGGAGTTTTTATTACAAAACAGCCTCAGATATCATCACTTTTACTTTTAGAAGGAGCTTTAAGCACTTTCTGCAATGGAAAGCGAAGTCTGAAGACTTTTATCTAGTTAGGACACCCATTGAAGAAAGTTTCATTTTAGGCAGAATGACCTCAATGTCATGAACAAATACAGCACAATATAAAAAGGAGGGTTTTGCTGGCCATACGCCACTGATAGTCACCTCACACACGTAATGAAACCTAGGGAGAAAGTCACTAAATAAACTCTGTCTCTCTGGAAAGATCACACTTTACAAGAAATATTCCAGACTTCCAACAACCTCCCAAACTGCAGCAGACCATATCAGAGTAAGAAATACAAAACATGACTGTTCTCCTTTCCAACTCTCTTGATGACTTCATCCTCCTCCCCTCCCCACCAGGGCGAGCCACAGAAATCAGGGATCCTGCAGAGATGCGCTGCTGGGCTGCAGGAGCACCATCGAGCACTTCAGAGGCTGTTATGCACAGGTGAAATGAAAACCCCCTCCCACCTCTCTGTACTAGAACGAGCTAAAAATCCAAGGTGGGATTTAGTTGGCCAAACATAGGATCTAGAGCCACTTGGAGATCTTGTACATTGCAGCCTTTGTTCAGTCTCGCACCCATTTACGACAGCACATTCTCCGCAAAAGCACCCTCTCTCTGATGTTTCAGCTCTGGTCCCACAGGAAAGTTTGCAAATCCGTAACTCTTCTGGACACGAGGATTTATGGATTCAGGAGGGATGATGGTACATTGTAATTTTCGTCACAACCTACTCCCAACATATTCCAGAATACCTCAGGGAAAAAAAAATGATCCTTCTTTGCACGGTGAAGGTTTACAAGATTTTAACATGTTCTGCAGCGAACATCCTTCTCTGTTCTGCATCTTGCAACCTTCTTTTCTTTTAAGATTTTCCAAGTGATTGGTGTAATCTATTTAAAATTATTCTTAATCAATTATTCTTAATCTTTTAGAAGCTTGCTTCTGTTATAAAAGTAAAGAAAAATATCTGATGCTGAAATGTGGTCTGGTCTTTTTTTTTTTTTAAACGTTTGTGAGATTTAAATCAATTTCTTGATTTTAGGCAAAAATACATATTTATGCTTACTGCCTTAGACTGAGGAATAAATATTGGTCTGCTGAATGGAGTGCATGTATCTTTAATTCCAACGCCTACACACCCTCGACTACTTTATTATGATTGAACGAAACTGTTACATTTAGAGATTTCTCCCTCATCAATTATATATCAGACACTTCATATTTGCTTGCCTTTTCAGTCCTTTCCGTCTGGAAGTATGTTCTGCCATCATGATGCTCCCTGAGGATTTGTGCATGTGGTTTCCCTGGGCTGAGCAGGGTCTAACGTGCTCTTTGTAAACCAGTGAGCAGATACAGGTTTCCTGAGTGGCAAAAAAAGCACTGTGCACAGATCAGGTAGCTTTCCAGAAAGCGAAATAAAGAGGTATCTGCTGAACTGTGGGTGGCGTTTATTTTGGCCTAATTTTTTTTTTTTTTTTTTTTTTTTAACCCTGTACTGTATTTCACCAGACTTTAACAATCTTGATCAGGAAAACTGAGAGCAGTTTTTACTTTAAATGCATTCCTCTTGAATGTAGCTGAATGTAAGGCAGCATGAACTAAATAGAGAAAGCATGTAGACGGATTACATTAATGAAAAATCTGTTTCTAACCAGTTTACAGACAAATTGGTATTGTTCTGTGTCTTAAAATTGATGCTTACCCACCTTTCAGCCTGGCCTGACTTATCAAGTGTTTGGAGCTGCAAGGTCTGTTATGGTCAATACCAACATGAAGCCCAAGTTCAAATCTCTGTCTCTTCTGGGAATAGCCCAGAGGAAAAAATCCTTCATGCTCTGAAAATTCATATTCTCCAATAAAACCGTATGCAGAGAGTACGCAAAGCCATTCTAGTTTATGGCATAAGTCTCTCTTATTTTAATAATATTTCTATAAGCTGGGTAACTTGCTTTCTTCGTGATGTCTGTCCTGAATCACGCTTTAAATGTAGCTAATTTAGGCTATAATAAATGTAGTCACTTAAATCTAACCCTTCATTTCCTCCACCAGCAACTCAGATTTGAATAACTACGCTTTTCTGGAGTGAACATACTGGCAAATGACCTAAACACCATTCACTCAGCAAATGCCTGGGCTCGCAGACAAACATGAAACTAAAAACAAAGCTGAAAAACTCATTTCATGACATCATAATTCAATTTAAATCCCAATTAGTGAGTATGCAAAAGTAATTTACACATAGTGATTTGTATTTTAAATGATATTATATACTTTAGGTGCTGTGAGACGTACAAAATCAGAAAAGCAATATGTTATTAGTGTTTTCATATATCGTCTCCATAGAAGTGATGTCTTAACCATGATAAGTTGCAGAGCATGAAGTGGTGTGAACCACAGCACAGGGGAAGGAAGGTTTGGAGAACAACTTTTCCATCCTAAAAAAAGATTTTCTTTGTCAAAAGTGAAAAAAGGAATGGTGCCTGGCTACTAAACTGAATATCAGAAAGCTAAGCAAAGACTGACAAAACATCAGCAGTTAACAAAATGTCTGTAATACATAATTACTTCGTGCATTTAAAATTATGTGAGAATGACTGAGATGAAAAGGTCTTGGAGAAAACTAGTCCCCAAAACTCTTTTCAGTATCTCTTACATTAGGCATTGGAGTCTAATTCACTTCAAAACCAAAACGTTTACCATTTCCATGTTCTTATAAAGGAAAAGCAATTATTTTTTTTTTTAGATAAGGATGGCTTATGAAGTTGGAATAACACCATTATAGGTAGAAAGCCACACAGATTTGCTGCAGGATTTAACTATCTGCTGCATTCCACATGGGCTGTATTTTTCTCCCAGGAGGAAAGATGTGGCAGCAACAGTTCCCATTGCATGGCTCCAACAACTGGTCCACAAGAGCCTGTGAACTTGCCCTAGCCATCAGGTTACCGAACTACGCTTCATCCACTGTGTGCCTCTGGGGTTCAATAAAGACACTGGGAACAGCCCTTCCGTACATGCATCAGCTGCCTACGCAGTGCCGGAGGGCAGCCGAGGCTATATAAACCATGTCTCTCAGGTCAATAAAAATAACTTAGTTACTAAAAGTAATGGACTTTACAGTTGTGGGACATTTTATGCTGCGGATGTACACACAGAAGGAGGGGTATACCCAAAGGAATTATTTGTGGTGGTTAATCAGATTTGAACCCATGCTTTCAGGGGTTGGTGGGTGAAGAAGAGGGGGAAGCTCTGATTTATCTATTACAGTACTGAGAGGAAGAAAATGGGTCCAGCATGGGAGACTGCACAGAGTATTCCCATGTAGCTTTGAACAAATCACTTAGGGGCAAGTTATCAAACTTAGTTATTTTTTTCGCTTGCAGGGAGAACAGAGACCTGTCAAAATTAGAACTTCAACGCCACATCCCTCAAATCCTCATCTGTAAAAGTGTGCTTAGGCTACATCTGTATCAGTAAATTGCAGACATTAGTAGGAGTTGATCTGCACATCAACATCATTTGTGTTAAGGTTCCATGTCCACATTATACCCATTTGGGGTTTTTTACCCAGAGTAGTTCTGGTCTATTAGAAGACTAGAGAAGTTCACGTGTGCTCCTGTAATACATATTCTTGTTTAGTTTCATCAAAAAGGAATCCAGTTCAGGTGAATTTATACTATTGGCTTAGGGTTCAATTTTACTGCATGGCACGCTGGTGCTGGGACAGTATGTCCACATCGTGTCTCAACCAATGGTGAAGTGTGCACCGATGGCTGAGAGGAGGTGTGCAGCGTGCATGTGTTGAGCACTAGCTGCTGAAGGACCTTGCATTTGAGGGTGCAAGAACTTACTCCCAGTTCCAAGTAAAATAAATTAACAGAGCCATCCTAAGATCTTTGTCCTGATGAGGAAGTACACGTATGGTTAATAAATAAATAAATAAATAAACAAATAAGTGTGTATATATATATATATACCCACACATCCACCCCTATATAGACCTCAATATGAAAAGCTGTTGAACTTCAGCACAGGGAATCCTGATGCCAAACACTTCACATTATTGCTATTACTCACTACTAGACTTGTATCTGGTGCTGTACAAGTTTCTCAGAACAAATCACTGAAATGCTGCCTTGAGAGGCTGTCACGATCTGCTGCAGTCAGTAGGCAAGATTTGCATATTGAACTCTGAAGGTGCAGGACCAGATCCTCAGAACTCAGGTTGGTTCACCAAGGAACACTGCGCACAGTTTTTATCACAAGGACAAATGATCATTGTTATTTATGTGCATAAGGAATATAAAAATTACAGAAGTTTTGGGGCTTTACACACATCATAAGGAGATTACTCTCTAGTCAAAAATCTGCATATGCAAACTCAACTGCCTAAAGTTAGGTAGTTATATATATTTTTAGCCATCAAAATACAAGCGAGATGATTTTCAGACTGAAAAATCACTTTCAACTGCAGTCAACAGTAGCTTCAATTGCTTAGGTACTCAGAAATATAATCCACTTATATGTGCTTAAATAAAGATGTAAGTGCCTAACTTCAAACACCCCCAAATTTAAAATGTTCAACTTGAAAAGAAATAAAACAAAAATAACACAGGTAAAGATGAAGACATATGTATATAGAAAGCACTCATGTCTCACCTGGAAGACTCATTTCCTGATCAAAGCAGAGCTCCAAACAGAAATACTGGTTGAAGACAGGTATTTTAAGGTCTTATCCTATGAACTGTTCTGCACGGATGCTTTGCTTTAACTTTACTGGGTACAGAACAACTGAATAATTGATAGAAGGCACTCAGCAAGCTGATAAGTTTATAAAATTAAAATTAAAATCAGTAGTAGACTTTTCTACTGGGACTACTAGGTTGAACTGAGGTAAAAAATAGTATCTTATAGTTTAAAAGCTAAAAAGAAAATATATTGAGATTTGAAGTTACATGATGCTGTACTACACGATAAGCCTTCAAGAATGAGCACAAATCAAATACGGGCAGAAATGTTATTCAACTCCCCACGGGCTATTAATGTAGGATTAGTGGAGATGTGCAAGAATACTTCTTATTCATCTTTAATGGAAAATGCCAAAATAAACATGAATAAACTTCTTATATAAACAGAGCTTGATTCTTCAGAGAGTCACTAATGACCAAGTCTCCTCAAGAACTGTTCCCAGCATGAAACAATTAGTCTGTTAAGGAGCAGTAACCAATAGTATGTGCTACTGTAAAAACGACAAAGATGGACTAAGGTAGAATAATTTAGCTTGGGAATTTTTAGTGTGGTTCATCATACACTATAGACTGATAAATAGTCATATTTGTGTCTCCTAAAATCTTCCACAATCATGGTTAAGAAAGAAAAGATGTCTGTCACTGACATGCAGCTCTGTTTTTCAAAATGAATTATGAGATTTGTTCAGTGAAATATCAGGATTTCCCCCAAATCCTGGTTTCATTAAATCATAAATTTTGGGGAACATATTCATATCCACTACATCTTCCATGAAAAGTTTTAGGTATCTTCAATAAAAACTAGAACTTTATGACTTGGTATAGATAAAGTACTTAGGAATATTGGAGAAAAAAACCTCCACATAGTAACTTTTTTTCATAAAGATTTTTTTTCTGAAAACATTTCATGTTGTTCTCTTTTGAGTGACTTTAGTGCAGGTTTCATAGGACATAACTCTCAGCATTACATACTCTCTTAACTTCTAGAAGGATCTGTGTTTCTGAGTTATTGGCATAAGTGAAAAAAAGCCTTTAAATCTGAAGTTAAATATTCCAAAATTTTCCCATTTTTCAAAATCTTGAAGCATTTAAAAAAATATCTAAAAATTAAAAGCTAGCAATTACAAGGTAGTTTCATTTACATGCTCAGCTTTCTGCTGCAGATGTAAATATCAGTCCAATATTTTTTCTTTTGTTTAGAAGACTGCTGTGAATTACACGTGCCTAATGCGTACTCTTGCATTTAACATTTCACCCATTTGCTTTTATAATTAAATAAATACTTTCAGTTTGTGATTTTCACAAGATTGCATTAGAAAGCCATTTGACAGTCCATCAATTTTTAATATGTGACTCAATTGCAAAATGTAACACTGAAAGACAAAAGAGAAGGATACACATCCTAAACAACATTATGGACCATACTCTAGAAACCACATTGCAACCAAGTGCTATCAAAGTGCCATAAAATGCTGGCTGTGTGGCTCCCATATGTATCAACTGTATACTATTCCTAAGCATGGGGGCTCAACTTTCTTTAAATTAAGCTTATACGCAAGTTTGTGTGAAAAATGATAGAAAATTTCTCAACATGGTAATACAATGTTTATTTTTTTTTATAACTGGGACTCTGAATTCATTTAAATAAGAAATAAAGTAGACATATTAAGCTATCCATATGGGGAATTTAGTTCATATATATCTCTCTGCTGCGTGTTCCTTTTATCTTCCATGATTGATTTTGGTTCCTCTCTCATTTCTTGAGTGTCATCTACGCCAGGCTCACTGTTCCAACTCTGCCTTTTTTCTAGGGGTAACATAAATAAAATCAAAAGCAGCTTTCAATTAACATCTACTTAATTCAGACATAGGGGCTTGCAGAAACCCATCAGCTGGCAGATCCTAAACTGTTTGCAGCTAACAATTACCAGCTAATAATTACCAGCGGTGTATCAGTATATTTCAATATCTTCAGAAATGTGTGCACATAGAATCATAGAATGGTTTGGGTTGGAAGGAACCTTAGACATCATCCAGTTCCAGCCCCCCTGCCGTGGGCAGGGACATCTCCCACTAGACCAGGCTGCTCAAAGCCCCATCCAGCCTGGCCTTGAACACTTCCAGGGATGGGGCATCCACAGCTTCTCTGGGCAACCTGTTCCAGTGCCTCACCACCCTCATAGTGAAAAATTTCTTCCTAATATCTAATCTAAATCTACCCTCTTCCAGTTTGAAGCCATTACCCCTCATAATGCATAAAAATCATGCTCAGAGATGATATATTAGTAAAGTACAGACACGCTGAGTTTCATTATTTAAGCTTTGATATACATTTGTGCATCCTGGTGGGATTCTTGAATAACAATAAACATAGATCCTGATGCAAATCCCACTAAAATCAACAGAAATATTTGACTTAGCTCATCTGTTCCCTGCTATGGTCCAGGAGAACAAACTTTAGTGTAAAAATAAAATAAACTTCAAAAATGCTAGGGAGGCAAAAGGATGAGAAGAGAGGGGATTATGGACAAAAATAACTAGAGTTAACATCCCTTCAGTTCATTATCCCTCTTAGATTGCACTAAATTTCCCAAGATAGCGTTCAATAGTTATTTGATACATTTGATGCTTTACGCTCTCCTTATGTCTGCAGCACTCCAACTCTGAAAGTGACACTCATCTGAAAAAAACCCAATTGTCACAGCACCAATATTAAGAGTAAAAGGAAAAAATGCTTCAAGCAAGGAAACTTATGCACTTGAAACCACTCATGCGGCTGTTTGATTAACAACAGGAAGTTACTGAGCATCACTGCGAAGAGATTCTCTTGTGTACATTTCTTACATATTTCAAGAAGCATTTGCTGAAAGAAAGAAACGCATAGCAACACGCCTTAAAAATTTTTCTCTTCTACAGAGAAGCTTTTGAACAGTGATAAGCATTGCCTGCTGTCTTGCAAGAAACGGAAAGACAGCAACTTGGTATTCGCAACCGCACAGTATACCAAATGCCCAAAACCGCATTAGAAATCGCTGTGCCCCTGCCTTGAGTTATCCGTTTTCTGCCACGCCATGCCACACTTGCTACAGCAAACATCTGTCTCTGGAAACCACTCTAGAGAACTCACAAAGACTTTCCACAGTAATTCCCAATTTGAAAACATGTACATACATGTAAACACTCCAAATATCCCTATAATACTTTTCATTCAAGAGCGGATTCCTTTATCTGCAGTGCTACACCCACAAATATTCATAAGAGACACTGCATTTTAGGAAATACAACTGTTCTGAGGGCAGAAGTACAGCTGCATTTAAATTAAATTTAAATAGCTTCACAAACAACTGTTACGTATTCCTTTCTTTTTTGCCAGGTAGTACATTATCTCTAATCACCCAAATACAAACACGTTCTTCTTGAGATTATTTAAATTTTATCACCTGCATTTCCCTTCTTCTTTTGCAGCCTTGCCTGCATTTGGGATTTATATATTCATAGAAATAACCAGTCACCTCCCTTATTGTTACACACATTGTAGATGGTAGACTGGAATATTGCAAAGAAAAGTAAAGAAAATGATGAAAACAGAAGGAACAAATATACTTATTACTTTCAAATCTGATAGGATTTGGAATAGCTTACATTACAAAAATTTTCAGAACAATCATAAGATGACATATTTCCAAGCTGTAACAAATGTTTCCAGACTCAGAACAAGCCTTTGATTAGAGTCACACACAGTCTTTTCCATACTGCTGAGTTCCTGTTTGGTCTACAACACAAATTAATCGATAAAATTCATGACTGGAAATGAGATCTGCCCCCTGCACACTCCCCAGCTGAGGGTTGGTCCATAACTAAGGGTGAACTGGGGCGGCACAGCCCCAGCTGAACTCTCCTCTGCGGCCGCCTTGCCTGCACTACCAGTAACACCCTCCCGCAGCCCTTCTATAAGCTGTCTTGGATACTTAGGGTTTCTGCGAGCCAGCCTGCACCAGCACTGGCAGCTTTCAAATAAACCAAACCCACGTAAAAGCAAGCAGGACACAAACCTGCTTTGGCATTAGTTTTTAGCAATAGATAATGCTTGGGATGGTTTCATCTGCCATTGCCTTGAAATAATACCTGCATTGAACGTCAGCAACTTCATCCAAGGATAGCAAGATAAACAAATGGCGCTCACAAACTGTGGAATGAACAATGATGAACAAACCTGTCAGACCACAGCTACAACATACCCATCACGCCCAACGTGTTAAAGCATAATAGAGTGCACAGTTTCTCTGACAAGAGAGAAAGAGAAATAAGAACATATAGAATCTTTTAATATCCAAGACATAAGCTTCCTTCTTTTTTTTAAAAAAAAAACAGCCTCCTTTATCATGACTTATTTTCTAAGTATTTTTTTTAAACTTCCTTTATCTGACTTATTTTGTAAGTCCTTATTGCATTTTTTCATGTTGCTCTATGCCTTTGCTTAGTTACCCCCACAAATTTAATTGAAAACTTTGAAGTCAAAATACAAAGTTAGTAGTTGGATGTTTCAGTTTTTCCCCTTTGCAGAAATTAAGGAACAGCGTCTGACAGTCTTCAAAGACACAATACCAACTCATATTTTTAAAATTATAAATTTTATGAGATTTCTGCCTCCCCCCCTCCGTATTCTCTAGATGTATATGGGCATCTATGATTCTGCAATTTATATGTTTATCTGTAAAATTGCAGTTTATATAAATGCACCTCAGCAATCTAACACGTGGTGTTCTTATAGAACATGCTTAGCTCAACAAAGTTGCAGATACAATGGAAGGCTTTAAAATTCAGGGAGCAAAACCCATGATGTTTCTAAGCAGTAGAAAGGCCTGCAATTTACCAGCTATTACTTCCTACATAAATGCAGTTCTGAAATACGTAATGTTTGAGGTAGTATTTTGACACCAATATAATACTCTCGGAAGATTAGACCCACACGAATTCCAAAAGGTCAAGAAGTAATCAAAACGTGAACATCATCAGAAACTTGAGTACTTCTCTTTTGTGTTTGACAACCTTTGCCAACAGATGAAAGAAATAATCTATAAGCGGTTAAGGCAGATGTGGTAGGCATTTTACATTTTCCCACAGAAAACTGAAATTATTTCATTTTGTTTCTTCCATATTTTGCATATTTCTCATTTTCATAAACAAAACACTGCAAACATGCACTTGTTTGTGTTATTTGGAAAGGGAGTGGAAAGAATTTTCAATTTTGGAGTGAATTATTTTGTTTTTTAAATACTGGTACACAGATTCTTTTCTTGAAGAAACTAATTGTGGTCTGTTACTGATGAACAGTACGTGAACATTTTCAGTGTCATAGAGCTGTCACAGTGCACGAAACTCACAGAAATATAAGTAGTAAAGTATCTGAGGAAAAGGATTGTTGTCATGAAAAGGATATTTATATGTAAAATGTTAGGGAATAAATGTCAGCCTTTCTTTCAAATTTCAACCAATACTTTCAGTGACAAATCTCAAATTTGAAATTTTGAGATTCAAATATTAGATTTTGCTACTGTATATGTACTATAATTGTTTTATTCATATAAGCAATGTTATTATATCACATGTGGAGATTCTGTATAAATATTTAATTTGGGTATTATTATGCCTAAACTACTGGTTCCATTCAGAAAAAGAAAAAGCAGTGAAGTTATTAGCAACACTTTTCAATTCAGTCTCTTAAAGATTGGACTGTATTGTTCAATATGACAAAATGAAGATTAAAAATGTACTCCACATTGACACCGTTGAGGACTGCTTACAAGGCTGAAGTGTGTGGTACTAGGCTTGAGAGGGTCCTGCCTCCTCCCCAGCCTCTCCCCAGTTGCCACCACAGCGCAAGGAGGACATTTTACAAATGGAAATTTTTCCCTGTAGGGCTACAAACTCCTCCTTTTCTCAGTAAGCCACATTTTCCCATATTTTTCTTCTATTTCTCATAGACTATGCTAGCAAAGAGAGATGAAAGGAACCGCTGCTTTACTACTGCATGGTGTGGTATCTTACACAGGCATGAGATGTCCTTGTGAATTCCCACTTGATACACTTAGCCATAGGGATTCCAGAGAAACTAAGGAGATGATATAATTAGTGTGGCCTGTAGAGATTTAATTTGCTGAGTTAGGATTACCTCACCCAGCACAAGCCTGCATAGCAATCTCTCCCTTCTTAGCTATTCCAATGCACGGAATATTCTTTACCCTTCCTGCAATCTATCATTCATTAACTGAACCGTTCAATGAATATGGTGGCCTCTGATTAAGAATATAGTGATGGGTCAGATGTGGGTTGTATCATAGCACATTTACAAGGAGGGAGTGCCAGATTCTCTGGCAAACTCCTTTAGGTGCTTGGTGAGCATGCACAGTTGAAGCCCTGACACTCTTTTAACAAAATATTTTGCTTTTATGAATGAAGTGCCAGAAAGTTTTGAGTGGAGGTATCACAGAAGGTTTAATTTGTTTCCTTACCATGCTTTTAATATTATTTCTTTTGGGAGAAGAGAAGAAAAGAAGAAAGGATGATCCCTGCCTTGGGTTTCTGAGCAGGTTTCATGTTGAAAATGCAATCAAACCCAGGCGCAGTGTAGGAAAATGCAGTTTTTAATGACGATATATGTACACGCATGGAATTTTAACCCAGCTCCTGAGTGTTTGGTTTTGAAACTTAAATATACTTCAGAGGCTAATGTTCTTTTTGTTTGTATTCCCATAATTCTCCCCAACACTCCAACTGATGTCTGTGTGTATTTATGTGCATTCATATCTAGTTTAGTTGTACACCTAGAAATGAAAACAGAAAGGAAACAACCTTATTGCAGTACTGTACATCAGAATAACAGATAGGGTAGAAAGTTATAAAAGTAGTTCCCACAGAAGAAACAAGAACACAGTCTGGGAGGTATAACAGAGCCCCTTACCAGTCTAGAGTCTGGGCTGGTGGCTGCATGTAAATAAAGATAGTTTGTCATTGAAGAGATTCCAGGAGATGCCCAGAAGTAGGGAGATACCCTATGGTTGGTGGTTGAATCTGAACTAGAGGATGAGGGCATCCAAGACGACTATGGCTGAAGAAGACAAATGTCGGTCTTCTGTGGAACGCACAATGAAAGTGCGATGGAAGACAAAAAAATCTTCTACTGGTAACACTAAAAGAGCGAGCAGAGAATGAGGAGGAGAAGCAGGACAAAGAGCAAATTTTGTTTGGAAAACCAAAGTAGTGCTTCAAACTTTGTCAAAATCTAGAGGTCAGTTTTGCAATTTGTTATTATGTATGTTATTTTTCTTAAGCTATTTTAAAATGAAGCCTCGGTGACAAGAAAACATTTCGAATTACAAAAACATGGTCTTTCTTTTGTAGCTTCATACAAGTAAAATGTTGCCATAAGTTGAACAGGAAACAGTAGGACAACAGCAAAAAATCTAACTCAAGTTAGATCTGACATGACTAGTAAATATGGGCAGCCAGAAATACTTTTGGAAGAATGGAATCAGGGAGAAGACAACTTTTTATCTATTGTCAGGAATAATGATAGCAGTCTCCATGCCTCCATAAAATCATTTATTAGAGTCAACTGGTTGTATCTCATTCATTCCTGATTTACAAAGCACACTAGTGTCTTTGTGCAGAGAGAAGAGGAAGAGGAGGATGAATACAAATCATAGTTTCTTTGTTTTTGAGAGAAAACCAAAAGAAAGAAACAAGTTTTAAGAGACTTGATCTTGTTGTCAGTGAGTTTATAATTAACACTTGCCCAAATGTGAGATCAGTGTGTATTTTCATCTCTTTGCCAAGCATGTAAACCACTTTATATGAAGCAGTTTGGGTGATTCCATTATTTTCAGATCATGTCCTTAAAATAACACCTTTTCCCTTCATTGCATTTCCTCTCTCTTCATCTTATAGCAGCTGTGTACAGCCAAATAATTCCTGACAGCTGAAAAGCTGGGGGTGGATTGTTGAGTTTTTTTGAACATCTAAATTCTTGTTTTTCTGACAAGCCTGCTAGTCCCAAGTGCTGTTTTTAGATACCAAAATTATATGTTAAAGAACAGATTCAGGATTTCCTTTTCAAACCCCCGTAAAGAGAAGATTGCATACCAAAAGAGAAAGAAAGAGGGGGGAAAAAAAAAATAATTTTCATACTGCTTGGTGTTACTTTGTACAGTACATGCATTTCAAAGATGAGAGTAATTGTGAGGCCCTCTGGTAGTAACACCGTCTGCTGCATAAGCCAGCTGGCGTACAGATACTGCCCCAATACTCTTTTCAGACCTTTGCATAGCTTTGCTAATGTATATGTTAATGCCTGTGCTTGAGAGGGATGGGTAGGCATTGGCTGGGTGTTCTCCTTATGGAGAGGTCCTTGCCCATTCCCCAGAGCAGCAGGAGGACCTAAACCACATTCCCTCCTGCTGCCTTCTTTTGCATTTTCTCCTGCCACCTGCACCTTGTAGAAAGTGGCAGACAGGCGTTAGCCAGCAGCCACGAAGGCTGTCAGCCTGGTTAGTGCAAAACACAACCAGGCTCAGTAAAGTTCATCCATTCTGCGACCAGATAAAATGTCACTCAGACAAAGGGAGGCCTGTAATATGGACATGTGCTTACATAGGAGATTCCGTCAACTTTAGGAGAAAGCCTTCATTATCAATGCTGGAATCATCTTCACACAAAAGGTCAAGATGACAGTGGATTAGGAAGTATGAGCAGGTGTAACAAAGAATCACAAGATACTATGCCAATTTTTCTTTCCATTCGTTGTTTTCTGTATCCCAAATATTTATGTAAGCAGCACCACAAGGAAAATAAAGGGGAACTTTTTCACTTAAAATAAAAGGTCTTGATAGTATTAGAAAAATAATAAAAACATGTTATCAACCCTTATTACGTAGATTTTGAGCACTGCAAAGTGGACCCGGACCCAAGACATGAAGGAACAAACTGACAGCCACAAAATACTGGGTAGCCAAAACTTGAAAAGAGATTTATTCTCTGTCTTACACTTTATGAGGATATCATCATGTTGCTCCTGAAGTTCCTAATTCTCATTTTCAGTTTCATGCTCAACCTGAGTACTTGTGTAGATTTCAAATAACTGAAATATCTGCCCATACTAATGATTATATTAAGGATTTTTAAAATTGTAGTAGAGATTTAACTCACCTAGTTTCAGACTACAGTCATCAGAGGGGAACCGATATTTTTAGGGTGCCACACATCCATCTCTTTTGTCAAGTGTGTAAAAAATGCTTAGTGCTTCCCCCTGGCTCAAAAGGGAATCCAGGATTACAAGTTCAAATGTAGGCATCTCTGCTGTAGATTCTAAAAGCAGAAAAGATATGCCAGATGTCTAAGGTTAGATGTTTAATGGGGAGTAGAAGAAACCCCCCATAATTAAAGAGGAAATGGTTAGCAAGCTAGTACACCACTTAGACACACAGAAGTTTATGGAGCCAGATGGGATCCCCCCGAGGGTACTGAGGGAACTGGCAGAAAAGGTGACCAAGTCACTTTCCATCACTTCCACCTAACCAGGAAGGTCCCAGTTAACTGGAGGCTAGAAAATGTGATGTCCATCTACAAGAAGGGCTGCAAGGAGGATCTGGGAAATTAAAGGCCTGCCAGTCTGACATCGGTGCCAGGGAAGGTTATGGAACAGATCATCTTGAGTGCTATCACGTGACATGTCTAGGACAATCAGATGATCAGGCCCAGTCAGCATAGGTTTATGAAAGGCAGGTCCTGCTTGACTAATCTGATCTCCTTCTATGACAAGGTGACCGACTTAGTGGACAAGGGAAAGGCTGTGGAAGTTGTCTACCTAGACTTTAGTAAAGCTTTTGACACTGTATCCCACAGCATTCTCCTAGAGAAACTGGCTACTCATGGCTTGGATGGGCGTATGCTTTGCTGGGTAAAAAACTGGCTGGGTGGCCAGGCACAAAGAGTTGTGGTGAATGGAGTTAAATCCAGTTGGCGGCCGGTCACAAGTGGTGTTCCCCAGGGCTCAGTATTGAGGCCTGTTCTCTTTAGTATCTTTACCAACGATCTGGATGAGGAAATCGAGTGCACCGTCAGTAAGTTTGCAGATGACACTAAGTAAGGTGGGGAGTGTTGATCTGCTTGAGGGTAGGAAGGCTTTACAGAGGGATCTGGGCAGGCTGGATCAATGGGCTGAGGCCAATGGTATGAGATTCAACAAGACCAGGTGCCGGGTCCTGCACTTAGGTGACAACAACCCCATGCAACACTACAGGCTTGGGGAAGAGTGGCTGGAAAGCTACCTGGCGGAAAATGACCTGAGGGTGTTGGGCAACAGCCAGATGAATATGAGCCAGCAGTGTGCCCAGGTGGACAAGAAGGCCAACAGCATCCTGGTCTGTATCAGAAATAGTGTGGCCAGCAGGACTAGGGAAATGATCATCCCCCTGTACTCGGCACTGGTGAGGCTGCACCTCAAATACTGTGTTCAGTTTTGGGCCCCTCACTACAAGAAAGACACTGAGGTGCTGGAGCGTGTCCAAAGAAGGGCAAGGAAGCTGGTGAGGGGTCTAGAGCACAGGTCTTATGAGGAGCGGCTGAGGGAACTGGGGTTAGCCTGGAGAAAAGGAGGCTGAGGGGAAACTTTATTGCTCTCCAAAACTACCTGAAAGGAGGTTGTAGTGAAGTGGGTCTCAGTCTTTTCTCCCAAGGAAAGTGATAAGACAAGAGGAAATGGCCTCAAGTTGCGCCAGGGGAGGTTTAGATTGGATATTAGGAAAAATTTCTTCACTGAAGGGGTTGTCAAGCATTGGAACAGGCTGCCCAGGGAAGCAGTTGAGTCATCATCCCTGGAGGTATTCAATAGACATGTAGATGTAGTGCTGAGGGATATGGTTTAGTGGTAACTTGGCAGTGCTAAGTTAACGGTTGGACTTGATGATGTTAGAGGTGTCTTCCAACCAAAACGATTCTATGATTCTATAAATTTTTATTTACGAATAGAAGAGGATGTATTGCAGTATGAAACAGTTTAAGTAATGTGCCATTTATTAACAGCTACAACATTTTTCTCTATTAGAGCAGAAAGAATGAAAAGATTATTTCTTTTATTAACATTTCTAGATTGCATTCAGCAATTATAAACTTCTGAATAAATACGAACTCAAAACCACTCTTTTATTTCACCAACATTTGTACCTAAGATACTTGACATTATGTATACCAGAAAACAATGCATCTGAAAAATCCATGCAGATGGAAATAACCAATATATTTGCCCACAGAATGATTTTTTTTCTCAATAAATTAATATGGCACACTATAAAATTATTAAACCTGGCTGCATACAGTTCTCAAAGCTTTTAGAAACCTTTCAGGCTATGCAACATCTTAAAGTGGGTAGGCCAGTCAAGTATTAGACACACTTATGTAATGGCGTTATAAAAACTGTTTAGAAAAATATTAAAATTTTGAGGAATTTTATACAATCATTGTCTACACATGGTTTAGAATAAGAACAATAACAGTTCTTAAATTAGAAAGTAATAGCAGAAATGTAGGAGATAATCATAGACCATACTGGAAAGTGTGATGTTTGCCTAATTGTGAAGCTAGCAAAACCCCCTTATATAGAGATTCATCTTGCAGTGTCTTTTGAAATGTCCTTGTTTGGACCTCTATGTGTTTGTTGCAGAAACACATTGTAGAAATATGAGTCATAAAGTTACTGTTTTAAGATTATCCTTATTAAACAACCTGTCTCCTCATTGGAATTAGGGAATTAATTTGACCCATAAACTGGAAAGTTCGTATCTCTGGAGTTGCTCTTACGGACAATGCTCATAAAAGCAAACTACTTGCAACTTACAGCAAGTGATAAAACTGCCTGCAAACTAGATGCCTTTATATCTGAAAAACAAAGCCTGCTGCTCAGAACAAACTGATTTATTGGGCAAAACCTAGGTTCTTGTGCTGTGACTTATGGAAATTTGGAAAAGAATTAGACCAGCAACATGCCTAGCCACATTTGAAATCCCCCATAAAGGTACACCCTATTAACATGAAAATTCTTCAAAATTTGCAAGTATATGGTTTATGAGATACAAACTTGACTTCAATTTCCTACAGGCAACTTTTTTTTTATTTTTAGATGCAGTTTTTCTTTTGGGGAAGGGTAGGGTGATGAGGGGTGGTTAAAAAGAAACAGAATATTCTATGTTCTGAACCACTCTCATGAAACGTAGGAGCAAGCACAAAAATTCATGAACAGCTATGTAAGTGAAAAGATTCTCCAAGTATTGATGTGTCATTTCTTTCTCAATGGCACTGATTATTTTCAACTTGTTTTCTCAGTCTTGCTGCACTATCTCTACTAAGACATTTTAACAATCTGTACTAGAACTAAAAACAGTACTAAACAATAATGCGGAGGATTAGACTGAAGAGGAATGGTCACCATAAATGATGTTTATGGACACATTCTTAAAATCAATAAAAGGGAAAAAAGTGTGGTGAGAGAAAATGTAAAAATTTACAACAGAAAAAAATAAAGCAAAAAAAAAATTGCTGAAAGGGACACAGACAAAAATTATAGAAGTATAGAAGAATGAACTCTAAAGAACTTTAGAAGACAGAGGAAGTTAAAAAAAAATCAGTAAAGGAACGAAATACAAGTTGGTAAGAGGAGAGATGAAGTTACAAAAAATTAAAAAAAAATACATTCAACTTCCTGTTCTATTTATCACCTATCTGGCATTATTATTCACAGAGACACCTTCTACAGATTCTAAATTGCACAAACAAAAAGGTTTTTTACAGTGAAACATACTTCTCAAGTTGTTTCATGCTTTTTCTAATATGTAAGCCTTCCTTCTGGCCAGTCTTGATCAAAAGTAAATAGTACTGATTACCAAAATTGTACTACAGAGCTTTGCAAATTAGATAGTAAAGACTGCAGAGTACACCTCAGTGCAATGCTAATAGAAAATGTTGTTGCGATATCAAGTTGGAACATGTTAACTCATGAAAGAGGAGATTCCATTACCTCCTTTTATGCTGAGCAGCACCTTTATGAAGGAAATATTCCTAGCAACCCCAGTGGGATTCAGATCTGTGCTTACTGTGAAGAAGGGAATCAGAATCTGATCCAGTGACTAATACAATATTACAAGACCTGAACCCTGAAGACAGCATAGAAATATCTGAGCATTCAAATCATGTGTGTCCATCTAAGGTATAACAAAAGTCCATTCTTTATAAATAGAAGAAAAATGCACCTAATTCATATTACCATAACTTAGTAGCTACAATTTCATCTTATATCTTGCCTTTACATTTCCTACAGAGCTCATTAATGTTAACAAGATACCACTGATTTTTGTTCAGCTAGAGTGTTTTTCATTGAAAGATAAATCAATGCAAGATGGCAGGTGCTGAGACCTTAACATTTCCTATGTCTAGATCAACTCTGCTATTGCTGCCTTTTAAGTTAGATAGAATGGAGCTGCTGATTTCAAAACTGAATATGGTCCATGGGACGTGGCTCAGTAGCCTGAGCTGCAGGGCTGACCATGGCTCTGGTTGCAAATGGCCAGAGGCCCACACCTGCCCCAACGCTCAAATCCCTGCTCTTGCTTCAGTGGGTTTTTGCACAGGCTGAATACCATTAGAGAACTGCTCTCGGTCTGCCAGTAGAAAACCTTGGAGTTTTACACAGATAATTACACCGGATAATCCCTCCTTTCAATTTTCTGTGCTGTCATAGCTTCATCTATGCACTATTTTTGCAGTTTGCTCTGCAGCAACATGCAATTGGGCTCCAGATGAGCCAGCTGAGGTAAAAAAAAAGCAGTAGAAATGCAGGAGTGCATTGCTCACCCACCTGAAAAAACAGGCTAGCTCTACAGAAACCCCCCCAGATATGTCAAAATCACAGCTTACCAAATGTTATCTATGTCTCTAGAAGACTTTATTTCCTTTTAAACTATGATTTTAAAAAATAAATAAAGTATTGATCCTCTAAAAAAGTGTCTTTTTAAAAGATTTTTAAACTATGTGCAGCTGAATTTTTCAAGATGCTGTGGACAGAAAAAATCTACCTTGTTCTTATTATTGATACCGTATGTTGAAAGAGTTAATCTTATTTTACACACAAGCCACAAACTTAATAATGGAACTAGAAATTTAAAACACATCATCATCATTAGTCATGCAACAGTAGATCTACTAAATCATTTCTGTATACATGAGTGAGACCAAGCAGGCAACAGTTTTATTATTTCACGTTATTCAGCAGAAATTGGTTTCCATATTATATGGACCTCTTCATGCAACTGAAAGAATGCAAAACATGACCTGACCATCCCGTGGTGAGTGTACCAATGTTTCTTTCTTTCTGCTCTGTCAAGGTGACAGAGAGTCTATCATTCTCCTTGGGAGCTCAACCCACAGGACAGAGACCCTTACTGCCAACAATACATACCTACCTTCTAACTGTGAAAAAATAAAAATCAATCCATCCTTTTTAGGAAACTGAAGGACTCCGATGAGTAGGAAATGCAGGACAAGAGAAAGTGCTCTAGTAAAGGTCCTGGGGTGACACCACACCAAAATCGGGAATGAAAGACTCAAGAGCAGTCCCCAGTAAACTCTTTGGAAAGTATATTTGCTTTTGATGTCACTTAGCATTTTGGAGGTAGGACTGCTACAGACTTCTCTATTATTAAGTTACAAGTATCAGGCACAGATCACAAAGGTTGTAAGCATGTTGGTATTTTAACCTTTCATTTGAGGAGCCTCTCAAACCAAACATATTTTTGACATACATTATTTAAAACTCATTACAATGTTCAATGTTCAGAAAGGAAAAAAAAAAATCCCTTCCCAACCCGCACAACTTCCACACTCCTCCAGGAGGAAGAGAAGTGTTGCCTCTGCCCCATACACACACATACTGAAAGGCAGACAGAATCGCAAGTACCAGCATCTACCCTATTTACCTGCTTTTATGAGCAAAGGAAGGTTGCATCCCACATGCACACAGAGTTGGTGGCTCTAATTCTAGCCTCTTCCTGGAGCTTCACAGGAGGCAATGTTTATACACAATACCACTGAGATTTTACGGTTTTGTCATCTAACACTTTTACCTCAGAAATATACACTTGAAAAGGGCTGGTAATAGAGAGAACTGTAACCTTTTCTTACTCTATTTTTTCTCAGATTAATATTTTCTTTTTATTCCCATTGAGTTTCATATTATCTTTAGCCCCACCATTTTTCTTGTATTTCCCACTGTTACCGTGCTTTTCAAAACTGAAGCTAAAACCAAGAAGTAAAGCTTTCACTTCATCCTCTTTGATGCCAGCCTTCTAATTTTGCAGCAGCAAGACACAACACAGTAAGCAACATCTATTTGCAGAGCTGTACAATAACTGCATTGATTTACTAATAAAAAACTCTGCTACTATGGACTAAGTCAATCCCCCAGCAGGAAAAACTTACATAGAGAGACCCAGAGATACCATAAATTTACAATCTACTTTAAAATGATGGAATTTATAATGGACTTTCTGTTTACTTATTGAGAGGACTTTTAAGAAAAATGCTCAGATGGATTGCTTTTCCATTATTGAAACACAAACTGTGAAAAAAATACACCCTATATTAACTACAATAATACATAGATTGAAAAAAATCAAATTTTACACTAGACCATTAATATGAAAAGATATCTCAAATTTCCATACTTACTTGGACCGATACGTGCACTCTTAAATCTCAGAATGATGTAGAAATCTGAAAGTTTCTTGTTGAATACTTCTTCATTTTAGAAAGCAAGACTATATATGGATCAGACTGACAATATCTCTATTATTTAAGGGATGAAAATCCTCTGGGGCTTGTTCCAGATCTGGATAATGTCCTTGACTGTAGTGTGTGTGGTGGAACCATGTAAGGTATGTAATATATACATAGGACATTTCGTGAAGAAATATGTTCTCCCATAAGAAAACAATCTAAAAGCAAACTATGCTACTTAGAGAAAACAAACTATAGTCCAGTTTTGCAGACTGATTAACTAAACCTTGGTTTCTTGCTCTGAAAGCTCATGATTAAATTGACGTAACATCTGCAGCACAGTGATGTGCAGGCAGCACAATAAAAAAAAGGTCAGACTGCCACCTCTTTTTAGAGGACTAAATAAAAGGCAAGGGAGATTTTTATTATTGTTTAAAGTATAACATTTGTACATGATGTTATTTTATTTATATTGAGCATTCTTACATTATTCAAACTTAAGTTAAAAATATGCATCATTACTAGACTCACTAACTGCTGTGTTTAACTAGCCTGAGAAAAGTTTCAAAATATGAGGCTATTAGGATCAAGTTCTTTAATATTGGTGGTGTATATGCAAAAAATATAACATATGCCTTGCAGAAACTACAACATGGCTAGCTAATTTGGATCGATACGCCTTAGCATGAAAAGCTAGGTAAGTTGGACCAATTCCAAATAATATATTGGATATATTGAATTTTTTACTCTCCTATTAACTTGAGGAGTATAGTTGCACTTTTGAAAGTTAAGAAATGACACAAGCCTTCACTAAACTATAGGAAATATCTACACATAAATGAATCTAGTAGCATAAGCATATAAAGGTAGTTAACAATTTCTTTACCAAATTCATAGAATCATAGTATCATAGAATCATAGAATGGTTAGAGTTGGAAGGGATCTTAAAGATCATCTAATTCCAACCCCCCTGCCATGGGCAGGGACACCTCCCGGTAGACCAGGTTGCTCAAAGTCCCATCCAGCCTGGCCTTAAACACCTCCAGTGATGGGGCATCCACAGCTTCTCTGGCAACCTGTTCCAGTGTCTCACCACCCTCACAGGAAAGGATTTCTTCCTGATATCCAATCTAAATCTCCCCTCTTTCAGTTTAAAACTGTTACCCCTTGTCCTATTGCTACACTCCCTGATAAGGAGTCCCTCCCCATTTTTCCTGTAGTCCCCCTTTAGGGACTGGAAGGCTGCTCTAAGGTCTCCCTGGAGCCTTCCCTTCTCCAGGCTGAACAACCCCAACTCTCTCAGCCTGTCTTCATAGCAGAGGTGCTCCAGCCCTCGGATCATGTTTGTGCCCCTCCGCTGGACCCATTCCAACAGGTCCATGTCCTTCTTACACTGGGGACCCCAGAGCTGGATGCAGTAGTCCAGGTGGGGTCTCACGAGAGCAGAGTAGAGGGGTAGAATCACCTCCCTCAACCTGCTGGCCGCGCTTCTTTTGATGCAGCCCAGGATACATTTGGGTTTCTAGGCTGCTAGTGCACATTGCTGGGTCATGTAGAGCTTCTAATGTATTCTATTAGATCTGTAAACATAGAGTGAAGTACCTGCATTTCACAAAAAATATTATACGTAATTTGTAAGCAGTGGTAAATATTTACAAAATATTATTCTGAAATGGTGTGGTTTTACACAATTTATTTTTTGCCTAAAGTAACAAAGAAATATAGAGCTGATATTATAGCTGGTTTTCAGGCTGGAAATCCTCTACTTAAGTAAAGTGAACACAGAAGTGTTGTACTTCAGGATAAGGTCATTCAGTCTATAATAAAAGTACAATCCTATTTCTTCTTTCATTAGAAATACATTCAGTTTATCCTACAGCTTGAATTTCCAATAATTATGTTTCCTTACTTGCTGTAAGAGGTAACTGCTGTGTATAAACATTCCTTTACAGTGTAAAAGTATATTAAGACCTATTATCTCTTCAGGAATCATGCCAAAATATGAGTCTCTGGACTCTTGCAGTTTTGATGCTATGCCAAAAATAGTTTAAAATGTTGTACAGTAATTACCAGAAAAAAAGAAAAGGCTGTGGGCCGTGGGTTAGGACACGCAGGCCACCGGAAGATGTGAAGAGGGATTTAAAACCCACCGTGGGTCTAGTTTGTCCAGTTAACTTACACCAAACTGGACCCACTTCAATGCTAACAGCCTCCCAGTTCACAACGAATATTTCAAAATAAATAGTATTTGGCCTAACTGCAGGGCTCATTTCTGAATATGACTGATGCTCCCTGCCATGGGAAAGAAGGCCACGGGCCATCTCAGCCTGCAGGGACCTTGGGTCTCCATCCTCCTCCACCTTGTCACTGGAGGAGAGCCTGCTCTCCATAACTTATTTCTACTCTTTTTTCTCTTTTGTATGGGCAATATTTCTGGAAAGGTAGAAAACCCCCTCTGAATCCAGGGCTCCATTACAGGCAGATTAGACCAGCTCAGTAGAACTTGCAATTAGAAATCATAGCTCCTCTCTAATTTGTCCAATAAAACCTGCCCAAGAGCAGCTTTGCTCTCTCACCTGTCTCCCTCTCTCCCTCAGCCCCCTGCTCCTTCCCTCCTCCAAAATCCAGTCAGGATGAAACCCCAGTATGTATCACTTTCCTTCCCTCACAAACATTTTGGTAAAATACTCCTGATTTGGACTATCCAAGATGACCTAGCAGCAGGTCCACCGGCCCAGCGGGCAGCACCTTTGAGATCCAGCTCGATGTTTCCCATCTGGGGAGGCAGGAGCAGAAATGAAGCAAGACAGTGCCTAGAGGCCACTCCTGCTTTCTCCAACCTCCAGAGCCTGTAATTCAATTTGTTGTTTCTCTTGTGGCCAAAACACACTGGGAAATTTATAATTTCAAACCAAATGGGATGGTGCAAAAGCATCATTTTTTCATCTCTCCCATAGAAGAAAAACATCTCTCAAATAAGCATTTAATTTAGTAACTAATTCTACCCTCTTATGTGCTTATATAATTTATAGATCGCAAATTTCAATTTTTCTTATTTTAACTAAGATTGAAGAGCCTTGTTATAAATGATAGACTGGGGAAAATCCTCAGTCCACTCATTTTTCTTGAATTCTTTTGAAAGGCCATGAATTGCATATTTCTTCTTCTTTAATTACATGAATTAAGACTTCAATAATGTACATTGTCACTGAAAACCTTTTGAGGATCTGGCAACTTTCATCTTTGTTATTCAATGAAAGTATCTTTTAAAAAATAAAGAACCGCACAGCACAGCTACTGAAGCAGCAGTCTATGGCCCTTTTTATTTATTTGAGAACAAAATACTTTCTGACTATCCAAAGTACTTTTTTTCCACCCATTGTTTGATATCAATCCCTGACACAATTGATACTCGAAGCAGAGATTTTCAAAATGCTGCCTAAGGGATTTAAATGAGGATTATTTTTCTAAGTCTTCATTTTCTTCTTTCAATGAGCACCCTCAGCCCCTACCCCATGTATTTTCTATTCCACATTAACAGATTAGATTTCAAATTCCTTTTGGGTTCAAGACAAAAAGATAATACATCTCAATTCACAATGTCCAAGTTTTAAACCTGTGGAAGTTAGGAAGAAGCAATGCAACCACGAGCTAGCAATGATGCTTACTCCTGTCATGTACTTCAGATCAGGAGGACCCTCACATGTTTGAGTTACATTTACTGAGAAAAGCACACAAGTATACACTTAATTTTAAGAACATACAGTTCAGGCGGAGCTTAAATAAAAAAAAGATGATTTCTTGATTCGGTGCTCAAAGGAAATATTTGCAATATGCAGACATCTAAAGATGCAGATGAGTGCAAAGTAGGATTTCATAGGTGAACGTGGCCATTTCTCTGGGATTCAGATCAATGAGAATTATTCATCTATATACTTTGGAAAATTGCACCCATTTGCCACTTTGGGCACTTAAATAACTTAAGGGAAATGGACACTTTCCAGTAATTTCACTCATTGAGAGTACTCAGCGTTAAAAGACATTCTTTGGCTGTTATAATTCTTTCAAATGCTCTGCTAATGGTTTTGGTTGTGAATTTGGTCCTTGTCCAGAGAAGAACTGGGGAGGCTGCGGCTCAGTTTCCTTAGGAAGGTAAACTTCCAACCCATTTTTACTTGCATATTTAAAACAGCCACGAAAAAATTCATTATTTTTATTTAATTAATAATTTTAATGCAGCACTTATTTTCTACCAGTCCTAAATTATTTAGGCACTTCCCAGTGTGTCAGCCGCACAACACTGAAACTTCTTTTAAGGCAGAGGTTGCCTTTGTGGTGGGTGAGTGTGAAGCACTGCGTAAACTCATGGAGAGAACTCCGTATCCTTCTGAGAATCTGTAGGGTTCCCTAAAACATCCAAAATGCTGACATTTCCCAAGGATTAGAAAAAATCGTATTGTTGGAATGAGAAGATTCCTTATAGAAAAACAATCCATGACTGCTGGAAGTTGACATTTTAAGTGACATCTCAGGGATGATATTGCCTTTCTTTAAGATCTGATTTGAGAGGACATCTCGTTGTTAATCAGCTCAGGTTTATATTCATAATATTCACTGATGTGAGCCACTTTTTGTTCCTTTTGTCATTGCTTACTCTAACTTAATATAATTTATCATCTACTATACTGTTAACTGTACAACATATATACTTTTAGTTTCAAAATTTGCAAAGAAAACATGGTGAACCTAGTTCTGTTATGGGTAAACCATATTTTCTAAAGGGAATTGTGTAACACAAACCATGTGATTTCAAAGTAAGTGGATTTATTTTATTTTGGATGTCTCTGATTCATAGGTCTCATATTACGGAAGGTTGTAGATTAATTATAGAAGCTATGAATTTTATCAATTAAGTGAAAAGAAAAAAAAAAGTACTGAGAAAAGGGGCAGAGATTTGAGAAAGAACTTTCTGCCATGGTCACGGTACCTTGGAAGAAAAGAGGAAAAAGATTTGACCCATGGGAGAGAAAAATCACAGCAGGTTGTAATGTATACTGTTATTAGTATGACATTTACTGGCATTTCACTCATATTTGAATTTTTCACCATTTGCCCTTGCCCTCTCTTATAAGAATGACTGCCAGTCCTACTATTACAATTTTCTAGCTCTGGAATGTGCAATTATATTTTGACACACATCCATGATCCTCTTAATTATTGTTATTTTTTCTAATTGGATGAATTTCTAATGTAACTTAAAACTAATGGTTTATAACTGTGCATAGTTTGTAGCTGACTGGATATCATAGATGATCAATAATTTTAATAATCTTGGCTACATTTGCATGCCACTATTTTATACAATTACACATAAAATGAAAGAAATGAAACCCACAAATCTCAGTCAATTACTGAAGCCAATTATCGGTTTTCAAAGAGAATGGGCCAGATGCTCAGCTAATTTAAATCAGCCCAGCTCACTGATATTTACATCAAGACAAGAGTCTGCCTCGGTATTTTAAATCCCTTTATCTCTAGTATATAAATACATAAAAAGGGCTTTGTGGGGCAAAAACTGTTCTTACGTGATCACTAATTACACCAAAGTTTGCAATATGTAACAAGGTATATAAAACTGTAGCAGGAAAGAAAACCTGCCTCCTTATTTTTATAATTTACGTACTGAAATAAATATTATTATATATACATCAACACTCATTTTAGGACCATTTATCATTAGGGCACAAAGTACAAGTTTATGATAAATTACATGTTTTTCAAACATGATTTCTGAAATGTGCATTTGTGTAAGACAAAGTGTTAAAGAAAATACTAAAACCTTCAAGGGAATGTTTAAGAGTTCTCCTTAAAAGCCTAATTGCTCCCTTCGGAGACATTAAAATCTATTGAGTAAATACTTATTTATAGACTTTTTAATTGGTGGATTACATTAACAGATATTAGGATAAATTTTGAAGGCAAACATATTGACCTTGTGGAGTCCAATGCCTCCTTATATTTAGCATATTTACTGGCAGAAAATCCTATAATTCTAATTACTACTGAAATCGATTTTTACAACTTCTGCAAGATTGAGTTCACATATATTTAAAGAAAATATTGGCAAACTGTGTCTTTTCCCTAATAAACCATTAGGGACAATAGCATTTCAGTCCTATTTTCAGCAGTCCATAAGCATTCAGAAGCTCATCTCTTTATTTTATCTTTAATCTCTGAATTAAACACAATAATAATAAAAATCTATATTATGCAAGCAAATTAAGCCCCCTTTGGAGCAAGCTGAGGAGGGAAACTTGTCATTTTAAAAGAGGGCAGTGGGGGCCTGGAGCTAACACTGCAGACCCACATAGTACAACGTGCAGACAACTCCTTCACCTTTTTTAACCTGCTCATAAATGAAGAACAGATAATGACAGTAGTTAAAGTATCAACGAGGAGAGAGAAAAGTTAAGAAGAGGGGAGGGAACAAACAGCCCAAACACCAAAACCCTCAGAATGCAAATGAGAGGAACAAAGGGCATAGCTTGGGGTGAGAAATACATTTTTCCCCCATGTAGTGTGTTTCCACAGGTTTATGCTCTACTGCTTTTTTTCAGATGCTCCCTCCATCAACAATTTTCTTCATGGGAAACCTCCTTTAGTAATTAATTGTACTTGGGTGAAGAACAACTAGGGAATTGGCAATGAAGAGCCATTATAGGAGAGATCTTTTTATTATTGTGCTGTAGGAGATGAAGGCAGTGCAATTTGGCAGATCATCTAATATCTGTATTTCTCAGATCTCTAAGTGGTTACTAGATAAAACTCTCCCCTGGCAAGAGGGCTCTGAGGTTAAATTTACTTTTACAGAGGAGGGGAAAAAAAAGATTATATTGATAACTGCTGGAAAGGGCAGACCCCCCTGTAAGTAGGACAAGTGAAAAATATCAGACAGATAGTCTGGACAGTAGATTTCATCAAAGCTGGTAGAAAAGTTTGCAGATTGCTGGATTTTGCTGCCATGCTAAAAGGCATGATTGAACAGATTCCACCAGCAAGTGGGAGTTAAAAATTAAAGCCCTGATCCCCTGCTTTGTCTTTCCTCTGTAGTAGTAACACAGGCAGTAGAGGTTATTGAACTGGATAAAACAACAAATGTGTTGCTTCTTCCCAGACATGGTGAGTATTACGCATCATTGTCAAAAAGCCTGAATAAAAGACCTTGTCTCAGTAGTATAAATCCCCTGTGTCTGTACAGCTCTTACAAAATTCTCGAGTGCAAAACTTGTGTGGAAAGTTATTATAGAAAAAAAAAAAAGATGGCTGGTTATGCAACACCACCAGTTATTGCCAGCAAACTTGAGAATCAACCGGCCTTGCCAATGGGGGTAGCAGCTGTACTTCACAACACTTTCTGTAACTGAGAAATAGTGGAAATAGTAGGTAAAGAAGCAGCAAGATGACAAGGTGCAATAACTAAGGCACCGCTTACTCATGCAGCCACCAGTGCAAGGCAGGGGTCTTGAGACCACCGTACTTGCTCCTCCTTACGCTCAGTGGCTGCATGCTTACAGCCAAATCATGGCTATTCCCAGTGCCTCCTTTTTCCTTCTTTTTCTTTCTCTCTTCTCATTTCAAGCACAAAGTAAAGAGCAAAACCACAAGACAACTTGGGGTATGCATCTTGCCTTCCTCTTAGACCTTTACTGCTTTCTGAAAGCAAGAAAACAGAAATGGAAGCCTCTCACCATCCAATTTCACTGCTGCTGGCTGGCATTTGGAGCAAGGAAAAGGAGCTAACATTGCTAAATCCGAGCAATGATTTGATCAGATGATGCAAATGCCTCCCGCCATTATTTTTTTTATATGAGATCAGCATGTGGCATTTTTTGTGTTACAGGACATACATATAAAAACATTTAGAACCTCCAATCTTGTATATATATCATACATATGACATATATATACGACATATATATGTCATACATAAGCATACATTATATTTCCACATACCAAAGCAAGAAACAAGCAGGCAGTGTGTAAAAGCCATGTTGTACCCATGGATGGGTATAGGTTCTATGAACTGATGGAATAATCAGTTTTACAAAGAAACATACTCAAGAAGACCATGTCTTCCACTAAGCCTATATAAGGGACTTTATAGAATTCAACAACCAGTTGCTTATGAGGTGATAAAAAAAAAAAAAAAGAAAAAAAAAGATACACACAGAGGAGAAAGAAATGTGAATATGCAGAGGCAAAGATTGCAATTAAAAAGGCATAACAATGGCTAGACCTAGGTAAGATGGATCTTAACCAAAGAGAAGATTTAATTTCCATCTATTGCCACATAATATTTGTTCATTAACTTTAGGAAACAGCGAACGTTGGAACGTTGAACTAATTTGTCTTATGAGCTGCTGATTTCTGTATTTTTTTTCTGTATTTGATTTTGGTTTTTTCCTCAGGGGCTAGCTATAAAACTTTTCAAGTTTTGACAAACACTCCTGAATGCGCTGCTTACAAGATGCTATTAACATGCTAAGGACTTGTGGAAAGAGCATTAACAGAAACAAAGAAATAGGATCAACCCACAGTTATATGTTAAAAAAAAAATAAAATATGATGAGCTTAACAGACATGGATACGCACTGCTGGGGGAATGAAAAGACTACCTTATGCCACGTATTTTGCCTTCCACTGTTTGATGTTGCTGCGGCTGTACAGCCTCAACCCATCATTACAGCAACTTCAACTCTGTAACACTGTACTTTTTTTCTTTCTTTTTGAAAATTATGAAAAAAGCACCCACATGCTTCTTTCCAAATGCCGGTATATAATTTGCATGTTTACCACTGTACTGCATACAAAATTAAGAAAAAAATGAATTGACAATAAGGAGTTAAAGATATTTTCCTTGCATCAAAACTGGACTGCTTGGGCAAGTCATTTTACTCTGCTTCTCCTTTCAATGCTTTGTCAAACTTGTTTCTCTATTTTACAAACTGTTTGGTATCAAAATCTGCTTCTTTTAATGTTATAAGGGACGAGGGACACTGGAGAAATGATCTCATCTAGAGACTTGCACATTTGTTATGATTCAAATGTAATTGCTAATAGCCAAAGGAATTAAAAAAGTAGTGTCTTATTTTCATGATCTACGTTCTAATGTATATTAGTATTTTACATGAGAAAACACGTTTTTAAACAATAGTCAAAATACAACAGCACACAAATTTTAAATTTTTTAAATAAAGTAAAAGTACTCAAATTTTTGTTCTGTTAAGAATTCAAGGTTACTTTAACCACCTCTGTGTTACTTTGGTTACATCTTTCTATACTTCTTACTTCCTAGTGCCTATTGAAAGAGAAATAAGCTCTCTTCCTTTCAGTTGCCACATAGAAATGAAAAGCAGTGTTTATACAATAAAAAGTGAAGCAATAGTTCTACACTGTTCACCTTGAAATGTTGGTCCTTAGGTTTACTTCTCTTTCACTTGAATTTCAGAGGAAGGAAAAATTCAAGGCCCATGGGGAAAAAGCATCCCAATCTCCAACCAATCAAGAGGAAACAAAGTATGCCGTTTGCTTAAGGACAGTGCATTCTGCACTTTCAAGAAAGAGAAAATCCCCTGTGGGTAGTGCATGCATATTTTGTAGTTTTCTGATGAACTAGTGATGCACTAGTATAAAACATCAGCAAAAATCCCACCCACTGATCTGCTTCCTCTGACATGTCGCAGTTGTTGCACAAAGGTTGCCTCCTCGTCCATCAGTGCTTATTTCTGATATTTTCTGCTGTTCTGTTTGCAAAACCAGAAAAAAAAAAAAAAAAAGGAAAAAAGAAAACCAAATGGGATTCCTAGATTGGAAAAGACAACATACTTTTTAAAGTAGTATTTAATGTAATGCTGCTTGCTGCTTAACTTTCTGTACTGTTTCCAGTAGGCACTACCAAAAGGGTCTGAGCACTTAGGCATGCAGTTGCCCCATCTGAGGTGATAGAGCTGCTTCAACATGATAAATTCTTTCAAAGGCAAGTATAAACAACCTTTGATTCATATACACTGAAACTTGTTATAAGTAACGAATGATTTAGATGGAACACATTTAGCACTGTCTCGCAATGAACATTTATTACAAACATACCACAACAGCTGAAGCGGTGGCAGATAGCACACCATCAATCAGAGCAGACCACCAAAACAAATTGTGCCTCATAAACTACTTTAATATGTCATGGAGCTTCCAAATATACATTGCTGATCCATTTGTTACAAAGCCTAGGCTACTTTTTCACTGACAAGTCAATGACATTTGGTATTTTCATTTACGTGCTCTATCACAATGAATCTAAGGATTCTGTTCACCCAAAATTAGGTGCCTGGGAGCGCTGGCCTTTAGTGCTCCTCAGGCTTATACAACTCAGCACACATGGATCTTGGTAATGATGCCTGTCTACAAAGACCCATTTGCCAATGTACTTTGTCTATATACTTTAGCAGCATCTTGCTAACTATTTCAAGTACTCAAGCTGCGGTTCCCTCTACACCCATGCAAAATTTATGGCCCATACTGATAAGAGAAGGCAGCAGCACAGTAGCAGTTTTAAAGGGCATATGTTACATGCTGCAGAACAGATTTTTCAAGTCATTTTGAAGAAGTGACTGAGGAAGGTGCCTCTACTTCTTCTCTTTCAATAGCAGCAGAAATGCGTATAAAATAGTTCTGCAAGAGAACAGTAAAAAATTAACTCTTTATATATTTGTTCTGACAGCCTGCACAGGCTTAAAGCTTCTGCAATACTCTTTAAAGGTCTGTGCTAAAGCATAGCAGATATCCAAAAAAAGTTTCTTTTCCAGTCTGAGGGTTAACCAAACACAGTGCAAACCACCAAAAATGAACATTTCATCCTCCAAATCAATGCTCTTCTAGCAGTACAGATGATGCAGAAATCAGAAACTGGGCTTAAGAAAAATGTCTGAAACCTGCAAATACGGTGAAGTTGAGAACATATGTGGATTTCAATCAGTTATTAAGAAACCCGCATCAAAACAAAATTGGGCTGAGTGGGGGATTAAGAAATTAGAGTCTCTTTGTTTATTAGACTTGCAAAAGTCCATCATACATTTCCTAGTCAAACATCTCTCTTTGTCCCTCAAACAGGACCAGAAAGCGTAAAGTTTAATGTGAACAGTCTTAAGGGATTTCCAACTGCATTTCATAAATTCAAGATGCTGGGATAATGAACTATATGGTCTGATTTCTCCCCACTATACACTAAATACTCTTTTGCCACTCTGCAAACTGCTACTGTACCAGGGACGCACACCAACACAGAGCACATAAAAGCCAACGCAACTCTAAGAGGTGCATGTTGGCAGGTAGCTGTGCGGGAGGTAAGGCACCAGCACAGGCTGCGGTAGGCTGGGTCCACATGCAAAGGTTTGCTAAGTCAGTGTAATAAATACAGTGTGCAATAAATATGTATTACAACTTTCAACTCAGGTGTTTTCCTACCAATTCTCATTTTGCATTGTCAAACACAATTCTTCACACCTTTCTTACCAGCTGTTTCTCCTGAAATGAGTCTTGTAACTGTCTGAAATTTTAGGGAAGTTGGGATTTTTAGCAGATTTTTTAAGTCCTGCTTGAAACTTGATGATACTCCGGGCCCATCAGTTTAAATATCAAATGTTACCATTTAAGCACTCTAATGTATCATTGATTTGCATGTTAGCATCCATTGAAATCGATGGCCTGTTCAGCATAAAAATCAATGGTAGAGTACAATCCTAAATAAGTATTCTACACACAAAACTCTGCAATGCCACCTTGATTTCAGTCTTTCATATGTGGCTACTCAAGACAGAATATTTATTAATATAATACTAGTACAAAGAAGACAAGCAAACTGATAAAATTAATGGCAAGTGCAGTGGCATTGGGAGTGCGAATAGTGTAATTAATTAATCAAAACACTTCTCACACTTTTAGAGGATATTATAGGAATAAATAAAAAAGACAAGCCATTATGATTTTCCTAAGTGTGCAGTAATAGTTCTGTATATCCTAGATTTATGCCAAAGCCACCACAAAAGTAATAACTAGCTGACATCTATTATGACGACTGAATAATTCTGTATCATATTGAGATCCAAGAAAACACTCATCTGCAATATGACAAGCCATCATGAAAATTTTGGGTTGTAAAGCTTGAAAGACCTATGGATGGACAAACAGACAAAGAATCTGTCTGTCCAGATTGCATTTCAAAGTCATTGCCAGCTGCGTGGACATTTCCTGAAAGCATCCCCGGTGGGTAGCCCTAGCAATTCTGCTTTAACAATGGGTTTCATGGTCAACTCGGAGCTGCACTGCAAACCTCTCAGCAGACAGAGGGAATGCACACAGCCCTGGTTCAAAAGGAACATAATGTGTCATGATTTAATAGTGTTTGATTTCTCCCTAGTGTTTTTTAAGGCTAGAAAGTTGACCTCCTTCCTCCCTTGGTGCTTGACCGTTGACACCTCAATGTTCTTTCTTGATTAACCAAACCTCATCCTCCACTTTATTCCTTAAATTAGGTTTTTCAGAGTGCTATTTTTGCGTAGGAAAAAAAAAAAAAAAAAGATAAGACGAAAGAATTGGACAAGACAGGTACATAGAACATTTAGTGAGATAGGGGGCTAAAATCCCACACCAGGCTTGGCAGCTGTGATAATGATGTATAATTTAATTGAAGCTATACTGTGATCCTCAAAAGGACTTCAGACCTCTTCCCATGTTTATGTATTATTCAAGCTAATGGCAACCCTGAAATAGAAAAAGCTTCTTATGTCTTAAAACTTTTATTGCAGTGAGTTCAAACTGCACAAAGCTGAGTGCCGGTCTCTGTGCTTTAATGCAAAGTGAAAGGATGCCGTTTTCAGCTCGTTTTAGCGTCACTGTCTTGGCAAAAAAACAGACAGGATTGGATGCCTTAGAAACCAGGGATACAATGGCATGCATGAGAAATTTAAAGTTTTGAGTTATTTTTGAACTTAGAACGTCTTATCTCTGTCTGGCCATTATTTGTTTTCACTTTTTTCAATACAAGTTCATAGAAAAAATATAAATCCCATTAGACAAGACAAAAATCTATAGCAATCGATACAAATGGCATCTCCTTTGCATTTTGAGCAAGTTAACTGACAGTTCTTGCTGCACCTTTAACACTGTTATAAAAGCCTGTATCTATAGGGTTTTTGAAAACTAACAGGATGATTTACTAAAGGATAACAAGCTGTTTATTAGCAGTTGTGTGGATTGGTGCAAATTCATCCTGTGAACCAAGCAGAAAAAAGGACCAATCTTCAAGTTGGTCTTCGTTCTATGCACAACTTGCATGCGCAGGGGAATAGAGAAATAAATCAGGAATGTTCATAGGAAGGCTTTTGCTTCCAGCCATTGTTGATACCCTAATGTAAAACTGGAATCCAACATAACACTGTACCCGTTCACGTGCCCACATGAAAAATAATGCAAAGATAATAAAATAACATAACCCCAAATCACAACGTCTGTGGAAGATCGTGGTCACAGAATGTCAGTGAAGGATTCTTCAAATTATTTTTCTTTCTAAACACATAGCAACATTTCACCCTGTGGTAGCTGTCTACAGCTTTTCAGGTGATCGATGAATCATACTGATCATATTGTGATCTTTCCCAATACGCAAAGACAATGTAAGTGCCATGAAACATATCAGTCACTGCTGTATTTCTGTTGAAGAGATTATGAACAGATACATTTAAAGCTAGCAACTGCCCTTGCCATGAATCAAAAATGTGTACTGCTAAACTGATTTAGGGCTTCAAACTACATTATCTGTAAAATGAAATTACCATGTTCATTGTTTGGAAAGGGAATTGAAAAGACCAATACAGATCAAGTAAATTTGCATGCATAATACACTATATTATCCCTTCTTCTCAACACATCTCACTTTCTCTACATGAGCTCTATTTTTTTTAGAGCACATGCAAGCTTTTGTAACATAGCTTTTGTTTAATCTAGGCTTTAAGGAAGTTTATGAAGTAGTTGTAAACACCATAGAATACATAAAAGACAATGCATCCTTGGTAATTTGAAGGGTACAAAAACTCTTATCAATTATTGTGTTCTTTTCAGATTAAAGAGCAATAATATACCATCAAAGGACACCAGAGAGGAAATTAGTCAAGATGCTGAGCCATATTTTCCAAAGAATTTAAATTAAGCAAAGAATGTTACCGTGAACAAAAATGTGTCTACCTGTTCCTCATGGTCTGCAATATTGTATCTCTCTCTGTCTCTAGGAACAACTCAATGTAACATTTCTTACTAGTAATATTTTTCTATTAAAATACAGTGAAAAAGCTGTTAAAGCTGATTGAAATTAACAACTCTCTTATAAATAACCTCTGTAGATAACCATTTGTAAAAGGTCTTTTAAAAATGAGTAGACAATTGACAAGCAGAAGAAACTGTACGCTGAACATGAAGATCAAAGAAGAAGAAGATGAGAGATATGATAACTAACATGCAGATACAAAAATGCTGGTCACTGGTGCCCAAGAGCTGTAATGCTAAACAGGCTCTTAAGATAGCTCAAGGAGTGAAATTCCATTAATCGAGATTTTGAAATACAACTTATGCCAGGCAGCTGTAGAAAGAGTAAAATGAGACCATGTTAAACCGATAATATCTATCTTCTCCTCAATGTGCATTAACAAATTAATTAAAAAAAAATAGAAATAGAGACAGTATATGTTCCTCCTAAAACACAAAGGAGTTGAAATTAAGTTCTATTTCAATATTATGTAAGTGGCTTTTTTTTCTCAGAGTACAAAAAACTGTGTCTCTGCAGCCATATACTGTGGAGTGTCTCTGTCTTCACACAGTGCACCAGGACGCTTCACCAGCAACTTTAGAGAAGTTACCTTCATACCTCTACTGCAACTCCATTCTTCAACTCCCACAACCCTCTCCTTTAAAAAATCTTTTTCCTTTAAAATCCAATTCAACAGCATGAACGAATTAATCAAGCGATGTTGATTTCTTTATTTCTCCTTCTGTTTCCCTTCTGCTGGTCTTCAACATTCAAAAGTTCAAGAAATTTACCACTTGAAAAGGAAAAAAAAAATTCTGCAAAGCACAAAGTAATTCTTCATTTTTTTCCACAGTGACTACCAACAGCAAGAACATTACTCAAATTTAAAGACTGTCACTTTTTTAAAGCAGAAACCAAAGAGTCTAGCAGTGGAGAAAATAAAAATTGAAGATGTGAAAACTGAGGGTTGTCCAGATTTTTAACGAACTCTTTACCCTTCACCATGCTCTGTAACCTTAAATTATTTTAAGTGTGCATTCACACTTTTTTATTAAACATGTATTACAAATGTAAGTGTTATGATATCTTTGAAATTACTTTACACACAAATTGAAAACTATTGAATTAAGTGATTCTTGACACCGGAGCAGATAGCACTGCATTAAAACATGTTCTCTCCTAGTGTATGAACCCATATCAAGTCCATGGATAATCAAACAGATGGATAACAACAGCCTGTCACAGAACAATGGACAGCAAATAAGGACTGCAGAAAAATTCTCAAGCTTTACAAGAATCACTAGTGATACGAAGCCACCATAACTAGTCAGAAATACTCTACAGCCATGGAAACTGCATCAGTGTCACAATTTTTCCTCCATTTCATCAGCGTCACGACTTTTCCATGCTCTCATCTTCAGATCAGTCTTTCCCTAGCTGCCTAGATATGTTATTAAACAAGCATTACCCGTTGAGAACTGCCATGATTGATTATCAAATAGATATTACAGCTAAGACTCAAAAGTAGATTTTCCTGCCATTTAAAGTGGCATAATTCCATAAATTTCAGTTTAGTAACACAGTTAAATTGCATGAAAGCTGTCTCTCAAATTTTCCGTTATTGAACAGACTAAATTCCTTCAAACTCCCCCGAAAACATTTTCTCTAGTTTCCAGAATGATTTTGTGGCTTTTTCTCATTTTCTCCAATTTTTCCATATCAAATATTACATATTCTTCCATTTCTTCTCTCAATAAGACTGAATGCAGGGAGCAAACAATTTGTTCCTTTACTCCTGTTTACAGAGATAAGCATCCCTTTTGTCTGTTTTTCCACTGTCAGTACAATGGGCCTACAGCCAGGTTAAATTACTGAGCCAGAGGCAGCAATCTCAGGCAGTGTGGTAAACCTGTGATCTTCTCGCTCTAAACTTTTGAAAACGAGGAAATGCACTTTTAAAGAACACACAAAATCCAGTTGGTGGGAAGTTAATCGTTAAGTGGCGTGTGGTTTTAATGTGAGCACTGTCTTCTGTCCTTATCCAGCATCCTCCATGGGAAAGGCAGTGAAGAATAAGAGTTTGCTGCTCCTTTGCACCACCGTAGCCATGCCCATGCTTGGAACCGCAGCAGGAATTGTACTGGCAAAGTCTCATCACAAATTACCTGAGAACAGAAACTGCACGCATGCCCATGCCTGAAGGGAAAGAGAGAGGCTGCAAAGACAGTTGATATTCAGAGGGCATAGCAGCCTGGAGGAAAGAGGAGATATACACTCAAGTCATATCAAAAACTTGATTTTTGCGAAGGCTGAGAATCCTTATCTCTGGCAGCTTCTGGTGAGTGATCAGCATCTCTGGAAACAAAACTGGATTTTTGCCTTTCTTATTTTTTCCATTACTTCATTTAAGTTTCTTTATGCAAGGAAACACAGTCATGAAAAACACCGGTTTTGAGGGAAAATCTTAGAAAAGAGAAAAACTTTTTGATGTTTCTGAATTACTGCAGTCCACTTCTCTGTGCGATACATATATGCAACCATGAATTTGTTTCATTATTCAGCTGGCATGAGGTGATTAAGTTGCAAAACTAGTAGGATGAAGCCAGTGTTAGTATGAGAGCTAACATGACAAAAATTAGCCGAGAACAAGATTTTGTGATTCAGGTATAAATGACCAAAAAAGTAACTTCTGTTGGAGGTGCTGTCATTACTGAACAGCAGCTCTAAAACATCAAAAGCTTTCCACTGTTGTCAATTCAAGTATCATTTACTGAAACCACAAAAATCTGTAAAAACATCATATATACACCCCACCCCCCAATTTTGAATGTACTAAACAAAGAAGTTTTCATGGAGATATTTAGTAATGGCTCTTGAAAGAAGTAATGTACTCTAAGTATGCTTTAGATCATGCTTTGAAGTAAAAAATCAATAGTGTTTAACTGATGAACGTTATTGTCTTTCAAAATTGCTAGGAAGGGAAAGCCAAAACAACTTTTTCTCAGACATTCTGATATATGTGTAAGCCTGTTCATCATTTTGAAAGAGCACATCAGATCTGTGCTCTTTCAAGACATAACAGGCAGCTTACACCAGTTCATTTTATTTGTGGACCAAAGTAAGAGGGTTTACTTGTGCTTGCTAGTTTTCTAATGTCAATGATGCTTTATGATTGTTCCAAAATGTGTTTTACAAAAAAAAAAAAAATGCAAATAACCAAAGGAGAGGGATGTGTATGCATGGGGGAAGGGCGGGGTGAGTGAAGAGTATTTAAATATTCCTTCTGTTTTATAACTATTTGATCAACATACTTTTTAATATGATAGCAAACATTTCAAGCAAGGCTCCAAGTACAGGGTGTGGACAGAGGATTCAAAGGAAGGCACCACCTTATTAAATCTTTTTTTTCTTTCTTTTTTTCTTTTTCTTCTGGATAATCCAGAGCTGCAGACTGAAGTTATGTATCAGGTTGAACTTGCCTAAATCGAGCCATGGTCTCAATCTCTTCTCTTCCCTTGTGTCCAAAGCTCTCCTGGATACTAGTTTCCCCCGTGACCTGAGAGTCTGCAAGTGAAGGGATCCCATCAGCTAGATGTATGCTATCCTCTCTTTTATATGGCTAATTGCTAGCTGGATCAGCTCCCTGAGCAGGGAGCACAACCACTAGCACTGGTGGAGAAGGTGGAGGGAGACCCTGCAACCAGGACTGGTGGAGGTTGAAGGAGACTGTCGAAGCCTGGCTCAGGCTGACTTCATCTGCAGCCCCTTCTCAATGATGGTTGGAAACACCCTTCTAGCTTCCAGCCTATGTTTATTCATTACTGTTTGGTTTTCTGCCAATACTGGTCTCCTCTTAAGTATATGTCACATCTTCCCCACATTTGGTCCCTCATGACTGGAAAAAACCCATCATTTTCCCTCCCTTCCAGCTGTGAAGAAAACTATCACAAACTTGGTTTTCCATCTTTGTTGTCTCCGTCTGTATGAGTTTGAATACAGGTTACCAGACTGCTATATGGTATTTCAAATGTCTTCAAAGAGATGAAAAATAGACAAGCAAAGTCTGTATACGCCAACAGAATATGTACAGGAAGCTTCACACATCAGCAGAGTCCTTCTGAATTCAGATTTCACTCTGAAGAAGGTGGTGTAAAAGAAGGCCCCAAAATTTGCTTGTTATCATGGGATAGGGGCCAAATCTAGACTTTAAAGAAAACAGAAGACTGAATAAAACCCAGTTAATTTCACAGTCACTTAGTATCCCAAATAAATACTATTTTCCCTTTTAAGTATATTCAAAGCACACCTATTAGAACTTCTTCAGTACATCAAGTCACATACAGTGTGTAGTCATGCACTTCATATACTTGCAGTCAAACTAAAACTGCAGACTCACACTTACAGTCCTAAGTTTCTAAAATTAAGTTATCTATGCACAAGCCACCTCCTCAAATGTATTGAGATTCCTCTGAAGTTACAAAAAATTGTTATTTTTTTACTACTCAAAATCAGGTTGCTTTTATGAAATGTAGGGAAATAATTTTAGGACCCTGAGTTTGAAACTCTTGGTCAGCATTTCATAAGCTTTTCCAATGTACAAGTGCGTAGCAACATATTTAATGTCTCGTGATTTAAGAAATACTGTTAATCATACAACATGATAATGTATTCAAAAAGAATTCATGCAGTTTACCCTTGAAATTCCATGAAATAAATTACTTAGATAAATGGCAAACTATATAAAGTGTTGCCCCCAAAATCACATAAACTATACCGTGAATCATACAGGCACAACTGACTATGCTTTCCAAGTGTTGCAACTCAACCACACATCAAAAAGCTCCTCCTCATCACATCTGAGCAGACCCCTCATGCCTGATGGCTCACGATAACTTGTACTGAAGCCCGGGCTACCTGAGTCCACATAAATGCCTCCTCTCTACTTTCTCTTCTTCAAAGGTCCCAGCCTCCATCCCTCTATCCTCACCATCCTGCAGCCGTGAGGCAAATGAAAACAAGTTCCTCCCGGTGAAAAAAAAAGCTTTGTGAGTTTTCCCATGGGGGAAGTGAACAGTATTGTTGAGTGGCTGCCAAGAAGACATCTTGATGTCTATAACAATTCACAGCGCTCTTGATGTGTGGGACTTTGTGACCATGCTGAGACTCCTCATCACAAATGCAGAAAATCTCACGGGCCTACTTTCACCAAACTCAGTGCATATGAACCACAAAGCTGTTCTGCACGCAGATGTCCATGTACCTGAGACGCCTGGGTATCCAGAGCTACCAGGCACCTATCAGCAGTCCAGTAACATACCTCTAACTCCAGTACTCAGCCATTACTCTAATAATCTAACACTTAACCTCCAACTTTGGAAGGTCTGAGGGGTGGCTTCTTTCTGTATGGAAGTTTATAGAAATTTTGTCTTCTGAGCTAATCTTTGAATTATGCTTTTAAAAATATCTAAACTAGTGTTGATAGATTACACGCATCCTAAATAATACATGTGCTGATCAATCTTTAGGGAGACTGAATTTCATGCACACAGCTTTGTATCACAATTACCAGTAATACCTAGTCAGTGACACTTAGGATTTCTCACGCTGGTACCTTTTGCCATAAAAATAATTAAACTGCCATAGAGCTGAAGTTGGAACTAAAATATAAGGCTGGATCACTTGCATAATAATCTTTGATTTAGTCATTAAAGATATCATTGCTTCACTTCCATGTAAACAGAAAGGACAGGCACCACTCTCATCTAGTTCTGCGAGGCGTTGCACTGTGGTGGCATTTTATTTTTATTTCTCTGATTTGATCATAAATAAATCCAATCACACTTTTAGCTCTGAAAATGGAAATTCTTCTGGTGAAGCACAAGGGAGACATGAGCAAACAACCCTTTGGGGAAAAGGCATTTAATTGCATTTCCCAGCCCCAGGTCTGGTCTCTTCCCTCTGAAGTCTTTTCATCTCCGACTCCTCTCCCCAACCCTGGAGGCCTTTTCTTCCCTCGTGAGGTGCTGCCGGCACTGTCGGCATATTGCTCTTATGTCAGGGCACCCTGGGGCATGCGCAGAGTCCCTCTGTGCTCCCTCACCGAGGCTCGCCTCACCCCCGAGGACCATCCTGCAGCAGCTCTGCCTGCAGCCTTTCACCTGGGGTGCGTGCTGGCCTGTCAGATGGACCAAGTCCTGTTACAGAGGCCACCACATAAAGGGTCTGGCTCTTCAAAGCTGCCTGATGGCCCGAGAGGGCAGAGCTATCCCCCAGTCTGAACACGTGAGCTGTTTCTAAGATGAGCAAAGGATTAATATCTCCCAAGAGCGGTGACACCCAGCCACTATACATGGCAGTTTCTGCGTACAGGCGCTGGCTTGCCCTTGCCAGGTCCTCAACAAGGCTGAGGTCCCAGCAGCAACAGGCCCTTCAGCAACACCCCAGACAACTGTGTTTCCCGGTCCCAATCACATTTGCCTGTGGTGCTTATGCAGCGTGACACACTACGCGCAGATGCAGGGGACATTTTGTAATGCCAGGAGATCTGTGAATGGGAATCACTGCCCCAGTTTTCTTTGGTCAGGAATTACTATGCTGTTAGTATGAGTGAAGTGTTAGGAAGGTTCCCAAGCATAACACAAATGGGCAGCTTACTTCCCAGTCTCCAAATTCTCCCAGATGCCACTGGACAGACACAAAGCACATCCACCTGCATATGGATGGATACACTCAAAACTTAGTATTTCCCTCCCTCGATGTATCACAGACTGAAAACACTGTGGAAACAAATTCAGGAGGGGATAGGCATTAGCAATGCTTGAAATCTGCTTTCTGATTTAAGGTAAACTCAAAAGAGTATTTAATCTTCTTTTCCCAGTTTTTTGTTCTCCATATTATAAATCCTTCTTAAAAACTTGAACCATGGTGTGTTATTTTGGCTCAAAGGGAAAAAGAAAATCCAGTTGATTTGTACTTTCAGGTTCTGTTTTTAAACTCCAGTTTATCTTGATTATTAGTTTATAAATCCCAGTTTAAGGCACATTTAGAGACTGCATTCTGATGAATTATTCTGAAAGGTTTTCTGGAGAGCAGACTTAAAAACAGCTAGAAAAGAAAATGGTACCTTTACGTTTCTCCAGGCCCACATATGGGACCCATTTCAGTCCCTGACACCCGACCTTGCAACTAAATCAGGAGGTGATTTCTACCCATAATTCCATTCATTTTAGTTTTATGCGTGTGGCCATTTTTTCCGAGTAAATTCCAAGGAGAAAAATAGAGGTGAATAGAGTTGTTTTTCTCATAAATAATATAGAAAACTACACAGCAAAACCACAGAAAATGTCTTCTCAGGGCTTGGAACTTCAGCAGTGAAGTTTTCTTTAATTATACCAGAAGAATTTCCAGATTCATTAGCCTGCGCTTGGACTGATCACGATCAGGGCCTACGCAGACACAGAAAACCAGCACTTTCCAAAGATGCCTATACTTCACAGGAATCTTGAAACAAAATGTGGTACAGAAAAACTTCAGAGGATCGTCTAAATCAGCTATTGCTGTCCACCATGGAAACTGACTCCAGTATAGCTACGCCATGATTCATACAATGCATTTCCAGTTGCATGCATACAGCATCACCTTTCTCCTCCGAACAATATACCTGGAAGCTGGTATGCAGGTGTCCGGCTCTCCTGATCCTCTTTAAAAAAAAATAAAAAAAATTAATCTGTGTTTCCATGTTGGGATGGGCTTTACAGTGTGCTCCAGTGGAGAAGTTTACATGCCGAAATTTCACCAAGAAACACCACAAATTCCACATGCAGACCCAACAAAAAGAACTCACATCATTGACATATAAGCAAAAGCTGATCCTTAACATTTAATGGAAAGGGAGGTGCATATAATATGGTTTGGAGGTCAGAAAGGCTCCGACTATGTGACACTACAACACATAGACTTTGACAGATCCTGAACTTGAAACTGAACTTGAAACTTTCACTGGACAGCATGCATCATCTTCAAGTCACACAACTCTCACAATAATATCTACGTATGAAAAAAATATTGTACAGTATGCCTAGTTTTTGGCTCATTCAAGAGCTGTGAGTAAACAACACAAACTGCTTCTTGGTCTCCTTGGAACAGTTACCTTCCTTGTGATTTTTTTCAGCTGCAAAGAGCACTTCTGAAAGCAAAACCCCATATTAAGGTATTATTTTCTGCAGTCAGATTCAGGGATTATTTCTACCCGTGATAAAAATTCTTCAGTAGAGCTCTTTGCCTCTGTCAGAAAGTAGGTAAAAGACTAATGCAAGACACCCCTCATTTACCAGGTTTAATTGAAAATGGAAGAAAAGGAAAAAAGTTAACTGCATTTTTTAAATCCCAGGGCCTTGACAGTGACATATATTCCTAACTCACGTGCCTCTGAGAAGAGGTCGTGCTTCCCAGAGTAAATAACAGCTTTTAATTTGCAACGAGGATACCCAGCAGCAGCACTCTGAGATACATGCAGTAATGTGATTTACAGGACCAGGAAATAATTTTCAGATATACTGTGCTGCGTTAACAGCCCAGGTTAAATGTGGGCTTCAACTTTTCCCTTGCAGGTACAGTAGGTGGAAGATTTGTGATATCTTTAAATGCAACAAAAGGAAATATAGACGGGGAGGGAGGAGTCTCCTGCTGAGATGTTGTGATAAATTATTAAAACTTCTTTTTAATGTTGATGCCACTCTTTAACCTCAGATCACAATACTGACAGCAGAGGAAAACTGAAAGTGCTATTAAAGCTGTGATAAACACACCATGCTGTGACAACACTTGTAAGGAAAAAGAAAAAAAAAAAAGAAAAAAAAAAAAATCCTGGGGTGCCTCCAATCAGTAACATCAAGAAACAACCAGTGAGAAAATATCAAGCTATCTACAATCCACAGTCCTTCAGTCCAAATATTTATGAGATACCATTTATGCTCACTGAGCTATTTGATGATAAGACCTCGATAACCTATGTTTTCCATAAACAAATGTCATACAAGGAAGCAAAACAAAGTGAACTTTATGAAAAGGCACATTTAGTGAACCGTTCAGAGAACATACAGGGTAAATCTTCTCAACAGTTTTTAAAAGAAGAGGAAAATGGATTGCTGCCTTCAAAAATCATAAGTGTTTTCTCAGCACAGCATTTTTTTCAATAAACTTAATGCAATTTATCTTTATTAACACATCAACACTGACATAGCCAGTCAGCCAATTAGTGCTGCTGGCAGTGCATTTCACAACATTCATGTACTCTAAAAAAATGTCTGTCTAGTCATTTTTAACAGATGCACTAACAATTCTGCACTGAAAATAAGCTGCTTGCTTTCTTTCTCTCTTCTTTCTTCCTCTTCTTTTCCAACACTACAACCCCCTATGATGGGGGTAACATCTCTTGCAATAAAGCCACAAGCATCTGTCCCAGAGTCTCCAAAATAAAAGGAAAAATATGAATTCTCACAGTTCAAAAAACCATCAGTTCCTAAGTGGTATACATTTATTTGTATAAAGGCCTTAAATGTTATTCTGCTAATGATATAATGCAAAGGAAAATTCCTGCAAGGAATATATGCCTTACAGAGTCAGTCAAGCAAACTAACAAGAAAACAAATAAAACTCCATGCTCTTTTCAGCATCCTATTGCAAGCCCACATGGCAACCTGAAATCTGAGTCATTCAAAACAGCATAGGTATTCTCCCCAGATCACCTTTAATACAGCTTTTTAGAATCTTACCCAAACATCCATTACAAAACTTTTTCTTTCCACTTACCCCCCTTCCAGTGTTTGCCTTTGGTCCTGCTAAGCTTGCTGAGGGTTGGTCCAGAAAAGAGCAACATCAAAATGAAAAGAAGTTCAAGCATAGTGATTTTCCCCCGTTTCACTGAAGATAACATTTCCACAAGTTATTTTCCAAAAAAAAAAAAAAAAAAAAAAAAATTATCTTACGTCTTCTCCCCCACTTTCTGTTTGCTTAAGGAGGAGTGATTAATCATTGAAAAATCACAGCAAGGAGTAGCTTTGGTCTCCTTAGATGTTGAAGTAATATCTCAATGATGTAGCCCTGAGGAAAGCCACATTTCTCACTGATCCGGTTTCTCCCACACAACATGCAGCCAGCACCGCTGCTACTACAGTAGCTATAAAATAATTTCTGCTCCTCACTTTGGTTTCTGTGGGAATATATTCCTCAGCTTGCAGCGTGAGCTTGATTGAAAATGATAAAAACAGTAATGCTTGTGTCCAGCAGAAAAGAGAAAAGATGTCAGGATTGTGAAAAAAGATGAGAAGCAGTTGAACTGACAGCTTTAAGCCTCACTGTCTGATCCTAATAGCCGTGCAACCAACCAAATTGCTCTTTTAAGAGTAATAAGGCTTCAGTGAAAGCTGGTGTCACTGCCACTTGGGTAGGTAGTGCAGGGCTTGAAAATCACCAAGGAACCTGCTACAGATAAGGACTGCCACGGTCCCAGCTCCGAGCGCAGAGGGCTGAGCAGAATACAGTATGCACAGGGAGCATTTAATCTCTATTGTGTGGAGGAGATTTCCTGCTTTACAGTGTGCAACTGCTCAGGACTTTTGGCTGCATTTTATTAAGGCTTTACTTCATACTTTAAAATGCAAGCTTCAACACACTAATTGCTTATAGCATTTCTGAAGTAATTATTGTATGGGAAAAAATCCTGCATGCTTTTTTATTTTTTTAAAGTAGCAAACAGGAAGAACAAATCCTTAGCAGCAGCAGTAATCTTTTCACTGCACAGAGCAGCTATGCATTTTATATTTTCACACAGTCTGTCCTTAGGATCTCTTAAATCTGGGGGGCGGGGGAAGGGGGTGGAGAGAAAGGGAAAGAGAAAAGGGACGTTCGGAAGTACAGATATTTTCAAAATAATAGATTGCAGTAACAATTTTTCATTTAGTAGTTGCTACTGCCACAGAAATAACATAATTACCTACATCTCCAGATATCCATATTTAAGAATGCTGAAGCTGGATCAGTAAACACAAGACTTTCTGCACAAAATTTTGGGTTTTCAAAAAGGGTGCTCAGAGAAGAAGTCACAACATTCAGTCTGCTCAAACAGTCTTGAGATGCCCAGTAGCTTAAATTCATCTACAGTTTGGCATTTAGTTGTTTCCATATAAGCATTCAGTACTCAAATCAATGAGCCACAAACCTGCTGTAGATTTATATAAACAAAAAAATCAATGTCCTTAGAATGACAAAGCAATGATGGTCACAAGCTCCCTGAAGTTATCACGTTTTCAACCAGGGACATGATGCCCTTTTCCGTGCAACATTAAGATGATATTAATAAATCTGGAGCTTTGCTTATTCGTCCGAATGAAGAATGATATTTTGACTGGTAGAGACAATCACGAACACATAATATATGTGCAGGGAATTTTTTAAACAAACAGCATGTAACATCACAAACAAGGAAATATTGGGACTCCACCACCACCACATCAACTATGAAAGATATTTGATTTTCCTTTTAAGTTCTAAAATATATTTATGGGCTGGTTAGAAGATGTAACATTTGCATTTAGACGGAAAACAAATGCATGCTGATGTACAGTAGTTTTTCATCCCTCTGTGCATTAATTTTTAAAAGTTATAAGACATCTTACCAGATGCTGGCTCTGATATATCAAGGCTGATGTTTATGGCTCTTAGTTGCCAAAAATTAGGTCAGTATCTATCGTGTAGAGTCACTAAGCAGCGGCTTCTTAAGTTAAATTTCTCCATCAAGCCATTCTTGATCACCAGGCTCATTGCTGATAATTAAAACACCATTTCTTCTATTTCTCTCCCAACTGTTACTAAAATGAGGCAGACACTTGTGTTCATTTTGATTGCCTCTGTACTACTCCTCTGAAACTAGCACCATACTGCCACGTTGAAGCATTAAAAGAACTATGGGTTCACATTGCTAGATTTCAAAGTTTTTAAGTCCAGATAACGAGATGACCTTAAATTAAAACAACCACCATCAACACAACCCCTCATGTACCGCCCTGGAAATTCACTAACTTCAGAGTTTTGAATCAGAAAGCAACCACCTCCAATGTCCAAAACACGTGTGACAATATCAGTCATGCTTCAGAAATCCTGATGGGATCATTCTCTTGGCCATCTCTGCAGCCTTATGTCACTTCTGCCTCCTGCATCCTTTCTTTAGTCTCTATCTTGCTTTCAAATTCTATAATCCCCTGAAAATTTGCCACCTCGTTTCTACCCCTACACATGTGGAAGCCAGCTGCTGTGGGGAAACCTGTTTCCAATGGTGGCAGGCATCCTTAAACCTTCTTTGTTCCTATACTGGAGAAGAATTATACTTCAGCCTGGACACCCTGTATTTTCAGCATTAATGAAAGCAAAATTTATTGGAAGCTATTATGAGTTTCTGCCAGCTTTCTGCCAGCTCTGACATGTGCCTCCAGCAGCCTCAGCAGGATCAGGTACCACTCGAGCTCAGGTACCACAGCTCAAGCGATTGTGGCAGGAGAAGGGGACAACCACCTGATACAAAGCAAAAGAGAAACCATTGTGGCTGCTGGTCATGGGCATGTTTGGTTCAGATTAACGCCTAAAGAGCCCAGACTTCCTCTCTGCTGATGGTTTTCTGGTTTATTTTGCAAAAGGTAAGTTGTTAGATGCACTTTGTATATATTAAGAGTGAGCGGGCAGACCTTCAGGGAAACACAGAAAAAGTGTTGTCACTTCTTATGAAATTTAGTGGTGTTTTTAATGTCCTCATTTCTAGGTTCACAAGAATTTCAATTTTCCAGAGTTGAAATGCCTCCAGAGAAAAGACAGAGTTTCAAGAAAGATTATACAAATGTTATAGGTTGAAACATCAGAAAGACAAATAAAAGAAACCCAACATTTATTTTTCCTTTAAGTATCATTATTTTTAAGTCAACATCATGTTTTAGAAATGTAAAAGAACTGATTTGTAATTCTATTTCATGCTTTGAATGTGCAATACTGGAAACAGGGAGAAAAGTAAGCAATGTCTTCTACCTTTACATCTGTTACTATTACAAGAAAAACTCCTGTGAGAGCTACAAGAGGCAAACCGATCCCATTACAGCTAAGTGTCCCTGACATCCAACCAGTCCTTGCCAGGATCCCTTACACCCTCCAAGGTCCTTCCCAACAGCTCACACCAGTCACGAGTATGAAACCATTCAATACTTTCTAAGCACAGAACTCATATATGAAGACAGACCAAATGCCTGTCTTGACTAGAATCATATGGTCAGTAGTGGTCAACCTCGGATGCTTATGGGAAAAGTTCAAGAATGCCAAGAAAGCATTACTGGAGCTTACCATTTGCCCAGCCTGCCAGTCTCTGCTTGTGAAAGGCTTTGAGACTTCTTAACTAGAGACTCTATCACAGCTATCAAGGTTGATTAGAGAGTGATGGAACTGTAGTTCTTGACTTTGTCTAGTTCCTTTTTTGATTCTTTATTCTTTTCTCCACCCCCATAGTCCCTGGAAATGAGTTCCACAGATTTTTTTTACTTCCTCTTGCTTCTTTGAAAAGTATACTTGATAATTTTATTTGAGATAATTTTAGTTTTCCATCACGGGAAAAAATATTCCTCTTCAACTTTCCTCATACCGTAGTTTTCCAACATACCCTCCATTCATGCAACTTATTCCAGTAAGAAAAGTCCTACTCTAGTCTTTTCTCAGATCAAAGATGTTCCATACTCACAAATGTCCTTGCTGCCTTAATCTTAATTATATCCAGTTCTAATTTAGTGTTTATGAGATGAAGTCAAAAGAAAAGCCTGCAGTATTCAAGAAGAATTATCAGTTGCATATCCTCTCCCTCATTCTGCTCATGAAGCCAAAGGGCAGCAGCTACCATTAAGTTGGAGTTATGTTTATAAATGCCTACAACACTAATTGATACAGAGGTTCTTTTTAATTAACAGAATTTTAAGATGTTTACTCAGTGAGAGCATACATCAACAGCCTAAATAACAAACCTAAATAACAGTGAGATACTCAGAAAAATATGACCGAGTTAGTTTAATCTGCCATTGTTGTATCTGGTTATTTGGCCACCCTTCCTTTCCATATTTTCCTTCTTTTTATTAATCGCTATCTGGCACAAAGGACTACTGGTATAAGTACTTGGTTAAAACCCTCAAGCTTGAATAAATAGCAACAATAACTTCATGGAAGCTTAAATATCAGAGCCCCTGAGCAACGTGCTCTTTTAAGGGTGATACCTTGAAGCAGTCTGCTACTCGCAGGCTGTAGGAGGGATAGACAGAAGTCTCGACCGCTTACTTGCTGACGTGCTCTCTGGCCCTTTGTATTTGCCATCCAGATCCCATTTCACTGTGGTGAAGGTTACAGACTTCCACAAAATCCTTCAGTAATTGAAAGAACTTGGATCAAACCCAGCATTCAGTAGCACAGGCATTTTTTATGCTTATATTTCCTGGCACTTCTTAATTGTAGCATTGTCTTAGCATTTGGAGAAGCTCAAGAAGCATCACAGCTTTCACTCTTCCCATTTCAGAGCATTGGACAATCAAATTAAAAAAATTAAAGAGATTAAAGATTGCAGAAAAAGATAGAAATGGCTGTTTAGAGAGTCATGACAAAGATGAGAAGGAATGGAAACAGAAGCTTAAATGCCCACCCCCTACTCCAAGAACTTACAAATGTTTTATTTTGTCCTAAGTCTCTCCTTTTCTATATTCCCAAAGATGCCATACAGCCAGCATTTGACAGCATGAAAATGCCCATGACTAAATGAACTTTGCAAAAGGAATATAATCAACACGAAACATGACAAGATGGAAATATCACACCCTGCATTGTAGGCATGAAAAATATTTTTCTACTCCTACCTCACCACATACAGAGGCCTAAATTGCCATAAGCCATAATTAATTCGGTTCTTTTTAGGCATGAAAATTGTTTTGATTTTAAATACTTGCAGCTTGGGGCATTCTAAATATCTGTGGAAACCTGGGGATTTCTGTTAGCCACAGACACCAATGGGAACAATATTTTCGGATACTTATAATACAATACATTGCCAAATGAATACATAGCCTTCTTAAATCAAAAATCTATTTGAAATTCCTTACAGTTCATGTGATTTCCAAGGATTAAGAAACCAGTGCATGCCCAGTGTGCAATCTGCACTTCCATTGCAGGCATTCTGAAAAACCATTTATATTTCCTTTTCACAAGTATAAGCAAAGAAGATGAAGTTATGACAATCATTGCATGTCAGTCCCAAATATTATGTTCATTTTGGCTTCCACTGCAAATAGAGACCCACAAAAGGGTCTCTCTTTTCATCATAACTAATTAGTAGCTCTGTTTTTTGTATAAGACAACATGAAAGCTTGATGTATAGTAATACACCAGTTTTAGTGCATTAGAAGAAACACAACAATAAAACAAGGACAGTAAGTCCAAGATGTCTACACTGAGATTTTTTTCTTGTTTATGCTGAGAGGTCTAAGGTCTTTCTGATATTCTTCAGATTATATTATGTAAATGAAGAAGTGCAAGAAAGTTATTTCATGTTATTTTGTACTCATCAGTCAGGATTTATCTGAGGATTACATTTAAGTATAGTAAGATTGATAATAATTCACTTTGAATTTACCAATTATTCCAGTCTTTAATCATACATTGTTTCAGTTCAAAAAGTATACATTTTCCTGATGGAGTTTGTAGGCAACCATGAACTACTTGAATATTTGGTAAACAATGTGAGAAAACCAACTTTTCATTTTTTCAATACTTTAAATAAAATAATTAGTTTGAATAATCTTATCCACTAAATCACGCACAAAGATTCTGAATTCTTTCAGCACTGATATGTTATACTGTTACTTTGAAATGTAATTTCTAAACAGCATCTAACAATTTTATTGCTGTCTGTATGTAACATAAACTATAAATACAGTTAAGCAGTAATATATTAAAGTACATGTAATTTTATGTAACAATATGTAATAAATATTATGTATTTAACAATAACTCACATTGTTAAACAATATACATGTGTTGCTTCCCAAGAAACAGCTTTAGTAAGAAAAATACTATATGAAGTCATAAATCACAAGAAGAGATAAAAGCACTAATGAGACATTTCACTGTGTTTTCTACTACACAGTGAAAATACATTTCTGTGTTTTTGACAAGAGAGAGAGAAAAAACAACCCACCAAACAATTCTGGCCTTATTTACTTCTTTTCTAGTATGGAAAAATCCTAATATATTTGCAATCTTACTGTACCCTATTTTGTTCTATTTCCTATCCAGAAATAGAACATTTAACCAAAACACAACTATGAAATTATCTGTACAAATTGGCACACACTACCTATCCAACAACTTGCAGGTAGAGAAGGTACCAGGATATATTTTAACCAAGTGTAAGTAAGTAGAGCAATAATTATACTTTGAAAATTCTTAAACTATCATTCCAAAACAACCTTTTTTTTTTTTTTTCTTTCCTATGTGTCTATTTCTAATGGTTATAAAGAGGCAACAGCAGTTCATTCATTTGGGAATTATAACCTGCTTACCATGATGTAAAGGCTTTGATTTGTCCATATACAAATTCTGGTTATTGCTTACAGGAAAAAATAAGTTAGGCTCACATTTCATTTAAAAACAGATCTTCAAATCCGAGAGCCACAAAGCATTTTGTTTCCCAGGTTTTTTTGCCTTCTTGGGAATTATTTTACACCTATTCACTTTAAATTTTACTCTACGCAACTTTGAAGCCAAGAAGTACTGAGCTGTTCCTCTCCTCCTGTTTCCAATTAATTTTTGAAGTGCTTTGGCACTGCAATGCCCAGTAGCCCCATTAGGAAACATCGACTAACAACAGTCAATCAGGTACCTCCGGATGTAATCTACAGAAATTAATCATGGAAAAGAAAAGCTAAATCATAGTCTATTTGGTATCTCCATATAATAAGATACTGGGAGAAGACAAGTTTTATTGGAAAATGGAGTTAGATAGAATCTGAAATTTCAGATCAGAAAGAAAGGAGGACCAAGATGTAGCAGAGATCGTTCAGGAAACACAGCTGGTGGCAAGAGATACATTTGCTTTCTCTGAACAAATATCGATCCAGTAGGTTTTATGTTTGGGACGCCTCCAGTATTGTTGAAGGTGTCACGTTTCAGGTGACTTGCAACAATGAAACTCTGACTAATTGCAGTTATTAAAGATATTAGCTTGTTGTTCCTTTTATGCGGTATTGAAGTTTCCCTGAGGACACATTCAAGACAAAAGATATAACGGTGACTCTGCACTTCTCTCTTTGACTTCTGTGCTCAAGTGAAGAATCTCATTTGTCAGCTGGAATTCCAGATACAAATCAAAAGTACCAACAATTACCAGACGGGGGTGTAATGTGTCAGTATGAAAGCCGGGCCAAATGCCAAACAGCTCATACACCTGCAGCTTTAAATACTGGAGTAATTTTTCTGCAGAGCCCAGATTTGCAATTCATTTGCAAAAGAATGAAGGAGGTTTGGTTGGCTTGGTTGGGTTGTTTGCTCTGTCACTTTCAAGTTCAGAACAAATGCCTACATGGCAGGAAAGAAAATGGCAACTGTGACACACCTGCTTCCACCCTTTGTTAAATTTTCTGAACATAAAGACAAAACAGAGGATTTCTCTAACTCTAAGGATCTATGACTGTCTTTCAGTGACAGCAAGTGTTGTATAATCAGCATTTGTCTGAAATACTGAGACAAACTACACAGACTCCTGCTAAGCAAATATCTGTTGCTACATTTAAAATGCATTTGGGTTTAATTGCAATTTATGTTTTCAAACTATTTTTGTTTACAACAGTACAAAAGCAATCACTGATTAAGGATATGTTCAGGTTCTGCATTCGTTCTTTCTTCTTCCATTTTTATTACAGATACAGATATTGAAAAATATCTCTAGTCTCTAAAATAAGGCCAAAAAGTCTTTTTTACAGTGTTCTGGTGTTGTAAAATATTTAGACTTCAGTATTCACAGGCTGTATCTACCCAGCTGTGTTATAGTAGGAGACAAACCCTAACTGTCTCCTATCCACGGTAGGTACCTATGTATGCTGGGTCCGGTCTTACTTTTGTTGGGAGACAGTCTGTCTGGCAGGGAGCTTCTGCGCTGGGCAGTACAACTGGATCAAATGTTCATAGATGAAATGTAGACACAGATACCAAAAGACACCTCATCTGCCACAGCCATCACTGGCAATCCTGAATTCATTCATTCAATTATTTATTTATAATTTTTTTTCACTTCTATTAACACTGCAGAGCCCACACTAGCAAAACAAACCAGACTGCATTTGAATGTAGCTCACACACTGGGCGCTGTTTGATAATTACGTTCCAATGCCAGGGCCACAGTCATTTTAATCCTGAGCAACCCCACTGGACTATATATAACTAAGGCCAGAGGGTACACCTAATGATATTTGCATAGGTAAAAATGAGGGCATCATTTGACCTGCAGAAATCTTTATTAATGGTGCCAATTCACAAGGCAAAAGGATTTAGCAAAGCTATAATCTTAGCCTCAGTCTGTTCTGTCTGATGTTAGAAAATACAACTTATTATTCATGAATTGAGAAAAAATGTATATGTAAGTACTTCTAAGATAAGCTTATCCCCAACCCCACCCTTCCACACCATTGTCAGAGCAACACACTTTGGACTGAGGCCACACTTCAAGCATGATTTTGTAACAAAAGCGTAATCTCTTCTTATGATGGCTTTTGTCATTATAGTTAACTGCCTTCTACTCTCATTCAACCTTTAAACAATTAGCATTACTAAACAACTGCATAAACGTTTGACTGAAAGTTGTTTTCAGTTGAATTGTACAAAACCAGCACTTGTTAAACAAAAACAAAGATCAAACAAGGAGGCAAAACACTGTTGCTGCTGTTAGAGGGTTGAATACCTGAACAAAATTGGGTTATTCCTCTCTACTTGGCTGTCCTGTGCTGCAGGCTCAGTAGAGGTGGCATTATAAGCGTGGCTGAATAAAACAATTTCTAATAAGGTTTTTGCCTACAGCATTGCAAGGTTGCGTTATAGCAGCACAGGAGGAAGAAATGTGATCTTTCATTGGTTTTGCTCCGGTGACCGGGGGCCAGATGACATTGGATAATCAGCAAGGGCTATAATTTATCATGGCACCGTAACGCACAGCAGCTTCATAAAACAAGCTGGCACAGCAGCAGACCACCACACAAGGAAGCAGAACAAGTTGGTCTCCAAGGCCCAGGTGTTCAAACAAGTGTGCATGCCTTTGCACACGTAGGGCAGTGTGTGTCAAAGCTCTGCTGAATACCCCTTGCTCAGAGGTTGAACGAAACAACTGGGAATTTGCATACGTGTAAATATTTTGTTAAGGCACCTAAATTACATGAATAAATACAATGCACTTCAGTACCTTTTCCTGGCACACAGATTTTAATAAGGTCATCGCCCGTACGTTTAACAGCTAATAATTCTGCTCTTTCCCTCAGCATGGTAAATCCTGCCCTATGCAGATGTGGTTGCTCTGTCTTCAAAAAACACAGTAGAGATGTACCTAAAGGGAAGAAACTACCTTAAATGTGAGGGGTGCGATGCCCTAACACATACAGTGCAAATGACTAGCAGTATTCTTCTATCTGAGAAGTGAGCTTTCACTACAGACCCATCCCTGAGTACCAGAGGCCTCTGAAAGTTACAGTGCCAAGGCTGTGACCCAAAGCCTGTGCCTTCTGCAGCACATGCCAGTCCTGAAAGCCACCAGCCAAACGCACAAACACATGGATGCTGACATGATCAGACCTTTCATCACAAGCACATCGGGATGAATCAAAGCAATTTTACACTGCGAGCTGAATCCTGACATCCATACGAGCTCTCCTTCGTGCAACAGGATGCAAAGGATGCTGTAATTTGGCACCAGACGCTACAGTACCACGTGAGCACGCCTCTCCCTTTTGTGTTGTATTGTTGTAAGAAAGGCAGGTATTGCTTTTGCAGAGGAGGAAAGCCGTTTCCATCAGAGGTGACATGATAAGGGAAAGACTAAAACAAAGAGGCTCCAGCAAAGTCTTGTAGAACATCTCTTATCACACAGACAAAAGGACAAACTGATTCATACTGGATTAGTGTCTAGAAGGGTAGTCAAACATTTAACCAGGGCTAATGACATTGAGCAATTTTTTTACCAAAAAGGAAAGAAATAAATTAGTCAGATAATCCCTTTAGGTGTAGCACAAAGAGAAGTAAACAGAGGCAAGACATCTGGGGAGAATTTTAGGCACCTCGGACAGACTGTGAACCCTGGAGTACCTAACCAATGGGAAAGGGGAGGGAAAAATTCGGCTGGGATTAGGAAATAAAAAGGTGTGTTTCAAGAACTGAAAGTGTGCCTACTTGCTAGGTCACCCACTCTTGCAAGAACATGAATAAAAATGTGCTTCACAGAGGATTCTGCCTGAGCCTCTTTCATTCGGACCGGAACTTATTTCTCACATTGTGAACAGCACTACAAAGTCTGAAACGCTGAGGTGAAACTCTTCTAAAGTTTCTGGTCAGTCAAAATCATCAGGTCATACCCACGTGAGCATTTAATGTGAACAGCTGTACAGGTGATCTGATATCGGATTTAGGCAGAGACAAGCCCAGCTCTTCCTCTGAGAGGCTGGGTGAATTGCACCTATTTATTCTGTTTCTTCAGCCTCTCCTTCCTCCTCTGCTAGGAGCCACAAATCATTGTCCTGGCTGACAGCCTTGAGAACCACAAGAAATCTATGAGCGCAAGTGGCATACACTCACGGACTTCTATGAAATTTAGATCAATCCCACAACCTTCAGCTTAAAACTCAGTGTCATTTTCACTACTAATTGAACAATTCAAAGTCCATCCATCTGAGTTCATATTGAAAAAAAAAGAGTTTTTTTCTTGTCCAAGTAGAGTTAGCCTTATCAGATATGGTCCTTATAAAGCTTCCCTATATCCCTGAAATCAATGGTCATATGCTTGCTCCCAGCCTTGCCAACATCTGCCTTTAGCAATTTAAGTCTCATTCCCTCTGTGAAACAGGCAATAAATCACATCCATGGTATTGAGTGAAAAATAAATCATAAACTTTGAAAAACAACCAGAAGTTTATAAAAGACTTTTAAGAGGTATTGTCTCTGATTTGTAAAGCAAGGGAAAATCAAGAGTTTAGAAGGGGCTGGTGTCTGTGTGTTCCATCAAAGGTCTCCATAAATAGGTCCCAGTAAGGTTCTTGTGCTCAAATGCACACACACATGTCTTGAGGAAGCAAAGTCTGTCCTCACTTATCTTCGACATTTAAATATGACCTCAACTTTTATTTTTCTGACTTTTCTGTTTCTTCTCTGCAAATGAAAAATAAAAGGATTTCTTACTGCTTAATATACACACACCATGGAAATAGTTTTCAAATGATTTTAACTGCCTGTGAGTTCTTTGACTTTTAAAGCTCTAAGTAAACTCCAATACGCATAATTAATCCCCAAAAAGGAATATACCTGTAGAGCAGTAATGTCTTTTAAACTTAAGTATAATTGGCCAGTGCTGCTTCTGCATCAAACCTCTGAAGCTGTGACTCCAAGTTCTTGTTCCTTTAGAACAAGAGACCATCTGAAACCCATATCTAAATACGCACAGAGAGAACGATTTTCCATCATCCTGACAATTCTTTAACAACATTCATAAATAAAAAGTACAGTCAGATTATTGGGGTTTCATACCATTGCTCTCTTGCTACAGTAAATTTTTAAAGTTTGAGAGAAGACATCGTAACCTTAAGCTTCATGAAGAGCACAGACTGTTGCTATAGATTTCTTCTAATTACGTTATCTTCTCATATATCCTCCTACGTCTTTTAAGATATTTGAACGTTAAAAAAAATTCTGAAATTAATCTTCTCTCTCCAAAATATAAAAAGACATATTTTTTATTGAAGGATCCCATATCTTACCAAAATTGCTATATCAGGAAGATAGTTTGAAGTCAGGAACAAAACAGCAGAACACATTCTCCAAAGCAAACTTCTGCTTTCTGAGCTCATCTTTGTGTTTCACAAAAACCCCATGAACAGTAAAAAAAAATAAATTGGCTTTGCCTGAAAACACTTATGAAAAAATGAAAGTGGGTTAATTTAATAAAATTCAATGGGGATTCTCTATATCGAGAAATACACACATCTACAGTACATGTTATTCTGTTTATATAATATGTATTTTTGTGGATTTAGTTTTCATTTTATACCTTCAGAAATACTGTAAGGAAAAGACAATCTCTAATTTTACAATAAATAGTTTTGCGTTTAAACGTAGTCTTTCAACAGGAATTTGCAACTATTATCCTGACTTTTAGAATCCATCTGTAAGGCTAAAGATAGAAGTGACAATTTTTCTAAGATTATTAAAAAATTAAAAAGCCAGTAGAGTACTATGTTTAAAAATCCTATTTGCATTTTATCTGTCACTGAATTTGCCCTAATTGTCCACTATTGTGATAATGTCTGAGTTGAATACTGTATGTCTGTATGTACGTTAGCACCCAGCAATTAACTCAGCAATAATTATATACTATTTCTGACCTCTTTGTGCAGCTGGCAGAGGGTGTGGGCTTTTTTAAAACACATCTTCTGCAACTTTAAGTAATTTTAAAAATAGAAAAATAGAGTTTAAGAACTATAGGAAACAATTATTAGCTTGACAAATAATTCCTTATAGGCTTATAGACTTGGAGAATTCACATATACATTGTGATTGCATGAAATAAGTTTGAATCATAATAGCATTCCTCGATAACCTCTGTTCCTTTCACAGATCATTGAATGACTGTATGATTTCATAACTGATCCTGTGAGATCCATGAGTGACACTGCTTTTTATTTTTTTTAAAGCAACTATTTATTAAATGCATTTCTATAAGTAGGCAGAGTACTTAAATGTTTTTAATCTTACACTGGGTTTCTTCACTAAAATACCTTTCTTATAACAACATCAAACGACAGAGACACAATGCTATCTACCTCAAGTAGTTGTCATAGGACTAAGAAAATACCGGTAACATATTTCTCAGCCCTTGTTCAGTTGCTTGCTTATTCCTCTATTATTTTATCAATTTCTCAAATGAGTGATGTTCCATGATTAGAGATATTTATAAATGAAGAGATCTAATTTCCCCCACAGGTATATGCGTGCAAGACTCGTCAAAGTTAAATGTCAAAAAGATTTAAAGATAAACTACTGATTCTAGCAAAACTCTAAAAACTTCTATATATGCATCTCTCTATATGCAAGACATGTGTAGTTCATTAACATTATATGTCAGTAAGGCTGCAGGTCAATTTAGAAATCCGATTGCAAATCAAGGGAAAACTACTTTCAAATGACATCTGGCTTGACCTTCAAACCCTAATAACCTAGAGCAAATCAGATCGTTAAATTATAAACCGAAATTAAGTTTATGATTAATAGAGTTCAGAAAATGAATTGCAATGGATAACGGGGCTTTATCCGGTCCACAGACTATTCATGAGTAGATCATAGCTCCACGAGATTTCTTGATGCAATGTTTTTATCATCTTAAGTTTCTTCATCGATGGGTCCTCATAGACTCTGAAGTCCAGATGTGGTAAGAGCGCTCCTCCTGCCATGGTACCTGTTTGCTGAGCAGAGGAGCAAGGAAGGAAGGACTTCTAACTCAGGTGCATACGGAATCATGGAATTTCAGAGTTGGAAGGGACTTCTAGAGATCATCTAGTCCAACTCCCCTGCTAAAGCAGGATTGCCCAGAGCACATTACTCAGGACTGCATCCAGACGGGTCTTGAAAGTCCCCAGAGAAGGGGACTCCACAACCTGCCTCTTCCAGTGCTGTCACCCTCACCGTAAAGAAGTTTTTCCTCATATTTGATCGGAAGTCCCTATGTTCCAGCTTGTGCTTGTTACCCCTCGTCCTGTTACTGGGAACCACTGAAAAGAGTCTGGCTCCATCCTCCTTAAACCATATGTGGAAGTCAATTCAGGTGTCAATCTTAGACTAAGGAGAAGAAAGAAACTTGTTGCACGGGCAGTCAGACCCACAGCTTGGCACAGTTTCAGACATGTTCATGGGTGTGACCTGTGAAGTATCTACTTGAACTGTGAGATATATATACTTGTAGATGAGATTTTCATCTCTGTTCCAGTGCTCCTTACGACACATAAAAAACCCTTAAATCTTCTCTTTTCTGTGAGGAAGAGGATTTCGCTGATCAAGTGTGAGGCAACAAGTAGGCAATTCTAGGTAAGTCCCTAGGCTTCTCCTTTTCAAAGTAAGCACAAGTGAAATTAGCAGAAACCTTGATCAATATCCGTACCAACCAGAGCTTATAGTTACAGCGTGACATTCTGCTAACTTGTCAGCATTAGCAATAATCCTTTGTGAAAGATTATTACTATACATCAAAGTATGGACGGCACTGCAAAATGACATGACCAATTTTTTTAAAATAATGATTCCACTTTCCATGGGGAAAAAAAAAATAAAAAAAAAAATAAAAAACCACACACACACCATATTGTAGAGCAGACTGCATACGAGTCTGAGATAATAACGAACAAACTCTTATGCTGTACCTATAAGGCTTCCAGACACAAAGTCTGGATAACCTATATGTAAATAAAATAACACTACCATGTGGCTGCTTCAGAAAAAAAATTAAAAAATGATGTAGACTGAATAAAACACAAATGGTAAGCAGATATTTCCCGTAGGCTTGCATTAAGATAATGGTAAAAATACTCTAATAACTACAAAAACCTTGTCAGATTTTGGCTCTTAACTCGTATCACTGTCATAGCAGATGTCATTTTACTTCATATGTTAATCTATCTACATACTTACATAGCTCTTATCACCCAAGTACCTGTACAATTTCTGCTCCCTTAAGGCTTTATTCTCACAACATGCAAAAGAAGAATGGGCAGTTTACAAACAAGCAGCAGAAACACAAATCGAGCTTGGAGGCTTGGCAATTTGTAGCTGAACCCATGGTTTAGAGGAGGATTTTTAGAAATCAATCCCTCTCATTATCTGCAACTCGTTTTACTCAAAGCCATACATGGCTTTCATTTAAGGACACAAATTAAGAAGTACATGATAAACGCAAATCAGACTGTCAGGACTATAATGAACAATTTAAGAGTTAGTTTATATTCACTGCTGGAGGTGACCTGTTTTAGGATACAAGCTTTAGTTCAGCCCAGAGCCTGAGATATAATGATGTTGCCACCTTATCCTACACAGCAGAGTGCCCTAATTTCAGGAATATTTAGAGAAGATTCCAGTGTTCAAACAATGCAAAACCTTTTGAAATGGTTAATCCAAATCTTTGGTATCTTCATACTACAGTACACATTATCAACATTTTTTAATTGCAAATTACTGCAGCAATCCTACAGCCATGTAAGGGCCCATATGCTGATTATTCCAATGAATAGATTTCAAGGCAAGAAGGGACTTTTAGAATCATCCCTCATAGCAGATATGGTTATTTGTGAGTAGATGCTCTTGTTTGAAATACTTAGCCACACAAGAAAGGGTATAACTGGTGCTTGGTTCAACTGTTTCCAAGAAAAAAATACACAAATACTGGGTTCTCATGACAGTTCATAGATTTTTCCATTTTAGGGTTTGCTTTTGTGTAAATTCAAAAATTTAAAATAACAATATAGAAGGAGTTAAGTTTAATGGAAAAAAATCTCCCATGGTTACAGATATACCAGGAGAGTACAGTAAGTAAAGCCCTATTTTCTGCCTCTCTGTCCTTTCACAGGAACACTCACAAGGCAGCTACTGCAGTTAGCTGTGCAGCATCGGGGCTTCTCTCCAGAAACCCTCAAGATCTGCCATAAGGGGCAGCAGGAGGCAGCAAGGGGGTGCCAGCACCGCATCCCCCCACGCTGCAGCCAGGCCACTGCAGGGAGGGGGATGCTCCTCTTCCCAGGGACTCCGGAGCTGTGCTTGCCCTGCCCTGCGCAAATAGGCACCTTTGAATTTAATACCTTATGGTTCATCTCAACCCAGAAAGCAGAAAGGCCCTGCTTCTTAGAAACTTCAGCAAGCCCTCCTCTGCATAAATAGCAAGTTAAGATTTAGCTGGGGAAAGTTGGGATGGTATGTGGCAGCACACTCTTCCTTACATGGTGGACGAACGCCCCTGTCCCTTCAACTACCAATTAAACTTTTCTCATGGAAAACAAAGTAATCTAAGCTGTAATAAAATAGTGTTATCTTACTTCCTGACATATTTCATAAGAATTATTATAGTAAAGACCATGAGACAATATCTAAACAAGGAAATACTCCAGTGTAAATTAAAAAGTAAATGTTTAAAATGTCACAGGCATTTTTGACTAATGCCTAGTATCACTTAACTACTTTATCACATTTATCAGTTTCAGAATTGTTCTACTTTTACAGCTGCCGTCGGACACAGCCCTGAGTTCCCCTTGGTCAAGATCTGTCTCTCTCATCAAAGAGCACTGTAAAAATCTTTTTTAGATTAAAAAGCATTCAACTGGGCTGGCAAAGCCGGGGTCTTGGCATAAAGAACCTAGAAAGGGAAAATTGCTATGTGAAAGTTTATTGAGGCCGGTTCTCTTCTTTTTTGCCTTTGGATATGACAGGGCACGTGCAGTCAGTGTGGATATGCACAGAGGAGAGTGCAGACTGTGGCCAGCACAGCCGTATCTACTGGTGAGTAGCAGAGTGCGACTGTAGAAAGCTATACTGTAGGTACTGCTTCTGTGTTTTATCCCGGGGCTCAACTTCGGCACTAGCTGATCGTCTATACAGTATCATTTCATTCAAATAGGATATGATAGCAATTTACAGTCAGAAGGAAATTATGAGGATGGCAGAGTAATCCCATCACTGAGTCAGCTGTGGCACGGATTACTGTGCACACACACGGTTTTCCCTACATCTCCCCTCCCAAATAAATCAATGTTTTCCATCACCTTCTCCAAAACAGCAGGGTGGAAGAGGACATGATCGTTGATGGGCCTCTAGAAAAGCACAGAAAGAAATCGCAACAGAGTGCATGGACAACTTCACCTCCCTGGAGATCTTTAAACAGCAGTCCAAGGCTAAAATATCATAAAGTGTAGTATCATAAGAGTAGACAGATATGATAGATCAGAAAAACTGTTATCATGTGTTAACTGTTCTATCCACTCAAGTTTTTTAGTGTATTTAAAGTAGAGGAATTTCAAAAGACATTTCTATATTTTAATTATAACTGATCTAATATCACTTCATATATTTATTATATATAAAATCACGTTTTCCTGCTGGGTGAGTAGAGAATTTTTGAGGTATTAAACATTTTCTTACCTATCAAATATTAAATTTACTTTTTTATTAATAATAGCAAAATCCCCCCCCACCCCAAGTAATCCTACATATCCTGGTTTAGATTTTTATTTTTATTTTATTTTCCTTTTTTTCCTTTTCTGAGGGAAGGAGAGGAATGAATTTATTTTACAGTAGAAGTTCAAATATTCTAAATGCAAGTATTCTGACGACTGGTAAACGTAACACACTTACATATAGTGATACGCACTAATATTCAACTTCACTATATGTCTGAAAAAGAGTGCATATTTTGGTGAATATTCCTTAAAAGCTCACAAGAATGCCAGGCCTTAACTACCTAATTTAATGCTAATCCTCCTGGGTTAAAAGGTAAGAAGAGAAAGTGGGTTTTACCAGTTTTGATAGTTCAGGGGAATACTGCGATGCCAGGAAGCTAACAGCTGTCCCGCTCCATCCCTTCCCTTCCAGCTGAGCAGTACTGAGGGCAATGAGCCGTACCAGGCTTGGATCTGCTCCCGGTTGAACCTACCAGGGCTGCGCTCCTGGGCAGCAGCAGCAAACAACCAAATGTGACAGCACGGGGGCCACAGAAGAAGGTGCTGAGGGCGAGATCTGGCTGCTGATCTAAACACTCGCTCACGACAAGAATCCCAGGCAAAAACACAAGCAGGGAATTTTAACCAGCCGAAGCCAAGTGAGGGCTTTCACCAGGTTAGATTTGGAAATCCTTAATTCCTCTGGGGTCAGCGCTAGCTGATACCAAGCCATCTGTCCCAGGAGGTACCCACTCACAATCAAATCTGAAAAGAACAGTAGCAATAAATGCAGCTAATAATGGTTATAACCAAGACCTAATGGCACTGTGTTTACTTAGCACTGATACCCAGTATTAAACTGAAAATTTGTAATAAAGGAGAATTAAAAATTTCCCACAAGCGTCCAGATATCTTGTTTCTGCAGTTAGCAAAAACTTGCTGGGGTACATCATAGTTCATTTTAAACACAGATTAATTTATTTTCAAAAATTATGTTTGTTCTTCTATTCCTACGCAGGGGTTTATTTTAACACGCGCGTTTGCCTATCAAGAAGAATCTGGAACCCTTAGTTTGTTTGCAATATATTTTAAATAACAGCAGGAATAATTCTTATTATTGTTTATACTTACAACAGTAATCACAGTTTAACAACCCAGACTGGTGCTATATTGTGCAAAGCAGCAGCAAAACCAGAAAGAGCAAGAATCCACCCCAAAACTCTGGCAGTTTTTTTCATTTGCATGAGAGGTCTAAATTAAGACCCTGGTAGCCCAACTTTCCTTTTGTAACCAGCAATGAGAGGAGGACCCTGCTGGGGCACTGCTCAGATCTCCAGCAGGCTGAACTGCTCTGTGCAAGTCTCCATGATCACAAGGCAGCAGCTCCCAAGGTATTTTTTTAGCAGGACGCCGTGCTTTTTGCCTTTTCTACACTCATACCATTTCCCACCCATGTCCCAAACCCCCACTACCCTTTCAGCCCTGTTTTCTGACAAGCTCCTTGACCAGCACTGTCTTTCCAATCCCAGACCCATAGCAGTCTGTCTTGCCCACCCATAAAAGCTTTAAGTTGTTATTTCCCTGTTTCTCCTTCCTCTACCTTTCTACCTTTCCTTTTCTTTTCTTACCTACAAGGGGTTACAACTGCATTTCTCATTGCAATTATTTACCCCGGAGTAATTTATCCCTGGCAGAAAGCTGCACTCCTCCTGCAGGTGTCCCCCCACTGCGTCCCCCTGTGGAGCCACAGGCTTTTGGAGGGGTGGCATGGCCTTCCACAGGAGACCGGCATGGTTTCTCCAGACACCTGGATATGATACAATGCTGCTAAGCCCTACAAAAAAACACAGGCGTTGTTCTGAGGGCTGAACGAACAATGTGAGCATATGGCACCTAATGCTAATTAATTATCCTATGGGTTAAGGGGGATGCTGAAATAATAATGCTAAATGAGATTGGAAAGATACTTCCTGCGAGTTTAATTAGGGCAGTATCTCTCTGATTTCAAACAGCACAATATAACTCCAGAGGACCCTTTCCTACCCTCACAAAGGTGAAATGCCATAATTTAATCTGCCATAGTAAAATAATTAATACAAACATTAATGATGACTTTCTCAACAATGGGCTAACCACAAATTCAATTTTATAAATAGCAGCAACAAATCAGTTCGCACAGCTGAATCCTTCCCTTACAAAAATACTACTTCTCTACACTGATTTTACACAGACTCTCACTAGTTTTCTTCCAGGTAGGTTGGATTACCAACTACTCTCTCTTTTCTTTGAAATGGTGAATAATTTTATTGAGCAGAATAAAAAGATTCAGTTATGCTTGATTTATCCCAACTTTCAGACACATCGTTTACTGCAATTAAAATATAATTATTTTTTTTTTTACATTCAAATGAACAGATTCCAAAGAAAGAGTTTTAACTGTGTCCCATGACTTGTAATTTATGAACTTTTCCATTTTCTTGTGAAATTTTTAAAACAGATTGCCTTTAATTCCCCACCAGTGTGATTATTTGAGGATAACCACACCCTCTAGAATGGTTTTAAAGATACGATGAGGTAAGACTTTGTTCCAGAGAAATAACATTTGGATCTTGTGAAAAAGAAGAGCAGTTCACATTTAAACACTTATAGCTCTGGTAGGGAAGTTGTTCCCATTTATTAAATGGTCACTGTCAGCCAGAAAATCATATTAAGTTCAAGAACAATCACAATTAGCATTGTCAATCAAAAGGGTACAATTATAGGCACATTCACACAATAACATGTTGATGTATGAGGAAGTGAAGTTCTTGCTGCCTAAGGTCATGCTTTAGTCTGAAAAGAATAATTGCCAACTACTTCAAAGTGCTGCAGTGAATTAAGTTTGTTTATAGCATAATTAGAGAATAAAAATGAAGATAGGCGTGTGCCAGATTTCAAATTGGTTATTTTCTACCTCCAGTGCTCAGAATTTTCAACTGTCTTCTGCAGCGCATTGTACTTTATTATTTTCAGGCACTATATCAAGTTGCATCATGTCACATCCTATTATATTAAATGATGTAGCAATTCTATTGAGTTCACCCTGAGGTATCACAGTTGTAGAAAAGTAAAGGAAAGAAAAACAGAGGAAGAGTTAATGAAATAAAACTTTAAAAAAATCTTTCTGTTAACCAGCTTTCAAAGTGTAGGTTACATAACTAATTCAATTTCTTGGTTTATTCTTTCATCTCGTTCTCCCATTCTTTCCAAGGTATAAGAACGATGCAGAGAGGTCTAAGAGGAGAGACACATCACAAAAAGTAGTCAATAAGAGCTGAAGGACTAAGTGCGAGATACTTTTTGAAAATCGAAAACTTCCCTACTAATTACTGTTTTCAAGAGCCTTTTTTAAAAAATAAGATTTCTTTGACAAATGAGACTCCTGGGTTATTATAGGGAGAATTCTTGCTGAAATCTGTTCCCTAGTCTCAGAGTATCTTTCAAAAGTTTCTTTCTTTTTTCCTTTTATAGCAGCTTTGAAGCAACTTTCTAGGCAGAAGAGACTGATATCTATCACCTTCACAATGTCCAAAGAGAGCTAATTATTTAAAGCCAGTACTTTGCATCAAGCACAAATGCAAGATTCCCATTAGCTTTAACTGTGGGGAGACATTAAAGAACCTGCATCTCTTCACGAGTGAGAACATTTCAAAAACAACTAAAAAAAGTCTGACAGATGGCAAAAACTCTTAGAGCGCTTATTTAAAAGTAAATGTTAGGTCAATATAATTAAGAGCTTCAGTAGCAAATGCATTCTTAGCATTTTTTAAGAAAATCAAATATCATCATTATCGGAAGAACATGCTGTATAGTTCATACATAAATAAGGAGCCTGAATCACTGCTTTAATGCAACGGACAACATAATCTTTACCATGACAATAAAACTATTATATCCTAACACATTATAATATAGAGGTCAAGTCTAGTTTTGCTGTTTGTTTTTTTAAAAAAGGCTGGTTTATAACCATATTATTTTGAGGGCCTCGCACTTAACAGAGACAAAGGTCCACCTGGATTCCCACCCCTAACCATAAAGAAGACCTAGAATCTATTTTTATCAAATGAAAATAAAAACCCCACATACATAGAAAAAGTGAAAAGAATGCAATGCCTGTATAGAGGTGCTGGAAGATTCAGGACTGAAAGTGAGGGAAGTTAGCATGAAAATGAGCACCTGATTACTGAAACACTGCGATAGTCAGCAGCAGGCAGAAAGGAAGCTGTAGTGAAGGTTCAGCAGTTCTCCATAGCACACACACAGCCACATTAATTTTGAAATCTTTTGAAATGCTATTCCACATTCCCGTGCAATCTAGCAGCAGTTGTGAAAACATCTTTCAATCATTTATAATAGCTTTAAAATTATATAGCACCTTTCATATAAATGGATCTGAAAATGGGTTTCTAGCTTTATTCACTAATTTTAGAATTTATAGTGCTTAAAACAAAGAACTCCGTTAGCTAACTTATAAATAGGCTAATTATCATAATGCAACCTAACTACCATAAGTTGCCTAGACAGCAAAACATACAACTTTAAAACTGCAAATCACCTGATTCTTTCCTTTATAAGAATCTGAGTTCAGATACTTGCAGAAACATAAAGAGAGAGAAAGGAGCAACATATAGTGAATTTCCAAATGAGGCCTCATTATAGCCAATTCAAAATTCTCCATTAAAAGGAATTTTTTTCTGATTCATCAGAACTGCAGGTTTTAAGAAGATGTGTCCTATTTGGCAGCAGCAGAAAACCAGAAGGGACTTGAATCCTTCCTGCTTGAATCCTACCACCTTCAGGAAGTGGAAGCTCCATCAAAGCATTCGGTTTTGCCTAATTAATGACTGTATGAGCCACACCTCCAATCTGTCCTTATATGACATCCCCAAGGAGGGTTAAGGCTTGGTTTATCAAGGCATGAGAGAAGAGTCTTGTCCCAAGTTCTACGGCCGGAGGGGAGCAGGGTGGGAGGCGAAGGACTCCTGGGCTCCTCAGCCTCAGCGCTGATGGTTCATCTGCTTCCCCTGGCAGTGAGACATCCCTCGCCAGGCAGCTTGGCCCCCTCTTCACTTTTACTGTATCTTTATCAAAACCAGTCTCATTCCTCCTCAGTGAGGAATGTCTTTGTCATCTCAAGAGGAAGCAAAACTAAAATAGGAACTGTTGTTTTTGTTGCCTATATTAACAAAGCCTAGGACATGTGAGATTTCTATTGCTAATAAACTACATATCTAAATAAAACCTCTTCAACAACTCTTTTTCACTATTTGAAAGCATCCTTAGGACCAGAGAAATGACTTGATAAAATATGGAATAACTAGTTATATCTGAGTAGGTCTTAACACCAGCATGGCTCATGTGCTTTTCCCTTGCTTTTCACAACACATAGGTTGTTTTGAAATACAAAATGTAAAAATAAGTCAATAACAGAAGTCCTTTAGTAGAATACTCATTCAGTTAGAGATAGTGAGACCCAGGGTAGGTATGCAGCTGAGCACAGAAACTATTATATTAACTGCTAGCAGAGACTGTACAAGCTTAAATGAGTCTATCCCTATAAATGCAGAATGTGCAAATTAATGTGTGTCTGAGCCAAATTAAAACACAGTGCTTATTTTCTGCAAGATAAAACGTTTGGCTTAATACAAAATGTTTTAAATAATCATGTAAGTAAATAACATTAGCTATGGAAGTAAGAAAAGCGCACTGACCAAAGCAAGGCCTGTTAAAGATTAAAAAAAAAAATAAAAATAAAAATTCAAGGTATGTGAAGGGTTGAAAAGTAATAAGATCTGAATGACTTAGTGATAGCTGTCATAAAAATCTGGCAGGGTATTCTATTTACAATATGTAATAAAACTGTCACACACAGAATTTATAAAAGCATTTGCCCTAGAAAACTAAATCTTTTTGCCAAGGGCAAGTTAATAACCTCTACAGTTCATTTGAATATATAGGCAAAGAGATGTTTTGACTAATAGAGCATCACAAGGTGAGCACTAGGCAATCTAATAGATAGTGTGAGAACGGGATGGTCCAAAGATGACAACAACCTGTTAGAATACTGCTGAAAAATCTTGTGATCTTTATATTCATCGCGATCTGTCACTAATGAATGTACGCTCTGCATGTATGTGTAGATGTGTGGGTTTTGCTGCTTGGGGATTACACACACAGCAATTCCGTGTTAGCTGACATTAAAATAATTCCTCCTCAACCACTCGGAGAAGATGCTGACTTGTGAAGTATCAAATTGAATGCAGAGCTATTGCTCTTAAGATTATGTGAGGCTTAGTGGTTTGAGAGATTTAAGTCACCAACAGATCAGTCGACATCCAGGACTTTTCCCTCATAAAAATCCACACTTTTAAATTAACATATTTTTAAATTGAAGTTTCAAAAATACATCTAAATTTAACTTGGAGCAGTGTCCCACATTATAAATTATGGATCATCTAGGAAAATGGTTGATACTTAGCCAGAGTACAAAGCTGTGTGCAAGTTCATGGGTAATGAACAAGAAACTCCCATCTTTGTTAGGGGGAAAAAACATATTCAGTATGGTAATAATCACCAGTTTAGAAAAATATATTTTTTTTTTGCCCAAGAAGTAGGGAGATTGTTCTGCCCTGAGCTCTGTTACCACAGACTACTATTTATACCTGAGCTAGCTAATTTAAAGCTAGCTGTGGCTATCTCTAAAATATGCTGCCATCACTGCCATGACTGCAACTCAGACAGAGTCTGTAACAAGCTGTGTTAGTTCCCCCAATATATTGGCAGTGGAGTTTTGCTGGAAAAAAAAAAAAAAAAAAAACCAACCAGGATAGATTCCATCAGACCCACATGAATTAAACTCTGCTGCCAGGTATTTCTGTGGAAGGCACTTGCTGCTTTCTCCACGAGGGAAAGCGTCCAACTGAATGAGATGAGCTTCAGATTAGGTTTTAGTCATCGTCCCAATTGACATATTGAGGCAGCAGCTAGGAAGGGCTTGTGCCTCTGGCTGGTGGCCTATCCTCACAACACACAGAGGATTTTCCTGTCCTGCTAATGAAGTGTTGTACATGGCTGTGCAGATTTTGCTGACTGTGATTTGTACCGGGGCAATATTATTTTACCTTAAAATTTAAAGCCTTTGCATCAGAAACCTATTAAAAATCTCAGCTATCATATAGCTTTTAGAAATGTCATTAACATATCATTAAAAAGTCACAAAACCAGAATGAGATAGCTCTGCATTCCTGCTGTTGAAATTACCTGAATTACACTTTACTTGTACTCTAATGTGAGTGACTGATACCCAGGTGCCTGATGAGCATTTGAACTTGAAATGATACTATTAATTTCCCTGTCTCTTTCACTCCCATCCACAGGAAAAACAATTATGAATATTTTTTTTTTTTTTTAGTTATTTACTTTCTTACTTATGCCATTGCGTGAAGGACTCTCAGAGAGAAGTATGATAAATTTACTTAAAATTTACTCTGGAAAAGTGACAATACATGTGGCCAATTCAAATCTCCTGCACATCCAGCTTCAGTCTCTCACCTAGGTGAATCTATAGCTGTTTTTCTGGGAATGTAATCATCCAAGACAGTTAATGGTAACACAGGAAGAGGCAATGCCTCAGAGTGATAAGGCAGTCCTAAAGAAGCCATGATTTGGCACAGAAAGATTAAGCAGTACACTCATTTGTGAAGTGATGCTGAGTGATGATTCTGTTATTATCAGGTTGTAACATATGTTCAGGTCAGCAGCATACATATCGCATCCTCAATTTCAAAATTAATTTTTTGGAAAAAGATCAGCGCTCAATTTCTGAAAGCCAAAACTTCAGCTGTTTGAGTTAGAGAAGCTGGACCAGGTTAGAGGAGATTAGAAGTAACGTCTGTTATGGCGTGTTTGCTGCCACTTCTTAGCTGTCTGGTAATACACCCCGTCACGCAAGTTTAGGAGGGAGCACAGCTGATGCCAGAGGCACTCTGTGGTCGCTGCCCTTGCTATGTCCTTGTAACTCCACACACACCCACATACACGCGCTTCTCCTAAGCAAGCCATGTCATTTTCCTATCCCTCGGTATTAGTCAAGGCAGAGTGCCCATTCACCCAGCAGAGTCTGCTCTACCCCCGACAGGTAAAGCTGTCGACCACACACCGTCGCTTTACATGAGCTTCATATTACAGCTACCGTTGTTGTAGCAGCATCAGTGATGAGGGGCTCGTGACCACCTTTTGGCAGCTTGCTCCTAATCAATCATCCCTCTGTAGCCTGCTTTCAACTCGCTGCTTTTGGCCTACTGCCTTGTTATCTCATGGCTTCTTTCCTCCACTGAGCATGGTAGCTGTGGTCTCAGAAAATTACCCTTATTTTTCTCTACTCAGGGACTATGGACCTCTCTACTGGATGGCTGCTGATGGCCACATGCTCTCCTCACTGGTTAGATGCTCCTTCCCTCACACAGATTACAGATCTGGCCCCAGAGAAGTAGAGGGCTGCCTGCCTGCAGGGATATGAAAAATAGCAGTTTTCCTGTTAGTTCAATAATGCACTGAATGAATACATCTAAGAAGTGACCCAAAGTGCTCTAGAATGGAAACAGAATATGAATCTCAGACTTATTGTGGATTTATAGCAATACAACAGAGCTGTTCAACATGGGCATTCCCTTTATGTTCCAAACAACAGGACTGAGCTAAATGTAATTTATTGATGAATGTGAATGAATGAGATTAAAGATTTCTTGTCATACCACGTAACTACCCCAAGCAGACCCAGAAACATGCCCACAATGTAATGAATATTGGGGGATCGTTAGAGTTGGTAGACTAGTTGCCATAGTACCCAGCCATTGCATAAAGCAATAAAAATGCCTTACAGCTTTTCCCTGTGGAAATGCAACATTCCGGGGACATACTGCCAAGGAACAAGGGAATCTCCTGCTGCATTGGTCTCATCCTATTGTACGGAAGGTGCAAACTGCAGTAAATTAAGAAACTGTCTCACTATTTAAAAAAAAAAAACTAAACACAAAACACCAAACCCCAAACCCAACAACAAACTACAAAAACTTTAAATGTTAACCTTAGGCCAAATCTAAGATTGGAATAAGGTGGTATCATTACCCAAAAGTCAACAGCCAGGCTAGATACCACCAGTTACTGCATCAAGGAATGTAAAGTATTTGAAAAGACAGGAGAGTAAAATATTACAATCAATTGCATTAGTTTTTAGTACTGAGAGCTGTTCACTTTTGCTGTTACTATTGGAAGTTCATAGTAGCTGTAAGAGAAAGAGGACATCCATCCAACGTTCTCCTTGATGAGCAGCATAGTTCAAAGTGAAAAAAAAAAAGGATTACATTTATGACAAACATGCATACGCAGTCTCCTTGACTAAAAGATTTTAATTAAATGATATTGGTAATAGAGGGAAGGAAATCCATGACTGCCCTACAAACCATCATTCAGGTGGCAGAAAGATAACTGATTCGTGCTTTCATTGGGGTTGCAGGTCCAAAAAAACCCAACAAAAAACGTTCTCTGTAGTGAGCAGGTTAAGTCCTGGCTCCACATACTGCCCCCGACTTGATAACCAGAGTGGGAGATTAGGGTGCAACAAAAAGGCATCTGCCCCATGAAAAGACCTGTTAAAAGTGTTTCCTTTGAGGGGAAAGAAGAGCAGAAGTGAAGCCATTTATCTCAGAAAACAAATGAATGAGAAGAATAAGGTGAGTGCTCCTTCTATAGGCTTTTAAACCAGTAAAATGTACGCTTATTTTTTGGTTTGAGTTCAAGAAAAGAAAACCTGGAACCAGTTTTTGGGGAACTTCTGGTTTGCTACCAAGCTTTACTTGCTTTTGCCATTTATTACAGGTATGTCTGAAAGGGTGGACAGGAGCACCTTCTGTCCTATTTACTGATACACAAATGCACAGGCTATATTTTCAAATAGCAAAGAGAACCTAAATGATATAAACAACAACCTTTTAACCTAAGTTGCCAGATTAAGATCCTATAAAAGAGAAATAGTAACTTTCTATTGCTCTGGATTTCACAAAGTGAGCATGACAAACTAGACACATTGAAGATGCTTCAAGTGGGTCAGGTAAGATTCCTGTGGCGACAAGAGTGACTGAGTGTGCGTGAGTTTTCATGGAGGTGACCTCATATATAGTCATCAAGCAAAATAATGAACTTTTCATCATTCAGGGTAACTGGAGGGGAAGAGGAATCTGGTATAATGTAACTGAGCCCAGACCTACAGGAACATCAACATCCAGTTAGAAAAACTCCCTCCCAACTAGTCCACATGCACCAGTCTGTTCCCACAGACTAATTCAAATGCAGAAATCTGCACTGTAGGCATACACAGTTGAGTGAGATGAATACTACTGCCAGGGTCTCTGCAACCCTGTGAAACAAGGTAAACTGTCTGTACAGAGTAAGCACTCCATGACAAAACCTGCCTCAGGATGGCAAGCTTCATTACTGACTTAATTCACTAATGCTTACACCACCTTATCTGCTGATACAGCACATAAAAGGATAAGGTCCAACATCAGACTGAACTAGACTGTGCTTCTGGACACTGCTATGCTACAAATCAACAGTGAGCATCTTCTCAGAAGTTGCACGTGAAAAATGAGGGTAAAAAGTAAGCATGAGTTGTTCAGTCGTCTTCCCTATGCAACAGGCAGGCAGTCTGTAGCTGACGTGGAAATCAAACTCAAATTTTATGATTCTCTGCTTGCATTTTAATGTAGTTTAAAAACATTTGTACGCATCTATTCTGAATTATCCTCTAACTCTACATTAATGAGGTTTTCCTCAAAGTTTTGTATTTATTGGCAGGAAACCCTGCACCAAAAACAATTCTAAACAATATATTTAAGTGGACCTGTAAGTTATGACTAATATTACAAAGCTCTACATCTTTTGCCTTTTCAGGAATGACTTCAGGGTCATTTCTAGGCGATGTGAAATAATAACAAGCTTTTATTTGATTTCTAGGACACAGGCAAAAAATAAACTTCAAAAAATCTCTTAAATCCCAGACCTGAAACTTTAACTTCTGTATTTCTTACTCTTCCATATTTTGGTTCTATTCTTGGTACTACAGTTTCTGAGTCAGAATTGCCTTGTGCTGTTTTCCTAGCATAAATGCCAAAAAGGGGGGGGGGGGGGGGGGGGGGGGGGGGGGGGGGGGGGGGGGGGGTGGGGGTGGGGGGGGTGGGGGGGGAAAGAAAAAAGAACTGGCTATTCAAAGCAGGATATCTCTGCTCTTTGAGGTAAGCAGACAGTAAAAGGTGTTTCTATCACCCTCTCTTTTTTTTTCTTTTTTTTATTGTTTTGTTTGTTTCTGCTCTGCATTTCAAGAAGTGAAATAGAGGCAAATATTTTGTTTCATGCAAAATGCAAAACCTTCCCTGAAGCAGGGCTGGGTACATGGATAAATGACTCTTTTATTTATGCTTCTCTGATTCAGATAATTTTCAAAGTCCTGTTTTGATTCCCTTAAAGTTGCATAGCAAAATTCCCACTGGTTTCGGTGGGAGCTGAATGGTGCAACAAGATTACTCTTTCTACTTGAATTTGTGACCAAGGAAATGAAATTCCAAAGCATGACCCTGAACCTATGTTTTTTTACATACTGGAGAAATACTTGTGTCAAAACCAACTGGCAAGTTGTTTTGGATTTTTTTAATAACTTTTATAACTTGATATATGTTCCTGAAATGAAGTTTAACCCATCCTACAAAGGCTAAATGTAATAAAAGTCTCCTAAATTATTTAATGTTGGACATATATATCGGTTCCAGCTACACCAAAAAAAAAAAAAAATATATATATATATATACTTGGCTGTGAGACACAAGAGTCTTATGGCACAATATATGCTTGTTCATGAGTTTTGGAAAACTACATTAAGCTTTGATATTGTCATTATATTGTGATTTGTCTTATTTCCTAAGATTACAAGGAATGATACAATTGGATTTTGCCACATGTCTTGTCCAGCATTTCAAAAGTATTCAAGATCATTACAAATTAAATGACACAATAACGTGGTCAATATTTCATTTGCTGCTTCACAGCTGTTAGAAACTGTGCCTCTGATCTCAAACACGAGAGAGAGCGCCAAATCTCATGAGTGCCTTTTGGAAAGAGCCTATCTGCCCATTATGATGGCTGCAGATTATTCCAACATACGTGGGTTATTACTAAAATATATTTTGATGCTTTGCCTTCCTATCACTTGGATCCAATCCAATCTTTCACAAAAAGAAAACAGTTGGTAACTATTTTCAAGGATCATTTTTTTTTTTGCACTGATTCTCTTAGATAGCAATTTGGATTATTCCTAGTACTACATACGTTCTCGAAAACACTGCATAGGACGTCACTCAGAATTCCCTTTCTACAGAACAGTCCTATTTAATCGTATTTGAAGAGTAAACACACTTAACTGAATCACAATACTTTTTCCCCCAAAAATAAAATATCAAGCAATTTTCAATAGGTTCATACCAATGTTGCATCTTTAAATATCAGCTTATCTCTTCAAGGGAAATACAAGTTGTATGCGCTATAAAAACAGCTGCCATAATACGGGCCTACCCTTGCTCCTGTGAGCTGAACCACTGCCAGACAATGCTTGACAGGAATGACCCTGCATCTCGGAAGTTGCAGACTCCTGTGCCTCGTCACTGAATTGGCAAATAGGGCCCCAAACCTGTGCATCAGAACTTGCCAAAATGTAAAATTTCCCCAAATATATTAATATTTCACAAATATCCATAACACAAAAGTATTAATGAGCCTAGAGAAAAGAAAACTAATGCAAAAGTTCCGTAAGATCTCATTTGAATAAACGGATAATTAAATCACAACTTTTGAATGCACCTTCTGGATCCATTTTCCTTATCCTTTTTAAGATAAAAAATGGATTTGACAATATCTTTACAAGTATCCATAAGCACAGACACCCACCCACCCACAGAATCTTCCTTGTAGTTATTGCTATAATAATGTGACGTGTTGCACTAAATCAGTACTTTTGTGCTCTCTGTCTCACAGACTTTACTGATATGGTCTGACAGTTCCAGCACCTCTTAAATAGCCTTTTAATCTTTTTTCACTTTGAATCACACATGAAAATTTAATTATGTGCAATTCTTCTATCAAAGTTGTCCTAATCTACTACAGCCAATAATATAATATAGTAAAAGGAAAAAACATTAAATTTTACAAGATGGATATTCAGGCAATCATTTTTTTTTTCCCCTCTGAGATACTGAATCATTATTTTGAACTGATATAGCTATCTGACATTGAACAGAAAGCAGCCACATCATGTAGAATCATGCAGTTAACAAAAATGCAGAGGTTAAAAGTGTAGCTGATCATGTAACCACCCAACCTTACCAGAATCTGCTGTCACAGAAAACACATTAGCAGGCAATTTAGAATCTGGTCTGATCGGAGATCTGCGGTTTATAATAGAATCCACTAGGTTCCTCTTTGATGAGCATCCCGCAGTATTTATCTTAATTGCAAAATATACAGAAAGCAATGGCTACAGAAGTCTCTATTTTTATTTCAGACATAACTCCCTCTCCTTAAAAGTGATATTTTGACCAATGCAGCCACTTTAAGTAAAATACACCAATAAATTGGATTACAGGGTTTTGATGATGACTTTCATATCCTGATCAAAGCCAATGAGAAGCATTAAATGGACATAATTGATAGGAAATAGGAAGAAGTTTACATTAACAAAAATAACTGTGCATGTGCATATTCATACCTGCATACGCTTTCTTTCACAATAGTATTTGCTGATGTTACAACACTGATAGCAGGGGCTGGGTTTGTACTGTCGTATTGCCACTTTGCACTTTCCTGCAGCTAAGGAGAAAACACCTTTTCTCATTATGTTAGTAAATACAAGAAAGGGTAGAGAAAATAAGGGATCTTAATTCTATGGGTGAGTAGAAGCTGATTTCCAACAGTTTTCCAAGACAATTTGTTCATCAGGGAAAAAAAAAAATAAAAATAAATAACGGTATCCTTAAAGTAAAACTCACAAAACCGTTGACTGAATTTTCTCTCCTGACACATACCCTCAGACTGCAACGGCCAAGCCGTGGCACTCCAGCCACACGGCCAGCAATCAGCAGAGAGGAGTGAAGCCCTCCTTCCTCATGCCCCTTTCTTATAGTCAAAGACCTGCAGCAACAAGGACCAGGAGCAACCGCGAGGGCGCCAGCTGCATGCAGCAGCGACTGGCCAAGGCATGGTGATACTCCATGTAATACGGAGAAGTTTTAACCTGTGCGTGATAGAACTGCACTGCTTTCCTCCATATACATTTCTCTCTGAAGCAAAAAAATAAGGCAGAGCATGCAAATGATCACACTGAGGTATCTCTAATGAACCTATTTTTTTATACCACACTGTAAGAACTTTGGTGCAATGAGAATATAGGCTAAAATCTGCTCTACTGATTATTAAGATTAATATGCAGACTGTGGGACATTCAGTTGCCTCTCTCTGTGATAATAGATTAGAGTACAACATTGGGTAGAGAATTCCTCTGTAGAGTTACCTTACACTACGTTTTTAGAAGTCTGGACAAAGGTACTTTATACTGAGTTACACTAAGAGAAGCAGAGCAACTTTAAGACAAAAGAGGACCTGAGGCAGCAGAGAAATAAAATCCTATCCAGCAGAGAAAAATCAAGTTACTAATTTGTACAGTTCAAAATACTGGCATATATACTCTGATGTTTTCTTCTTCATAGGAAAATAATCTTGTTATCCTGATTCAGTAAATGTTAAATGAGAACATGATTTTCACAAGCTTTTTTCTTTTTAAGAAGTCCACTAACATTTCATTTGGAAAATTCATTTTTTAACACCAGTTATAAAATTCTGGTATCAGAGAAGACGATACAAACTAAAATGCTTTAAAAATACCCCTAGTTAGTGACCAGGCACTTTCTGTAACATTTTATAGTATTGAGAATATTTTTAAGTATGTAATTCCATAATATCAGTGATAGATTAGGTTATGGCATCCATTTCACGTGCCAGAGTTTTTACACTTCCTATATCCTTCAATAATGAATTAACTTTTTGCTTAATGACTAAAAGTTTAATTAATTTACTGAAAACAGGCACAACTAACTATTCTTTTAATTAAGAAAATTCATTAAAATCCACCATTATCTTTGAAACCGTTTGAAGTTTAAAATGTTATAATATTATTTTATAAATGTCACCTTAATAAAGTTTAAGAAAAATGACACAGTATTAAGTTTAAAATGACGGAGAAGTAATTTCAGGGTTTCTTTTATGCGATGAACACAGTATTGTAGCTCTCTTATATTTCCCGAGAGGTATCTGGACTCAATGCATCCAAGATTAATACCATTAATTAACAGCAGGCACTATTTATCAGTCACGAGTTTGGGCAGATTCTGTTTATTTTTTTTCCAAAGGTTCTTTTACGTACACATGAAAGGGCTGAGGGGGAAGTAAGACTCACTTGCATACATATACCAAGTGAAAATTAAGCACGTTCAGTTGGATGAACTTCACTTTTAATGAACACATTAAAATTGTTCACGAACACAGAAGTACATTTCACATCCTTCAATTTTCATTAGTAACTCAGATTTCATGTTCCGTAATTTGCCTCCTCCCTTTCCCAGATACCTTCCTTTTCTTCTAACATGGCAAAGGGACTAAAAAAAAACTAAATGAGGATTCCTGTTATGTAGGCATATTAAGAACCTGAGGTTAGCTTTATATCATCTACCATGAGGTTACCATTTGCCAGTTTGCTGATATGTCAGAGTAGGATGTAGCGTTGGTTCTAGTGAAGTTACAGTGTAAATGTAAGCACTTTAGTTATAACAGAAGCTTAAGACTTTCAATGGTAAGCCTTTTCCAGGCCTATAAATGCAATAATTTTTTCCACCTAACTACTATGAAAAACCCTGGTATCTTTCAGTTACACTTGAGCTACACAGCTACTGCTCTGCTAATGTGAAATAGAAATGCCTTTGTCCTGAAGCTTGAAAATGGTGGAGGAATCACTAAAATTGGAGAAGCTCTAGTATTCTACTAGACTAGTAGCTCTAGTAGTCTACTCCTCTTACCACAGTGAGAACCCTAACATTTCAAAAACATGAGTGAACAAATGTCATTTTCAGACACTCTTGAATTCTGGTCTGACATAAAGAGCTTGAGGGTGGTGTGAAAAATATCCAAGTTTAATAGTCTCGGCAATACTATTTTAGAAGAGATTTTTTTGTCCAACTTTCAAGTGTTCACAGAAACATTCCCAAAAGAAAGTGTGTCCAAAATGCTACTGGTTAAAAAGCGCCATGGTGGAGTAATTTATTATGAGAACTAGACCTGAAATAATACTAAGTACCTATTACTTGCAGAATGTGAGATGCTTCGTCTGTTAAAATATAGTGTGAAAAGACAAAAAAAAATCTCCTTTTGTATGGTAATACTGTTCAATAACATTCCTTGAATTATACATACAAACCTACTGACATGCTGTTGAAAAATATTCAAAAATTACCTAGAAGAGGGGGGCAGAAGTGAGATTACAAAGTTACTTGTGGCTACCTCATTATATTTAGCATCAATACAGCCAAGGGCTGTCTGCAAATCTTAACAGAGAGTTCCCAGTTTTCTGTATGACTCAGCATTTATGTAGCAGATGATAATCACTGCAGAGTAATGCCCAACTTCAGTTAGGCATTTGGGAAAAATATTTAGCAGTGGAGGAGCATGATTTTGTACGTTTATTTTATCAGTCTTTGATGAAATAAAGCATTTCTGATATTGGGATTTGTTAGGAAAGCACAGAGGACAAAAGAGGAGTTGCTGTTGTGCCAGTTCTGACGGGAGTCAGAACACGGCCACATCTTGGCTGCAGGGCACGTTTATTTTCTCTCCATCTTAAGAGGATACATGTACAGAAAATATATAGAAAAGGCAATATGGATGATGAAAGCCAGTCCTTATGGATTGAAAACTACAGTGTGAAGAATGACACAAAAACGCTGGGAATCTTCAGCCTGGAAAATAAATTATGAGATATAGAGTTGATAGCAGTCAACTTAAGTCATGAACAGCAAGGAGGAGGACAGTAACTGTTCATTGAGTCCTTCCTTCAATAGGTGAAAAATCAGGGGCATTAGATGAAACCACCAAAAACCAAGTTCAAACCCAAAGGTATGATTCTTTGCACATTGGAGACCTCAGCTGTGCCCTGGTATTATCAGCTAACTGGTACTACAGCATTTTACATGATTTTAAAAAGCAACTAAAGACATTCTTGGAAGAAGAATACATCAAAAGATAGCTATTTAAACTCCTGAGCTGTAAATTGATAGAGACAGTGAGAAAATTCTGGAAAGGATTTTTATACCTGCTCTTACCAGACATTACTAGAAACGGGACAATGGGCCAGATGAATCTGTGGCCTGACTGCATATTCTGTGTATTCTTATAATAATTCTAACAATACCCATAAATGAAATGTACTTAATAATAACTATGGATTAATTTATTCATGAGAATTGTTGTTGCATCAGTATTCAGTGATCTGAGATCATGAAATGCTTAAGCATGCAAAGAAGCAATGAAAAACTGAAAAACTTAAGATTAGCCAAATTCTTTGACACAGTAAAGCTCCAATAAGCAGGGTTGTTTTATGAGAATCTTTATAATCTAGTGCGATCTGAAATGCTAGCTGAAACAGTGACAGAAAGATAGATTACCTTTTTTTATATATATATTTCAATAAAATACAAACTTTTAGAAAGTATAAAGCAAAAGCCAACTGTATGGATGTGTAAAATTAACAGTATAAACTCAGGAATTGAGTCAGCCTTTTTCTTTTTTCTCCTTGTAAGCATAATGCAATGCTATAATTTAAATCCATTTGGAGTTCTGTTTCTTTATCAAAAGATCTGTATCTGCATGAGTTCCATAGGTTACCATGCTATTTTGTTGGATTAATGACAAAAACCCATGCATGTATAATCAGGGTAACGTGGTAGTACATTTCAGCTTCTTCAGGTCATTTATAATTTATGCAATTTGTTCCCTCTTTTTTAATGGCAACATTTTTCATTCAAAGTTGTGCTTCCCTCAGCTGCAAAATGGAGAGTCATTCATTTAATGTATGCAGATGGAAAACAGAAAGAAGGTCAGACAAATTGCCGGTCCTCATATTTTGCAAGAAAAGTATAATTCTAACACTCTTCCTGAAGCAGATACTCAGAAATATATTTCAAATATTGTTTAGAACTACAGCAAAAGGGGGACAGTGAAAATATTTATCCCATCATTATACTGAAATAGCTTGAAAAATAGTGCCATTTTCTTAAAAGTATGTGATCTTCCAATGTCCATTCTGCTTATTTAGCACTAATTTGGTCTGAAAAGGGAGAAGTAAAATACAAAAGCTGCATTCATGGTAACAACAACAAGAAATGAAAATCCCAAATCTCAAAACTCTATGTATCTCATCATTATGAAACATAATTTGAGGAAAAGTATTATATTTTAAAGACCCTCTAGCTAAAGATTAATAAAATTAAAATAGGCCCAGTTGCTTTATGGGCAGCCAATCTTCTCCTGTTTTAACTTTAAGGCTAGTTCAATATTATTGAAAACAAACTAATTATTAAATTACTCGTTTGATTTTTATATTCCATCTATATAAAATATTTAGGTTGATTTTATGCTTGATCTATATGTCATTAAGAGGATCAATAACAGATTGGGTTTTGTTTGTTTTTTTTTTACTAATTTGTAATGATTTTATCAGAACTATCAACTAGTAAACAAAGTTGGTTGGATATCTGCTTGTTACATTAATACGTGAACAATGTGAAGGAAGGGATATCTGTTTCCTTAAAACATTTTTAAAAAAACTTAGTTTAAAATTTTAAATGGAATCCAGACATTTCCATTTCACCAAAAAATAAGAAACTCCAGTTGTAGATTTATCCATTAATATAAGCAAAACACAGACAATTATATTTTTCTTCTAACTAGAGCATAGGTTTACAATGTTGAAAAGCCAATTGTGTAAGTCTTCTGTTTGACTTGCTATTCAGTGGAACACACTGAAAGTACTATAGGGCAAATCTCTGTCATCATTTAGAGCCAAGTTCCCCAGTCATCTTGCAGAGAGTATTGTTACTAATATAGTTTTGTTATCTATTTGCAGTGAATCAGATTTCAGAAATCCAGTGGTCTGATGATGTCTAGTGACCTTCTGAAAGAAAGTAATATGTATGCCTTCAGTGGAAAGTTCCTTACTTTTTTGGTATATGTCATTCAATTCCAGGGCGATAAGAAAAAAAGGCAAAAAAAATTACCACGAAGGAAATGTCTTCATTAGACAAATGAAGTTTCTGAGCTTTATGTTTAGAACAGAGTGTATTCTGAAATGTAAAAAGTCTAAAAAAGCAGGTATCTCTACTAAATCTATACTGTAAAAAACATTAAGCAGTAAAGACATCTAAAACACCAACAGAATTTATGTTTTATTAGCACAGCACTATTGACCCTAGTCAGCAAAACTGTTTCGGGTCAAAATCTTGAAGATCATCCTTTTAAATTTTACTGGTTGTTTTTAATATTCATGTACTTGCGACATTTTTGTGATGATAGCGCTTGAGTGGTTGGTGAATCCAAATGGAAAGTAACTTCATTGAAAGGTCAAAGTTAAATATCTGGCTTGACAGGGTGCTGCTAATCTGGACGTCGACAAATTTCATAGTGAGGAAACACCTTTCACTGATTCCTCACTGTTAGATCTAAAACTATTTGATTTCCTGAAAACAGTGCAGAATTCACTCATTTGCTAATGGATGTCAAAAGAACAGAAACAGAAGAAAAGTATCAGCAATGATTCACAAGAATTCCTAGGATGATTACACCAACAACCGGCACAAGGTCTCTGAATGGCATTCACAAAAAGGGCACAAAGGCCTGTAACACTGTGGGGTTTGGAACTCACTAAAAATATGAGAAGCCTACTTCAGAGTAACAGCTTAAAAAAAATTGCCTGTGTCTCAGGTGAGCGTAGTGGTACTAACCACCATCATCTGTGGTGTTCAGTGGTATAACACTGTGGTGCAATGGCGAGTTCCTAAATACTACTTCTGTTGCATTTTATGAAAAATCTTCATATCAGACTTGGTATTCAGTGAAACCACTAGGCTAAACACGTCTTTCTCTCTCTCTGTCCAGTAAGTATGTAAGTCATAATCACCAGCAACTGAAGAATGCACCTCAGCAAGAACATCTCTTTCAATATTTTAAAGATGTTTCCAAGGAATATTGTCATGTACAGAATTTTGTTTTCTGTTGTTCTGTTAAAAATTTCATGACATTATGTTATTTTTCAGAACAGGGCAAGACTATCTTATTCAAATGGAAAGCCTGGCTTTCTATGAGCTCTTATTCATGAATGGGTGAGATACTCTTCTCTATTACCTTACTACTACTATTTGGAGAACCTGGTATGAAACAGTTTTTTTTCCCTTTGAAATAGGTATAATTGCGGGACATAAGACAGGTCCTTGAGAGAACAGAATGGCTGTGTTGAAATGCCTGGATCTGAAGTGATCCTGGCTTTCCGGTTCTCCAAATTCAAAGAATCAGCAGAGTCATTAACATTGCTATCAGGCAGGCAAGGAGATAACATATTCTGTGAAAAGCTCATCTCTTGCAGAGTATAATGTATGTGTTCTGGCCTGAAAGATAAAACATGTGTGGTAGACTGATGGAGTGAATGTCAGAATTCATTTGCTTTGCCATAGGCAGAACTGTTGAACTATCAAAAGGAGTAATTCTGAAGTCAAGCCTTTAATGGACCCTGTACTACAGGGGCAGCTGGACTAGTAACAGTGTGCCAGAGAAATCTGGAAATCTATAAAACTGAGCTCCCAGCTCCTTCCTCTTCAGAGGGGAAAAATAGATTGAAAGGAACTAAAACAAGAACAGGCAGATGTGGATGTCAGTGGTGTCGAAGAAGGGAGCTGGAAGCTCTTCCTCCTACAGAAGAGGAGACTCTGTGATTTCTTGAAATGACAAAATATCTTTAATTCAACAAGTAACTGATAACATGCAAAGCAGCTATGAAGATTGATCTGATATGACTGACTGATGTTTGGATCTGCTGACTGAGATCAATGGTTGATTAAATATTCGCAATGTTATTTGTAGGTTGCATTGAGAATCCTAACAGTAAGATCAATTCATTAACTTTATTAATGAGGCTACACAATTATTAACAGGATAAATAGAGTTCGTTTGAGAAGATATTAAAGCATCAAAATATTTAAGTTAACCCTTTATGGCAGCAGTTAAGGGACTGGGGATTATTTTTTTTAAGTATTCCATTTTATTACGTTAGTTCCTGTGATTTAGTTTTACATATAAAAGTATGTTATTTTGAAAGTAAATCATGACTAGACCTCTGTATTACAAAATAACACCCAATTGTCCATGTACAATGTTTTCTAAATGTTTGGCAACTCTTTTGTGAAGCATGTCTTCATACCATATTTCATTAGGCTTCTTGACTACATTCCCACTTACAAAATATACTGATATTCTGTTAATTTTTGAGAGATTTAGCACAATTTTTGTTTTCCTACTCTTTGTGTAGCTTAAGAGGATGCATTTGGGCATTAAACGCATTGTTTGAGCTCACTGGACATCACACTATGCCCAATGGATATTGGAAACTTAGGTCACTTCACCGCCAACAGCCCCAAGGGGCCTTTGGGACAGCTGTAAAACACCGTAAAACTGTTTCTGGCAGAATGAAAGAGTCTGGCATAAGGGCTGCAGGAAAGGCTGCAAGGGATATTGCTGCACAAAGGTTATCCTAGTAAGTGCCAATATTTTTCACTGCCTCTTACAGAAGAAGAAACACAAAGTGGCCATGTTGGAAAGATAAAGATATTTCACTCTCTTGCTGCATCCTGAGAAATTTTTCCCAGTCAACTAACATTTTTAACAATTATTCCAGTCCTTCAAAGTCAAAGTCCCCAGCTTTCCAATTTTTTTACTATTGCTACGCTAATTAACACAGACATGTACCATAGGAATTATTCTTAAGACTAAATCAAATAACTGAGTATTCCAAATGTATGATTCAAAGAAAGACAGAGTTGGTCAGCTAATTCAGTGATGAGACCTGCATCTGCAAGGGCAAGTTTTCACTAGTTTCCATTGTTATCAGTGGGGCAGTTTCAAAACAAAATCCCATGCAATTTTATCACTTTTTTTAGAATTTGTCCCTAATTAATTTCCAGTTAACCCACCATAAGTAACAGTATTAAAGTCAATCCTTGATTGTATTCCTTTATAAAACAATATACTTAAATAAGTTTCTGTTATGTGAGTTCATACATAAGGTAGAGGAATGAAATTACTTGATTACTAGCATTTCTCATCTAAGTGGTAAACTCTTCTAATGGTGGGTAATTCATTGCTATATCTATACGGTTTTTATTCCGATTCTCTGTCTTTCTATGTGTGTGTATTAAAAAAGTGGGTAAAATCTTTCCTTTTTTTTTTTTTTGGTAAAAATTTACAATGTTCCTGACATTCATATTCTGGGCTAATTAAAGTGGAAATTTGAATGCAGATTGCTAAACTGTAGATTTAAGCATGATATAGTAGAACAAACAGTTACTTCTTTCTAATCAGTGTAGTGTAAAAGTTTCATGAAGCCAGGGCAATGAATCAAAGTTCCTTTCACATCAGTTCTTTGGTTTTTCTTTACTTGCCATTTTTATGAGGAAAGAAAAAGGAGGAAGAAGACGGTTAGGAGTTCAATATTATAATTAAATTACTAATACATTTTAATAGGTAACCATAATTCTAAACTTTAATATACTACAGGTAACTATGCTTTATTTTAAATAAAGGTGAAAAAAATGGAAATCATGAAGGATTCTTTTAAGAGTAGAATCACTACTTTGGAAATATAGATGCTTTAGATTGTAACTCCTAGAAGATCATAGATAAAGTATAAAAATAAATAAATAAATAAAAGAATTTTTTTTTTTAACATGGAACTCCAATGAAAGTTCATCTGTAAGCATAATTATATGAAACTGTACGCTTTTTTCCCTGTTTTACAAAAAAAAATTTCAGGGGATTTTTTCTTTTTTTTTTTTTTTAAAGACATAATTGGTTGGGACTTTGATTCCATATTCATTAATTGTTGTAGATTTCTTATTTGTTCAGCATTGATATTCAGAAAATGTGTGTTACTTTTTTAATATACCCCCTCAGGGAGCAATTTCTAAGAGTAAAAGTCTATCTCACTGGAAAGCGTACCCACATTGCCCAGTGATTAAAGTTACATGACATTCTGGTGTTACACAGCTGGTCAAAACAGGCTTCGTAAGAGTGCTCTCACAGGTGCCTTAAGTATCTCAACATGAAAGATTTGAATGTAAGTTTGTCTTATATTCACTATCATGTTAAAAGAATGAAAATATGAATACATCATCAAAATTTCTTGCATTTGTTGCCAGTTTGCTAAAGAGGAATTATGATGGATAGGTACCAGTTATTGTGTTGCCATGTTTTTGTCACTTATTTTACTAGATTTGATAAGGAATATCCTTGTTTTGCTTTGTTTTATCTTCAGAAAATACGCACTTACTAACTCAGAGGACTAAGCCAGTCATTTTATTCTCTCAGGTAATTAGTGAGAAGTGTGACTGACTTCTTGTTTTGTTTAGTCAGGTGTCTATTTCATTGGGGTTTTGTTGTTTTATTAACTAATTATGACTAAATCAAGGGACCATTTGTGTAAATAACACAAAGAGTTGGGGGGGTGCTTTTAAACACATCATAACTTAACTTTCTTTAAACATTTACTACTTATACAACAAGGTCCCAGTTATTTACTAGAGGTATAGTTTTACTATTTTTCTTGCTTTGTAGCTAGTTCTTTTTTTTCTCCTCTCTTCCCCCCAGCAAAATGTCACGATTTCAAATCAATACCTTTTGGAGTCAGTCTGTCATGGCATCTCAGCAAACAACAGTTTAGCATGTCCCATAAGCTTTACTGACAAGTTTCTTGGGCTATAGCATCGGTTTAATATGAGACAATGCTAATTCAGCTCTGTAGTGCACTAGGCCTTAGGCCCCAGACAAAAATTGGGGTCTACAACTTGTGAAATTCTTTTAGAAAAGCAGTTTTGCTGTCAAAGTGACTGATTTTTTTGGACATAAGCTTCATATGAAGAAAAATGTAATTATTCCATTAACTTGTATTTCTAACAGAGTGAATGTCTTTTGTGATCTAACATAGTGGCCAGTGCTTTTTAACAGATCATGGAATTTGACATAACTTATTTTTTCCAACTTCATTGCAGGTATTTCCAAGATCTGTAACCTTCAGAGAAGGCCTCAGATTTTGCTTTAGCAGTTATGTCATCGTAACATTTGCCTTTCTTCCATGTCATGAGTTACCAAACACAATTTTATTTTTATTGATAGATCTGTAAACATACAGCTCTTGCAAAATAAGACTATCCATCAACTGCCTGATTTGATGCATCACACTTTCATTTTGCATCATTTTCCAATAAAGATTAAGAAATGATCGGGCATCCTGTATCACATCTCATAGACTTTTAGACAAAATTCCACAACAACATTTTATGAAAAAAAAAAAAGTAAAAATAATGTACTAATTTCACCTAAAAGTCAAGCAATTATTTCAAGACAACACAAGTGTCAAAAACTGATGAATCCTACACTGTGGAGATTATTTATCGTATTATTTACCTTGCAGTGCTAAGTCTCTTAGTATCTATATACTTACTTTATTGCTTACATTTAAGCATAGAATAGTCTCAGTGTCTTTCAGGGTACTAGTCACACTGTCTGAAACTAAATGCCTGTACATGTCTTTGCAACAGCTTATATTATCCCATCCTATCTTCTCCTGTCTTCTCAGATAATCAGAGTTGCTAACAAGCAACTTGGGACATCGTACGTGCGTATAATGATATAGACCTGCCTGGAGGATCCAAGATTTGATAATCTGTTACTTGCAAAAATTGGAGGGTACCTGTTCCTTTAACCTTTTAAGAATGCTCATCTTTAGTATTTGTAAGGGTTATCTTCGAATTTCTTTTCTAAAAATGGGGTTCTCTTGTCAAGCACTGCATTTCAGAATCACTTCCAGATTCAAATACAGAGTTGGTAAAATTTACCTACGTGTTTAGATTTGGGTCATTTGAATTTGTGTGTCTTTCCTAAGTGTACTGTGAAAGCTTAGAAATAACATGCATTTTAAACTACAAATCTTTACATGCTCTCTAATAAGCTATAGACAAAAAATTACTATTTAAAATTAGATTTAAAAACCTTTCTTAAAATTGACAACTCTTTTATCCTCACAAATCTTCCAACGTAGAGCAAGACTTTTATAATTTTCCTATTATCCTTAGTCTTTGACTCATTATGAACCATGGGTATCATTTCCATTTCCTTCTTTTTACCATAATCTAGAGAGGTACTAAAACTTGAAATGACACAAAATAAATCAATACATACTTCTGATTATTTTATTATGCTGTTATCACAGAATGTTGTATCAAGTTAATTAAATATCAGGAAGTGGGATGGAAATCATTATTTAGTTTCCTAAAGAGGGAGAAAAAAACCTGAAATGGCTTGTTAACTAACTGGAAGCAGAACATATGAAATAAAAATTACACTCTTTTCTTCCTAAACTCCAAGAATGAATCATAAGTCCAGTAGGGGAAAAAATCTCATATTAATTGACCTATATTACATTTTTATAGTTGGAGCCCCAACCCACTACTTCCCATAGCATGAAGGCAATTTATTTAAGGCAATTCATTATCTTTACCATCTAAACTAAATCCCGGTTTTATTAAATAAAAAAAAAAAAAGAGGCAAAACATTAGGCAAAGACTCATAAGGCCACTTCGCTGTAGAAACAATACAATATATAAGGCATTATTCCAAAAAAAAGTTTAGTCCTGATGCTAAAAATGTTTAAAAGCCTATAAATTTCATTTATTTCAGTGAAACCACTCACATAAATTAACAGAAATATTTTTATGTTTACACTGCTTTGATTTCACGTTCCTATATGCAATTTTCTCTGTTTTAGCCACCTAATTTTAATGTTTGTTTCTGAGGTGAAAGCAGCCCCCCCCCCACAATGTGTGAATCAGTTTTGGAGTGATGGTGCAAGGGATTTACGCCAATACATAACAAATACGAAAACATCTAATGTAAAGGCATCTTCATTTCTATCAATTTAGCATGTACCCGAAGTGGAACAAAATGAAAATTAAACATAAAAAAAATAAAAATCATCAATATATTTTGAGACAGGCATACTGTGAAGCTGTCAAACAAATTATGTTAATTACAGACCATCTCTAATTTTAGAGCAGAGATTTCTCATACATACTTCTTACATATACAATTTCCTCAGAAACATCAAAGGGTAATCACAGAGCTAAACTGTAAAAATATTTCAGACGAGAGTAAAATTGGGATATGGTGTGAAATTTAACTATATTTCTATTAGTGTGAGTGAAGCGCAGTGGTGGTTTAGGGCACTGAACTAGCTTTAAGTTTGCTCTCTTACTTCTCTTTTCAAGCTTCCCCACTCCTCCTCCTCCTTCCTGTCACCACACTGCAGAACTAGCACCTTGAGTCATCCGAAATACACTTCAGTTTGCGTGCAGAGTGACAACATTATGCCAAGGACTGGATGTAGCTGTATTCCTTCAAATTTTTAGCTAGGTATAGCTTCAGGACTATCCCTAATAAAGCCCCCAAATACCCCAAAAGCAAGCCAGTACTTACTTCTCTCTCATTTGTTATGCAATTGTCAGCAAGTGCTGAAGCAACGCATAGGAGACAAAAAAAACAAAACAAAACAAGCAAAAAAAAAAAAAGGAATGCAAATAAACACTTAAATTCCTTAAAAAGAGATAATAAGCACAGAGCAGCAAGGTCAGCAGTTGCAGAGGTCGTGCTGCACATCTGCTGTGCCAAAGGAGACTGGGATCCATTTGCCTACCAGGGCAGCCTGGGCAGCCAGCCCTGTGTCCCATTTGGTCCGTTCCTCCTCACCTCAGATCCACCAAGGGCAGGCAGCGAGCGTGGTGGGTGGCAAACATCATAAATACTCATCTGTTTTAGGTAGTTCTCTGCCCAGCATTACTTGTAACAGCAGCTGTTGTAAGCACGGCGCTTGTGGGACAGCATAGGAGTCAAATAAAATCTTATAAATTGTATATTATAATTTTATATTCAAGAAAAAAAATCAACCCTGAAGCATCTCTTATAGTTTACTAACACCCACCTTGTGCTCATTAGTGCAACAATAAAAAATAGTGTATGATAAAGTAAGCAATCTGCATAAATACATGTTTGGCTCTATCACTAAAAATTACAGAGTCAAAAACCTGCATCTTCTTTTGCATCCTTCAGCACCCTGGCAGATTAAAAGCATGTCTGAAATGCATTTGAAGCTACATTAACACAGCAGACACCCAACAGCAGAAAGGAGGAGGGTCTTTCCAGCACGGTAGGCTACATCCTCAAGCACTGAAGGTCAGTAGGGTAGCGTTGTGTCAGTAGAGATGCCCTGATTTATACCAACTGAAGATTTGACTCAGCCCGTACAGAATTAGCCATCCCACTCCCTGTCACTGGTTGACTAAGACAATAATTCTTGGTTCATATCAACCAATGCTTTCCTTAGTATGACTCCGTAAGTCCTTTTAAAATAGATTTTGCTTTGCTTCTGCTATGGGAAATTTCCTTTGACCTATAAAAAAGTGCGTTGGCCTCTTAGACTAAGTCGTCTTGTTCTTAATAGGAAACATCAACTACATCGCTCAAAAATTGAAAGGCATTTGCTCCTGTGTACATAATCCTATTGTTCAGTTGACTAGAGGGGTAATAGATTTTTTTATGTTTTCTTCCCCTAGTATCTAACTGTTGTGGTACCTCACAAGAAAACAACTCATTGGAAAATAAGTAGAGCACAATAATTCCAAAAACCTCTGTTTTCCTGTAGCTCTGTCTTTTCGCTACATAGCAATATCTACAACATTAAATTCATTTTTACCCCACTTCTTAAAGCAAAAGAAACAAGCAAGCAAATCCCCAGAAACTATATCTACTGTAATGAAATCCACATGCAAACTGTGGAATCCATACAATTACATACAGAATTTTCTAAGGACGTCCTTGGCAGTCTTTTCCAGTTCCTAGGCTCTAACACATTTCTGTATAGCCCCATCAACAAACGAAAGGAGCTTTTTGAGTAGGAAGGAGCTTTTTGGCTTTAACATAACATAAACATGCCATATAATATTTTTTTCCTTCACACATTTTTGGAACCATCCCCTCAGAACTGAGCCAAGTCCACAGAGTGAGTATAGTATATCGGCATGTCTACAGGACATCTACGTTCTGGTATAAGGGGGGAAGGAGCGAGCTTCAGTTTCCTCCAGTGCACGCCGGTTCCAAGACCACAAGCCCACTTTTTGTCTTTACCGGAAATTAAGCCTGCGCTGGCTGCAAACCGCCCTTGGTATCCAACAGCACGCACAGAGCACTAGCTGCTGGAGGACCCTGCATCCATGTATTTTCACCCTTTTTCCACCTGAGGGAAACACGCCTCAAGTGCACTCAGAGTGTGCTCAGCTGAGGGCCGCAAGGCTCCAAGGTCAGATACAAAGCAAATCTGTACCCTTCAGCAAACCAAACTGATAATGTAGGTGCACCCTTCTTACACCAGAATGGATTAAAGTCTAATATTTTATGATGATAAAAAGCCTAAAAGAGAAGTGTTAATAGTTGGTCAATCCTACAAATGTTCAATAAATCTTCAATAGCTTATTGTGTAATAATAATATAATAATAATTGTGTAATAATAAGGTAACACTTAATATTTCTTTACTCTTAGCTATGCACATTCAAACACAAGGTACAAAAGATTTGTATGTGAAGAAGTACGTTGTAAATAACTTTTCACTGTTCCATGTTTACTACTACCTTAGCTAACCAACTGTAATTCTTTGCACAGTAGGTTGGTAAATGTAAGCACATTCAGGCTTCCATCAGCTAGCATTGCAACTCTAATCACAGTTGAGACACATCTCAAAAAACTCAATAGCATCCCATCCTTACAGACTGGAAGAAGCTAGCCTTAGTACCTCACTGTATGGCTCTGCCTCATGTATTTATGGATAAATAATGTCCTTGTCAGTAATTCTGCTTCACATGCTGCTCTTGAGGAAAATACTCTACAGACGGTCATGAAAGGTAGAGAGCAATGTCACCCTGTACTCTGGAAGTGTTTCCAAAAGGAAAGTCAAGGTTTTGTTCAGTTACTCCCTCCTGTCAACCATTTAGCACATCAACACGAAAAGAGAGAGCTGAGATTTTGTAACCTACTGATCCTTTTCCCTTGCTGATAGCCACAAGGTGAAAGAGCCCATAAAGGAGAGTAAATTAGGGTGCTATTACACCTTATATTTTGGAACTTGTGTACAGACACATCTACCTGCTAATTAGCAAATGAAAAAACAAGCAAAGATTTTGCCTCATAGGAATCCATGTTGTTAATTTGATCAGTGTATGTTAATTTAAATTATTTACCTGTTCACTGGATACTAGTATATAAGCTGAAATATATCATAAAAAAAAAAAGGGTCTGAACGTAAATGCTTCCTACATCCTCCTTTTTCACTTACTGCAATGCATTTAAGTCATGTTTTTGTGGTGTATATTCTCGACAAGCTACAGGACAGGGTTCAAAAGAAACTGTGGTCCTTTAAATCTTTCTGCTGTCATGTCTCCTTGCATTCTATAATGGCAGAGGTCCATAGGTAAGTGTGTGTAGGTGTATTTCCAATGAATTACTTGGCCCTCCCCCCCCAAATTATTCTCTACTCACATCTTTCAAAGCATTAATTCCCTTTGTACCAAAGCAAACTTCAAGTTCTACCTGGTCAGCATTTAAACTTAAAAAGTGCAATGTGAACACCTGTTTAAGTTGATAGCCATCTGTTTTCTCAAGAAATCAAAACCTTAATAATATAGAATTAACAGATGGAAAGCATGGCCTAGACACTGAGCAGGTTACTGCATGCTTGGAGTTAACATAAAAAGTGGTATTTTTAGGGAATCATCATTCACATCCTCCATTATTCTGTTCCCATTATCTGGACTGATAACCCATCAGCGTTCATTTGGTCCTTATGGGACTTGCCATTCAAAGGCAATTGAAGATCTTTTAGGATTTGGCCCATATTAAATGGATACTTAACTACCGAGAATGCTGCCTGAAGTAGGCAATTCCACCTAATTCCCTGTGGCCAAATTCTAAAAATGATTACACAAAGATTTTAGCAGGAGCTCAATTGCTGGGGGGGAGGCGGGGGCGGGGGGCGGGGGAGGGATGGGGGATAGAAGGAGGGCGTCAAAGAAAAAAATGTTAAATAGCCTAATTTTTCAATGTGTTGCAACTGTATTTCCAAAAGAAATATCTTCAAATCTGTCAGCATCATAAGAAAAACTACAGGGAGACATCTTTATTGTAATAAAAACTGAGATCTTATAAAAGCCTTCAGTGTTTTCTTCTATATTTATCACTGCTTCTACGGCACAAAGTCCTCAACATTAGATGACGGGTTTTAATTATCAGGACTGGATCTATGTGTGCTGGGCACACAAGAAGCCCAAGACTGACATGACAGGAGTAACCTATACACAGTAGAGGTCAGTGGCAAGAGGCACACGGCCAGTCCCAACAGACCCATGCGGGATCTCTTCCTCCGTCTGACAGCTGAGAGGCTGGGACTGTGTCCCCGCATTCATACAACTGAAGTCCAAACAACCGGTTCATTTTTTCCTGTTCCCACAGAGTGAATTAAAGTGCCTTCAGAAAAGTTGCTTTTAGAAAGGAATTTGAGGAAAGTATTAATTTGCCTTTTCCGAAGGTCCACACAAATGCTAAATAAATCGTAGCAGTTGACAGAATGGCAACCTGAATAAAATTGTGCTCACAGTGATCATTAGAGCAGTGAAACGGATTCTGGAGAATATTTTCAATTTTTAGGTATACTTTAAATTATTTTCTATCAGGAGAATGGAAATACAACTTCCTCTGTTAAGCTAGGTCGACTTAAATAAACACATTTCTAGTTTGTTGAACTGAACCAAAGTATTTTCTTTCCAAAATACTGTGAACCTCCAATTGCTTCTACTCTAGGACTAAATTGTCGTTTGGGTACTTGACGCGTATTGTTGTCATCTAGGTTCCTTCCTCCAGCTAAGCATCTAAGTTCTTTGTAACACATCAAAATAGCAGTTATCAACCCAGAAAACCGGGACATAAAAAAAGAATAGGAATGTGATGCATCTGAAGACCCCTCTTGAATATAATTTACTAAATTTATTTCTTTCAATTTAAAAAGCCTCCAGCAAAATGACCATCATTACCCTACCAGTGTTTTCACTTACAAAAAATTCAGGTATTTAGTGCATTCTAAAATAATTTGCAGCTTTTCAGTGGCAACTATTTCTAAATTATCCATTTCATTTTTGTTAATATACATGCTTGCTGAATTTCACTGCGTCCTAATCTGTTGGGCCTGTGGTCTACACTTAGCCATTAACACCATTTAACAGTTGTTAAATAGTATAATCACCTGTTGTTATCTTGATGTAGACTCAATTCCAGTGTTAATTGCTCTCAATGTGCTGCTAATAAAACCATCCCGTGCTATATTCTGTATGTCTACTTGGAAAAAAGCTAAAGTGAAATGGACTGTATTGTACCTCAGTAGAAAAATTCAATTTAATGAAAAAAGGCTATACTTAGGAGAGTTATGAACTGAATATTGATGTGGTCCCATTTTGAAACCTCAGAAGAATTATAAAGCAGATTTGGGGTGACCGTTCAGAGCAGAATCCAGCAATAAAATTGCCCATCTGCTTTTCAATGATCTGTTAAGAGGTGAGCACATCCTCATTCCTTCATTTCAGGAAGTGATCAGTTTGAACTATAAATATATCTAATCTTGCATTTTTTAATTTTTCATTATTTGAAAGTCTGTAAACATCAGGAGGTTGTTGCTCTTATTGTTGGGTAGCATGGTGGTGGGATCTCCAGGTGGGTCAGTGCCTGCTGCTGTAGTCCAATACCAACCCTCTTCCACAACAAGGAGTAGCTGCCTGGTGCTTCAACAGCAAAACTACTGAAAGGAAGAGCAGAGCTACCATGCGAACAGAAAATATATTCTTTTTTTTCATAGCTGGACATTTTCTCTTGTTCTCTGAATGTTGACTAGTACATGGGAATTAAGATTAAAGCTCTGTTCCCCCCTGTCCCCCCCCCCCCTTTTTTTTTTTTTTTTTAGGAAACAAACTTTCTCCTCATCCTTCACAGTCTTTTGGGGAAATTACTGCTGCCACTGCACTTCCCACTTCTGCCATCAAGCAGTTTTGATGCAGTAGGCTAGAAAAGATGCAGTATATGCCTGTAAGACTGAAAGAAGTGCTGATGGTCTCTTGAGACACAGATCTTCCAACCCAGTTACCCTCGCCCCCAGCGCTCTCCTCCGCACACTGTGTCATTCCCTCTAGAAGCCAATATTGGCTCCTAAAGTTGAATGTACTTCTGTAGAATCGCACTCTTAAATGACCAGACTACAAGTAGGGATTTAAAGTGAATGATTATCGCACCAATTTTTTAAGGCAAATGCCCTCTTAAAATTTCAGAGAGAGATTAATAACTTTAGGTATGATTACACTTACAGTAATGCAACATCTAGAAGTTTAAGCAAGCAGTGTTCACATTTGTGCAATTCCTGTCAATTTTCTGGTCCTTATATAGAATCAGATGGAATCTCAGCAGAATTAACTACTAAAAACACATCCCTTGATAAAATACTGAGTTCAGGGAATTTTCCTTTTTTAAACAGAAAAAAACATCGTAATGTTGATGATATGCATAAAAAAAATTCCTAAACCAAGAAATATACCAATGTACATGCTTTCCAAAATTACTTTCATTTAAAAAAAGAAGAGCCACCACTACCTCCTAGCATACCTTTGCCAATTTAAGAACATACACACAATGAAGCATGAAAAACAGAAAAAGAAACATATATCTAAATATAAAGATTCCATATATAAAGTAGTCAAGTAATTTCTCAATTACTATAAAAAAAAGAGAAAGATTTCTTCTTTCCCCACCCATGAATCCATGGCCATGCTTTTATTTTCTACAATTAACAGAGCGTTCAAGCTTTAAGGATGAGGTCCTGAACTCACTCTACAATAAAATGCTGAAGGACTTTAATTTAAGATGTAAAGATTCCTGCAAAAATAAGAACTAACCAGCAAGACATTTCTCAAATGTATTGGATAAACACTTAATAAAAACTACTCCTATTGCTTACTTATTAATTATTCCCAGCTCTGTATTCCTCCATCACTTTAAATAAACAAATAAATTACTAGATTAAGACAAGAAAGATCAGACCACATAGAAGAAGGTAATATTATAAGAAGTTTCATTTATTTGAAGTTTATTCTACTTGAGGAAGAATAAAATAGATTTGAGAAGCCTCACTAAAGAGCGAAAGCGACCATCTGAAGAAATAACGAGAAGGCGTTCTCTGTCAGAAGCAGAGCCCACTACTGTCAGACTTGTAGGAGAGCACTCTCCTCGGCTCTAATGCAATTCAAAGAATAGATACAAAATCAGAAACTGTGAAACCACTGTAAAGAAAGACACTTGTCATATACATTGAGTGGTATTAATATTCCTAAATTCTAACACTGTCAACTGCATCCTTCTATTACTAAAAAACAATGTAGAAAATTGTCACTTTATTATCCAGTATTTCCTCTCCTTATAAAGTAAGAGCACAACACTTACAACTATCAACTCAAATATAAGTTCAGTACTCTAATTGCAGTCACATGCTATAAAAAGCTGTTGCAGGGAACAGTAAGAAAGAGATTTGCCTGGAATTGCTCATCAGTCCTATTTTTTCAGTGCAAAACCAGGTTTTCAATCTGTTTAAAACATCTAGACATCTGTATTTCAGATGATACACTTAAAATTGTCAAAAATACAATCTTTTAAAGAGAAAATTAATTTCAAAAATATTTTGAGGACAATAATCCAACTTTTTTGAGAATTATTTTGAGAACAATAATTGAACATTTGTAAAGAAATGCATTTATATATGTGTCATGCCATTCTTATATTCAATTTCTAAAAAAAAACCCAAACCACTTTTGCGTTCCAAAGGGAGCCTACAAATGATTCTACAGTAGAATCCATTCAAGTTTTTTTAGAGCATATACATGTGTAGTAGATTTAAGAAGTAGATGGAGTGCTGGGCTGCTTCCATCTACAATTTTCAGTAATATACGTATGTTATTAAAATTATGACCATCTGTAAATATCTTCTAAATAGCTACATTTACCAGACCACTAAAAAGGAGGTATCTTCATAAATAAATGTCTAGCCCTATATTAAACACATATCACTCAAAGTATCGACATATTGATTTTAAATAATTTACAGCTCTAGATAATTGCAAACCTAGATTCCAAGTTGCCAATAATAGCCGAGTAATGCATTTTAAAATTCTTGTATAATCAAACTATCTATTGTTTTAGCTTCAATTCAAGCCATTAAAGTAACCAAAAAAAATCCACACATCTTTTTTACTGCTCCATATTACAGGAAGAAAAGAGACTTCATTACTTTTCAAACTGGTATGTCAATATTTATTTAAAAGAGGTTTACAGTTGTCAAGAGAGTCCTTGAAGAGGTGTCCAGAACTCAGAAATTGGAAACCTTATTGTTCAGTGGATCTCTTGTTAGTCATATCCTGGATTCCTGCAGAAATTCCAGTTTCATTAGGAGAGCCCAGCAATGAGATGGGGTGCTGAGATGAGATAATGGTCTCTTACTCACAGAAATACTGAAGGGAAGTAGAAGCAAGGTTTGAAAGAGAAAAAGGTTTCTAATTATCCTGTGACAGTCTTTTTCACTAATGATTTGCTGTCTGTTATACAAAAGCAAATACAAATAAAAACCTCACCTAACAATATGACAATAGTAGCTTCTCAAGTTTTATATATCATTAAACATGGAGGAAAGCATAGGGAATATGATTTTTTTATCATATGGATTTCCTAGTAACATCAGTGTATTTAGCAAAGCAGCAACTAGGCTGTTGATACATGCAGTGTTTGCAGGGTTTAAAAGAACGTTAAATGGCTTTAAACAACTGACTTTTACCTGATGAGGTGAAATCCTCATTCCCACTAACAGTAAGAATCACTCAATATTCTTTGTGTGCATAAAGGTCTTTCTTTGAGATCATGTCTGCAGACCTGTCCACTCAACCTGGTAAGACAGTATCACTTCTGGCTGGACACTGCCACCTTCTCGCATGAAATGATCTGCTAAGCTTCTGTATCTTTTGTAAACCCTGGCTGCTGGGTGTCCAGAAACCAAGCCACTGTAGGCTCACAAATGTTTCTATGTCCACAGCCTGAGCTCACTGTGTCACAGGTGTGTTTGAGCCACAGCTTGTGCAATGCGCGGTCAATCTGCACGCATGCAGTGTGTCCCTCTGGAGAAGTGTTGGTCCTGCAGCTTTTGCAGTTGCTGTTGTCCCTGTCAGTGCATTTGTTGGCACACAAAGTTCCAGCTACAAATTTAAAGTCCACGGGTACTCTTGTGAGCAATGTGACTGGCTGTAAAGTTACAGAGTATTTTTGGTCTGCCAGCTGTAGGAACATTAAAGAATATTCTAGTGCCAGTGTGCAGACGTACAGTTTCACATGCTCATTGTTGCAATGACATCTTTAACTCAATGTCAGCAGTCCTAATTTAGGCTTCCCTATACGATGTTACAGAAATCAGACGTCGTAGAGGTTATTTTGAGACCGAAAGCCTTTCTAGGTCCCAGAAAGAATGAAACTGCAATATAGCTTTTCCGTATCTGTTATATTTTTGTTCTTCTGACCATGACTCATGAGTTACTGATGTACCTAATAATAGCTTCAAGACACCCACCTTCTACCTTTGCCTAGGTGTCTACCATGTCAGCTAGAACAAATCAGGTGGGAAAATCTCACAGCCACTATTATTCATAACTTACAGCCATCAAATACTCATGTTTTTCAGACTCACACAGAATGACAGGGAGGAGATCACCTGGTTCAACCCCCTGTTCAGACCATGGCTGATGCCACAGCAGATTTATCAGGGCTGTATCTAGTTGGGTTTTAACTATCTCCAAGGATGGAAGCTCCACAGCCTCTCTGGGCAACCTCTACCAGTGTCTGAACACCTTCGTAGTAGAAAAGTTCTTTCTTACATTTAGGTGGAGTTTCCTGTATTTCAGGTTGTCCCTGTTCCCTTTTGTTGTTCTGTCACTGGACACCACTGACAAGAGCCTGGCTCCCTCTTTACTCTCCCCACCAAGTATTTGTACACGTGGATCTGATCCCCTGAGCCTTCTTTGCTCCAGGCTGAACAGTCCCAGCTCTCTCAGCCTCTCCTCATATGACGGATACTCCAGTCCCTTAATCATCTTTGTGGTCCTTCCCAGGACTCTCTCCAGTATGTCTCCATCTCTCTTGTACAGGGGACCCCAGCACTGGACCTGGCACTCCAGGTGCGTTTCACCAGGGCTGAGGAGAGGAGAAGGATCACCTCCCTTGATCTGCTGTTAACACTCCTCTAAATGAAGCTCAGGAGGTTGTTGACCTTCTTTGCCACAAGGCCATGTTGCTGGCTTGGAGTCCATTTTCCAGTCCTCAGAAACCTCTCCCGCTCACCAAAACCTTTCAGAAACAACCAAAAATGGCCTTGCAGTGAGATCTCATCCTCTTCCCCCATGCCACCCTGGTGCTGTGCCGGCTGCTGGCCTCCCTCCAAGGATGCAGACCCCTGCCCATGCCCACCTACTGCAAGCAAGTATATGTCTCCCCCTGCCCCGGCTATCCCAACCCTTCAGAGCTGCATCCTCCCTCAAGAGCTGGTCTGGCTGAGCCGCAGCCTCTGACAGGCTGGGTAGCTGGGGACCGTACCCTGTGTGGTCTCACCCACAAGGGACATCACCCTGCCCCAGCTGTCAGCTCTGCTCCTCCTGCCCTGCAGTGGGAGCTCCCCTGGAAGCCTGGTCCTCCCTGCGGGCAGGGCTGCTGCGGCATGGCATGGGTCTTCTCCCACACACCATAGGTACTCGTAAGCCCTGCTGTCAGACACCTCTTGTCCTGGCAGCGGTTTTATTTGAATATACGACATAGGCAGAAGATGAGAGAAGGAAGCAGAATTTGCGCACGGCCCTCTGTGAAAGGCATCCCTGTTCAGAGTCTGGAATGAACAAGAGCAAGACACCCAAACCCTGCAGTGGACCTGACAGCAGGGAATACTGGAGCAGCCTGGCATGCTGCTGGGTGGAAATACCAACCTGGTCTCTCCCTCAGCCCAGTGCCCTGCCTGGCAAACACCGCCTGTTCTCCACAACCATACAGCCACCGGCAGCTGGCACGTAGCCGGTGAAAAGCACACACATTCCTACGGTCACTTCCAGATGCTACTCCTCTCAAGTCTACAGCACTGTGCTCAGAGAGACGACAAATCAGACTGGAAAATCCCTGTTTATGGACTAAAAACTGCAACCCCCAACAGGCTCCCATGCCCCAGTCACCTTAATGAAATAAACCTGGATAAGGGATATTTGATTTTTTCCATCCTTGACTGCTTGTTTGAGATACAGTCATGACATCAGGTGGTCACAACAACTGTTTTTATAACCAAACCACGACACTGAAAGTTTCTAAAAGTCATATTGAGGTGACACTCAGATCCCCTTTCTGATTCCTGCACTTTTCCCTTTTACTACAGAGGTCCTTATTTTAAGATGTGCTGTTTTCCATCCCCTATCACATATGATTTTTGTCACAGTCCAAGCTACCTTTCTTAGAATGAAAAGTTTACATCAAACAAATAATTTTCCTGATGTAATACCATTTTTGGTACATTTCCAACACACGTATATGTGTATTTACTACCTATTTTTATTGGAATAAAATGATACTTTATGTATTCGTTTTCTGAAAGGAAAGCAGATTTAATTTTTTCTAGGGTTTTCTACAATTGTTTTACTAGACAAGTTCTGTCTGAGGACTTTTAGTGTCTTGTCTGCTCACTTAGTATCAAATGGTATGACTAATTCCTAGTTAAACAAATAAAGTATTTTTATAGTTTCTTACACAATCATTTCTTGTTTCTAACACAGCACCATTTGAGCAGGAGGGGGGGGGAAGTGCATAAAAAGGAGAAAAAAGAATAAAGTAACACCCTCTTTTCATTCAAAGTCTATAGATATCTCATCAAAGAAATATTCCCAAGAACCTCAAAGTATTGTAAAATATGCAGTCATGTTAATTCACTTTACTTTATATGAATAATCAATAAATTATCTATTAATTAAATATACAGTTTTAATGTGTTCATACCAAAATATTCCTCAATTACATGTTTTTATATTTTTTAAATGTTGCAGAAACAAAAATCATAAATGTACGTATCAGCCATCTAACGGACAACAACTAGTAGATAACTAATAGCTAATACACTCTAAGAATGCAACACTGAAAATTCTGTACAGACTTTACATCTGTACATTCAAATACCATAAGGAGAGATTTGTTTCACTTTTCACAGAACAACAAAGGCTTTAACTTCAAAATCCTTGGCCACAATAATCCGTTCTGCTAGAAATTATCTTTCAGGAGTCTCTGTGAAAACAGCAGCATCAGTCTTTTTTGCTACAGGGTCCACACTGAACTTAGACATCGCCAATATAAAAGGAAAGTAAAAGGAAATTATCATACAAGCTTGAACATATACATACATAAAAAAAAGGTAAGAATTCATCTTTCCTTTTTTCCTCCAACTTGCCCACTATGTTATTAATTTCTATTCTTCTTTCCTCAAACACCAAAAAAAGCCCTATTGCCCTTCTATTTAAATGGAGTTGCAGTTCTTGTGTAAGGAGAATGATTGACCAGCACTGTTAAACAATCTTTGTATGGCACAGATGTGATTCACATTTTATAACACCTTGTTTATGAGACTTTTGATTGAAAATTGTATGACTTGAACACTTTTCCTAGTTGCATTCGGAGAACTTGTTGATTTATTTTCATATTGTGTTGCTGAACTATTTTTTAGGTGTATTAGATTCTTCTTTTTTATTCCTTTTCAACTATGTTTTTTAGATTAGACTACATAGACACACTATGATGTATAAACTGCTGGATCCCAGCCCCCCAAACACTACACACCTCTTTTTTAAAGGTTTTCCATCAAGCTGAGAATGAAAGACAGACACAGGCAAAATGAAGCACAACTACTGTCAGACACTGACAGTGCAGAGAAACGTAGACAGATAGATAACAGATAGTGGGGTACTAAGTACCCTACAATTTATTGAAGCAAATAGAGGAGAGCTGAGTGGCAAATTACCTACGCTGTTCACAAACCAGCAGGCTACCCTGTTTGCCAGCCGTCCAAATTGTTTCTGGGTAATTTGGCGCATTTCTACTTTGTTGTGCTATTTCTTATGGAGTGACTTTGAGTTTTGATCATTCCCCGTTGTGCAAGATCTTTCCAAACACTAACAAAACTTCTAAGAATGGTGGTAGGAACAACTGAATACATGGAAATCATTAGCTGATCAAGCAATCATTTAAAGTAATACGTACTCAGACAGACATATAAGTGTTTTTAAAGGAATTAAAAATGTATTAAATGTCAAATGAAAGCAAAATAAACAAAACCCCAAAAACAAATTTTTTTCTCTACCAGTGCTGAGAAGAGATTCATATCTTAAAGAACAGAGAATAGGAAATTTGTCAGGAAAATGATATGAAAAACAAATACTTCTTTAGCATAATGAACAAGATAAATGTGAAGCAAACATCAAAGATCCAAGCAATATGCAATATATCCAATTTTCTTTTTGAGGTGTTGTCTTCTTTCTTCTTGAAAGCATAAAAGGTCACTTCTTTAAAATTACGGCAAGGACACTGCTGTTCACAGAGCCAGGAATCCAAGAAAAAGAATTTGATAGCAATAGTAATTTTAGACCTGCTGATAATTCTCAGCACTAACCTGATATGCAGTTTTGCTCTGAGAAATGAAAGGAAACTGTAATATATGAAGTAAACTCTAGTATACTTCTTTGGTTGATTAATTTCTGTGCCTGATATCGTGTGTGTGTATATATATATATACACATGTATATATACACATTATATATGTACGCACGTTCAGTATGTATATGTATTCTAGTTAGTTAAGTCGTCCCATAGCAGAGAAAGCATCAGCCTTACCAACAGCCCAGACAAGAAAGTGGCAGTGATTGTAGCGTGCTGTGAGAGATCAACAAAGCCAGGAAAACACAACGGCAATGGGAAACCTCAGTTACCCCCCATCTGGGCTGTGCAATTATCACATTCAGTTGTGATGCTGAGACTGAATTTCCAGCTGTTGTCAATGAGAAGTACATGAAGGAAGCACTCCGGGGCATCATGAGAGGAGGAGCACCTCTGGGCACTGGTGTGAAGCAGCATGCAGGACCTGACTCAAAGCACACCTGAAGAGCTACTCGGTACCTGTGACAATAATGTATCTGGTGTCTGTAACTTACAAGTGCAGCAAGCCAGAAAATAAACTGTAGCGGTGCTTTAATTAAAAAAAAAAAAAAAAAAGGTACACAAAAATAACAGTGCTCTTCAAAAGATAAAAAGCCATCTAAAAGATGAAAATATTCAGACACAAAACAGAGTCTATTTATGGACACTGTACTGTAGGCCCAATGGAAATGCTTTTCACCTCGACAATAGAAGATCTCTCTAAAAAGCCAGGTAAGAAAGCTTTTGCAAGCAAGAAGGCTATTTTGCAGAAGATGAGTTATGCCTAAATCAAGTAATAGGGGGAATTATAAATGTTGACAGCTTAAATGTAAACACTAGGCTGGCCCAAAGGATTGAGAAGCAACTTGAAGACGACAGGAAAATTAGTAAACAACTATTTTTCTCAGGAAACAACATCACTAGAGAGGATGAACAGATGATGAAATTAAAAAAAAAAAAAAAAAGAACTATCAGAGAAGATAGAACATGGCAAAAAAGCTAAAGGATTTCATATCTCGATTTATCAAGCGGACTGCTTGTGTGCAAATTTTCTTGGTTTTTTTTTAAACAAAGAATGTGTTGGGAAGAACTGTTTGAAATTAACACATCAGTACAAATACTTGTAAAACAAACTGACAGGTTGGACAGTGACTAATCACCATTATTTGCCTAAGTTCTGAAAGAACTCAGGGATAAAATATCCAAACTATTAATTCTATCAGTAACCTATCGCTTAAATTGCCTTGATGGCAAATTTGTAGCAATTTTTAATGGCTTCAGGGAAGATACAGGAATGAGGAATGCCCTAAATAAACTAATGTAGATTGATAAGATAATTAAAGAAGAGCTGAAGTATCTTCTGTAAAGGGAAGTCATACTTTCCAAATCTATTTCTCTGAAGGAGTCAATGAGCAAACAGACAAAGGAAAGTAAATTATATGTTCAACTTCCATTTCCAAAGGACATGCAATAAGGTCCCTTGCTGACACTCATCAAGGAGCTAAGTAGTTATACTATCACGAAGTAAGCCATAGATGGTCAGTCTAAAGCTCCACCCGTCACGTGACCCTGTGTCTGTCAGAAGCTGATTCTGTGCCACAAGGCTGATATTCTTTTATCATTAGTTTTAACACTTATTTGGCGATTCTTCTTCTGATTATAGTGACTTCACATTTGTAATATAAAATAGATAGAATTTATATAGGTTTTTTAATATTATATTTATTTTTAACGAAATGTGTGCCTTTACTTAGCACTTCTCCAGCTTTACTGGCATCCCCAGTTATGCATCAGTGTTCCAGAATCCAAACTCAGTTGCACGCGTGGGTGGGTGTACACTATAGCTACCCAAGAGTTTGGGAAAGGGGAATAATATCCACAACAAACGGTAACAGAGAGCAGAAAATTAGAAACAAATCAACTGAACAAAAGCAACTGGCTAAATGACAAGGACCAACAGCTATCACAGGCAACACATGCCAAAGACATGAAAAAAACCTAGCACTGATAAAATTAATCTACCTATATAAAAGCATAGCATTGGACCTGAGGATTATGGAAATTACTTGCCCAGATGAAAGTAGCCAGATAAATTGGACAAAGATTTTGCCATACACCTAAAGACTTCAAGAGGAGATCTGCTGGCTAAGGAGTATTAACAGCCAGTTAAAGAATCAGCTGCTATTTTATTTGCAAATAGCACTGAGATACTTCCCGTGTAACCCTGTCAAAGTATGCACAGAAAATATGCAAAACCCATTCGTTTTAATTAAGGGTCACACTAGGAAATTAGGTGTTCAAGCAGTGTCATCTCTGGCAAAACCTAGCCAAACAGCCAACCCTCCACCAAAAATTATGATAATGTCAGTTGAACATACTTCTGTTGGCAACAGAAAATTTGGATTATAGTTAAATTAGCTCCTCTTCAAAATGACTGGCTTTGAACAGAAAGTTCAATCTTTTTGTATCAAAAGCCAAAACAAGCATGCATGGACTTTTCCTTTCCATTTAGCATTCTTAAAACACCTTCTTTAGCATGCCAAATCACAGATTTCAACAGTCTCAAATTAAAATTTCCTCTTTCTTGAGCAGTTTCATGTTACACAGCTTCATTTCTTGAAGGAAGTTCTTCTCACACCAAAAAACCTCAGCTTTAACATTTTTATAAATCTAGTTCAAGGTTTTTAGCATGGCATTAGGTCAACATATCATTTTCTCCTACATTAGTGAACACAATGGGGGAATTATGGTTCCACCCCTTTTATGCTACTTCTTGTGGGCCTTCACAAAGGAAATATAGATGGACAATTTTATATATATATTCACATATATAAATATTCATATATGTTTCCAATGGAACATCTCATTGACCATAATGCAGACTGAATGGTGATATTATATGCTTTAACTACACTGTATAAAGGAGTACAACCAAGCTATTACTTTAAAACTCTACTAATTTAAAACAGAATATCAGCCCATAAACAAACGGGGAGAAACTTGTTGATTACCTGGTCAATCTCTCTGCTTTAAGAAATGAGCAACTCTGCCTAACGTATTCCTGAAGATGGTTACCATAACTTTTTCTAAAATTCTCATGTACTGGGATACCTTTCAGCCTTGTCAACAAACTTTTCACTGCCTTTGTGGTAAAAAAACTATTTCCTGGTGGTTCATATGGGTATTTTTGCTTTATTGTAAACCTATTACTTCTTACCCCTTGCCTCAGTATAAAAAAGAACAATTAGTTCCTTCCACTTTTTTAACCATTGTGGGGGAGATGTTTCAAGAGTTATAACTTCACAGCAATCATCCCTCTAGATGAAATAAGCCCTTTTGCTACAACATTTCCTATGGTCAATTTTCTAAACTGCTATTTCTAGTAGACTTCTCCATTCTACATAGGTGTAGAATCTAAAACTGGCATGAGACTGTTCCAGCTTAGTAGTACTGAGCAGAAGAGAGAAATATTTCTTGTGAGATGCAAGTAATGTTTCCTCTCTATACAGTGATCTGACCTTTCTGCACATGTGGCATTGCTTGTGGGGATTCATGCCACAGCCCACCCTTAGTAAAATGTCCTTGGCAATAACAGCAATTAAGATGGGAAAGTGAGTGAAAATACTAAGAATGAACCAAATACCCCAAGCAGTGCTTTCCCCAAAACAATACTGCTAAAGAGGAAGCTGACCATCAACCAGGTTAAGTGATGACCAGGGAGCTGTAAGGAGACTCTTGAAACAAAGCAGTCACATGACAGGAACCATAAAGGAAGCACGAGTACAGCGCACTCTATGCATCCTCATTAGTTGAATCTTACTTTATTCTTTTACAATTTTATGAAAATGATCTTATCAAGACTATTAAAAAGCCCAGTCTTCTCTTTCATAGTAAATGCAGCCACTTTTTACCTATTCCATTGTTCACTTAATAACTGATATTCCCCATTCTACTACCCAAACTGTTAGCAAAGCTGCACTCAAATACCAGATCCAAGAAAGAAACCAAGCTGAATCCCACTTGGAATTCCTTCGCTTTAAAATTGAAGCATTGATAACTATTATCTGGAAATGGTTTTATATTAATCTGCTGAAACAGTTTTGTATTTATCTATTTTTCTGAGAACAGACCTTGGTGAGACAACGCTTGTCAAGGATCTGCTACCATTTCAAATATTTCAGCAAGCGTCACAAACACATAACTAAATTGATAACAAGATAGATTTCTATTATTTTCATATTCCCGCTGGGCCTAGATTCCCAGTTAGAGATTAAGACCCTAATGTTTTAGGTGTTATACAAGTATAGAACAAAGAAGAAAGAACCAAAATGAAAGATAAGAGAACACATGAATACAGAAAGATGCATGGGGAAAAAAGAAAGAGTAATTATTCCTGTAACAGACAGTTATCTCTCTGTATGAATGACCTAATGTGGTTGTGAAGTCTGTTGAAATAAAGGAGGATGCTGGATTACCAGTCAGATCCAGATATTGGAATTATTTTCACATTTACCATGAAAGGATGACATTTCTAAACTACTCTGAAAAACTGTGTTTAAATACCTGTCATAGCTGACTTTTTTAAAAATTTATGGGTTCTGTTAATTACTTTCAGACACTCTCCCATCTTCAGGTAACATGGGTTTCAATAAATTCTTTCAGAAATTACTTCAAATCAGACAGATGCATTTAGAAAAGGTTAAAGAAGGATATTTTAATCTTTTATTAGGATTCGTTCTCATTCTGGCTTTTAACTTTTGTGACATTCTGACTCTGCAACAAAAAAAAAAAAAAAAAACCAGCCTTGCCATGAGCATAAGAGTTTTGACCCCTCTTTCTCTTAAAGATGAGATTATGGAAAGCAGGTGATATCATTTACACCACAGAATCTGACAACTCTACAAAAGTCAAAATATTTTGACATTTTCCACAGAAAACAGAATAAATCACTGTAAAAACCTGTTTCTGTATTTAATAAATATTCACGTTGTATTATTTTGTGTCTTTCAGAAAAAGGGAATGCAAAGCACTTCTCAGGTTTTCATCTCCTAAACTGACTAAGTAAGTTTTGGAAGAAGGAAAATGTTACCTAGGTAAGCCACTGATTTTCCTACCAATTTCTCTCTGTGGTTGGTGGCAAGTCATTTATTCTCACTAACAAGTTTGTGGCATGAACTGTTGAAGCATTATTTGTCACATAAATTTCATACATGTAACAACAGAGATTATAATCCTCCATTACTGACTTGTCTATATTGCACGAATGAATTTTCCTACAGTCAAGCAAATCAGCAAACGTCTCATCTGGGGCAAAGGGCATCCTAATGCAGCAGCAACCAAACTGTCAGATAGTTCAACTCTCAGACAGAAAGAAGGTGATATCTTTATGAGAACTTAGGCTGGAAGTTTACAATAAGCCCTTCAAGAACACATTTACGGCTGAGAGAAACCTCAGATAGACCAGATCTTTGCCCTGGATCAGCATGTCTCCCTTTAAACCCAAAAGCACAGAGGTTGTTCAAAGGACGAGCTCTCAGAAGCACCTGAACTGTTCACAGTGTGAGCCGATGGCTCATAGAAGCCATGCTGATGCCAGAGAAGAGCACAAATCTATTTACAGGACAGGCTGCTGTTCAAGCCCCTGCCCTGCCCATCCTCATGCTGCAGTTCACTGTTCCATTGACTGTGTCAGTTTGATGGCCTACGGAGCTGCTAATCCTCAGATCACTGCAGAGTCCAAATTAAAAGTGTTCCTCTCCTTTCCCACACCATCTCCATCAAAAAAACAGTTGTCTTTTCATACTGATAATTTCAGGATCTCATATTTGCAGAAAATTGAAAGGAAAGCAAAAGAATCCATGGTGAATACTTGGCAGCATCTTCTCAATAGCCTTATTACAAAGCCAATACATTAAGTATCTATGCCCTGAAGAGCATTCATAACAAGTATTCTTGTTTTGTTTCTTCACACTCATCTTCAAAACAGGGGCAGGTGTCTTAAGGTTTGCCCTTAAGGGTAAATTGGGCTCATTTTAAGTTTTATTGTTTGCTAGAGTTCCAAATGACTTCAGGTTGTTTGGAAAACTACAGACATTGCCTTCCTCATGGACAGGCACATTCATCAGGATTTCTTGGTTTAAATTTTTACTGACAAGGACCCCTTCCAAGAAAGGCAGCAGCCAGTTTGGAGGCCAGTAGTACAAGCCTGATACAGCCCTCAGATTATTACCCTCTTTTGATCTTACAGTCAGACAGTGATGAGCTGGAGAGTAGAAGTCTGAGGGCAATGAAGAAAGATTTCAGGGCCTTGGGACAGCTTGTCAAGGGTTCAGGAGCACAAATTGTGTTCTCCTCTGCCCTTCCAGTTTTGGGGACTAACGAATGGGTAAACAAGAAAATTGGACAGATCAACACCTGGCTCCAAAGCTGGTGCTACGAGCAGGGCTTAGGGTTCTATGATCATAGTTTGATCTACAGGACACTGGGCCTGCTTGCTAAGAATGGGAAAACCCTATCCCAAAAGACGAAAAGAGTACTAGGCCAAGAGTTAGCAAGGCTCATGGACAGGGCTTTAAACTAGAATCGAGGGGGGAAGGGGATAAAACCAGGCCCACTAGTAATGAGCCTAGGGATAAAGGGCCAAGGATGGGGGTGAAATCGGTAGCCCAGCTCAAGTGCGTCTACACGAATGCACGTAGCATGGGCAACAAATGGGATGAGCTGGAAGCCATTGTGCAACAGGACAACTATGATGTAGTCGCCATCACGGAAATGTGGTGGGATGACTGTCATGACTGGAATGCTGCGATGAATGGCTATAAGTTCTTCAGAAGGGATAGGCAAGGAATGAGAGGCGGGGGTGTGGCTCTGTACATTAGGGAATGTTTTGATTGTATAGAGCTAGATTCCAGTGATGATAAAGTCAAGTGTTTATGGGTAAGGATGAAGGGGAAGGCAAATAAGGGAGATCTTGTGCTGGGAGTATGTTATAGACCACCCAACCAGGATGAGGAGACAGACGAAGTATTCTATAAGCAGCTGGCTGAAGTCTCGCAAGCGCAGCCCTTGTTCTGGTTGGGGACTTCATCCTGCCATGTATCTGCTGGAAATATAACACAGCAGAGAGCAGGCAGGCTAGGAGGTTCCTCGAGTGCATGGAAGATAACTTCCTGACACAACTGGTAGGTGAGCCTACCAGGGGAAGTGCCTCGCTAGACCTACTGTTCACAAACAGTGAAGGACTAGTGGGACATGTGGTGGTCAGAGGTTGTCTTGGGTTTAGTGATCATAAAATGGTCAAGTTTTCAATTGGTAGTGATGTAAGGAGGGGGGTTAGCAAAATCTCCACCTTGGACTTCCGGAGGGCGGACTTTGGCTTGTTCAGAACACTGGCTGAGAGAGTCCCTTGGGAGATAGTCCGGAAGGGCAAAGGGGTCCAGGAAGGCTGGACGCTCTTCAAGAAGGAAATCTTAAAGGCCCAGGAGCAGGTTGTCCCCAAGTGTCGCAAGTTTAAAGGGCGGGAAAATGGCCAGTCTGGATGAATAAGGAACTTCTGATGGGATTTAGGAATAAAAGGAGGGTTTACCACCTTTGGAAGAAGGGACAGACAATTCAGGAGGAGTACAGAGATCCCGTTAGGTTATACAGGGAGAAAATTAGGAAGGCAAAAGCCCAGCTGGAGCTCAACTTGACCACTAACATAAAGGACAACAAAAAAAGTTTTTATAAATACATCAACAAAAAGAGAGCCAGGGAGAATCTCCATCCCTTACTGGATGCGGGGTGAAAGTTGCAACCAAGGACAAGGAGAAGGCTGAGATACTTAAGGCCTTCTTTGCCTCTGTCTTCAGTAGTCAGACCAGCTATCCCCAGGATGTTCAGCCTCCTGAGCTGGAAGATAAGGATGGAGAGCAGAACAACCCACCCATAATCCAGGAGGAAGTAGTCAATGATCTGCTTCTGCACCTACACACACATAAGTCTATGGGGCCGGATGGGATTCACCCAAGAGTACTCAGGGGAGCTGGCGGGAGACCTCACCAAGCCTCTCTCCATCATTTATCAACAATCTTGGTCAACAGGGGAGGTACCAGATGACTGGAGGGTGGCTAAAGTGACGCCCATTTACAAGAAGGGTCGGAAGGAGGGATCCAGGGAACAACAGGCCTGTCAGCCTGACCTTGGTACCAGGGAAGATCATGGAGAGGATCATCTTGAGAGAGCTCTCATGGCAAGTGCAGGGCAGCCAAGGGATCAGGGCCAGCCAGCATGGGTTTAGGAAAGGGAGGTCCTGATAACCAACCTGATCTCTTTCTATGACCATGTGACCCACCTTCTGGATGCGGGGAAGGCTGTGGACGTTGTCTATCTGGACTTTGGTAAGGCCTTTGACACTGTCCCCCACAGCATTCTCCTGCAGAAGCTGGCAAATCATGGCATAGACAAGTGTACTCTTCACTGGGTAAAAAACTGGCTGGATGGCCGTGCCCAGAGAGTTGTGACTAATGGGGTGAAATCCTCTTGGCAGCCGGTCACCAGTGGTGTCCCTCAGGGCTCAGTTTTGGGGCCAGTTTTGTTTAATATCTTTATCAATGATCTGGATGAGGGGATTGAGTGCACCCCCAGTAAGTTTGCAGACAACACCAAACTAGGTGGGAGTGTTGATCTGCTTGAGGGTAGGAAGGGTCTACAGAGGGACCTGGACAGGCTGGATCGATGGGCCAAGGCCAACTGTATGAGGTTTAATAAGGCCAAGTGCCGGGTCCTGCATTTCTGTCACAACAACCCCAAGCAACACTACAGGCTTGGGGAAGAGTGGCTGGAAAGCTGCCCAGCAGAAAAGGACCTGGGGGTGCTGGTGGACGGCCAGCTTAACATGAGCCAGCAGTGTGCCCAGGTGGCCAAGAAGGCCAACAGCATTCTGGCTTGTATCAGGAATAGCGTGGCCAGCAGGAGTAGGGATGTGATCGTGCCTCTGTACTTGGCACTGGTGAGGCCTCACCTCGAGTAGTGTGTTCAGTTCTGGGCCCCTCTGTACAAGAGGGACACTGAAGTGCTGGAGCGTGTCCAGAGGAGAGCTACCAAGCTGGTGAGGGGTCTGGAGACCAAGCCGTATGAGGAGAGGCTCAGGGAACTGGGCACATTTAGTTTGGAGAAGAGGAGGCTGAGGGGAGACCTCATTGCCCTCTACAACTACCTGAAAGGAGACTGTAGAGAGGTGGGTGTTGGCCTCGTCTCCCAGGTGAATAATGATAGGACCAGAGGAAACTGCCTGAAGCTGCGGCAGGGGAGGTTTAGATTGGATATTAGGAAGAATTACTTTACTGAAAGAGTGGTCAGGCGCTGGAACAGCCTGCCCAGGGAGGTGGTTGAGTCACCATCCCTAGAGGTATTTAAGAAACATCTAGATTTGGCACTTCAGGGCATGCTCTAGAGACAGAGACTGTAGGGTGTTTTTTTGTGTGTCTATGGTTGGACTCAACGATCTCAAAGGTCCTTTCCAACCATGAAGATTCTATAATTCTAAGCTCCCCATTGGTGATAAAAGTGCTTCTTGCTGGATGACAAATACAGCCAACTATCTGCCTCTTTGTGCAAGGGGGACGCAGCGAGAGAACAGCATGGAGAGGTCCAGAAACTCTAAAGAACAGTTAAAACACAACTAAAATGGATGTTTGGACAGGACAGTAACCCACTCAAAGTACATAAGAAGTTTGTTTGGACAAGTAATTTAAGGTAGAGTTTTGTTTCAGAGTAAACACTTCTGGATCTTTAATATCCACACAAGAAAGTCACGTATGTTTTTATGTTATCATTTGAAAGATTTCCATGTACCATGAAAATCTAATTATATCCCCACAGGACAAAAGTAGTCAATAACACTCAATGCAAAGGAAGCAAAAACCTATACTCACTACAATCAAAACTTTGATTTCTCCTCAAAACTCTTAACCTCATGCTGATAAACTGCTTGGAAGCTGCCTGTAGCAATCTAAATTACATTGCCTTTCTAACTCTTATTAGGGCAATTAGTCTGTATTATTGCAAAATCAAGGGCAGGGAGAGGCAAGAAGGTGGGAGAACTGAAGAAGGAAATAGCTACAATTAGTCTGGCAATCTGGAAATGACCGTTGTGTAGCTCTAATACAGACTTACAGTGTTTCCTCAGCTATTTTATTCTGTGTGCCCTACCAAAGAACTTTTCAATTTATAACTCCCTTCTTTCTAAGGCTCATATAGTTACTGAACTGTTGTTATTGGATTCTGAAGCATCACAAATGCCCTGCCAAATTCTAACAGTAATTAGACTCTTTCATTTATTCATTAGGACTTTTCTCTGAGTCTTCACTGTCTGCTTTTTCAAAATCATCTGAGACCACTGCTGTATATCAGGCCTGAAATTCCACCATTTCAAATCATCATATTTAGTTTTAGTGAAATGAGGTTTATGATGTATCCACAAGATCGAATGTAAGTTTCATGTAATCTCACTAAAAGAAAGTTTCAGCTGTTTGTATGCTTAAATTATTATTTCTTTCCTTCAGTCCATAGTCAAGAGTTTGTGTACAACTATGCACATTTCCAGTGAACTACACTGGGGGAAGGCTCACATACCTAGCTGTTGTCTAGGTGTTAGCTGAAAACACATCAACAGCAATTTTACATTGAACACTATACTGCTAATGTCTTACCTCTGCCTTTTCTACCCACAAAAGCTAATTTGGCACCTGTTTATACAGATCTGTTTCAGATGCCCCCTCTTTTCTTGCTCTGCACCAGGGGCCGCCTTTGTATCAAGAACAGACAAATTCTCAGCAAGCGTAAAATCAATGCAACCGACAAAAGATACAACGCTGCAGACTTCTAGCTATGCCTACTCAATAGAAACATCAAAAGACAGTTTGGGGTTATCTGGTGTACCTGAGGCGGCTGTTGCTTCTCAAGGTAATCAAGTATCAAGACCTCAAAACCATTTGCCTCTCTTTTGGCATGTCTTAGGATTGATGCATTTGACAGAAGCGTAGTCCTATCCCTGCCTTCCAGCACATGCGCAAAGGCACTGCATGTATGATTTGGTTTGTACCACAATTTCTTCATGCAGGGGACACTGTGGTTAAAATCATAGTAATGATATCAAGACATATACGTATACATCCACAATAAATTTTATACAAAGGTATTATTTCTAGATTTTTCTACAAGGATATGTGGGGTTTCTAAACTATCAAATTTAAATAAGTTGCTAATAATGAATAAATTATTTCAGATTATTTGTAATTTATGGTATAGCAGTTCATGGCAGGTCTGTAAATGTCATTATTCCAAACACAGTGTTAATTTCAAATGAAGAAATCCAATTATTAGTATCTATTCGTAGAGTCATGGAGGCCAGATGGGAATCCAATAAGCGCTTGGTAACTTCTGCCACTTGCAGAGAGTAGAAAGCATCCAAAATAAAAGTAAGGTGGTTTCAGCCACAGGTTTATCATCTATAAAAATGCCATCAGGTCTGGGAAGTTGTTTTATCCACCTCTTTGTTGTGCTGTGATGGTTCCTACTAAGGTGACTGCACAGCTAAAAGGAGTAGCTAATCAGAAATGAAAACAAAACCCCCCACCCACGGTGGCAAGGAAAGGAGCGCTCACAGATAAGCAGTTTGAAAGCAGCTTGAAATAACAGCAAGAGTACTTTGCTATGTTCTACCATACTATTTGATATAAAATGCTGGTCTATGAAGATATAACAAGACTGCCAATCGGTATTCACTAAGAAAAAAATTCAGCTTTATTTGTAACCATCAGACTCCGGAATGCCTGTCTTGAATTCTGGTCCCTCAGATTACTTGAGAAAGACAAGAAACAAGATCTTAGAGATTTTCTAGCTTTGTGACAAGCTCAGGAGCAATAACCAAGAATTTGGAATCAAGTCATTTAATACTCAGTGATCAGGTTATTCTTTAGTAAATTATTCTGATTGTTTGATTTACTAAAAGCAGTATTCTTAAAAATGTACACGCAGTTAAACTATTTGGTGCCATACATAAGGAAGGTACAGGATAAACTACTGCCATTCTTGAGGAGACTTTGATTACAGTTTCCCTCATTCTGGTGTTTATCTGGAACAACAGTTCAACTAAGAGATATGGGAAAATCGTACAAAGTATTTTTATTAAGGTCTATTTTTATTAAAGACTAGTATTAAACTGTCTCTTCTGCTGCTAGGGTAGTACACCCTTTAGATAAATGACATTTTGCTTCATGTAATTTTAAACTCCACAAAATTGCTGACCAGCTACCACATCTTACAGTCCTGTTACAGTGTCCTACGGTTTTCACTTTATAGAGCTCCTGAATGCTATTACCTACTTTTATATGTCTCTATCACGTGGATGTGGCTACCCCTTTGCTCTGAACCGGTAGATCTTCACTTCTGGGAATATTTCGTATGGTTCTGTTAGGTTCACCTTTGGAAAAAGTAATCCTAAAGGACTTATTTGGCTACAACACATTGCAAAATACTGCCAGAAGAGATCGTCAGATAGGAAATTTAGAGTCTCAAAGTACTAACAAGCCTGTGGAGGTAACAGAGTCTAGTCCAGCTTTACTAGTAAAATCAATATGCCCTTTATCTTTTGCTTAAATACAGTTCTATATCACAGCATATTAAAATAACTATTTGAGAAATCACATTTGCCAAGCTGATTTGTGACAGGAAGAATAAATAATGGCAATATTTTTGAAGCGAAAAAACCCTGTTTCTATGTAGATTTCTCTTCTTTTGTGATCTGCTGTAATTTGCAGCTGAGATTGCTGTTAGTTAATTACTTTTTTTATACACACACACGCACATTCACATGCACAGATATTTTTAATAATTTACATTTGTTCGTTATGTAGATCAATTTAAAGCAGGGAGGGGGTGGGAGGAAATCCATGTCATTCAAACATTCTTTGTCATTTCATAGCTATTTTAACATTTTATTTGATCTTCTCTTTGAATCATGAATCTGAATTTACTTTAAAACCTCAGCTTCTCAAAAAATAATATACCAGCTCATAAAGACCAAAGGAAAAATCTATCATTGCTAAATATACATTACAACCATTCATACAAGTTTCATCCATTTAGTTTATCTGGTAAAAATCACAGGGAGAATAATCATCAAATGTAAGTTACGCTACTACATTACAGATAGATGGATTTATACCTGCAATACATTTAGCTGAAGAAGTTCAAAAATCTCTTGCAGAGAAAAACATATACCGTAAAAAAATACAATGTGCCTGATGCAGCTCATTAACTTCGTTTGAGCTATTACATACTTCAATTATAATGAAAGACTAAGTGATTAAGACAGACAGTTGACGCACCCACTAAGGGGTCCAGAGAGCTCTCCATTTCACAAGATGCCTTAAAAAACGCTCCCAGAGTCCTGTGCACACATGTACGCTACAGCATCCTTTAAAAAAAAAAAAAAAAATTACCTTTACCCAACTACACACACAGTTCAAAAAGAATATACCTTATAAACTTAAAATTTCATTTTATGTCTTAAGGCCTTGCCATCTTTTCCCTTTGCCTTTGCAAATGCATACAATGCACATGTGCACACACATGCCCACATACACACTCATGCTAACACCTTCATACTTTGAACATTCTTACCAATAGCGTGAAGACAAGCTTACATAAACTTAATGTTACGCCCTAGAAGTAGAAAAAGCTGCAAAATGCAGATGATACGGACACACAAACGAACATGCATTTTGTATTGCAAGGGACAAAAATTTCAAAAGTTAATACAAAAAGCAAATAGCGTGTGTGTCTGTATGGAGTGGGGACCAGGGATTTCAGTTTGATTTCACTATATTCGCCCCACTCTGCCAGTATATGAAAATCTAATATTCTAAATAAAGAATACGCACATATTATTGTAAATTAGATGTAAGGTTTGTCAATAAAAGGGGAAAAAAAGACCCAAACGCAACTACAGAAACCCAAATAACAGAAATCAATTTAAGCCTGTCTTGATAAGGCCTTTGTCCCAACAGACAGGTAAAGTAGATCTCATGCTGCAATTGCATAGCAGCATATCTCCAGTAAGGTAATCTGACCTATTCACCTAACTAATTTTTATCAAGCTTTGTAATTTTTTCTCTTTGGGATGCAGGATAGTTGCAACTCATTACCTTTATTTAGGTATCTAACATATGCATTGATCCATCTTGATCTCCTGGCAAGCATCTCTTCTCTCTACCATAACAAAAGAAATAATTGGAAATCTGATGAAAACTTGATTACAGTTGCAATAAATTTAAAAAATCCCAACAGCCAAGAATAATTTACTGACATGCTGTATGTAATGAATGGCATCAGAAACCTAAGGTAGGAAGTGAACAGACACACCCCAACATGGGAGGCACAAGCCGTGAACACAAGTTATGAAGCTCCTAACAAAATCACTCAGTAACTGAAGGTCAATAGATCATACATGTCAAGATTGTGCAAAGTTTCACGTCTCTCAAAAATAAAGCATTTCTACAGAGGTACTACTATAATCACAGGGCCGCAGCTGCAATGCTCAAATCTTCTGTGTACAATAGACACTGCAGTAAGGCTGGAAGAAGTATATCCAGCCAAAATGAAAACATAACCATTACTTTCTTAACAGCTATACGTTTCTACAATTCCAGCTGCCTGGTAAGACCAGATCCCCAGCTGGCCAAAGCTTTAAGCTCTAGAGTCTCTCGTAGACTGAACTAACCAAAATAGAAAACCCCACACCTCACAAACCGCCCCCCCCCCCCCCCCAAAAAAAAAAAAATCCCACAACTAACCAACCAAATGGCAAAAAAAAAACAAACCCAAACCACCAAGGTTTAGTGGACTGTTAATTAAAATAATTACCATTTTAATGAGCAAGACCTCACAGAACTAGGACAGACCTTTGTTTCTAAACACATCTTTTCTGAGTTTCAGCAAACCCTTCCTAGGCCCCTCTGGTCCATACAAATCTCTTGCCATCTCCTCTGTGGCCTGAGGGGCAGCTCCTCACTCCTTTCTGCACTTTATCTGCCCCTTCACGCTGGGCTTCTGCTCTCCTGGCGTCTGAGACCACATGGTCCCTCTTTCCCTGGAGCCAGCTCAGCAACGAGCAGTCTTCTCCCTCCAGGTGAATCACTCCTCTCTGTGAGTCAGCCAAATAATTTCTTAAACATGTAACAGAAACTTAAATAGATAAAATAGATGCCATCCATCATGCAATGTTGAAACCTTGAATCAGAATTTTTCCAGGAAATCCTTGATGCCAAAATTAGTAGCGCCTTCCTTCTGAGGAGGAATCATCTGCATGAGCCTATCGAGGGCTGTCCATCTAGCTCACAGGCTGCTCCAGGGAGCCATCTTTTCCATGGGATACAAGAACAAGCTGAAGACTGCAAATAGGTGCTGCACAACCAAGTCAGCCTCTCCCACCGCTAAGTAAAGCCAGACAGTGGGAAGGGACTGCTGTCTTCAGCCCTCTACTGCTGCTGCAGAGAGTAAGGTATAAATAACTCACCCTGCTGCTGCAGAGCATGCAGAATTTTCTTTCTCCTGCAGTTCTCACCCTGGCTCTTCATCTCAGGACAGTGTTCGTAACGTGGTTCAGTCTGTTTCTAAAATCTTCTAAAATATCATTTTATTAAATCTCCAAGGGCGCTGCCATGAACCTAACAGAACTAGCACTTGGTCATGCTGCCCATTTTCCCCTCTGCTTTACCTTAGAAGTACAGACTTTCACCTTTCAAAAATACTGTTGAATTTGTTGCTAGCACTGTGTGGGGTCTTTTATTGTTATTATTCTCTAAAGGCTGACTGCTTGTTGGCTGCCTAGGAGCCAGACTGTTGGGTTGGTTGGGTTAGTCTTTCTTTCAGAACGCAGCTAATTCAGAAGTGCACTATAAAAGAAGGGCTAAATATTTTTAGTAATCAGAATTAGAAGTGAATACACAAGGTTATAAGAAAACATTTTGCCTTGAGGTGTATGCAAGTACCAATGTTGCTGCTAAACACCCTTTACTCCTCAAATTGGAGCAAATGGCATTTTATGAATTGCAAACAGAAGAAATCCTTGCAGGCATCCTTCTGTTCTGCCTGCTCTTTCATGAGCAATAAGGACTATGAAGATGATTATGGGACTAGAACATCTCTCTTAGGAGGAAAGGCTGAGACACCTGGGTCTTTTCAGTCTGGAAAAAAAGAAAGTTGAGGGGGGGATCTTACCAATGCTTATAAATAGTTAAAGGATGGGTGTCAGGAGGATGGGGCCAGTCTTTTTTCAGTGGTGCCAAGTGACAGGACAAGACGTAACGGGCACAAACTTGAACATAGGAAGTTCCATCTAAACATGAGAAGGAACTTTACCTTGAGGGTGGCAGAGCACTGGAACAGGCTGCCCAGAGAGGTGGTGGAGCCTCCGTCTCTGGAGACATTCAAAACCCGCCTGGACGTGTTCCTGTGTAACCTGCTCTGGGTGGTCCCTTCCAACCCCTACCATTCTGTGATTCTGTGATAACAGCAAGTGTGCATGGGTTGGACACAGATATCCTGACGCTGCTGATGACCTGCATTCATGGTAATAAGGTACCATATGATGGAAATGCTTCTTAACAAATTAGCAAACTACATGCCGAGGCCCACTATGTGCACATGCATTTGTATCCATACACTTAACACTGTAGGACTAGGTCAATATTATTGTGTCCTGCTAGAAAAGGCTTTAAGAGCCAGTCACCCATTAGGAACCCCACAACTGCCAAGTGGTTCATTATTCCTTTTGTATACAGTTTCAATCAATAGCCAGGAATGTCCTATCCGTGTTAATCCATTTAGATGGCAGTCTCAATGCTCTTGTCAGTATGTAGAGGTTGATGCATAAGGTTCAATGGATAGAGGCATTTCACCTTGACCTGTACACACCAACTCCACGCAGGGGGAGGGACAAATAGACAAAACTACTTGCTAAAACATATACATTAAATTAATGGACACATTCCACTCTGCAGCTTTGATTATTTTCATACCTGCTATTAGTAAGGCACCTTGATTGTGGGACAAAAGTTTCTGTCAGCTGTTACATATGTAAAAGAGAGATTTTTTCTGCAGCTTCATGTCTTGTCTGTGCTTGTGATGCTACAGTCTTTAATTATACAATTACAGCATTATTTTTTTAACTGCTAACTCATTTTCCAATGGGAATAAAATTGTCTTGGAGTAAATCAGAGCTGTGTAGCAATAAAGACATATACTATCAGCCTTCTTTCCTATTACGAATGATGGCTATTCCTGCTGAGAATAATGGTTACAAGCAAAGAGAAACTGTAAAATTGAAGAGAAGAAAGAAAAAGATTACTATGGTTAAAACAGGTGAAGGATGCTTTTGAGAACTGGATTCTATTTTTTCTTAATTAGAGACCCCTGTGTAAAGTTATGAAAGTCACTGAAATAAACTGGTAAAAATGGCCACTATTTCTTCATTTGCTTTGCGGTCAAAACCTTGATGTCCAGCTGCTGAAAGTTCTCACTGGAAAGTATTGTTAATGCCAGCTGATTTCTGATTCATGTACTGGATGTTTCACAATGCAAAGTACACTGAGACTTGGTCACATTTTCAGTGATTCAAAATGGGTGCCCTCAAAATTATATACGTCTGCTTTTGCTCTTATTTTCTCACGTAACTGACACCAAAACACAAATAACTGTACTCGTAAAATTGCTGTGAAAAATAAATTCATATTTTTTGACGTGGTCACATATTAGAAACACCAGATACAGTACCAAAGAAAGAATCTTTAAGAAATTTGGATTTCCACCTTCAGAGCAGGATTTGAACAGCAGACTGGAAATAAAAATGAACATATGGAACTAGAAAGAAAAACCAAGAATGCCAAATAGCTGCTGTTTAAAGCTGTTTTGTACCTTAAATGAGGTAAAAGAGAAAAAAATTACACATATTTTAAAATGTATCAGAATGCAAACACTTAAGGAAGCCTTAAGTCTTGCTTTGCCTTTTCAGTACTCAAATTTGCATTCTCAGTACAATATTAATATTCTTTTCCTTTATTTTGTGATTTAATAACAGCATTCCCAATGGAAAAGGCATGAAATCTGACTGCATGACTTTCTTTTGCTTTGGGTACTAATTACCTGCCACCATTTTACACGGACAATACAAAGACAGCATTTTCTTCTGCTGTACGTTCAGTGAAACATGCAATTGCCTGTACTCTGGGTGTCAAAGTACAGGACCACTTTTTTCCTTTACCTCGCTAGTTTTGTTTGTGCTCCTTAAACAGTGCCATTCTGATGTGGTGGTAGAGGGTGGCAGTTGAGCTGCCCTTGAACCAGGAAGATGTTTCTTGTAAATTCATCCAAGAGTCAAAGTTTTAATAGATTAATTAAACTTGTCAAACTCTTTAAAAGCATTTTTCCCCAAAGTAATTTATCACCTATGAAGTAATGAACTAAAGTGCAATAGCTAATTACCTGCAGAACATAAGAAGTACAGAGCATTTCACCGTAGGGTTACCCTGTTGCATTAGCCTATGAATCTGAAAAATAACCCGTCATAATGTAGCAGATGCATTAAGGAGAGATCTTAAACTAAGGCGTAGTCTTCTGAAAATAATCATATTACAAGTTTTAAAAGAAATCCAAATGATTTCTAACATTATAGCTATTTCCAATTCAATTTTATCTAAACTTTCTTGCTCGTGAGCAGCACTCTGTTGATAGCCTTGAAACTTCAAGTTTGCCTACAGACAGTAGATGTACGGAATGACAAGTTATATGCCCACATCTTCTGCACTTTGTTCCAGCTTTAGATCCTTTCAAAGAACAATAAGCCATTTGATTTCTGAACACATTCGTTGTTACTTTTTTTTTAGCCTATTCCCGGGAAGAAAACTTGACCATTGGAAATCAAAACAGAGCCAGACTAGTGCTGGGTGGTATTTGAGCTATGAAATCTTGCCCAACACAAAAACAACTGGATCAAAAGATTGCCAAAAAAAAAAAGACAGAAAACAACCTTCCTACCAATGCTCTTACCAACTGAATAACCCCATTTAAACCAGTCATACTATTTCAGTGACTGGTGTAGACTACACCATTAAGATGGAGTACAGAGCTAAGCTTTCCTCTGCCTTGAATATTTAGGATTTGCGCATGGTTCAAGGCATCAGTAAGTTTAAAAGTAAAAAGAAATATAAAGTGCAGCTCATTAAGGATTTGGTTAAAGAGTAAAAAATCAAGAATCATCTGTCAAGATCAACTGCTTCTCTCATTAAATGTAAGGTTAAATGATGTATATGTCACATAGGGCTGGCACTATAAAACAAGAACAGCCATCACTTTTCATATTTTTGCTTTGATATGAACTAGCAATCAAATGAAAATTAAATCTATTAGAGATTTTATATTTTTATCTCATTTTTAGTAACTATGCTGAAAGTGCATTTTTTTTCCAGAAGAGCTATTTCAGTGATGCTCAACATATTCATGTAACTGATACACATTTTACATGGTCCAATAAAAAAAAAAAATGCTCCTAAAGTAGCTGCTTCATTTTTCATATCTCCCCACATTTCTGATTTCACTAGTACCAAGCTATTGCCAAGACAAATATTAAGATTTTATATAGACTTTCTGCATTCCAGAAGGTACTTGTAGGAAATGTTTTTTTATTAAAATGTATATTTTATGTAGTATCCTGTACGCAAGAAAGAAATGTTTGAACAACACACATTTTCTTAGCTTTGTACCATATTAAATCTCATATCTATTGATATTTCCTTGAGTGTTGTTATTAGTATCAGTTGTATTTTTCTATCCTATATGTTTGCTCTGCTTTGCTACATGGTGGCAGGTTTTCCACATTGTTTAAGCCCTAAACTATTTTTTCCTGGGAAAAATCAACTTGAAAATTGCTTCCTTATGGGGACTGATTATGATTATTCTCAATGCAAGGAATAAAAAAGTACAGTGTAGGTCATGCTGTTGAGTAAGCTCTAAGTGTAACAGTTTAAAGAACCTCTCTCTAATATCAAGATTGAGTAACTGTGTGCTTTAGTTAAAGTTGTAATCTAATGTAACGTTTACTTACTTACTTTACTTACTTTACAGTAAAGGTTGAGTTTTACTAGTTTGGTTTTACTTAGCATCATTTACAACTTTTAATACAAAGCAGCTGAACATAATTAGCAAAGTTGATGAAAAGCTTTCAGGTCTAGTCCTTTACCAGTAAGAAAATAATAGTACCTAAAGCAAGCAGGGACACCAGCATTTCACAAGAAAAGGATAACTCCTGCACACGATAACTATTCTACCAACCAGGAGAGCTGATTTATCTTTTTTTTTTTTTAAACAGCTTATCCAAAACTCCTAGGAGACAGAGGAATTTCATGCAGCCAATCAGAAAAACAGATATGCTGTAATCCAAATGGGAAGTAATTATTGAAAAGCGAAACCAAGAGAAAACATGGGAAATAGAACTGAAATGGTCAAAATCAAAGATACATAATCTTGAAGAAAATACTAAAGGAGCAATGGAAGAATGATATCAGAGTGGTCTCAAGAGTTAAGATTAGTAACTTACACGGTTGTAAATGGGTGAGGTTGCACTGTATCTTGCATGTATGCAATTTAATGAAGTCAGTGTGTCGCTATGAATAAATTGGGGCTTGAATTACAAACCGTTCTAAGGCAGCCATTAGCATCCCATTTCTCTACTTAGCGAATGGAGAGCTCTTCTGTGCAAGAGCTACAAAACATTTTTGTATTACGTTCATCAGAAATATGTGTTAAACATATGTTATCTTCTTTCTGCGTAAATTTGTGTTCTGAGCAGGTATCAGCCTGGCCATTTAGCAGGAGCAGAGGTAAGCTGCTGATCCAGAAATGATCCTGGGTATTCTCCAGTATCTGCTACTGCTGTCTCTCACCTATTTTACACATATACTCTGTGACAAAAAAAAAAACAAAAAACAAAAAAAAAAAACAAAAACAAAACAAAAACAAAAAAAACCAACCAAACAAAAAAAAAAAAAAAAAAAAAAAAAACAAAACAAAAAAAAACAACCCACAAACCCAAACCAAAAACCTGCTTTTTATTTCAGTTCTCCCTTTGGAGCCTGGAGACCCACAAAAACATTAAGATACAATAAGATAACCTATTCTCTTCCTTTTCCAATAAAATACATATGAACACGTGAGTTTAGAGATTTAGCCACCAGGCCAGGTATTTCTATCATTAAGATAAACTGAAATTACAGATACCAAGGACAGATAGGGAAGATAAAGACAGAAGGGGGTGGAGAGGAGAGCAAACCATGAATTAGTCCGCTTTCTAGGCACTTGCCTTATAACTGAGATCAGGCAATAAACCCCACAAAAAGCTGAAATAAACATAGGCTGAAATGGTAAAGCACGTTAGCAATGCCATTCCAAAAAGTATGAGACAGGCCCAATGCACTGTAATTGTATAGAAGGCCTTGAAGTGATTTTGTTTTATACAACTTAAGGTTGTTGCTGACATATCAGATACGTTACTGAAGACAAAAAAAAAAAAAAGAAAAAAAAACACACACAAAAGAAAAAGCAGGAAAAGCCTCTTTACAAGCCAGAAAATTCATCACAAATTGCTCTTAAAGACAAAACATAATAAATTTAAGTATACATTAAAGAATTAAGATCAGAGTTTACAGTTTCTATTGGACTACCTAGGAAATTAAGGACATTTTTTTACAGACAACAGCTTGTTTTCTTTCTTTCTAAGACTTGTTTTTTTCTACTATTGAAGCAGAACAGGATGAGAACAAAAATTAAATGTGGAACATATAATACCTTCACTATATTCGCTTTCATTAAATGGATTCCCTAGGTTTTTTTTTCTTTTTTAATCTCTTCTCACAAAGAACGCACAAAAGTAAATTAGCCTTTTCCAGCCATACCTGAAAAGTACTTGGTCATTTTTGCATTTATAAAATGCAGTCCAAAATCTGTCCTGCTTTCACAAGGCATGAGCCTAATGGGAGAGATAAGGAGGTCATGAAATAGCTGTGCTTTTCCATGCAAGTCTGCAGAGACTTGATCTGTCCTCAGCATTCAGATCTCAAAGTGCACAGAGATTTACCCTTATCAGCATTTCTTGCAGACAATCAAATTCAAATCACCTTTTGTAATTACATTATTAAACACTGTAACCTATTTTCTTTCTACCTCCCCTCCCACCACCACACAGACCAGGTTGCCGATGTGAGCGCTTCCTTTATGGGGATTTTTCCTTATTCATAGCTATCACACTCTCGACATTTGGCTATCCTCAAGGACATGAATCGCTCCAAGCAGTTTAATTTGGAATCGCGTTAGGAAGAAGCTGGCTGGACTGGGTGGCGTGTAGGCAGGCAAAACATGGCAGTAGGCACAGTAGCTCATTCCCTGCACTTGTGGGTTTGCATCTGCAGAGCTGGGGCACAACAGGACCTGCATTTGCCCAGCATAATGCTGTCCCTCATTACTGTGCTTTGACTCACAGGGTACGATCACACCAGCCAATGTGATACTGAAATAATTTCCCAGACACTTTATTTTGCAACTGGGGAAAGATAAGGGTGTGTCCAGCTCTGGCAGTTCTGCCATTAGTCACAATCACTGCTATTTACTTTGTGTACACACGCTAGGCACACCTTCATGGGGAGCTTGCAGAACACTGATTCTCCATTTTCAATAAAACCTCAAAGTTAATCTACTTCTACTCTACAACATCTGACATGTCTCTTCCTCCTAAACAGCTAATGAATCACATTAATGTGATGAAAATTATAGGGATGACGTGTGCACGCAGAGCTACTTGACATGAACAAGGACAACTGATACTATCCAGAGAATATGCAGCAGCTGGGATGTGCATAGTTTTGTAATTCCGTATTTTATGAAGCTTCACTAAAAAAGAACGTGCAGCCACATCCACTAATATAAATGTGTGTATTTTACACTTATAGTTTATCATTAAGAGTAAAAACACACAGCCAATGCGTGAAACCTTTAACCAAAATACTCACACATGAGCGCAAACCCAAATGTTTATATTATTACTTTAGTATCAAATTTCAATGTGTCTGCTATTCAGAGTTATATAAGGTTCATTTTCTTTCAGGCCCCTAGACCTGTATTTGAGTATCCTTAGTCTCTAGTCCTGAAAGAGAGACACATCTATATATCCTGAAGAAGTTTTACCTCTTTCTCTGTGTCAAGGAAAGCATTTTACCTTTGCTGAATTTCCACGCTGAAATACTGGGAAATGGTGTAGATGAGCGATGTTAGGAAAGCACCTTGGTGCTAATGCATGGAAAGCCACCGCTGGTGTAGACCTGGGTCAGACTGCAACCTGCATAACTGTGACCTTTTCTTCACGCCAGGTACCAATAACCAGACAGAGCAAGTGAGCATGAAAACTGGATAAAATTATAAGCGTGGATAACCTTTTGTGGTTCTGCTCTAGCACACAGCACAAAGCTCCGACACCTGTAAGAGAGGCCAGTCGGGGGAACGACGGGTGTGCCAGTTGCAGGGCTGGAGTATGTGTGACACAGTGACCCTCCACCCTATAAGAAAGGCTGAGAAAAATCAGGCATTAGACAACAGATGTCGTATTGGTCCTGCAGAAAGTGTTTGCATAGTTCATTATAAGGTATTGCAATAGGTTTTAAAGACAACTCCTGAAAATTACACTGCTTTTTAAACAGACTAATACCTATTAAAGGAGCTAGCTGTGGTTCCTCAATCATTGGAGGGTGCTCTTTTCTGTTTTGGTTTTTTTTTGTGTGTGTGTGGTTTTTTTGTTTGTTTTTTAAAAACCTTGTCCATCACCCCTTTTCACTGAAGTTTATGGCCACATGTTTTACTTTGTAAAAGACTTTAAAAAAAAACAACTAACAAACTACCCCTGAAAGCAATAAACGGGATGCAGATTCTTCCTATAATGGGTGTGGATATTTCAAACACTTTATCAATGATATTACCTCTGAGCTATATGCATATATTATGAATATTGCTGTAATACACAATATAATACATAACTATATTCAGTGTACATTTTATATTATTGCATGCATTTTATGTAACAATACACATTGTATATATAATATAATAATGTAATATATATTTCTACTTCATAAAGATTTAGGGTTTTTTTGTGAAAAAAAAAACAACTAATAAATAAATACAGATATTTAAAAGCAAACAATCAAAAAGTATGTACCAAAACACACTGGTCAACAACAAAAAGGCAGAGTAAATAGCTCCAAAGTGGAAAGGAATCCATTCTAAGAGCAGCAGCTGAGTGGAGAAAGGACTGTTTTCTATTAGGTCTAACAGCAGGATTTGTTATCGTTTAAATACACGCTCTAATACACTTAGTGTTTTGTGCTACATTTAACAAGATTAAGTGATCATACAATGTTTCATCTCAAATCTTTATTGGAAATCAGATGACAAGCCTCATTTCATGCCAAAACATTGTCCCTTAGTTCATGTGTGATGCTAATTCCAGCTGAATAAGTAAATCTGTTTACCCAGGCGTAAGAAGAAAAGTGCTATTTATCAATTAAAGGATTCCCTTAGGAACACCTTTATTTTTTTCCAGACTTCTATCATTTTTCTAAACAGGTACAACTTTGCACCAGAAACCTAGATTATGAAGTTCTAAGGCAGTATTCACTCCTTTGATGTGGAGAAAATTGAAAATACAGTTATCTTTACAGTCAAGGATTTAAAAATCAAAGCACTTTATAGAAAGCACCAAGTTTCATAAGTACTAATTACAAAGGAACTTTTTTTAAAAAAAGATTTCTAAATTAAGATTAGCAGGCGGAAAGACTAGCACCGTAAATGGGCTGAACGCAGAGAGCTTCAGAGTACAACTGAATGATGTATGTACTAAACTCGAAAATAATACAAGCCTCCTGATACATGGATGTGTGCCAACTCCTAAATTATACCAAGAGGCGGCACAGGTGGGAATGGGACTCCATTTTTCAGATTCTCATGCCTGCTGAAAAGAAATTCTACAACTATGACACCAGGAAGTAATTCATTACTTTTAGTATATCTTTAGCTAATACATCTTATAAACCAGTTTCTACCCAACAGACAAAGTGTTATAGACCCGCCTTGGCTGTACAAAGAGGGATCTTCAGTTTCTAGTCTAAATACAAGATTTTTTTGAGCCTAGTCTCTTGCTGTATATTATATTCTGTTTAGTTATGGATTTTATGCCAATATGTTTAAAAGATTCAGTTGCACCAATAAGTTACATAGGCATGTATGGGACCTGGGAACATTGAGGTCTTTGGAAAAAGCAGCATCCATAACCAGCATTAGCCAGGGAATTTTTGCCAGCATACTTTAATGAGGATATTAGTTGCAGATAAACAATAGTTAAATGTCTTTCATACTGCCAATGTAAGTGGTAGGAGCTGAGCTAAGCAATTATTTTGTTCTGTGAATAAGGAGCGGAGTAAATAATATGCTATGCTCTCTGAAAGTAAAATTCAGGCTAGTGTAATCCAACTTCAGTTGGTGTCATTATGGGCTTGGACTCTAACACACAGAAGATCTAAATACGAAATTCCCTTTTCTCAAAGATAAGCCTAAACCGATGTGTTCAAAACTGTCCCGTCACCATGCTGTTACCAGTGCTTTAAAAACTGGTTAACAGTCCTGCTTTTAATTAAGGCAAAGTACATTTAAACTTGGGTATTGTACATTAAAGACCTTCCTAATCTCTAATATTTAGTTTATTCAGGGTGCATTTTCAGGATAGTAACCTGAAAAATGGATTTCAGACACTGCTGGTATATTCACTTACTATGCGAAGGGATACTACAAGCATTCAGAATAATAAAATGTCTGATGATTTTAGTAACCTCTTTAGGTGAGAGAACGATGCAGGATCCCAGCAGCAGAGAAGGTAATGGAATTTGCTTTCTCCCAACCTCGGTGAGCATGCTCATTTCCAGACTATTGCATGAAAGGGCAATGACACAGTAGGCTTGTGAACATAGTCTGCTCTTCTTCTGTATCTGGCTGAAACTGCTACTATGCCAAGAATAATTTTTTTAATTAAAACCCCAAACATTTTATATTTGCTACAGTTTGAACCACACTTCTTCCTATTCAGTCTTGCTGAAGTAAAAATACAAATTTAAACAAAACACAACACAGACTGGAAGATTTTTTTTTTTTTTGTGGTTTTTTGGTTGTTGTTGGTGGTAGTGATGGGTTTTGTTTGGGTTTGCGTTTGGGGATTTTTGAGTTTGAGGGTTTGTTTCCTTGGGTTTTTTTCCCCCCTGATATGAATTGGATGCCAGATCTCTGAATCCATTCTCTCACACCTACCAACCAGAATAAAGCAAAGCTCCAACAGTGATGAAGGAAACCTTTAGAAGCAGCTATCTCATAAATAACTGTGGCTGACATTCTGGCCTCACTTTGGATGAGTTTTTTTCTGAAAAGCAGGCACAGCACTCGGATACTTCCTGTTATTTTCAGCTTTTTCTGCAGTCTGAACAGACCTCCTGGTAACACTCATTTGCCAGGCTATCAGCCTCTGGGTTCTTTAACATGTTTCCTGCTAACATTTTGGAGAACTCTTCAGAGCCAGTTTATTTTGCAAGGTATTTTTCAATAGCCTTTACTGTTCTATTTTTTAATTAAATGAATTATATTAATCAGAGCTACAAAGTGTTCTTTGAGGAGTTTTATGACCTCTTAAATCATCAAATTATGTTCTTCATTTAACAGCAAGGTTTCTCCCAGTAGTATTACATTTTTATATTATTCTTACTGTTAAAGTGTTTGCTAAACAATGTTTCCAGACTGTCCTCAAAATTTCTCTCAACAAACTAATGTCTAGTTTGAATCAACTGTTTTCTAGAAAAGCTTTTTCCTTTTTTAGCTTGAGGACCTAGGATAGAGAAGTGCTCGGCGTTAAACATATGACCTTCCCTGCATCAAACCGTTCATAACCCCAGTCCATAGTCTGCAGAAGTACACGGTGCAAAACTCTCGTATAAGAGGCAATTCCAACCTTGCAACAGACAATTTCCCTGGGGCGTCTTTCAGAAGGTAAATCAAAACTGTTCTCCGTGTTCCTAAAAGCTACCGTGAGCAGGCCTCAAGCTGCATATTAGCATTCCCCTCTTTATTACCTGCTGCTGCTCTTCTCCCTTTTGCCTCCCCATGCTGGTCTTCTCTTCAGCCCCTGCAACCCCCTACTGCATTTCTGTCCTGCGCATTTACCTAACTCGGGCAATACTCCACTGGGATCTCTACAATGTGTTTTTTGTTCCCTCTGCCTACACCCGCATCTTGATTTTTTTGTTTTCATTTTAAGTCTGAGACAGTCACTTGCTTAATTGTGTAAGGCACTTCCATATACATTTGATATGGAAAACAGCAGTACTAAGGTTTTTTTATTATTATTGTTTTCTTTGGGTTTGTTTTTTTTGTTTGGGTATTGGGGTTTTTTGTCTTTTTTGTTGTTCTTTTTTTTTTTTTTTTTTTTTTTTTTGCTGGTGGAGATGGTGTTTTTTTCCAGCCATACTACAAAAGATATGGTATCTCACCTGAGGCCTCACCAAGTCCAGAAGAGCAACAGTTGCCTGTCATACATGTGATCCACCTGTCTAAATTACCATCAAAAAGAGTAGCATTTCTATTGTTTCCTAATACATAGTTTTTAGAACCATAACAACCAAAGACCCATTTCTGTGGCACATTTGCCTAAAAAGTTATTCCCCATTTGATATTCAAATAAAAACAGTATTAGGTAGCAGACAAAAAAAACAAGTAAGGTATATTCACCTGGTTCCATTTTAACTTTTGAGTCTACACAGAATTAAGAATGAAATTTAGAACTGAAAAAATTTGTACTAGGAAAAAAAAAAAAGGGTTGTGAATTCCTGAAGTCAAAACCACCACTGAATGTATGTTATTTAAAAGGATTATTCACTTTATAAGACTACATCTGGAAGAATAATTTAAGATGTAGGGAAAGCGCTAAACAGAAATCATCAAAACGAAGAAAAAACATTTAGAAACTTCAGGAATAATCTTTCTTTATTTACTTGGACCATTTCCAAAGGCTAAATGGGTTGCAAACATAACGCAACTTAGATTTCCCCAAGTCTAAAACTGAGTTTACCTTTCCCCTAGTGAAATTCCTAAAATTCCTCGAAGTTAAAAAAAAAAATAAATTTCTATCTTTCATGATTGGCTTTTTAACAGGAAGGAATCTTGCACCAAACCACCCTGAGGATCAGTCAGGAAGGAGTCACCTTATACTTCAAATGACAACTGATTTTTCCTTCACTGAAGCTGAAACAACACTCTCTGATGGAGCAGCATGCACCACTCTGCCTCAATCTGTCAAATTTGAAGGGATTACCTTCAATATTATTGTTATACTTAGAAAGACTGAAATACAAAGATCTTTTTGGTCAATGAAAAGATTTCAACTTAGTTAATTTCAACTTAGATTTGAGTAAAGCCCATAATATAATTTCGGAGTACGTAGTTTACTATGGTTTTTTGTAAGGACCCGATAAATATTATTGATTTCCCAATATAAAAATCACTCTTAAAGTTCCCCCAGAATATCACCTTTTTGGATGTCTGCATCTCTTAGCACCCTCAGCCACCAAGCACTTAAATGTGAAGAAGCAATTGTTCTTCCTGAAACAAGGCTATCTAAAAGCCATCAAAATCAGATCTCATCTTCTGCACAATTTACTTTTTTCCTCTTGTACTGTGAAAACTATAGCAAAAATAAGCAAGGTATTCTTCAACTCAAGTTAGAATTGATTTCCTACGATTGAGAAGTACAGTGTAAATAATATTTCACAGAGCAGCAACAAGGCTATTTCTTCCTATTAGAAGTATGAAATGAGTGCAAATGTCCCCCAAGACCACATTTGCTGTTTCATTGCATCTGTGGAGCTTGTTGGTCGTACAAAAAGGGATCTGCTGTTTCACAGCAGAGTGATGAAATGCATGGTGTACTTTGGCAGTGAGGGTGCTGAACAACGACACCTTGCAAATTTAGCTGTGCTAGTGAAAGACATTATCGCCTACAGCTGTCTTTTTTTTTTTTTTCTCCCCCACCCTTCTGCAAGAGGCTGCTGCCCCCACAGCATAAGCTGGTGGAACAGTACACCTCGCACACCTTGCCTACGTGGGTGCAAAAGCTGGAGTCATCTCCAAATCCCTTTCATGAGCAACTTAAAACTCAGAAATCTGCACTGCAGCAGGAGAGGTGCAGGCGCACAGCCAGCTCTGCCAACAGGTTGGGAAGATATAATCGGAGCCAGGGTCCTGAGCTGTACCTGTCAGCGTAGCTGGTGTCGCTGCCTTCGTCCTATGGACCAGCTTCCTACTAAAAATTTGCAAGGGCAAAGAAAGACAAGTTTTAAGATGTTGTCCACTTGCAGACCTTTTATATGAAACAGCAATTAAGAAAGTTCTTTTTCTGTGAACGTTCCTCAGATAAACATATATTTTTGTAACAGGTCATGTTGACAAAAAGACAAGATAAAGGAATTTTAAAGCTAATTACTTTTTAATATACATTAGCATATATATGAGAATTTCCTTAGTATCAGGTTAAGCCTCATGAAGTCAAAGCTAATCAGATCTGAGTTTCATTTCTGTTATTCTCAAAAAACAAGTATTCTTCCTCTGTTATGTTATACTATGACTATGTCATAGTATACTCTACTATGAATTTCTGTACCTGATAAAAAGAAACACATCTGTAAATATATTTGAACTTTTTTTGTGAGTTTCTAATGCAAACTCCTATCAGTACCAATGGGGAAAAGTGAGAACTACCTAAATTAAAGACCTCTGTCACTTTTCCTACACAAATGTATTTTGCTAAACCTGGAGCAAGGTCAACTGCTGCATGAAATATACAGTTGAACTTCTTCTAAGACCATATTTGTCACAGAAAATAAACTTCTATGAACACTCGCTTACAAGATGTCTTGTCAGATTTGTATGTGATATTAAAGAAACACTCATAGTATATACTTGATTAGCGACTGTTAATCTGCAGATGGATTAAGTTACTCAACAAATTTCACAAGTGGGTTTTTTCAATAACTTTCCTCCTAGAGGACCTATGGTACCCACCCCCTCCCCTAAACACACACGCACAAATGTTATCAACAGAAAAGCAATGGCTGTGTCACTGAGCTAGATGACTGCTTATTTATGGCGCATAACTATTCAGAAATGCAATGATAGCATTGATGTATTAAAAGGGAATAAAATAGACTTTTCATAAATATTTGGTTTTCATATCTTTATAAATGTTCTCCCCCTCTTCCTGGAAGAACAAGTTTGCAAATCAGCTTTTCATAAGACATTGTATCTAGCTAAGAGACTGTATCTGCTAGAGATACCCCTGAAGTTCATTTTGAAATTGAAAATATGTTTACTATAGAACTGAAATAATGTCACGGGGCTGAGAGCAAAGATTTATCTGTTATCTCCAATGGATGCAATCCTAAGTAGCGCTTTATTTGTTTCACATCATTCGTGTTGTTTATAGATCACTTACTGTCTGAGGGATGCAGAAGAGCCTTATTTAAAACGATCTCAGTCTCTCATCCACAGACGATGCTTTCAAGAAAGCATGGTCTAGTAAGTACATATATACCTATATATCAACTAAATATGTATTGTCCTTCCCTAGCAAGTTTGAGACTGACTGACAAATGCTTTGCAAGATCAGGATCCAGGTCACTGAAATTCTCATTTTTATGCAGTGGAGGATGGGGGGAGATTTTTCCAGCGTCCATACATCAGAGATGGGACTGAGAAACGTACCACAAATAAATAAAAAAATTTTAACATCCAGTGTGAAGACTCAGATTTGCTAATAGACAGGGAGAAGGCGGCATTACTGCCTTTTTCCAGGCTGTGATTTCTTGGTAGCTGCAGGCAGGCTCATAGTTGCTGCTGCAGTCCTGCCTTTTTGTCTCTTCTTGACACTTGTCATCTTCTGTGATGAGCTCTTTCAATTTGCTAAGCCAAACAGCTAACACAAAAACATTAGTTTAGGTTACCTTTCTGCCTGCTTGGTGAACTGCAATGGTTTATTCTAGGTCAAAAGACAGGATAGGGTAAAAGGAGCACAGTTAGCATGAAAGGTCAGCATTTATTCTTGCTTCTGCCATTTGTGAGGTGATGGGTCACACCCTGAGCTAGCACAGGCAGCTGCAGGTGAAATGGGATGGGAGGAGCCCATCACACAGAGATGTGACATAACGCACCCCAACATTGCTGCGCCTCAGCTATGCTTTTACTTCAGGTTTCTTGTTATTTCGGGGGTTTTGTTGTTGTTGTTGTTTTCTTTTAAACAAAAAAGGAAGAATTTTTCAGGTGCAAAACCTTCAGCTGCTTTGGCAATACTGGATATATCAAATCTAGCCTGACTAACTTTAAGCACTTTTAGGATTAATGGCATTGGAGATAAATAACCTGCTAGAACCAGGGAATCACAAACACTTCTTGTGTGGTCCTCTAACAAGGCAGCTAACCTTACATCAGCATATGACCTCCTAATCTGATGCTAGTGACACAGCTCAATAGATCTTCAGATAGCGTGTAGGTAAGTGTAAGTAGTTGGTCAAAGAAGTTACTATCAGCATATGTTTTATTTTTTCACGTCCCAAGTTCGTCTCAATGAAAATGTCTTTTGCTTTCAGTATTGGTTGAAATTTTGCTGGGAATGGAGGAACAAACAGCTACAAAAAAAAAAAATAAAGAAAATTAAAAAGCATAGAGGTCATCTCCCCACAGACATTGTCTGCAACACAAAAATATCCCCACAGAGAGGAGTTACAAATGAATTCACATATGTCATATTTATTATGTGTCCAAACACAGCAATCTTCCTCTATTGCCAGTACTAAAAAGACTACTATGCATGAAAAATTATTTTGAAAACCTAAAATAAGTGAGCTGCTTCTGACTTCTTCTGTGAATTCAGCTGAAGGTCTACAGAGAGGGTTACCGCACAGCATCCCAAAGGGCAACTCTTCACTGCAGGATCAAAGCTAAATGCGTTTGGGTTACACCCATGCTAATATACACAAGAGGCTCACCTCTGATCTCCAGCCCCATGCAGCACATCTCACATCCACTGTGCTAAGGTCCTTGACCTTCTCCTCTCCCCACATGTCCCCAGACACAGGACCACCAGCCACGCTGCCCCCAGGTGCAGCCCCAGGCTGTGCTATCCCCCAACACGCACTCAAGTGGTCTCTGGAAAAGCATAACTAGACCTGGACCAAAATCATGCCATGGATCATCCAAACAATTGAACAAAATGAGCAAATAACATGCCAGTGCTCAGACTTTAACCCTGTTTAGTTTGCTAATGAAGACACAGCCCTGGCGTTTGCATGCTAAGAGCAAACTCCATTTTGAAAACTTTTTTAAAAAAAAACAAAACACTTTTACTTTTCCTTCCTGCTCCTCTTTTAAAAAAAACCCCAAAAACAAAAACCTAAGAATTTTTTTCCCCGCATTTTAGCTGTCTTCAAAGGCTGACATTAAAAGCTACAGATGTCCCAGATAAATACAATTAAATAGTACCCAGTTAAGTTCCCTCCATGTTTTACTTAATTCATTCCAAATAGTCCATGGAGGGCTGGCACAAAACCAAGGGAAAACAATAGGACTGAATCTGGTGCTTTTATATGCAGCACGATCAAGGTTTTTATGTTACACATGAGTGAAAAACACTGATGTCTCACCAAAAGTGAAAGCTCATACAGCCCTCAGCAATAATTTCAGGAACCAAGATCCACTGAGTGAACGCTATTACCAACATTTAAGAGCATACCAATGGCTACTTTCAAGTACATACTTTGAAGCAACACGCTTCAGCCTCACAAAAATTGTTGGCTTTGATTTCCTACTAGACATACCCATACGCCTGTGTGTGTAACAGATCCAATCTATGGAAATTTTGGAGCCTACTTTACTGAAAACAGAGATAAATATGAGGCTAACACTCAAGAAGATGGTCGCACTACAGGTAACCGTAGATGAGAAACCAAGAATTCTTTGTAATTGAAGGAAATTAAAAAATGAGAATTAGACTACATTCAGTACAAAAGAAAACCACCTGTAGATTACATGCATGCGGAAGAAATATTAGGCATTTTTAATCTTAAGTATTTACTGTCCCATTATATTAAGACTCATTCATGGTCTTTGGGAAACTCCCTGTTCATACACAAGAACTTTGATGCTTCTCTTTTTATACCATCTTGTCAACACACTCTAATAGAATTAATAGGCTGTTCAGAAAAATAATTGAAAATAGTAGGGGAAAAACTACAATAGGATTAAGACTGTTGGTTCTAGTACCAGGTGTCCTATAAAAAGGTATTATTTTTTACTGGACACAACCAGGGTTAGCTCAGTGATAACAAAACTTAAACCCCCCATCTCCCTCTATCATTGCTTAGCCAAATATCTTTTCCCTCATCAGGCTTATCCTTACCACTATCAATAATAATTTTCTGCACAGCAGAAGTATCACTAGGCTTGTAATCACTGCCAGGCTCCTCTGGCAGAAAAATCACTCTCTGACTCACTCTAACAGCTTTAGAGAGGCTGTGACAAGCATGGCAGTGATATGTTGACAAACCATTTTGAAATGTAAAGAGCTGTTTATGGAGATACACTAAAAGAAAAAGGCATTTACTTTTCTGTTTTAAAAATACATATTTATTTTTAAAGAAAAACTATTCCTAGTTAAGCTGGTAAAAAAAAAAATCTTTTCATCTTTAGGAAAGGAGAGAAAATAAAGAAAGTGATGGAATACATTTGTAGAATCTCGTAGAAAAATGTGTCTAGAACTAAATGGTTTTTCTTAAGTAAGTAATACTGATTTCGTGGTGGGGAGGGATAGAAGTACAAAATGTCATTTTAAAGAAAAAAATATTTGTATGAGTGCTAGAGGTTGAGTTGAGTAGGGGATGGTTTGCTAACTCTACAATGAAAAATACTCCCTTGATCAGAATTTCAGCTACCACACTTCAGGGCCCAGGCACTGGCTGGATACAAAAACCAATGTGGGTTCAGACCAAGGAACTGAAGAGTATCATAGGCTACAACAGTCACTGCCTTCACTGCATATCATACAGAAGAGGCAAAATAAAGATGAACAGCCTGCCCAGGGAGGTGGCTGAGTCACCATCCCCAGAGGTATTTAAGAAACATGTAGATTTGGGCATGCTCTAGTGACAGAGATTGTAGGGAGGTTTTTTTTGTTTGTTTTTTCTTTTTTTGTGTTTTTCTGTGTGTGTATGGTTGGACTCTATCTCAAAGGTCCTTTCCAACCATGAAGATTCTATGATTCTATGATTTCTATCCCAGAGTTCAGATAAGTACCACCAGCAAATTCCAGAGTTTGGGAAGAAACATACATGAGTGTACGTATCCTTTATATCCCTTCACATTTTGGCTAAAACTGAAAAACCCATCTTAAAACAAATAAGAGAAAATATAAAAACTATGGTGAGACAGAAGATCTATTTCCGTTCTACATGTTGAACCTTTGTAAAGAAAACCTAACTGTGAGCCCATGCGAGCATAGCCCTTCAGTAACAACGCTGAGTAATTATTACTGACTTCTGTCAGCAGAGGGGTCTTTGCAGAGCACAGAAGACTGTAACAAGGTTTTGGAGACTCATCACGGGGATAGTTAAGGGCTTAGCACACAAACTGCATGAAAGCTGGAACAACAGTCAAGTATGAAGGGTCCATCTGAGGTTTAACTATAGCACAATTCACCAACATAGCCAAACACAAGAGAAGAAGAAAGTCTCTCTGTATTTACGTATATTCAAAACAGAAGGAAATCTGCTATCTTACATAACTTTTCTTGCAAAATATTAACAAAAAGCCCAAACAAATAGCTAAACATACCCAACCTGTACAACAAGAACTACCCTAACTAAAGACGACCTGACAATTATTTTTTTTTTTAAATACAAAGTATCCTCAAATTCTGTTTTCTTTCATTTCAATGGTACAATTGCTCTGGAGAATGAAAACACATTCTACTAACTTTATTGACAGTAACTCTAACAACTAATATTAATCTACAGAATCTGCATATTTTTTCCCCATAAGTGTGTGCATGGGGGGGGTGGGGGGTTGGAGGGGGTTGTTGTGGTTTTTTGGTTGGTTGGTTGTGTTCGGTTTTTTTAAATGACAAGGAAAATATGCTTTAAAAATTGTGCTGATATACCAACTGTTTTTGAACTATTTAGTAGAAGTATCTTAACACAAACATATAGAAGGTAATAGCAAAAATTACAGTACCATAACCTCTCTGCATGAACCTGAGGAAACTTTTCTGTACTTTAAAAAAAAAGTAGTAGCATTTTCTAATCTGCTTAGTCTTAGAAAATTGTTTCCTATGCTTTGACCACACATTGACATAGTTTTGCACATTTTCCTGTTAATTTTCCTCATTACTATTTCTAGCAGACATAAAGTTGCATTTATATATATACACACATATATATGTGTACGTATATTCATACAGTCCAATCACAACAGAAAGGATCACCACTTAAAAAATAAAACATCTTCCAATTTTTTTTCCCCTTCTGAAATGAAGAAGTTAGCAAAAGCAAGTTGAGTTCACAGAACTTTTTGGTACCTCTGAAGACACATTATTACCAAAAACTGTTCTTAATGATGTATGATAAGTTTTAATGATGACCTGATTCTGTAATCCTACTGAACTCCAAACTGATAGCACTTCTCAGAAACAATGTTCCATTTCAGGCTTCATAAGAGATCTCTTGAAGACAGTACAGAAATTGCAGATCATGAACTAAAATTTAAATTCCACCCAACTCAAATGTTCCCAAAATCTCCTGTAACCTAAAAATGTATTTTCTATTCCTATGCATGCACATGCCTAAAGGACACCAAAAGTGTCAGTCTATCATTTAAGTTCATTGTTTCTGAGATGCAGAATACATGAGCCTAGTCTAATTGTTACCTTATAATTATATATAAGGTGCGTATATATAAACAATCCTTCAGTTTTATTCTGAAATTAATGATAATCATACACTACTCCTTCCATACAAGTTCAAAATCTACACATGCATGAGATTTTAACTTTTAAATATTTCTTTATTAACCGTAATTTCATTTTTCCTTTTGAGTAAACTTTAGAAGCAGATGTGACTGTTCAATGCCTCAAAATAGGACTCTAGAGACCCCTCTAAATAAAGTAACATGCAATACTAAAATAAATAGGAAGTAGGAACAACATCCCAGTCAGGAAGACAACAGCGGGAGGAATACATTTTGAAATGGCACAGCATCAATACATGGTTTTACTCTGAGATGACCATGTGTCAGTATGGTCAGGTCCACTGGAGCTCCTGCATTGAAACAGAATTTTCTGTGGCGTTCATTTCCCACAGAGAATTTCTCAAGAATTTCAGCTTCTAGGTCTTGACAGATGATATCTAGTTCCCAAAGTCAAAGAACTCTGAAAATTTGAATCTAACATAAACCTGGCACTACATCTCCTAGCACTGGAGATGAAATAAAAAATAGTGAGCTGCCTAAAACTCCAGTCAGATTCCACTGCTGCTGAGCTTGTCGCCTTTCAAGAACAAAATCTGTGATCTGTACTATTGACATTTTGGGGTTTTCTTTCTTCTTGCCTAAGAAGAATTCACCCTTTGGATATTTGGTCCTCTCCCTCTTCATTGAACTTCTCTATTGCATGGAGCCAGGCTGGGAGGGAGCCAAAGCTCAAGTCTGAATTGCACCCTGGAGAGGAAGGCACAGAAAATAGCTACAGAACGCAGGCATCGCTGCCACAGAGGACACTGTCTTCAGCTGCAGGATTTGGTCCCATTGCACAGACAGGACTTTGACCATGCAAACTAACTGCTATGGCTTCTCTTAAGCTCCTTCTAGAATATTCTAGTATACACATATAAATTTTACATATAATAATCAATCATACCCTCACCTAGGTATTCCCAAAATCATAGTGAATTTATAAGAAATAAAAGCTAAGTTGATCCCTCATGATGCTATCAAAGCAAACATATTGCACAGTAGGTATTGTCACGCAGGCCAAGACATCCTGTTAGGGCTGCACACAGGTGACTAGGCTGCTGATGAGACCTTGCCTATTAGACAGGGCGTGAGAAATTGCTGGACATGGCACAAGAAAATTCATGGACATGACAGCTCACAATGTGAGAAGCTGAAAAAAGCTGCAGACAGCAACAAGAGGGGTTGCTGGCCTTCGCAAATTGTTATGAGGTTCTTACATGAGAAACAGTGAAACTACACAGACAACTGAAGAGGGGTACAGCAGGAGGTCGTCCTGCACGGCCAACAGTACCTAGGTCACCATTTCAGTGATACCATAAGCCCAAGATAACCTAGGTATTTGTGTCAGAAATATCAAATTTGGGTATGGATTTAGTAAAATTGTCACCGATGGGGGAAAAGTAATTATGCATAGGTTATCTGGGGGAAGACTCAGGCAACGACAGGGAAATACAAAGGTCATAAAAAGGAGAGTGAAGAAATAGGAAGAAACATAATAAGGTGTGCAAACATCCCTGTAATCAGGGCTGTCTGGGGATACATGTGGCAGCCCTGTGCTCCATCACTGCAGACTAAATGAGGAAAATAAGCTAAACCTGTTGTTCTGACAATATCATTTCTGCAGTCAGGAGCATGGTAAGAGGGGATGCTTTCCCCTGCAAGCACATGGGAGCTCTGCAGGGGGGCTGGTCCACATTCTGTTGTAACCTTATTTGATGATAGGTACAGTCCTCACAGCATCAACATCTTCCCAGCCATTTCCCAATAAAATGTTGATAGGATACAGCAGTGCATATTAAACATCTGTTAAAAGTTACATTTTTGGAAGGAGAGTAAGGTTACTGTAGTTAGTTTACAAATTACTACTCTGTCATTAAAAAAACCCAATAATTATAATTACATTTTCCATAGTACGTTGATTTGACATTCGGAGTATTTTTCTTACTTTAGTTTATGATGGGATCACACTATAGTATTGTCATTCAATGCACAACAGATTAATTTTCTGATTTAGGTTCATGATCATTTATTGAGTTATACTGTATTAAGAATACAACACAAATTATATGCTAGTTAAACAAGTATCTGCTCTATTAAAACAAGATTTAAACTAGGATTTCCAATTTTTTGGAAATGCACTCTTTTTAAGATTACATACTTTAATTTACTTTCAATTCACTTTTTAATTTACTGTGCAAGCATGGCTACTTCTATCTTAAATAAGTTATTCTTATATTTAATGGACAATACGTATGGATCTGGATCCCACAGTTTGCATACGTTTTTCCTGATTAAGCAAACATATATATGAACAATCTTCTGACTCATTTTGTCAAAGACGCAAGGAATTACTTTGTTTTCTGTTGCAGACACTCTCAAGATGACCCTTTCATTCTGGGCTTAACCTATCTGAATTACACACCCATTAAATTAAATGAATTGTCAAAGCTGAATCTGACATTTCTGTACAAAAAGCTATTCATCAGGAGACTTGTAATGTAACTGTTAGGCGAACAATGAGAACTTAAAGTAACAATATTAAGGTCTGTAAAAGCAGTGCCAATTAGCTCTGTAATTTTTCTAATGTCATACAGTTGCAGCTCCTAATAGTGCCATTCATTTAACACGTTAGGTAGGACATAGGCTTAACCTGAAAGCTTTATGGCAAACATCACGAGCTTTGAAATAGTTCAGAGCATAATTTTTCCAGTTCGTATTTTTGCAGATTAGCTAATCCTTCTATAAATTGCACGTTCAAATATAGCATCTTACTTAAGTATACAGACAGAAATCTCCCGCAGCTGAATTATCCTTCAATATCCAGCCATATACAGGCAATTCCCGCATAGATCTAGCAATTCTAGCAACACTCATTTCCTCTCTTCTCTACTGCCTTCCCCTCAGAGTGTTTTCATTTAGTCCAAAGATGTCTCCAACACCACTTTTTGTTTTATTTGTAACCTGGAAGCTACAAGCAAGCTACAAGGAAGAGGGAATTCACGCTCTTGACTTCTTTGCATTTCAGGTATTAGAAATATCTTATCTGCTTATTCCTGATTTTGTTGCCAGCCTCATCTGAAGACTGTTCCGTAGTCCTCCAGCTGTACGGCCTGTTGTCAGTCAACACCAGTATCTTTATGGATTGGTCACTGCAACATTTCCAAGGCCACGGGCAAGGCGACCTTTTCTCATCACACAGACACACATGGTGCCTGGGAATTGCCACTCTAAACATCTGTATTCCCAGCTTCAGTACTGCTTTCATTCCTTTTTGTCCTTCAGGAGATTCAAACCAAAAGATATGAAGTATTAAAATATGGTTCTAGCTAAAAAAGCTAAAAAAATAAAAGGCCATATTCTTGAGCATGAAATCTCATTCCTATGACACCTTGGAGGTCTTTAAAAAGTTATTTAAGAGGAACTGAAACACATAAGAGCACGATCTTGAGTCCTGACCATGTTCTGCATATAACTGTGCATGGAAATGATGCTCATGATACAAACTACTAAGAGGTTGCTCTCTTTGGGCTGCAGTAGCAAGATAGCCTCAAATTTCCTGGAGAAAAGCCAACATAAGTATCAATGGCCCTGTCTTAATGCATGTCCAGGGTGGTACGCTGTGTGACTGAGCACACAGAGATGAAGGACAGGAAAATATTTCTTAAGATTTAATCAGGCCACCTTTTTCTTCCTGATGTTAGTTCTTTAATCTCTGTATCTCATCAAAGTTGTCACAACAGGATTTGTCTTCTCAATTGTTTATTTGTTTAAAGAATAGAGATGTATAACCCCCAGTTTTTCTGGAATATACATAGGTTTTGCTAGATCAGGCACCAAGGTGTCCTATAATCACTAAACACATGTAAAATCAAGTCATCCAACTAAATTGTAGCCTCTGTATGGTAGTAAGTTGCTTAGGTAAGCTCAAGTCAAACTGGACAAAGGTAAAATGCATCAGTCCACTAAATAAACAAGGAAAAAATTTGTTTCATGAATTAACATTCTGAGCATTTCATTAATATTTTTCAGATTTTTTTCATTCTGAGAAAAAGAAAACACTTAGTTACATGTTAGAATAAAAGCAAAGACAAATTATATCTTACTTGTTTCATACAGAATTCATGAAAGCACCCAAAACAAATTCCACAAGACTCTTGTTCTCTGTTGGGTCCGCAACAGACTTCAACATAAGCTAATGGGATGATTTAGTAAAAATATTAATAGAATAAATTTTTAAAAATCAGGAATAAAAGCAAACTTCTTTCATTCATAGTACAGGAAAACTCTGTACCTATACTATTTAAAAATTCTAGAATTTTTTTTACATTAAAATACCATTTATTTTCTTTTAATTCTTGGTTTGTTTAGTGAACAAAAAGCAGAAACACAGAAATTATTTTTTTAATTTCAATAAATTGGTTAAAAACTTGCAGACTTTCTGCATAATTTAATATAGAATATTTATAGCTTCAAATGAATTAATCACACAGGCAAATTACAGACATCATTAGTCAATTATGCATACCACCACAGGGCGTGCAAATGCAAGACTCCAATCATACAAGATGTCTTCAAGTGTTACTGAAAAAAGCATTAAAAACCATGGGTTAAAGTCATACTTGTCAGGAATATATGAAATTCCTTTAAGTTTATAGGATTCTCCTCCGGTGCAATGAAATTAAAATTTACCCACTTACCTCTAAGTTTTTTAATAATTTTGTTTCTTGCAGATCTGATCTGTTTGTAGAATGTAAACACAATTAACTCCTCAGCTACAGATTGTTTGGGGGATTTGGGCAACAGAAGTCTTAGCTGTACGTTTGATTAAATAATTATTCCTTCACCTGCTGAACATTTCAGTGCAATAGTAGCTCTTTAGAGAAAAGTGGATTTTGTCTCAGAAAACACATTCTTTAAGATACCCAGTAGAGCTAAGAACACATATTTAGATGTGTGTAATTAAATTCTTTATCTAAAGGAAATAATTAAAAGGACTTTTGTTACTACAACATTAAATTTGAAAGTTGTTATGTACACAAGTAAAAATACCTTTCATTTCTGCAGCATAGTTAGACTAACTAGAAGTGCTGTATATAATATATATGTATACATAATCAGTCAAATATTATTATGCACTATATATAATCACTCAATTGGGGTCAGTAATTCATTTTATCAATACCATAAGGCAAAAAGGAGATTTTGGGGTGCAGAGATTGCTCATCCAATTTGGAGCAGACTGGTACAGCTACGCAGGACAGTAGCAGCATGGCACAGCAATACTACACCAGGGCCCAAAACCAAGGCCACTTGGCTCTGGCACAGCCTCACACTGATACAGATATCCTGCTTCTGTAGCTAAATTTGTCATAGCCAAATTATTTGTTTCTACATCCTGTTCCATATGTGCTGGCCTGGGCAGGATGCCCCATTGCAGGTGTCCTGCCATAGCACCTCTTCTCAGGGGGCAACACCTGTACTTCATGCACCACCTACGTGAGGACAGTCCAGCAGATATGCTCTCCTAAAAGCATATGAATGGCAAGGATGTAGAGAGCTTCGTGAAGCATGTTATATGCAAGAATAAACTACCTTACAAGCAAAGAAATAAAATCAACCTCTGCGGAAAAAACTAACTAAAGCTGCATTTGGCAGTACAGCAGCGCTACAAAAAGAGATGATGGAAGAGAGTGAAGTATGATTAAAAACTAAATGAGACTACAGAGTTTAGACTAAATTAATTTCTTAATACCTTTTTTTTTTCATATTTGGCCTTGATGCCATCATCTTCATCCTCAGAAAAACGCAGTGAAATCTTTCATGTCTTTAAGTGATCAAAACATCGGCTCCATGGGATAGATGCTGCATCCAGACATGGTAAACTCACATGACTAAGCTGAGCTAGTCAGGTTGGTACTGGTTCAGAAAGTCTACAGCCTAATTAAATCAGGCAATATTCGTTCTTCATATTTTTCATTTAGCTGTTTACAGCAATACTTTCATAATAAAAGCCTTCTATAAGCAACATACTAGTGTGTCTTGACCCTTCTGGAGAAATACAGCTCTGTTATGGAAAACTCCTATTATATAACCTCCCTTCAGTTATTCCTCAAATCCTCTCCTGTCCTCATGGAAACCATGCACAGTTGTTCAGTGAGGTTAAGGTCGTTATCCTCAACAAATGCAACCACAGGCAAAGGGCTGTTTTCCAGACGGGACCTCTTCATACGGGAGTGCGCACTGGAGCAGCCCTATTGGTGTCCCTTGCATCTCCCCAACTACTTCAGGAAATGTGACTGCAAATCATCACCCCTCATCAGTACCTCTTTTGACTTCAGAGCTTCACGCTCAACTTCTCTTCTTGAATCAGTCTTCCCACACTATTTTCAAAGACTATTTATCCACTCCTCTTTCTTATTTAAGGAGTAGTTTCAGGACCATGCTTCATGAACTTTAATAAACAAACATGCTAATTTTCAATAAAGATTTTTGTTGGGTCTGATGGGTTTAATTACAATCTTTTTTTCTTCCTGGTTCACCCAAAGAAATGGTTTGCCAACATCTCCCCTCCAAAGGGTACAATTAAAGCCATACTTCAATGCAATTTAATAATAGCAAGAAAGAATCGTGCTGCAAATAATTTGTAACTGGTCAATGGCTGTGTTTCCTCAACCTGAAACTGAACTTTTTCCACAAATTTCAAGTGAACACCAGAGTTTGGCGGTATCCAAAGTGCCACAGCTGTCACCACACAATCTCGCCGAAAGGAGACAATTTTTGCTGCTAGGAGGCTCAATATCTAAATGGATTCATTTCTTTGGAAGCCAGTAGAAAAAGTCCTGTTGATAGCAGCTTATTGGGTCCACCCAAAACATTCCAGATGACCGCTAAACAAGAAATCTGGCTTGTTCAGAGAGACAGATAGGAAACATTTACACGCACATTACTTTTTGCCTGAAGACATACATAAATATTCTCTCTTAATCTGTAGTGAGGCAATCCTGACTCTCAAGGGTTGCTCAGAGTGGGACTGAGTACTTGCCATTCTGCACATCACCTGTGTGAGCAAGTTATTCTGAAAAGGAGAAATCTCTGTGGGATTTTTTTTTCATACGCCTGGCATCACAAAAAAAAGGGAGAAATGGACAGCTTGAACACAACCCCTACAGCACCTCCAGAATCTTGTAACTGGAAAAGAAAGCTGTATTTTCCATCTACATTTATGTAACTTTTTATGCTGCTCCTACTACTCAAAATTGGATGAGCTTTAAAACAATGATGTGTATGGCAACAATTTTATGTTGAAGCCAAAGCACAGAAGCCACCAACAAGATTAAGTTCGGTTCTGCATTTAATCAAATTCACAACATCTAATAGATTTTTTTACCATCTTGTTCTTTCTTTTTTCTCGTCCCTTCTTTGGATAAGTTTACTCTTTTTTTCCTATTATTTATAATATCAGCTATTTTTCCAGTCATATCGCTAAACTTAAAAAGATAAAATAGTTAAGTTAGAAGCTGTCTGTCCAGTTTAGCTTTTAGGTAAAATTGTGTTCTCCTACAAAAGCAACTAAACGTTACAAAGGAGTTTGCATTTCCTTTGGTCACCTCCTCCCTGTGCACAGAGTCTCTTTTAGGCATTTCAGAGTGACTAGACAGATTTTAACGTTTTACATAAACTTGCCACCAAAATGTAGCACAGTGGCTCTGATAAATTTAAAAGCAGTACTACAAAAGCAAAATTTCAAAGTTTTTCCTCTTATTTTGTGCAAGAGTCAATAAACCACTTAACATTAAAAGTCAGTCAGCCTAACTATGTTGCAAAGGAAGACATTAAATACCACTGCAACAATAAGTGTTAAAAAATGAACTTGTTAAAGTTCACAAGAACAAGAAATTAAAGACTGATAGCAGTGCTAGTTCTGAGACCCTGCACACATCCACCAGCTTAGAGCACAGCTTAAAACAGGCTATGTGTAAATGAAATTAGCATAAGAACCATAATTATTTTATGAGGTGTTTTCACATTCTGTATTCAAAATGAAGTAAAACTACTAAAAAAAAAACCAAGGAGAAAGAGGGTGAAGGATGTCTTAATTTTGCATGACATTGTACTACTATAGGCTTTGAGGGAAACAACACAAACATACCCGTTTCATACAAGTTTTCTGAGATTTAACATGTTTTAGGCACACTTAAAAGCACACAGATAAGAAATAGCTTTTTTGTGACATCCATTTGGAGCAGTGGAATTCACTATAAAGCTGAAAGTCACCTTATTACAATGAACATGGACAGATTAACAAGGAAGCTTCACTAGCTCATACTCAAACTATATCTCAGCAATTAAATAGATCTTACCCTGCTGACTTTTCTTAAGCACAAGTGTTGGTAGAAGGAAATAAAGGGAATAAGCCCATTCATTGCGGAAGAAGGAAAAAGAAAGAAATGACTATAAATTATAAACGCACTTGGGAAAGGTCCCACCAGGCACCAGATGGCCTTTATTTTCACAACTGTAAAGGACAATAAAAAAAAAAATCTAATTTCAAAATCTGGAAGTACATATATTTACAGGTAATATGCCTTAATATTTCCACTGAAATTTGTCATATTAAAAAAAAATAATTAAGAAATGCCAGTCTTTCATGTTAAATTCAAGTGAATCTGACCATAAATGCCAATCTGTCCAATATTTAGGGTCCTATACTGAAAAGCTGAAATGTTTGCTAAAGCTGAATTTAAAATTCCCAATGAAGACCTTGAAAATCTCACTTAAACATCAGATTTAATTGAGATCTGTGTTAAATTTAGGTATTGACCAGGAGGTGGCAGCAGTACCCACTGAATTTATTTACATGACTATGAAATTACTGCATATTAAATTCAAAACAAATATAGAACATATGCAAATTATAAATATGAAATCATAAATCCCGCAGATGCTCTTAAAATATAATTCTTCATCAGAGACTGTATTATATGCGTATTTCTGCTTTACTTGCATCATGATCATTTGCTTCTGGGTCACCTTCAGAAATGAATTAAAAATTGATATATTTTCATATGCCATGGCATATTCTTTGCAAGTCAGAAACCAATGATTTATTCCCTTATTTATATATTCAGTAATAATACACTACCGAACACAGAGTGATCTGTGGGTAGTGGTGGATAAAACTTCTAAAGCATGATTTACAGCCGTAAGGAAATGTCCACAATTCAAGGGTACAGATAGGATATGAGTCCCAGGTACGAGGGTATTACTGGTCCAAAGGAACTGGAAGAGGAATGGGAGGGGAAGGGGGGCTTCGCTACTGGAAATAAGGAGGAGAGATCTGGAGAGAGAAAGAGGGAGGAGACCAAAAAAAGAGAACAAAGGAGGACCTCTGTAAGCTCTCCAAAAGACAAAAGCTCGTGTAAAACCCAGAAAGCTGTTCCAAATCATGACCAGTGTGCAAACATTTATGAAAGAGAAATAAAATTCAGAAATAGGGACAGCACAATGGGTTTTAAGGTGAAGTTCATTAATGAATGGTGCTGTAGGGGACAAGAGTATCAGAATCAAGGAGATGCTTAAGGCTTTTCTACACATTAACGATGTTACAGTTTCATCTGCTTTCACAGGCTTCTTCATTACATCAGTGCAATCCTGTCAGCTATTGTATCTTCAGTAACGCAAGAGTTCCCTTACAGTAACAACATTCATGTTAATAATAAATTTGAATCAGTTCCAACTGACATTTTGTAAGTGAAATAAATATTATCATCATTTAACATTAAAAGAAACTTTGTCTCAGAGTGCCTCGAAGTTACTCAGTGTTTCAGAGCAGAACCAGAATGAGTCCCTAACTAGCTCCTACATCTTTCCCACCAAAGCACATTGATATCTAGTGGAAAATGGGCTAAACCACTGTTGTAAGGAAATTATTTTTCTAGCCTCCACTCAGAGCAGCTAGATAGGTCTCTGAACTTGAAGGTACCCACAAATAAAACATGTGTCCCCAACAGAGGCTGTACAGGGCTAAGAATAAAGACAACCATTTTTCCAAAGGAAAATGAAATAAATGTGAAATTTACCTAATTCAGAATAGACAAAGCATGCCTTGGTCATCACCGCCATAAACCATGGTGATGCCATGGTTTAACTAGGGTGGAGACCAAAATAACGGGGCTAGCAGAGGAGCTCGCACAGTACTGGAGAGAATGCTCCAGTTTTTCAACAACCAAATGAAGGACAGGAGATATAGCTGACAGCAGGCTCTTTCCTGACCAGGCATTTTTTTCCCTATCCTCAGCAGTCTGCTACCACAGACAGCTGCCAAATTTACCCATCTATAAGGTGGAATATATCGCGTACCACAACAAACCAAGGCCAATAGCATAGACACATAAATACAAGGAGTCACAGTGGTGCTGGAAAGTTCTGCTCCTCAGGTCAGTGCAGGTACGGATTAGCAGTATCTTAAGCCACTGATAAATAATAATACCAAAAAACACGCCATGAGTGTAGGGCTCCTACTGTTCTGCCCTCTGTCCAGCTTGAGGGGGCTGCCCATCCAGGCACTCAGAATAGGAGTAGGTACAAAGAGACCTCGTACACAGAAGTGGAGGGACACACAAAATTCATCTATACTCTGTATCTTCATTTATCTATATCTAATTATTCCGCAAACAGTGGCCATCAGACTCAAACGTGATTTTATTTTCCACCTATGTAGAAAGTTTAGCAGTGCAGTCCAGTTGGACCAGAAATATAACTGCAGCTTCTTCACAGTATGAATATGAAACAAATACTGGCAGTATTTAATGCACCTGTTTACTTGTGCTGGAAAGTATGTTTAGAGGAACAGTAACAGAATCCTAATTGACCAAAAGCCTTTTCCCTCTCCTAATCCTAGACAGATAACAGTGGCTTCCCTCCACCGCTGGCTGTTAGACAGTTGAGAGTTCTCTGGAACAAAAGAAAGACTGACCAGCAAGAAAAATATATCTTTCAATGGTGGTACAGATCTTCAAAACCCAAAGGCAGCACCCAGCTCACAGAACAAGGACGGTTTCCCACCGATTTCCCACGGATAACATTACTTTCGTGTACCTTAGGGGCCTAGAATCTGCTCATTCTGTATATGATTGCTCAAAACATGCTTTTGTTATCAGCCTCTCACCTTTCCTTCCACAATTTTCACAACCAGTGTTTTCTCACTTAGAGTAGTTTGTGATAATTACTTCGCTGTTTCGATACATAAAACTTACAGGTTCTAGAAAAAAAATGAAGAACTTTCTTTGTCACGTGTTGGATTCTGGAGAACATGGGACTCGATGGTTTCTGCGTGTTATTTGCATAAATAAAAAAGTCAAATTACCAGAAAATTCAGTGTGTAATGTTTCAGCTCCTTCCTTTCTGGCTTAAGAATCTTTTTGGCTTCTTAATTTAAGAAACTAACAACATTAATGTAATTGAAAACATGGAAAGCAACCTTCAGCAACTAAGTGATCTCACATTCTTCAAAACATAGCTAGCAAGAGTTAGATGTGTCTGACAGTTGTTGAAAGGTTTAGCCATAATTGCAGATGGCACCCAACGAATAATTATGTTTTCAGGATGACAAATCAGCGGTCTTCTGCATTTGATAAGAGTGCTAGACCTCCAGATACTGCAAAAAAAAAAAATGTCCACATGTTGCTGTCAAGATTTTTTAAATATATTTATTTATTTTTAAATGTGAGGGTGCCTGATCTGTCATATCTCATAAGGCTGAAAATCTTGTCACATCACTTCGTTACTGGTTAAATAAAGCAAACAAATGAAGAGCACATTATAACGTAGGCTAGAAAACCAGCAATATACTGACAAGAATGAGTTTTTAAGACCTCTTTTTCTCTGGCCGCAGAAGAAGCTGCTTCGTTATTCTGGCAGAAAGAGAGGCCAGAAGAGGACACAGCTGGCTGACACACAGTCCAGACAACAGGAGGGTCATGCTGTTTTGGCAGGTGGAAGCGTTCTGAAGAAGGAGCAGAATTTAGAAACACCACTTCATGCGAAAGCATCTGGCAATCTATTGGTAAAGCAATGCACATCTCGGCGCCTGTCAGATCCATCTCAGTTTGCCTAGTCCTATGGCACTTTTACAAGGCAAAAATATCACACATGTTGTTTCAAGACTAATCAGCTGTGGTGTATTTGGGACAATCCATAAAATCTGCTCAGAACTCCAAGTAGTGGAGGGAGAAGCAACCTCACAGGCAGCTTGCAGCAATAGGTATCGATCCGGCTGCAAGGGAAGTTCAAGGTCCCAATTACATATAGCAGGTCAAAAAGGGGCTTCTCAATACCTGCTTTTTCATGTGAGCTAGTGGTGGGCTAGTTTTCCCAGAATGCTAAAGCTGAACAAAGTTGTTTTTTTCCTCTTCACTCAGCTCCCTGCCCCCATATATCTTTGCATAATACTGTAATTTAGGATTATCTTATACACCAATGCTGTGAAGAAACAAGGATTCTGAGAATTTTTGCACTGTCAGTTTCTCACCAGAAATAGAACTTTTAAATTAAAGCTAATCCTCCATAATGTATTTCACAATGTTCTCATCAGAGGATTATAATTGCATGTTTTCTGGCATGTGCTGTTATTTGACTTCTTAGATTTAGGTCAATATTTTCCATTTATAACTCTTTACAGAAATAAACAAAAAAATTATCTTCTACTGAAATAATTTGTACTACTGAAATTATCTTCTACTGAAATAATTGTACTACTAAAAAAAAGTGACTACTCTGGCTTTAGTAAGTATCACTGCTGTCAAAAAGAGGTTAAAATCACAATCACTTCAGTGTTTTTCTTGGTGGCCAGTTGTCATATCAGTGCAGTTCAGTTAAGGGTGAGGCTGAAGTTCTACATCCCTGGCAATCAATGGAAAAATAACATCAGTTTTATAAATCAAACACCTTTTCAATTTTTAAACTTAAATTTTCTGTTCATATGCCTCCTATTATGTATTTGGTAGTGGAACTTCACGAGATGAGCCTCCCATTCATATTAAGTTATCTGTAGGAGGATCTTCCAACCAACATAGGAGCAGAAGTTTTATAACTGACTGCCTGTAATTTTAAGTGTATAAAAGAAATTTTAAACATCTTCGGCTTAACTTACTCTATTATTGAAAATTATTTCTATCCCTTCAAAGAGCTAATATTTTATATCCTTGAAGAGATGCTTCCTCTATTAGTTCTCCTGAGGGATTAAAATATCATATATTAACATATTCTGAATCTCGACCACTTGGTAATAAGAACAATTTACTACATATGATGTTAGTAACTGGGGCTGAGGCACAGGAAATATTGAGATTTTTTACTTTGTTTGTATCTTTCAAACATAATACTAAACTTTTGCGGTGGGTTGACCTTGGCTGGACACTGGGTGCCCACCAAAGCCACTTCCACTTTCTCACTCCCCTCTTCAGCTGGACAAGGGAGAGAAAATACAACAAAAGGCTCATAGGTCAAGATAAGGACAGAGAGAGATCACTCACCAATTACCGTCACAGGCAAAACAGACTCAACTTGGGAAAATTAGTTTAATTTCTTACCAATCAAATCAGAGTAGGATAATGAGAAATAAAACCCAAATCTTAAAACACCTTCCCCCCCACTCCTCCCTTCTTCACAGGCTCACCTTCACTCCTCAGTTCTCTACCTCCTCTCCCCCAGTGGCATAGGGGGATGGGGAATGGGGGTTGTGGTCAGTTCATCACGTGTTTTCTTTGCTGCTCCTTCCTCCTCAGGGGAAGAACTCCTCATACTCTTCCCCTGCTCCAGTGTAGGGACCCTCCCACAGGAGACAGTCCTCCCCAAACTTCTCCAACTTGAGTCCTTCCCACAGGCTGCAGTTCTGCATGAACTGTTCCAGCGTGGGTCCTTTCCATGGGATGCAGTCCTTCAGAAACAGACTGTTCCAGCATGGGTCCCCCATGGGGTCACAAGTCCTGCCAGCAAGCCTGCTCCAGCATGAGCTCATTTGGTCCTGACAGGAGTCTGCTCCAGCATGGGCTTCCCACAGGGTTACAGCCTCCTTCAGGCTTCCACCTGCTCCAGCATGAGGTCCTCCACTGGCTGCAGGCGGATATCTGCTCTGCTGTTAAGCCCCATGGACTGCAGGGGGACAGCCTGACTCACCGTGGTCTCCATCATGGGCTACAGAGGAATCTCAGCTCCAGCGCCTGGAGCACCTCCTGCCCCTCCTTCTTCACTGACCTTGGTGTCTGCAGAGTTGTTTCTCTCACGTATTCTCACTCCTCTCTCCAGATGATGTTACACAAGTTCTATGTCCATCCTGTCCCATCCCGCCCCAGCTTCCTTCTTAAATATATTATCACAAAAGAGCAACCACCTTGGCTCTATTGGACATAGGGGAAGCTTCTAGCAGCTTCTTGTGGAAGCCACATCTGTACCCCACCCTCTACCAAAACCTTGCCACGCAAACCCAATACAACTCTCTTTCAAAATAGTTTCTATCTCTAGTGTCCTGTGCTTGGGATGTTGTTTCAAAATACCTCACGTGAGAACATTCTACTGGTTGGAATATGGGTTTGGGATGTTTTTTTGGTGCCCCTGCAAACCTTTGGAGCAGTATTCAAACTAACAGTAAACAGAAGTTAGTTTCTTTTCATCAGAAGTGCAGCACTTGGCAATGGAAATATTAACCATAATTTTTTCTTGTCTGTGGAACAGCAGAAATTATTATAGCAGATTTCTAATGCAAGTTTCCTCTCTAATATATAAATGACTCTATATTAGTATGCAAATATTCGAACTTCTACATCTGGACACTTAAAAACTTCAGAATCACACAAACAGATGCTTTAATTTCTGTCTTTCCTTCCATCATTCTCCTCACAGTAATGAGCAAGGCCTATGTTGGTCTTCAGCAGCTTTTGCTTCTATCACCCTGATGTAAGAAGCCAAAGATCAGACAGAGCAACTGAAATGGAAATAATTCCACCAAAAACTCAAAGAAAAATCAATAGCTAGTTGTTTTCTTAAGTAAAATGGCAAGTATCTGATTTATTCAAATGCGACAGGTAAGTGATAAAGGAAAAGGTGTGTGTGTGTGTAGTAAAACACATTGAGATCTTTCTTTGCTGGGAGGCAACTGCAGTAATAACCAAGTGACCCAGCCTCCTGCTAAAAATGCTATTTCCATCCCTGCTTTTCAAAAGGATCCTTTCGCAGAAAATCCACACATCATTCAGCTTTACCAAATGCTGAAATGAAAAATAGATGCCTACTGTCATATAGCTATATTGATTATGAGTGAAAATGCGATCATTTTGCATTAACTTGCCCCACAGCACTGGAGTTCCGTCAAAGCATCAGAAGGAAATTAATGCTTTCATATAGTGCCTAAGAAAAATATGAGATGTTGTTCACTTCGCCCTCTAGACAAAGAGGTATATGCCAGTAGCTGAGAGGTAATAGCTTTCAGAAGAGAACGTGAACTCTACACTTTTATTAAAATCATTATTTAATGTGCAAAAAATAATGAAGCCACAGCCTTGGCATTTAAAACAGCAATTTGTAGTCATTACATCTTAGATCATGAGGCTTATTTTGTAAAAAGCCAGTCTTTCTCAAATTAAAAATTCATCATCAACTCCCACAGATTATGTAGTACTTTAAATGATGCCATTTCATACAGATTTATTCCAGCTAAACAAAGAGCCAGTAAAGTGACACACATAGAATAGATATTTCATTGCTTTCTCTCTAGAAAGACCTTTCTACTCCTTAGACTGTTCGAAATCTCACAAAAGGGTTGACTAATGCATTGATATTTTAGTAATTTCACCTTCAGGGAGATTTTAGATCTTAACCTGCCATGCTCCTCACCCCCACTGCAGCATGAACTGTAAAAAATAGCCTTCAACAGAAGGTTTCTTTCTTCTATTTTCATACTTAGAATGGCAGCTCACAAAATGAATGGCAGTAAGAAGATATCAACATGCCTAAGTGGATCCCTCTAATTGACTAGCATTTAATCCATTATGAATATCAGATTTATTTTTGATGGAAAAAAAGGCAGGGAAAACCTGTTCTTCTCCAGCAAGAATCCTGTTAAGAACTTGCATGACAAAGTGATGCAGCCCTACATAACTGACATTTGTTACTCTACTTTATATCGAAAACTGTTATGCTTGGTTCTCTTTAAGCATGAAATGATTTTTACTAAATTAAGTCATACAACATTATAGCATATGTAGATTTTAGGGTTTTATCTAATAAGTCTTTTGGAAGATCACTATGGCCTGACAAGAAGTTGCAAGATAGCACATTCGTCGTCTTACTAGTGAGAGATTTTACTCAGTAACTTGGAGAAATGTGAGATTTACATGTATATCAGCAAGAGAACAAAAATGCATTGCACGTTTTATCTCTTTCCTACTTCAAGACTTCTTTTAATTACCATTTGAGCTACAGCAGTGTCAAGAAGTTGGGATCCCTTTTGAAAAGAACATTGAAAGAGAGTCAGTTCCTCCCCCAAATTATTTTAATGTATGGACCTGAATCAGCACATAACACCTGTAATTTAAGTTTTTGTATGTTGAATAGGCATGCTGATTTCAGTCCCACTCTTTTCAACAGAAACAGTACATTTAAATTAACATGTTTCAGAGTACGTCCTCTACTGTCTTCCAAATGTCTATACTCAAAACACCTTTCCCACAGAACATTCCTCTTACAATGGCGATGCAGCTTTTTCTACACCTTTCTGTGATCTCTACACCTACCAGAGAAGATTTTAATTAGGGGCTAGCAAGGGGCTAACGAAGTTTTATGAAGGGACTAAAATATTACATTTGTTACTATACTTTCCATCTAACTAAATGGCTTGCTCTTTAGCTGTATCTGCCAACAAGACTTATCTCCAAATCTAGCAACCCTACAAAAGATGTTTACTCACAAGTTTTGCAGAATCCTACGATGTTTCATGAAACTTCACTGGCAGTCCAGATCTCTATATAAAGCAAACAGACCTCATGCTCACTAAACTGCTGTTTGTCAGAGATTTATGCACCATTGTGGAATTCAAACTGGAAAATAATTTTTAAATGAAGACAGAAGATTGTGGGAATCCTGAACAGGATTGCAATATATGCAACCTATGTGATGTAAAAAAAAAAAAAAAAGGCAGAAAAAGCTTCAAAACAAAAGCAGGCTGTTGTACTTTTCCTAACACCAACCATTTCAGAAAGCTGAAAATAAAAGATGGCCATTATGACAGATAGTTCACTGGAAAGATAATAAAATGACATGCCTTGTTTTCATCTCTGATAAGTTTCTATAACCAAATTAAACCAATGCCCATCCAAAACTACAATCTAAAAATCAATTTGGTATCCATAATGAAATATACCACTTGACGGAGAAACTAAAGTTAAGGAATTTAATGTTAAGGAATTTAATTAGTGTTGCCAGTTGGAAAGATATAAGCTCCTGGTTTCTGCACATTACTGCAGTTTGAACAGTTTCACAATGAAGTCCACGGAACCACGCACAGGCTCAGAACTGCTACTGTACAGGCATCACTGACATTTAGGTCTCTATTAGTTTGTTACTCATGAATCTTGTCATCTTTGAAGCAAATAGGAATATCATAATTTCTATCCGAGAAACAGAGTTTATAGAAAAATTATGGAAATAGCCAGTACCTTGTTGCTTCAGGAAATGGTGTCACAAGGGAGAGGCTGCTCGAAACCTTAAAGTCTAAATAGTTCCCCTCCCAAAATTGTTTTCAATTATTCTGACACTAGTGGAAGCTTTATCTTCAAATTTCCAAGTTTATCTGCAGAGCTGAGAAAACATAATGAATGTTGACACACAATCTGTAGGATTAAAAAAAGTAAGCCATCTCAAGTGGAAGAGCTTGCTGTCTCACAGAGTGAACAGGCAAACTTGCACCACTATCAGAACAGTTTTGCATCCCAGTTACCGCTCGACCACAAAGTTATTAAGGAAATATTCAAAATCAAAGTACCCTTTCTCAATACCTCTCTCTAACAGAGTGCTGAATCCCCCAAGATAAGCATCTATTTACAGCTTTTACATCCTCTCCATCATATGCTCCTGCTTCTCTTACCTCCAGTTACATGACCCCAGACTGAGGCAGGCAGGCAGATGGACAAGAAGGCTGTTGCTTATTTTTTTAAAGAAACATCTTTACATGTAATCCAAACAGCACATAGTTGAAGTTCTACTTTCATACTGCATACAGTTTATTGTGTATTATCCCTATGGGCTTTCTTCAACGCTTAAATTAAAGCAAAATATTAAAAATTAGGGCCTCAACTATATAAAGATCTATTGTGGGATTTCTAAGTGCGTAAACATGAAAAGCATTAAAGGAGTTGAGCAGACTCAAAGGAAAAATAAAATTATTTTTAAAATCAGAAAAAAATTGTTATTCACTAAAACTAAACACATTGCACTGGGCAGGTGGGGGTTCTTTCTTCTACATTGTGCTCACCTTTTCTCCCAAAGCCCAGCAAACATTTGAAGTGATTATGTATTCAAGAATGGTGTATTTGCTGAAAGAAAGACAAATACTTCTTTAGCTTGAAACTCAATTTGTGGTTGAATGATTAATGTCACCTAGGTCTTGCAATTACATAAGTTTGGATGTCACCCAGGGGGTTCAGGTTGTCATGCCAGTAGAAGTACACATATTTCTTCTCAATTCAGTGCACAACAGGGCACGTTTCCCTAAATGGAGTACAGGCTCCCTCTATAGTTCCAGTCTAGCAACCAACATTGCCTAGTCTGACCACAGCAGCTTTAATTTAAATTATTGTTTCTTTATGGTAAAACAAAATAAACAAGAGCAGCCATTCCTGCATAATCTTTCTGTTGCATCATCTGCCTTCCAGGTACTACTGCTACTCACTGATGCCCGATCACGATTACTTTTTCAGAGGTAGTAAAGTTGCTACAAAATATACAACAAGAAGTGATTAATCAAATACAGAATTTATATTTAGTAACTTTGAACAAGTCTTGCTTCCCATTAATATTTCAGATGAACTCTTCTTTTATCCTATTGTCACTAATATTCTGTTAATCTCATCGGTCTTAATTAACATGCAGTGCATACCTTTTGTTCTCTTCCCCTCAGGTTTTCACAAAGTTGATAACAAGCTATTTTCATCTCCCATAACAATTTTATCTTCTCTGTGTGGATATCTGTCGCCTCACTAGTATCTAAGTCTGTCCCAGGCCAGGATCCCCAGAAACACCTGGTTGCTCTAAACCAGGCATTTGCTCTGCTGCCAGGCTATCTGACTGCTAAGAGTGGCCAAGTTTCTAAGAAGCTCAGTCTGAAATTCAGCAAACTACAGAATAACCTGCCTTAGACTAGCTGTTCTAGAGGGATGAGTTTCCTGTCCACATTTAAGTTCCCGACCTCTGCACTTCAAGTTCATCCTGCTTGCATGCCAGGCACACATGTAAAAGTGTGCTATGTGTGCTTATGCCAGCTGTGCTCGCAGTGAGGAATGCGCAGAGGGACAGAAGACTACAAGAAACATTTTCTCATCCACATCTCACATGCCCTTACAGTGTGAGTGCTTCTTGGTGCAAAGTCACACAGGCCAGGTTAAACCCTTTCTGACAGGCTTAAGCTCAGTTGTTGGCCTTTGCTCCAAGATGGGCTGAAAGCATGTGCTCGGTTAGGGACAGCCAAGAAGGTGTTTAAGAAACAGCTCCTGATTCCTGTGAACAATAGCATCCACCCTGATGAGAGGCCTGGTGAGAATGCTTTTAATTTCTTCCAGGGCAAAGACAAAGAGATTAGGCCTTTAAAATAACTTCCTTAGCTTTGCCTTGGAGGGGCTTAAAAGCACTCGCACACCAAATTATCAGATCTCAGTGAGAAGCCAAAAGACAAACTTAAGATGCACCAAAGAGGAGAAACTTAGATTGCCTCAGTTCCTCTCTCCCTCCCAGGAATGACGCATTGAAGACTTACGCAGATTCCCTGCCAATATAAGCTCAGCCCCGTCTCAAGTACCAAATGCCTCTTGCTAAGGTATCTGCCATGTGGTGGGTGCTGAGGCGGTTAAACTTCAAGTCATGGCCCACCAAGGTAGCAATGTGCCTCAGGGGCCACATCCAGAAATAACACATCCCTCTGCAACACCTCAGAGCCTCGGCAAGCCCTACTCACCACCATGCAAAAATCTTACTTTACCACCAAGGCTTTTACCCATTACTCTCCTTTGTCACCTGCCATCTCAGCCAGTAAATCCCTTTCACACGCAGTCTCACAGTAGGCATCTGAACAGACTCCTTCCCACTAGATAAGTCTTTCGCAGCTGTAGCATCTTCAGCATCATATCCATAAGAGACAAGAAGCTAACTTCAGGCTCTGCTTGAGTTTGTGGTCCTGCCTGAGGTACCCATTCACAAGTAAGACATTTTGCATGCCTTGATTAACCCCCTTTCAAGTGATCTTTCTGTACTCCAGGAACACCACTGACACAAGCATGTCGCATGCACGGAGAGAGCATATAGTAAAATAAGTTCCAGATCCTCAGCAGTACTGTTAAAAGGAAAACCAAACATAGATAAAAATAGTTTACAACTGCCATTTCACTTTCTCACTCACAATAAGGTAAAAATAACAATGCTTAAAACTTTAATACCAATAGCTATCTTGTATTTACTGGGTGTACCTAATGCCCTGAAGCCTGGTTGAGCTTATTGGATGGTGCAAAATTAACAAAAGCCGTAAGTTCATCTATGTTCAAGTACCCCCTCCCACCTGAGAGAAAACAAACTCCTTGACGGGAATCAATCAATTCCTTAACAATAGTAGGATTTCAACTACTGCGATGTTGTGATTTCTTGCAGAAATTGGAAGTATATCCCACTTGCTATGCATATATGTTGTAATTACCTTAAAAAGTAATTTTGCTGTAAAAACCTATATACAATAACACTAATAATAATAAATATCAAAGTAAAATATCTGATTTAGAAGCATTAATGTGAGCATTAATGCCACACAGCTGAGCTAATAAAGTTAATTTAATTTTATTACCATCATCCATAGGATACCAACAAATAATCAACAAAGAAAGGCAGGGTATCTGACCACAAGATAGGGCATTTTTAGGGCAAAATGTCTAGTGAAAAACCAAGAGCTGATCAGCACTCAGCAGTCTCGGTCTCAAGGTTGTCTGTATTCACTGTTTCTGCAATAGAGACAAAAGTTTGATCTTTACACACAAAACATAACATTTTTGCAGACAACACAAAACTAGGGGGAGTGACTGATGCACCAGAGGGTTATGCCACTGAGAAGGACCTCAACAGGGTGGAGAAATGGGCTGACAGGAACTGTATGAACTTCAACAATAGGAAATGCAAACCCCATGCACCTGTACAGGCTGGGGACTGACCAGCTGAAGAGCAGATACTTGGAAAAGGTCATAGGGGTCTTAGCAGACACCAAGTTGGAAACTAACTCAAACAATGCACTTTTGGAGCAAAGAATGACAGACAGCCTCCTGAGCAGCATTAGGCAGAGGGCAGACAGCAGGTTGAGAGGGGTGATCCTTCCCCTCTGCTCGGCACGGGTGAGAGATACCTGGGAGTGCTGGGTCCAGTGCTGGGCTCCCCACTACGAGACAGGGAAATACTGGAGCAAGTCCCAGGAAAGGCCAGAAAGATGATTAAGGGACTGAAGCATCTGTCACATGAGGAGAGGCTGAGAGAGCTGGGGCTGTTCAGCCTGGAGCAAAGAAGGCTCAGGAGATCTGATCCACGTGTATAAATAGCTGATGGGGGAATAAAGAAGAGGGAGCCAGGCTCTTGTCAGTGGTGCCCAGTGACAGGACAATGAGAGGCAATGAGCATTAAGTGAAATACATGAAAATCCACCTCAACATAAGAAAGCACTTTTCTACCATGAAGATGGTCAGACAAACTTTGCCCAAAGAGGTTGTGGAGTTTCCATCCCTGGAGATACCCAAAACCCAACTGGACACAGCTCTGAGCAACCTGCTCTGAGCTGGAGGTTGGACTAGATGATCTCCAGAAATGTCCTTCCTGCCTCAAAAATCAAACTCACACTGAATGGTTATCTATCTCACTTTACTCTCTTTCTACCATCCTGACAACACTCATCAACTAAAGTAAAACAAGAAAATGCACATGCATTCATGCTGCCACACAAAAAAAACCCCAAGCCCCTAGTTAAAATGAAATAAATTCCACCAAGATTCAAGAAACCTTATCTGAAAGTTACATTAACCTTTTTGTTCAAAGAATTTCACTACTGCACCAAGATTAGCCCAGCAGGCATTTACCCAGAATAGCCTTCTGTGGTTCATACTTTTGAAAAGCTATAGAAGCCCAGTGTATTTTCACTACTTCTGAAGAGAAGCAGCACAATTTTTTTTCAGTTCTCTACAACCACATTATTTGATCCAACTCAAACAGAAAATACATTTACAGAAGCTCTACCTCTTCCTGCTTAAAGAATGAACACTATTAGCAGCTAAGCATAAGAAACTATAAAGCCTACCAAACCATCTACGAAGCCAGGAGAAGACTATTCTTGCCGCACATCACTGTCCTTGGGAACTTCATCTATTGAGGCCACGGCTATAACAGACATACCTAAAATTAGTCAGTGGAGATTTTCTCATTCCTCAAAAGGGAATAAGTGGTCTCTTCACTCAAAACCAGATAAAATTTTCATTATTTGAACTTTTATTCTTAATATTTTCAGGTTTGCCTAGTGGTTTGCGTTTGGGTTTTTTTTTTTTTCATTCTTAGGGTTGTTTTGTTTAATTGTTTTGGGGTTTCATGATTTGGTTTGGTTTTTTTTGTTTTGTTTTTTTTTTTTTTTTGTTTAGATTTGGTGGGGTTTTTTGGAGGGGGAGAGGATCAGATCCATTAATGTGTTAATATTAATAAGAATCACAAGTAGATCCAAAATAGTGTTTCTCCACAATGACAAGGAAAGAAAAAGCTTTAGGAAATTTTTTCTTAAACATGCCATACCCAACATGACCTGTTTTCAAGAACTTGTCATGATTTAAAAAAAAAAAAAAAAACCACAACAAAAAAGTTAAGTACTTTTACCTCCTATCAAAAACAGTTTAACAATCTGATTTCTCTGAGATAAAAGGAAATATAGTCTTAACCCTGTTAGCCTATGCTGGTACACTACCTACTATTACACAGCCTTGATTAAGTAAGATTTTATACACAATCCCATGAACATTACTCACTTGTTATGTATAAAAAAATTCCCCTACTAGTTATAGTATAATGTTGCTAAAAATACTGTTTATTCTTAAAAACAAACACTGATATCACCAAATTTATATTTGCTGTACTTCAGAAACCATCTCATGATAGCAAAACCAGTATTATTCACATATTCACTTTTCCACAGAGTGACATCTTAAGTCATTTAGATAACTTCAACTGCAAGACACTTGTTGTTATCAACATACAACATAAATACAAAAAAAACCCCTAAAAATACACATAGCATTGTAGCAAACAGGTGGAAAGTGGATTTGACAGAAGAAATATTGGCTATTCCTATGTCTGGAAATGCATTCAATAATCTTCCTTGATGATTAATGCATCCCACGTGTAAAAGCCTGCATAAAAGACCAAGCAACAGCTGTAATTTACTGAAGGAGGTAGGACAGCTCAGCAGCAGAAGCCATCCAAGTTGTAAAATGACAGTGTATTAGTAGTTCCCATCCATTTAATTACAGTTTAAACTTTCCGATCTGACACAGTAATAAATTGAAAAATGCTGCATTACTGGCTATTTTTTTTCTTTAAGACAGATGTTGTACATGGTATATTGTAGACCTTTTCCATCTCTTCTTTTTCGCTGGTTATTGCCTGGCTAACAGGATGTTTCATTTTAATGAAAAATACATTAGTGCATTAAGATAAGGTCATCAGTTCTTAAGTTAAATGCAATTTCTGTAATAAAATTAATTGTATAGCCCACATAAAATTTTTTATGAGGGTTAAACACTTTTAATTACTACCTAAATTTTGTTCAACTGAATGTTTAAATGGAGTATTCCCCTATAAAAAGAATGCATACACAGTGAAATGCCTTTACAGTCCTTTACGGCATGCCTTCTATATGTTATACTGTAATACAGTAAGTGGTCATAAGTGTTAAAGTCTACATAAGTCTCTTGAGCAAGGCTGAGGGGAAGGAGGCAGATGAAAGAAAGCTGCCAGGCTCTCCACTCTGTGAAAACTGGGTTTGAGAGTGGACCTGGTTGCTCATGGCCATGTCCTGTGGGATTTGGATTATTTTTAAGGATGGAGGCTCCACAATCTCTCTGAGCACCCTGGTATACAATATTATAAAGTAGAAAATATTTTGGCAATTATTTGTAAATCCTGTTCTGTTTCATATAAATAACAAATGTTATTTGATATAAATGCCAAATCGTCACTGTAGCAGATGATGGAGCTCAGATCACCTCTTAGAGTACTCTAGCAATCTTTGGCTATTAAAAAAAACTTCATGTTTTCTCAGTAATATTTGTATACTTAGCACAAAGTGGAACAGCTTGTACACAAAATACAAGGCTAGGATGACTTTATCCCACTAGTTACAAAGTTCTTCTGAAATGTGAGACAAAACTCTAAAATTCACCATGCCATTCAAAAGCAGAGATATAACCCTGGACCCTCTGTACCTTAGATGGCTGTTAAGAGGACTTGAAACAATTATATTTCATAAATGGCACATAGTCCGTTTTTCAAGTTCCTACAACATTACTTTATATAGGCTAAAGGATATTTTTTTCTTCCTGAGAGAGAACAAGGTTCTCCCTCAGGAAAATTTTGTTTCAACTAGGATTAAAATGATTTAATTTTTTTTTTAAATTCAACTCCTGATTCTCCAAAATAATAACCAAGTATTAATTCACATCTAAGTCAGATGCCATTGAACTGCATAATGATAGACCTTGGGACTTGAACTACAGATTTATGAGTTAATTCAATGTGCATGCTTTTTCTAGGATATTTTTAGCTTTATGCCTAGAACTCAATATATATTGTTCAATCAATTGATTTATGAAAACAATATTCCTATACTAACTTAAATGTGGTTCCATATTTCAGAATTAGATTAAATTTGACATTTTATGTTCTCTTCATTTTAACTGAACTGGATTGTGTCAACAAAAAAATATCTTCCTACATAGAGAAAAGAATTGTTTTCATTAAAGGAAGCTTTGGAAATACTTGCATTCTATGGCCTCAGACTTAATAAATTGTTAGATTAACTAAGTGAATGTATAATATTATGACAGAAAAAGTTGATACAAGCATCTTCTATAGGTTTCCTCATTGTGCTTTCAAAGTGTACTTCAACCATTAAAAAAAAAAAACCAGTTTTTTTTATTGGTTTGGGTGGTTTTTTTGTTTTTTTTTTTTTTTTTTGTTTTTTTGGTTTTTTTTTTTTTTTTTTTTTTTTTTACAGAATCCAGGCGGTGTGATTTTGTTGCAGCTGAATGAACACTATAACATCTTTGCATTATTGCCAGTAATGTGATTCCTTGTTTTGAAACACAGTCAAACACCATCAAATCACATGAGAAGTTGCTAGTTCCAGCACTACTTACATACAGAAAATCATTGTTACTCTCCATGGAGAGTGACATAACAGCACAAGGAAAAGCAGCTGAAAACTAGTTAGAGAAGAGATCTGTTCAATTCAAAGGCGGTTGGACACCTGACATCCAAATCCTAGTCTGTAGTGCAGATGTGAGAGAGGAGGAGGGAGAACAGAAACAGTCTGTACACATGTGTTCATACCTATACTGTGTTTGGGTATCTGGAAGTGTGTGGAAAAGCAATGTAATAATTAGCACTTTATCTCAGCACCCGTGAAACACTAGTAGAATAGAATACAGTGAGGAAAGTAAGAGTCCTTTAAGACGTACCCATATGGATGGAAATTATCTGAGAAATCCAGTTCTAGAAAATATACCCAACTGAAATATCCAAAATAACCAGCAAATGATCAAAAGTGTTTATTAGGTTCTTTCCCTTTCTGTGCTTTTTAATCAATTAACTCTGTGTTTTCTTCTCCTCTAACTTTAAGGTATTTTTAACTATTCATACTCTTCTTAGAGCTAGAAAATAATTACTTGGCTATCACGTACAAGTAGTAAGTTTTCCTCACAGTCTCAAATTCTTGATTACCTTTGACATATCTAATGCAAATTTGTGGTCTATTGTATTAGGAATAAGTACTTTGTTTCAGATTTTTTTTATACATTAGACTCATTTTTTGGAGCTCTTCTTCCTTTGCTTAGCTTCTCTCAATCATTTAAATTAAATCAAAGTTAAATATACAACTTTGTGGTAATGGTTTTGAAATTCTAACTAAATTACTAAGTTACAAACTAATGAAATAAAACTTTGTAGCTGCAGCCAGCACAGATATTATTAGCTATTTGAAAAATATCAGTCCTAGATGCTTTCATTAAATTGTTTAAACTCAACAGGCATTTCAAAAATTGCTTATAAATATCATATTTGAAAAGAGAAGTCTAATGAGTCTATTAGTCATTCAAAGGATTAAAAAAAATTGCACTGACATCCTTTTGGCTGCAATACATTCTCATTCCCTTATCAAATTGCTGTCATTTGGCTACTTCCTTTTGGTCCCTTGCCCAGAGTAATTTATCGATCAAATGAAATTTCACAGGTGCAAGATTTACAGTGAAAAACGTATTTTGGACATTTTTAATCATCACAAGCTTTCTCTCAATAAAGTTCTTTTTTAAATTAAACATATTTTGAATCCTCATACATTTTTTGCTAAGGCTGTGCAATTACACTTAGATATGAAAACTTTGATTTTTGACCAAGTATACCAATTTCTCTCTTGCTTATTGTAAAATTATTCTTGCTCCTTTCTCTTAAGGAAAAACAAAACACTTTTAGACCCAAAATAATTCTGTAATATCCTCTCCTTTTTCCAACATATTTCTTTTTGCTAGTGACTAAAACAGCTAATATCATGAAACCATTATGATAAACACCAAGTGTTTTCCAAAACAGCAGCATTTGAAACTATTTCTGAAGTCTGCAAGTAAAGAAACAGATTCACAAACAGCCTCTACATTAACAGATTAATTACACTCACTCTTCTGTTAATGATATTTGTATATGAGCACACAAACATCCACGAGCAGAAAGTAGGAGGCCTTGGCCCAACTGAAAATTCCAACATCACCTCACACTGCCCATTTTTTTGAAGCCGTTGCCACCCCTTTTCCAAACAAAAACATTTCAAGGCTTTGCAAGTCAGCTTCACAGTGGAAAACAGCACAATAAATATTAATATAATTACATTTAAAGTGCAACTTTCCTCAGTTTCACATATATTCCTGTGGAAATTACACCCTCTGGAGATCTGCGAGATTTTCAAGAACCATTGCCCAACACTTACTCTTCAAGAAGCATCTCTGCGTTGAGGCTCTATTTTAAACACAGACCAGCTCCAGGTTCTAAAGGAAACTGTCCTGCATTTCACACAGCAACACCTACTTTTTATTACACCAAAAATAACGCAGCACCTGAAGATAACACCACTATAGCAAGCCTCCCCAAGAATCAGAAATGACACACATTAAAAACGTAACGGCTACGTACACCAGCACCACCTGGTGATAGCTACAGTGAAGCTGAAGCACATAATGGTTTGGTTGGATCAGATTATTGGTGAACATCCGCGCTGTGCCAGCAGTCAGTTTTTGTCTTGATGCTCTGCGTGGCGCACTGGGTCAGAGCCCAGGGGTCAGGACAAGGATGCTTTGCTCCTAGGCACGGTCACCAGCCCTGCCCCTGCGAAACTGAGGGTTTATTCCCAGGAGGCTCTTCTCCACTAGTACATACTTCTCCCTACCTTTCAGCTACGTGTATGCAGCACAGCAAGGTGTGATACCGTAACACCTGAGCTAGCACTGTATTCTCCAAAACCAGCATGGGTCAAACTTGTGTATTTAGCACACCTGCACAAAACAGCGCACAACAGGATTTTCAGGTATCAACATAATGGCATCAGCAATCACAGATATTGTGACAAGTCTCAGTGGAAGCTCTCTTGCAAGATTCAACTGCTTTTAGCACTTGTCCGAGTAGGCTTTTGTGTCTATATAACAGGTAGCACAGAAAAACGTGAAGTACTTTACGCTATGTAACCCTAAAACCCTGTAACTGCCCAGTACTGGCAACCCTGATACGGAGTATTGCCACTACTAGTAACAGGCCACAGGCTTTGTGTGGTGCTCCCAAGGGCTCCTGATTGAGGCTTGCTTTGTTTAAATTTGCCTCCACTTGTGTGGAGCTTTGTTTTCACTTGATTTAGATATAAACAGCAATTCCACCACTGATCAGCTAGCTACAAGCTAATTTGTTTTACTTTTGCTGGGCAGAACCGGTTTTCCGGGGTAACAAAGAAAACTAAGCCCAAGTATCTAACCTGCATAAAAATTCATTATAAATAGTAAATTTGGATGCAAAAGAGTGGCAGATCAAATGGAAGTAAAAGCAAAGTGTAAAACACATATTAGCAAACATAAAAATGACCAAGTGGCTATTTGAGTGAGGATCCCACTCAATAACAGACTGACCTGATTTCACATTTCACCAAGGAAATTTGCTTCAGGCATCAGATCAACTACCACTAAAGAAAATTGGGGAAACCGGGGATCCCATGAGAAGATCTGCTTTCATCACCACTGAGCATTACAAGAGTTACAAGTTTCCTTGGGTAGCCACTACACATCTAGAAGGGATATTTCCGAACGTACTGCCTAAAGTTGGAGGGCCCAGAGGTACAAGGTGCGCTTGGAGCCACGAAGGATGTGGTACAGTGTGCCTGCATGCTGTGTCTTCAGCTCAAGCGCAACTCCTGACGAGACGTTCCAGCTGGTGCTATCCTGGAGCTGATCTCACCAAGCTGACAGACTTTTTGTGAACTGATATATATTAGTTCTTAAAGAAGGTAATAGTTTTCTCTCAAGGTATGACAAATTGTTCTCTTCTTCAACTTCCCATATATTTATGAACGTATTTGTTCAGGACAGGACTACAAATCTAAGTTTACAAGGAACTGTTTTAATTTCCTAGTCTCAAAAGAGCAGCAAAGCTGGCAAACCTGATCACTCTGTCTTTGATCTTCCTTACTTGTAGACAAGCTGTAAGAGATTAAGCTCTTTTCCCATTACTTAATCACTTAAAGTGATACTCCAGGATTCCCAAGGGTAAATGCATTAGGCTACTGATCAGTCTGGGCGCCTTTTTTTTTTTTTTTTTTTTAAAGAGATTGAAAGATTTATAAAATACTGTTAGTTTATGCAGTTTGGATTAGATTTTCAGAAATCCTTTGATAGTTTACAGGCATAACTCTTGTTTAAACCAGCGCAGAGAGGGAATTCAAATGACTACTTTTTAATATTATGTAAACTGCTCATTTTTATGATTAATTTTTCTTCCCACATTTCATATTACATATATGCTTACTTTCTTTAAGGCTAAAAGAAAATATTCTAACAATCTGGAAAAGGAAGAGTCAGTGCCTTAAATTAAAATCCTTGATTATTGCTGTGCTGTACAGCAACAATTTAAGATAAAGGTTTGTAAGAGTTGCCTCACTTCCCTACATACTCTATGACCAATGTATCCCAGCTCCAATTGTACAAAGCCCTAGGGCTTCTCAGTCTGGGAAAGGATTGAATTCTTAAGGAAAATGCCTTAACAGTTCCCAACTTGCATATACATTTTTTAACCTGACTGCATTTATATCCTTCCAGAACCATTAAATTCTCCCCAGGGAAGCAACAGGAAGGCAAAGGAAGCCTTCCAAAGGAAGAGTTTTTTCCCAATCCTAGACACAGTGACAACTGTATAATATAATGACGGCAAATATATGGGATTACTGCCAGACTCTCATCCAAGACACTCTGATGTCTTCATCTAGTCAAATTTGTTCTCCAAATAAAATTATATTATGTGGAGCAAAATGAATGTTATGTTATGGATTTTGGCATGAAACCATAGTGATTTTTAACTCAGTTGTCTGCCATGATTCAGGCTATTAATTGGAGTATAAATTGTACAGATGCACATTCTGCATTAAGAAACCTTTTCCTTTCAAGGTCTTACAGACTCATTTGTCTCTTAAATGACCACTCTATGAAAAACAAAAAATCTCATCACACAGAAAAATCAGTACTGCTTAGATAATGTAATTTTTTGTAAAACTTATTATTCTTAAAAATCAAAATATTCAAGCTTTTCAGTGGATTTTCAAGTAGATCTTAGTTTAATGCAACAGAACTTACTTCCTTATTATAATTCTTGATAACACCACTAAGAAGTCCTCTTTGAAAGGTATAAGCAGATAATTACTAAAATTTGCACATACAAATTCCAGGCTTAGTGTTTGCAATGGCATGGTATTGAAGCTGGCACAGCTATTCCCCTTGCTGTCTCCCTAGAGAGACCAGAACCATTTGGGATCCACTGCCTTCATTCTTTGTAAATTTAACACTCAAATTGAAATATCAAAAATCCTTAATGAACTCTTACTTTATCTGAACTTGAAATTGATTCATACCCAAAAAAAGCAATTCACAAAAAAACAAGACACTTTGAGCCATATCAATATTATTATTCATTCAAATGTCATTATTTCCAGTGGAACAGAAACATTTCCTCAAAATATAAAACCATACATAAAACATGTCTCTCTCACGTAGCACTGGAATGTCTGTTTGAATGTAGGCCTGCAGGGGGGAGGGTGGCATGCAAAGGGAGAGTAAAGAAAGAATACTCTCGATGGTAAATATTAGAACTAAGAGTTCCTATACCTCTAATTAAATTAGTGCTACCACATCCCATTCATCCTCAGTAATGATACGGGAAAATGGAAATCACAATTGTCAACTGCATTAGAAGTCAGTCACCAAGTTACTATCCATTTGCTCTTCAAAATGGAGCAGAAGTAAACAAACTATGCCTAGTTAAGCCAAATAAACCACATTATTACTAACTGTAAACAACCTTTAAGACCGGATGTATAGCAGTTTAAGAAAGAAAAAGCAAGCAGCAACAACAACAACAAAAAAAAGGCACCGAACTTACTAACCTTCTCCATAGTTTGGAGAAGCAAGATACGGTTTCACAATGATAGCTATGTAGCATAAACATACAAAGTCCAAGCAAACTTTTAGCTCTGCTGCTACTTCTAAAAGGACTGAGCAGTCATTATTTTGCCAGATATTTCTATCAAAGTACCGCAAATGTTGTTTCTGTCCTGTATCATTGATTTTCCAAAAAAAAAATTACAGACAATTTCAAACCATAACACTAAACTGTTAAGGAAAGATCATCACCTGTCAACTAAGTTGAAGGCTTGTTTTCTCAGCTGATTCTCTATCACATCCATTTGAGGAAGCCCTCTGTATTCAAGTCATGCCAGCTTTTCCTCCCTGCTTCCCAAGTGTTGGTGGGGGAAAGACTGAGAACAATGGCAGGGGAAAGCTCAGCTCAAGAGATGTGCCTCTTGGTCAGCGCCCACCCACACCAGCCCAGGGAAAGCAGCAGCTGACAGCGAGTACGTGAACTCACGCACCTGAAGTCCTACTACTCATTCAGAACCGTGCCTAAAATACACGTATTTTAAGCACTTAGTTTTCCTTTCTTTTGTCATTAGAAATGCCTGCACGTGGTGTGGTGTTTTTTTTTTTTTTTTTTTAATCTAGACAAAATAAAGTCAGACCAAAGCAGAATATGCATCATAGGAAACATTTCTCAACTGATGACTGATGTTTCCACAAGTTGTTACAATGTAAAACAGTATTAAAAAAAATAATAATTAAATAAGGTAAGGAACTGTGACAAGTTCTACAGTAAGAGAATATTTAACATCCTGATATGACTGTAAGAGTATGAATTTGGTAAAGCTATTTCTAAAACAACAGTAAATAGCTAAATAGAGACATTACTTGATTTCTGAGGCAAGATAAGTTTGTAAAGACTGATACATGATTTAATGATGCTGGAAAGAGTAGTTGCTGTTGTCTGAAATCATTTGAGGGGTTGTTGAGGGTGGGAGGTGGTTTGTAAGAAAATTAAACATCCTGGAAACTTATACCAATACTGTGTTCAGTCACAGGATGTTTGTAGCAATAACTAAGAGAGGGATTAACTGGTCACTTCTGGTACTCTTTCCCTCCAGTAGGGCAGTCACTGGCTAAGTAAAATCAACTGTTCACCAAGTGTTTTCCTCTGTTTGCTTGGGGTGTTTTATTTCTGTTTTCTGAGAGTTAGCTGTTCAGTCTGGTGAGCAGCAAGTTAAATTAAGAAAAAGCTGCATGAATAAAACAATAGAAAAACAGGGGTTTGTGAGGAATCCTCTTTTCTTTATATAATAAGATCAAGTAGGAAAACCTTTCTGTCCCAGAAAACAGATGTGATATAAAATGCTTCTTCACTCCACAGCAGGAGAAAGCTGTTTTGAGTCTGCACTAGAGAGACCAGCTCAACCTTACCGTACCATGATGTGGGGTACCGAACTTCAAGGTCATTCCTCTGCATTCAGATCAGGGACGAAAACTTCCCATTGTTCAGATAACTACTCCAGTAAAAACCCTTGGGATATTTTGATGTAAAGCTCTCTTATTTGACCTAGCATTGTCAATCTGCTTCCCACCAAACTTCCATGGAAACTACTGAGATGAAAAAGTCATGACAGAGTAAAATAATTAAAAAAAAAAAAACAAACAACAACAACACAAAAAACAAAAACCACCAGAGGCAAAGTTATTTCACTTTTACCTTAGGAAAGGGGGGGCGGGGGGGGGGGGGGGGGGGGGGGGGGGGGGGAAGATATTTCCTTTCAGATGGACAAAACTAAACTGGAACTGAAACATCTCATTACCATGCTAAATGAAAAGTCATGTAATTTTTCTGGAAACTCCGTATTGCTTTGTTTCCACTTAGAGTATTTTGTTAGTTTTTAGAAAAGGGACAGTTACACCTCCCAGCTCTGTTCTGCCTTGGCTGTGCTTCCAGTTTTAGCTATATTTCCCATGGTGTTTGTTCAAACTACATAAAGCAGCACTTTATGGAAGTCACATGTCTGCACATTCTGATAACAAAGTACATGCCACATGTGCAAGAGCAGAAGTGTGAAGGAAAAAAGCAGCACCCTTATACCAGAGTTAGAGATATCTTAAAGTAGAACTGAACCACAGCAACATGCTTCCCCTTCAGTTCCATACATAAATAATGAAATGTTTCACTTTGACAATGCAAAAAGTTTGACTCAGCTGAAAATATTGAAGATATCCATTAATAGGAAGATGTATTTTTCTTTCATAATTCAATTTTGATTTTAAAACCCATGCTGCCACAGAAATCTCAGTTATTGCTTTGGCCTCTTAAACTTCTCCCCTTTTTAAGAAAGACTCCAATTTTGATCTGTCTCTATCTATTTTTTTTTATTAGAAAACAAGCACAATATTATGTATTATGCTTGAATGACATACTGTATGTTCTCACAAAATTGATTTTAATATAATTCTTCTGATCCTTAAAAAACTGCTTCTGTATCTGTAAGAAACCTTAATTTAACAAGGCTGCTGAGAAGCTGAGTCAAATAGATATTACTGTTTAAATATTTCTTTGTACTTCATCTGTCTTCATCCTTCCCTATTCTCACCGTATGCTTAGACAGCAGACAACTTAGGCCAAGGATCTGCACCAGTGGTGTTTGGGGTATTTCTGCACGTGGTTGTACAATTCTCTCACACTTTTCTTTACATTTCACTTTACTATATATGGCATTAAGTCTCTTATACTTCACAGCTATTAGTGCATAATTACACGTACCCAGGAATACCTGTATTTCATCCAGCCCAGCTCTCCTCAGGGCTTCACTGATACGTTGAACTAGCAACTCCAATTCCTTCTAAAGGTGGTTAAGACAAAAAGAAGTGGTTGTTACGGATTACTTTCTGTTCATGTACTCTCGTTTCCACTCCTTCAGTTCTAGTGATGGTGTCACTACAATTCAACCAAATTAAAAGGCAAGTCAGCATTGGACATGAATAATTTCAGCTGAAGGCCTCAAGTGATCATTTATTCTCTGCTCCTGCATTCAGTCTATGTACCTATTCCAGGAGAAGACAATACTCATTGCCAAAATACTCTAATATAAAAAGTTAAGCCGTCAACTACCAGCCAATAGCTTAAAGCATTTTTGATCAACACTCAAACTAATCGGTTTACTATAAAAGATTTCAAGCTAATAAACTTCCCTTTTATTCTCAGAGTAGCCCTCATTATGCTCGAATCTAGAATTTTAGACGATGCAATTTTAACACTTTTTGAAATGTGATTGATTTATTCATCTGTCATGTTATTTATTGGATAATATGATAATTTCAATACAATTCATCATAGTATTCTATAAATATTGCAAAAAATTATTAAAGCAATAAAATCTCGTGGCAGAAATTTAATGAGATCATGTCACATTTGTGTTAAAGCCAAGTGATAAATTGTGACATCTGCAGTGGCTGCCACCACCTTAAAAGGAAAAGTCTGCACTTTCTCTTAGCACAAAGTGAAAGTCTAAGTCTCAGTTTGGAACTACTAGACAGAAAAAGTGTAACAGAAAATATTAAATTTATATGTCTAGCTGCACACTAGTCTTTCCTCCAGTAACGCATACCAGTCCTACGTGGATGCTATTTAGTGTGAAATTCAAATATATGAAAATTCAGTAGTACAGAGTAGACCTATATTTACAGATTTATCAGGTGCATTTCCCCCTTAGTTTAACAGGCTTCAAATTACTAATTAATTTAGCCATTTTTTGAGGAAAATACTTTTGCAGAACTATTGTTCCTTACTTTTCTTCTGCCAGCTAGAGCTAACACAGCCTACAGAAAAGCTAATCACTTTTATCCTATTGTCACACAAGTCAAAAAGTAAAAATATAAATATTTGACAGGAAAAAAAAACATGGAAAGCATGTAGATAGAGGATGCACCACGATTTACTTAAGCATTATGTTATATGAGAGTTGTAGGAACTGCTTATGGGGGTAGCTACTCTTTTGTAGATGTATGCACATGCAAACACACAATTACTTGCTGCAGATGTGCTTAAAAATAACTTGATATCAAGTCTGATACGCAGCTGGTAATTTTTTCTCTTTCTCAGTTTTGTATGAGCAACTAACTGTATGAGTGTCCCACAGATTTACTGAAATACTTTTATAAATGGAAGAGAACAAGATTTAGTAGGTCTTACCATCATTCAGCCTGAGTACTAAATCTTTTATTATTAAACGTTCTCCTAATTGTCTCCTGGAGGCTTTCAAAGTTCCAGTGATTCATTCAGAATCTCTTGCTACTTATTAAAAAGCAAGTCATCCAATAAAGGAGCACAAAGCAAACCATGTGAATGAGACCAAATCCCCCCCCAAACTCCTTTTGAAAAACAGATTACAATCCATTCATAGATTAATCAACAAGGCTTAAATTCACCCCCATCACACTTCTTCACTTCATTAGACTGTAACAATAGAAAACTATTATACCTTCTGTGAACCATTTTCTAGAATGAAATGTAGTACGTGCATTTATAAGGGTGTTGCAATACTCAAACAAGTGTCAACTGTACATACCTCAAGTCTCAAGGACTTTATTGTTTTAAAAATAAGCATTCAGAAAAAGCATAAACCAGTTGTGAAATGGCACTGAGACAATATATGTTTTTTTAAAAAATATACTAAAGAAATTGATCATACTAGAAAGAGAAGATAAAACAAAATACATGCATTTTAATATGCAACTGAGAATTCTAAAATCAATTTATTTGTTGCATATATAAATTTAACTAACTCAAATTTCAGATGAATATTAATATTAGCAGCAGGTTGGCTTTTTTGCCTATTCCGTTATCGCGGTAACAGTGCAGCATATTTTTGTGCATCATAGCAACTGCCAGTCAGTCCTGTCCTCAGTGCTTTCAACAGATCAGTAACTCTTCGCTTCAGGTTATCAGAATAAAACACTACCTTCTGTCACATAAAATTTTTTGGACCTGAGTAAAGACTGAAACTGTTTCATTCTGAAGCAAGTTTCTCTTCCTGCATCCCTAGGCAAAGCTAGGAGTTGTAACCATGAGCTCTAAAGCTATTGAATTTAATACAAAAACCTAAGGCTGCACCACATCATCAGAGACAAACTTAGACCCACTTGTAATTGCCCTCTCATGGCACAACCTAAAATCTAAACAAGACACAGCCCTTGCCTTACCTGTAGATCTGTTTAACAAGGGCTCATACTTTGGGGTTTCATTTTTTAACGTTGCCACCCTGTGGTCATTAATGGCAAAACCAAAACTTTTCTCCACTAAAAATATTAGGAAAAATGTTGGGAATTCAAAAAGCAATCCTTTACTGTTTAAGTATCTGGAAGACAAAGCTTTAGATAAAGTTATGTGGGAAATCCCACCATCTCCCAAGGAAAATAAATCTATCTTGACTCTATAGTTTCTTACAATCTTTCAAAGTGTGAAATTCCTTACTGCATACTTTTGGCTATAAATTCTCTGTGGTCGTGCTTCTTTCCCTTTCTGTAAGCAAGGGGAATTGACACTTTCAGTCTTGTTTTCAATAATTAAAAAAAAAAAATCAAAAAGAAATGCAACTTTCAACTTCTAACTCAGTCTAATTACTTATGTTTAAAAACCTAGCGAGGAAGAAGTATTCAAGACCCATCGCTAGTCATTATTTTGTTAGGCACCAAAAAAAACCCCTACTCGATTGACATTTATCTTTTTACTAGTTCCCATAAAGTTATTTACTGTTGTTACAGTTTATCTTGCTTTTGGAGGTTTTACTGTTAAGATATTTGTTTCTAACTGTTGAGATACTTGATTATCCGGGGGGGAAGGGGGGGAACAAAACTGACATCAAAATTTCACTCCAATAACTGTGTAGGTACCACGAAAAAGTAAAACCAGCAACATCCTATCTACCCCTCTAGATCTCCATAAAAGCTCTAATGCATAAAGAAGATTTCAATAGTTTTATTTCGCTCTTTTGTAATTTTGGAGCACCCTTAAAGTGTAGTCATTTAGAAAAGGAGCACACTGGTAGCCAGCGTGCTCCTCCTAAGTGTGGGAGGACCGTTTCTCCCCTAGGAAAAACCTTTCAGACCAAGGATTAGGAAATTCACCTGTAGGGTGGGATGGGAGGAGACTTAGACAAGGAGAGCACTGAGCCTGCAGTGCACATCACTGCACAAGTGCTCTACACACTTTATTCCCTTGCCAAGAAAAATAGGAATAAAGCCATTTTCATCCATATCTTAGTTTCCTTTGTTTTTCTGTGAACTTTTTCATGAACAACATACTACCATTTTAGGACTATGCTTTTTGGGGGGGGGATTTGGGGACTATCCCTTGTGCGGAAAGGATAGCTGATACTCACATACCGTACACAAAAACATTTATTTCAGCCTGGCTTGACCTGTTAAATTTTTCTTTCTACCTGCTGAACCAAAGAGTGAATTATTCTTACAGCCTGAATGAAACTCTCCATGAATATTCTCTGCTAGTTCTATCTTCACAAGTTCTACCGAGTTAAGTGAATGAGCCTTATGTATTTAGCTTATAAATCTCATTATGAGGATGTAGATCATTAAATGAAATAGTGTCAGATACATCCCTTTCTTCATTAACACAAAAATGTCTAACTCCATCTGGCTAGCTAAACCAGTTGAGCACCCTACATTTTGCAACATCAAGAGTTCACAAAATTTTAGGAAATCTGCACAGAAAGAAGAATGCAGCAAGTTTTTCCACAAATTGGAAGGACTCTTAAAATTGTGAAAGCAATAGCAGATTTCTTTTTAGCTGAAATCAGGTTAATGACTGGCTCTCTTCTCATGCATTTTTATCAACTCTAAGTTTTTTAATATCTTCCTAATCCCCTCAGTCATCATGAAGGTGCACTGACCCTCAGCTTTGCCAAGCTGTAACTTCAATTACACTAGTCTGTGAAAAAGTTAATTAGAATATACTTCCATAGCAATAGAATATAGAAGCAATATAAAAGAGGACATAGAAAAAGGAGATGATGTGAGAGTAGACTAGAAAGAAAGACTTCAGCTATGAATTAATTAACCTAAAACACACACAAAACAATCCCTCTTTCGTTGTTATAATATCACATCTTTAAAATTTCCATTCCTCATTTCTGTACTGTCATCAGTAAACAGCAGTCTGATACTCCAACTCATCTCTGGCCTCAGAGTTCATTTAATGCATTATATTCATATAAGGCATTCGTTATTTCTATCTATTTCATCAGCCCTTTCTATTGATACATAGTAGAAACCCTCATTCAAAACACTAATGAAGAGTACCTATCATGTAAGGCCAACTAAGCCGGTTGCTGAATCCAGATGAACAGCCAGCCAAGCCTCTACTCCGTATAACTGGATGAATCAGATACACAGTGAAAAAAAGAGGATGCATGAGCAAAAGCTTCAGGGACTGGGGTCTCTGAAGCCAGATGATCCAAATTCAGAAATTCTGTTAGGTTGCCAGTAGATTAGAAAGCACAAGAGAAGTGCTTAGTGGTTATAAATTTATCCAAAAAAAAACCCTAGATATTCTTGAAACATTATGGTTATAGATTTGTATGAAATATTTTTATCTATGTTACAGAAAATGCCATGTAAATTACAGAACTCTGAAAGTGCGCTATAATATTCATTATTCATTTCACAAAATTTGACACCAAGTAACTGCAGTAGTTTTATGCCCCCGCCCCCTTCTCGCCCACCTTTTTTTTTTTTTTTTAAATGTTTTTCCACTCTCTGAATGAACAGTACATTTGTCTCAGGGTAACACTGTACTCTGCATAGTAACACTGCATTCTAGAAATTACTTTTCATTGATTTATTTTAACATTGTAATTGCATGTATGTGCTATGCAAGGATGTGGTGGATGTCTTATCCAGAACCAGCTATATTATTTATATGTACAGTGTGTTGATCTGTTCAACTTTGGAGTAAACAGGCAGCTTCAAGCAAAATGGAAGAAACAGTTAAAGAAAACGCGGCCAGTGGATTGAGCAGGTGATTAGACAAAAGATAAAAGTTTAGCATTCCCAGTAAAAATATTTTAAAAGAACGCTATCAAATTGAATTGTTACTTCAACAAGGAGAGGAGAAAGGCAAAGGACGCTTGGTGAATATTAGCAAAAAGCTAGCCTTATTGGTAGACAGCAGTGATCTACAGTTCTGCATAATAGGCTCCCCACTCTATAAATCTGCTCTACTCCGCAGCACTTCCCTGAGAAGGTGATATATTTCTAAAAAGTTCCATCTAAATGTCACCCTGAAAGCTTGCCGTGCTGAGGACCATTCTAAATGTCAGAACAGTCTCACGCGACCTATGGCTGAATTTAGGATTAGTCTGTACCACATTTTCCTAAAATGAATTTCTAAGACTATGTTATGCATTTGGAATTTGGATTTTGATTTGTGCCACTGTCCAGTCTCCTTGCCTTCAAAAGCGCAGACTTCTTTCAGTTTACCTCAAGTTTTCAAGGCTCAATGTGCTTGGAAAGAGCAATGAGAAATGTTACAGTGGAACTTGTTTCTCCTTCATCCTTTGAAAGAATTAATCTGAATCATGGCTGCATTTTGGATTTTTATCTTTGCACAGGTACCAGTTCCTTTACAGAATGCAGAGACAAATACACTTCATTAGCTCCACTGTCCACAGAACCAGACACAGAGATACAAAGAAGTTGGATAATATATTTCACATTATGTTAATGTTTTTGTCTTAATAATCACGAGCATCCATCAACCATCCCCTAGTGTCTTTAGTCTCAACTCATCCCATGTTAGTTATTGGAAAATCAAAGTGAGAAGAATCCTTGACAGAGGAATGGATTATTTGGTATATAGGGTAGAAACTCTATTTAAAGATTTCTGGGGTTCGGTACATTCATAAAATCTTTCTTGGTGAATTATATGGGTTTTAGTAATAAGTTTCTACCCTTGAGAAACTTGATTCTTTTATAAAAAACTTCTTTCACAAACCCTGTAGTTTTGTATTGAGCATTCTACCACTATCCAGACTGACTAAAATTAGCCGTACAGTTTAAAAGAAAAAGGTTTCATTAACTGATAGATTAAAAAAAAATGTATTCTGTACCATACTCCACAAAAAATTGTTTAGACTCCAAGAATGTTTTATTACAGAATGTATGACCACCTAATTCAAGAAAAAAATCTTGATACACATATCTGAAGGAGCACAGCTAAGAACTATGCAATGGGCAGCTCCAGCTGCAGCAGCATCTGGCTTATGACCACCAAACTATATAAATATAGTTCTTTGAATAATTTCAAAGGAAAGAACAGCACCTAGGAAAACAAAGAGGGCGAAACTATAATACAATATTCTAGTCTGAGCTTAATTGTTATACAAAATATACTGAAGAAAACATCAAAGTAAGGCTACGGTAGGACTTAAGGGAATCATAAGCCATATGCTGGCCCTCTAAACCAAAATTAATTTCATCTTAAAGACTGTATAGGCCATTGCCATAACAGTTTGGATTAGGGGGGCACTATTCATTGCATAATGCTAACAGTAGTCCGTATTGCTTATTACTGTAATAAAAGGTAGTCCACAAACTGGAGAGGGTATATGAAAGAGGTTAATAGCACAATCATCTAAATGCGCAGTTAGTACTCTGCCAAATTCACTGCATTAGATTTTATTTAGTGTTACTCTACTGCGTCCTGCATTACCAAGTGTAAAATAAATTGCGCGTTTATAGCACACTGTAACTGTTTTATGACTTCTATTTATTAGAAATACTTTTACTGTTTTCAGACAAAATATATAAAAATACTCAAAAAAGTATGTGGTGTTAGCCTCTCACCTTTGTCATCAAATACTTTAAACCTACTTTGAAAATGTTGAAAATTTGCTTTGCCTGTTCTATTGCACACTTGCACTGGGTTAAAATATATTAGATAATTCCACAAATTTTACCTTGCAATTTCGTTGTTTTATCATAGAAATCCTACCTGTGATTTTTAAAGAAGTTTTAAGATTTCATTTTTGTACTAAAACATCAATTAGCTATGCTTTATACACTATGACTATGCTATGCCACATGGTCAGTGTATTTTTGTCACATGCTCAGAGTATTTGATGGATTAAACAACGCCATCATCAGAACTCACCTTCAGCTAAAGGTAGGAACACGTTAGCTTCAAGAGAAGCTGAAAGCAGCATTTGTGTTTGTATTTTGGGCCCTCTACATACTGCTTCAGTTTCTGGCAATCTTGGGAATCACACTCCTGTGACCCTTTTCTGTAAGAAGTGGACCCGTGCAGAAACATGGAGGCAGAGCAAGTTGCAACAGAATAAGCCAGCATCACCACAGCAGCGATTCCCCAGCAAACACACCAAGCTCAAACTGTAGGAGGCATGTTTATATTTCAGAATATTAACAAACTTCTTTCATAATAATCTTAGGAAAGTAAGGCAGGCTATTCCAGAATTGCCCACTATAACATTTTATGCTGTACACCCTCCTTCACACAAATACACTGACAGAAATCCCAACCAATCCACAAAAAATTGAAGTAAGGTTTGCACAGACTTTCATTGATATTAGTTCATCTTCAGCTATTGCTTGACCTTCCTGCATGCTCTCTGAGTGTTACGTGACAGTAAATGCACAGAATGACTCTAACCTGTCAGTTTAATTTTGGAAGATGTTACTGAAATGTCCTTGTTCATCAATCCATAGCAGTCATTTACCTGGGGACCTAAAGTCTGAGAATTACAGGTCACGTTACTATACACAGGCACTAAGATCCATGCAATATAAAGCAGGCAGCCAAAGCTATCAATGTGCATGCTGAAAAATAACCTCCCTCCCCCCACTCCAAGAGAAAAACTGTGAACAAGTGACAGATGACTGACAGACTGGGTCATGTTCCATACATTTTAGGTGCTTTTTTTTTTGTTGGATCAGTATGCAGTTTTCAAGTATTTACAGGTAGTCCTAAAGATTTTTGAAAGGGAACAGCTGAAAAAAAATAAGAGCTCATACAAAGTAGATTCTTAACACAATACTTTGAGGTATAACAAGAGCTGTGTAACTGATACAGGGACACCCAAAACTTCGGTTGGTTTTTTTGTGTTGGTGGTGGTTGGGGTTTTTTTAAAGCATCATGAAAGAAGAACACACTCCCCAGACGACTGCGTGCTTCAGTTCAAAGCAGGGACTTAAACCTTACCACCCCAACACATGCCACAGTGGTGAAGCTACCGGCTGTTGCAAGGTACTTCCCTCCCCTTCAATGTTTTCTGTGAAAAACCTAACTTATTGTGATAAGGAAATAGTCTTTTTAAAGAATACTCAATTACACAAAAAGAATTTTCCTTACTAAAAAGCTGTATTTTCTATCAAGTTTTAAATACCCAGATGGTTGCGGGGAGGTGGTAGAGGGGCAGAGGAACGTACGTGCATTTGAACTAGGTCCTCTGATTTGCAGGAAACTATTTGAATGTTAAAGGAAGGAAGGGCTTAGGAGGAGCTGCGAGGGTCTGGTTTTGTTGGGTTTTTGCCCTGCAAGAGCTGCAGAGACTTGAGGAGAAGGCAAAAGACTCAGCTCAGGTCTATACTTCAAGTTTTCATATTCAAGGAAGTCCTGTACCTACAATTAGGAAGACGATTTGCACTGGAGAAGAAAGGAGAAAAAAACATGCCATTTTCTACCACCAAAGCAGAAAACCCTCCTTAGGCAGCAGCTGGCATTTGAAGAGTAGTGACCACATTTTCCTGGGAGGTTAAACATTGCCTGCTGGCGATGCTTCTGATGAAGTACTGACTCCAACTCACTGAAGAAAAAAAGACCAAACCATGCCAAAATACTCTTAAAAGAGAGGTGGGGGCAGATAATTGGCGCAAGGGGGAAAGTTTTCGCAGTACCAATGGTGAGAAGAGCAGAGAGGTGAAGCGGAACCTGGGAGAGGAGACCTGCTGCTCCTACCCCTGCAGAACATGGCCGCCTCTGGCCCCTGGCTCCACAGCCAGGCCCTGGCAGGCAGGGACAGCCCTACTGGGCACCACAGCCCTGCTTCGGCCTTGCATTTGGGCTCCCCATACCTCAACCCGATGGGGCTGGGGCTGCCTGGCTCAGCCGCACTGCCTGGGGGCACAGTGGGGTGGGTCTGGCCTGCGAGGCCTGGTACCCTCCTGGCACAGCAGCTCACTGTCAGCACTGGCACCAAAACTCTTAAAAACGAAGTGTTTTGTTTTGGTTTTAATTGATTTGGAGTAGATCTGCTACTTTCTCTTCCTTACCCTCCCCGCAGTGCTTCAGGGTTTCTCAGGTGAGATGAGCGTCTTTTTCACTTGGATAAAAAAGTCATGTCATCTTAAACTCTTCTTTTAAAAATAAGGGCAATCTTCTGTTTTATCATCCACTTTTGCTTTTCTTGTCAATTTTTATAGTCCCTCAACCAATTTCTGTATTCCTCCCAGCCTTTCCTTGTATCTCTACCTCTTCCCGCCCCCCCCCCTTATCTGTGATTGCATTTTGTATGTACTTGTTCATCCACCTTGGCCTTTTTTTTTTTTACCCTCTGTAGAATCATAGAATTGCCTAGGTTGGAAGGGACCTTTAAGATCATCGAGTTCGACCATCAACCTAACTGCCAAAACCACCACTAAACCATGTCCCTAAGCACCACATCTACCCAATGTTTTTCCTCCCCTTCTGCCCATACTGTATTTATTGCTCTATGACACTCATCACCTATGGGAAACTGTTACCTCATCTTTCAATGTGTTCCCTTTCCCTTCTGTGTTCCTCATTTTAGTGCTTTATCCCCTTTGATCTCACCCAGCACTGCACACATCCTTTCTCACTTGAACTTCAGTGCTGTCTAATTCTTTATATGTCTAGCAGAAGATCAAAACAGACCACGGCTGCCATTCAGGTGCCAGCATCCCCCGGTCCTACAAAGCGTTGGTGTGACATTTCCACTGTGCTAAGTGCCCAGCCACACTGTGCCAACTACATGGGCAGGTGACCGCAGGAGCAGACTTCTCCCTGCCATCATTTGTGATGCAAAGGAGATACTACGTTGGCAAATAAAAGAGCACAAGAAAGCAAAGGGAAGAAAAACACATAACAGCGAATACAAAGAACAAAACAGGTAGGCAAGAAGAAATATAGAGAAATAACAGGCTCAGCAATATTATCTTACAAGTAGAACGAGTTTCCACCTTAAAGCAAAACAAAACACACCTGCAAAACAAAAACAACCCACACCACCTCAATTCCATATGAAAAAGCAAAGTGTAGAAACTTTTTTTGTAGAAATGAATAGTTCTAAAACATTTTGGATTATATATTTTAAATTTGCTCATAACACCATCAAAAATATGTCCATCTAAACTCAGTACACCTCATGCTAATGACAACTATGGGTCTTTAGACATTATTCTATGTTTTGTGTTTTGCCATCTTACTGTACATTGTTGGCTCTCCCCAAGAGACCTGTCTGTGGCCAGCAAGGTGCTCTGGTCTCTCCAGCCACCAGCCTGGGACACCACCACAGATGTCACTCACCATCCAAGCGGCACCATGCTGCTGTGCTGACCCAACAATGATGTGCAACTCCCCAGCAGCCAAAAGTTTAAAACCAATGAGCCCTGGCTTCCCCTTTTAAATGTTGTGCAAACTCATATTATACACTTAAGAGAGTCTTTTACACTAATTCATACATTGCCTATTTGGTTACAGAGCTTGAGCATATACTCGGATACTAATCAAGCTTACAATGTGTAGCAGCTCATACTCTATTCTTATTATTGTTGAGAGTGGGGGAGCAATGAAAAACAATATCCCATTAAATCAATTAGATTATAAGTACTCTGGTTTTGCTTCTCTCTACTTCTCATTATTCCAGTCTGTCAACATTGCCAGTGTCAGCACAGATTCACATACCAGATCATGATAATTAGCAACACAAACTTCTGATCTCTGATATAGAATTTTTCACCAATTAACAAGTTAACAGTTAATTAGGCTTAAACCAAAAAATCTCATCGTCATCTGATGCTTGTGCAGCCTGAAATTCTCAGTTACACTGTGGTAGACTAGTTGCAAGGAACAAGGCAGGTAAGGATCTGTGAAGCAGGGCAGATTGGAATCTTCAGTGCCTGGGAGGTTTTGTGAAACACTAGACAGATGCCGACATTATGACAGACAATGATACAACAGAATTCATTTTCATCTTCCTTAAAGGAAAGCTCTACCCAAGGCTAGCCCACCCCGCAGCTCTACTCTGTGGGGTTTTTTATATTTACTAAACAAACAGACCTCTAAAGAACAAACCGTCTAAGCCAACAGCCATGTAAGAAAATTCTTTACAACCAGAAGTAGAAGTAGGTAGAGTTATCCAGCTGGAGATATCACAAAATGACAAGTATCTGTAGTGACACCTTTAGGGTGGTATGCATTTTTGCAGCAGAAGTCAGAGTAAGGCTAAATGAATGCAAGTGACAAACATTATGAAAAGGCTAATCATCAGAAAAGTAAGATATTTTTGTTTTTACTCATGACTTGAATAGTCATCTTGTTCAAATATTCAAAAAACAATGTGATTTTTGGTTTGTGAAATCTAGTTTCTTTTTAAAATTAAAGATAACAATTAGGGTGAGTGGAGAAAGAGAGCTCCACCACCACTTCACACAAGTCATAGTAAAGGAGATGAAGCAGCAGGCTTAGTTAATCTAGCTTGGGAAACACAGCTGTTCTCTGTTGGGTTTTAGCAATCTGAAAAGTAAGGATGAAAAACACCAAAGGAAATAGTTTGCTCTAACTAATCATTCCTTTGCTTCTTGCTGCAATTTAGATGTGTCTTTTTTTCCCCCTAAGGGCTGGATTTCATCCAAATTCCTAAGAAATGAAGTCTGCCTCTAAGGTACTCTTTTCTTCTTTTTCAAAAAAAATAATGGGTTTAAATATTCAGCCTATTTTTGGTATCGTTTTACAAATTTGGTAACTTTGTTATACAAGCAGAATTTCAGTAGTTTATGTGCAGATCCTTAGGGCCTCTGTACTAACAAACCCCAGCACCATCTGCAAAGGATTCTTAGATTAAATAGGACTACCCTCTTCTATCTTCTGTTTGTGCTCCTTAAATCCTCTTACTGTGTCGGTAGAAAGGGTACGGGAACTTTTATATTTTCAGAGTCAGTTTTGCCAGTGCTATTTATAGCCTTATTAAACAGGTATAACCCACTCAAAAAAAAAAAGAAAAACACTGATATCATATAGTATATTTAGCATATCTGTTTCTCGCCTTAAATAAAGAGCTAAATATTACATGATTTACAAGATACTACAGACATTCAGAGGCTGTATTTCTTTTTTCCAATCCCACCACTACAACATAGGACAGAAAAGGAGGAAAAAGAAGTCTCCACATGTTGTTAACCTGCCCCATGACAGTTGTTAACCACCCATGAATGCAGTCTCCCTCCATAACACTTTCTGACATGCATGCGAGACAAATGAATATTTCAGGATTCTAGTGTGGGTCACAATGATTTGCCCACTGTCCGCTACCTAGGGGATGATAACATCATGAGTTGCTATTACCATATATTCATCTTCAAGAGGGGCAAGACACCACTATACACAGAAGTGTATTATTTGTATTTAAACAAAATGCCTTGCTAGCAAATCAGAAAAGTAGCTTTCTACTGTAATCCTTTCCTGCCAGCACGTTCACCAGCATGCAAAGAATATCTTGGTATGGATCTGAAATAGTACGAATCTGTTAAAGTTTCCAAATATAGGAGCTATATCTTTAAATTCAAACTGCTGATCAACTCAACTGGAGGTCCTACATGTAGCACACAGTATTATGACAGCAACCATCATGTTCATCCACTCAAAGTGAAAGGCAAGAGAGAATAAACCCCATAATCTCAGCTCTAAATTAACTTTAAAGTTAATTTGGGGGGGGAAAAAAAGGAACAACTACTCCCTTAATTACAGACTTACTTCCTTTTTAGTTAACCAGAATAATTGAAGCATGACTTCTTAAAAGCCTCTTGCCTAACATCTTCCATTGTGGAAGCTTTTTGCTATCTGCCAAATAATGTTAAGACTCAAAAAACTTCTGACTGCATAATCTGCTGGCTAATACTACTGTACAGCGTACACAGTGTCTTTTCTATAAGCCGTCATGACTTCAAAAAGTGTAATTTAAGTTCTGTTAGTTTTTCTGCTCTATTATTCCAAATAAAATAACTGCAGATTGCAAAAGAGAAAACATTCCCTCTTGATCATTCCAAATTCATAGGAAGCACTGATTAAAATCGGCTTTTTATTTTTTTTTTAATACTTTAAAAAAAAAAAAACCACAACAAACATCATTATATAGTAAAAGCTGTTCTCCCAGGAACACGTATTTCAGTCACATACAGCAAAGTTTTGTATCACCATATTAAGTAAAATGTAATGGTTCCATCCAGTGGTCATCTTCAGCATTGCAGACCTAAGATCACAAAGTAAAACCTAAAGAAATCTTTGAGCTGAACTAATTGTAAAAATGACCCAACAGCATGGGAAAGACCAGAAATGACTTGCTGACTTCACATGCTAAGTGCTTAATAATGCATTAGCATGATAAAATCACAATTATAAAATAGCTTTCTATTTCTACAATAAATATAATTGAAAACACAGTTAGCTGTTACTAGCATTTTGTAATAATAACAATTAAATTTTTTCTTCATTTCTTAGTTACCTAGTACAAAAAAAGAATACTTCCATAGCATGAGATTATAAGTAACTCTCAATTTCAAAAACATGTCTTCTCTTTTCTATTTTTTGTAACATGCAGCATCCAGAGGATCCAATACGCAGCTCACTATGCTAAAAAATACAAAAGCATAGACAAAAGGACTCTCTCCTAGGAGCTTTCAGCATTGTTTATGTCCTCCAAATGTTTCAGCTGAAAGTGTCAACTCCAGATGTATTGGTCACAGATGACTGACAGCAACTTCTGTAGCACAGATACAACCGAGGGGAAAAAAATACCCTTTTTTTTTTTATGATCACTCTGACCTTCAGCATTTGGAAAAAAAGCAACAAACATGTCAATGGAGTCTACTGAGCATCTTAAATGAAAGAGTAAATATTTCTCACATGCAAATGCATACACAGATAGTGGTCTCAAAAAGAACTAATGGATTGTGCCAAATTGCCCACAAATTAGAAATGTAGAGCAGGAGCGGACAGCAAGGCAGCCATGCCACCTCTACGGGCTCAGGTAGAGCCCTGCACATTTTTATGTCGCATCAGCAACTTTTGCCACTGCATTCATAAATATTAGATGCTGTTAACTCTTTCTGGTGTTCCGGATAACCTTCCTCTGACAGCGACAGTTTCTGCTTGCCCTGTTTCAGGTCATTAAGATCAGTCAAATTCACAAGACACACAGATCATGACCTTGTCAAATCCAGTCATTCAAAAGACAGCTTCAGTTAGGGAAAAAACAGAATGTGAACTACTATTTTCATGTTCCCTGTGTACTGGAGCAGACATAGTTCCTTTGTTTTTAAACAGGCATAATGCTCCCCACCCACGACTGGTTTCTCTATTCCAGCAACCCATATGGTGCCATTCATCTTTTCTCCCTCTCCTCCCCTTTTCTTGTGCCATTTCGAGTTGAAATCCATAAGATCCAAGCACAGAATGAATTATGTATAAAGCTTTCTTCACACAAATTTCTCCCTATAAGCCCTGCCACTAACCTTAAAGGCCATTTCACTATTCAAAGATCAGCAACCAAAGTTTCCAGAAATGTAATGTTGCCAATGCTGATGCTTTTATATCAGCAGCTCAACTTAACTGAGCAGTGACAGCTTCTGTTTGGCTTGTAAGAAGTCTGCAAGTATTTCTTTCAGAAGGCAACCATCAAATGAACAGCACAGTCTGCCACCAACTGCAAACTATGTCCCAGAGGCTAGCCAGCATTCTATATTTTACGCTAGGAGGTACAACAGAGCAAAGCAGGGAAAAATTAAAGGTTGCTTAACAAAGTTCAGTGCAATTTTTTGATTTGAGAAAGATTTTCCAGGTTCAGCCACTGGGAGGAGCGGCTTGCAGGCTTGCAAAGCAGGGAGATGGAGAGAGCACACTGAACTGCCGAGGAAACAAAATTGTACCACAAAAGCCATTAAAAAAATAGTAGTTATTGTCTTCTCCAGAGTGAGCAGCCTGGCTGGGATTTGAAGAAACACAAAGACTGTCCCCTATCCCAACAAATCCCTATCAACAAGGTTGTGGGGAAAAGAGGGGGGAGGGGGAAGGGGAAGCATTCTTGAACTTCAGAATTGAAGGAGGATCACCTCAGGACCTAGATCATCCTGACAGTAGCACATCCTTGTAGGAGGAGCTGCTGTGACACAAACCTAAGTTGCACAGTACACTCTGAGCCCCCCAGGGCCCCTGCGACTCTGGAATATGGGCTCTGTTCTCTCTGCAAATGGAAGGCACCACACAGGCTCCCCAAACACTCTTTGCGTTTCTTACCTCTCCACACCACGTCCCCAGCCTGGTATCTGGACATCTTACCATCTCACAGCTACACGTGACAGAGAAATATCTCTGTCAAGTGGAGTATTAGGCACAGAAACATTAAAGCTACATCCACAAAGGGCATGTTGTTAAAATGCTCAGTGTTGACGAGTCTTAGTATTTGGGCACCTTGTAGCCTAGACATGGCCCCGACATGAGACGGTTGAAAAGCAATAGAGATTTCAGCAACCACTAGTCCGAGGAGGATGCTACCAGATATAGCTAACAGGAACCTATAATAAGCAGATTTTGACATCTCCAGGTGTTACTTTCCACACCTGTTTCTGCAACTCTAACCTACAGGAGTCAACCTTTATCTATAACCATGGACCTTACTCTGAAATTAGGCACATAAACACTTAGTTCAAAAGCTTGGGGGAAAAAAAAAAGCACAGAGTCTTTAAGTACATAAGCAGGGGGAGGAGGGGAGGGGGGAATGTTAAATACTACTACCATCCCTGGATGAAATACAATAAAAGTGAACAAAACAGTCCTTGAAACAGGGACTGCAACTCAACAATTCCTAACAAGAAAGAGAGCAGGAAGCCTCACAAGCTTACTGTCTTTACTCAATCTCACAGTCTAATGAATATATTTAAATTCCTTTATATGAAATAGAACAGCCTTCAGAGGCCCACACATAGGGTAATTACAGAGTCTTCCTAGAGCAACATCCTGCAAGAGATATCATTTTTGGTACACACAAGTTGGGGAAGTGAATTCTGGGCTCCTGTTGTCTGGAGACAAACAATAAGCTTTCTGTCAACCAAGCTTGAAATTTAACCGCTTATGTTACACATAAATGTTGACATTTTCATTTTAAATATAACTTTGTATGTTTCAGTAGATGTATAAAGGGATTATTTCTCAAAGGCCTGCAAGTATGATTTTATTGATCGGTTAGTAATGAATTGGCACTGTAAGGCAAAAAGATAGCTCGGATTTATCAGGCAATGAACTTCACACAGTACAGGAAGGTACCATCCTATCAAGAACACCAGGTATTTCAAGATGCTCTTGGAATACACTGATTTGAGAGTAGTTAACATTTCAGTAACAAGCATCAAAATTTCATTTCTCTATTTCCTTAAATTAAAAACAAAATCCTGCTATCAACATCAGGAGAAGCATTTTTGTAACATGTTTCCTTTCTAATCAGGGCCTTTTCTGGACAGTTGCTCTATTTATGATGCTGAAGGTTAATTTCTGTGTTAACAGAAATTAGAAGAAAACATATTACAAAAAATAGCAATACAAGGGAGAGTATTAAAGCTTCAAAGATTAGTGCTGATAAACCCAAATGATAACAGACCAAAGACTATAACTTTAACCTGAGTTCAGACCCCCACCCTATATAAGCAGGCTGATAAATGATGAAGTTATTTGTGATTCCTTCCCTAGAAGATGCGTCCTTTGCTGCATAGATCCAGCCCACTTCAGAGAGAAAGAGTGACTAAGGAAGAACACTCAATTTGTGGGACTCCTATCCAATTTCTTCCACGTTTAACAGTACAAGAGAAAGTAAAAAGCAGCAAGGTGTATCAGGGTAACTGTTACTTTAAGGCCCAGATTCTGATCCTGACAGAGGATGCTTAGGATGCTAAGGGAATCACATAAACCAAATTTGAGAGACAATGAGAAAATCTGTTTTTTCTCTTTTTCATGTTCCCTGATTTAACGTCCCACAATATGAACTGATGAGCACTAAAATTTGTAACTAAAGGCCCAAATTTTAGTGCTTTGTGCCCAAAAAGAAACTGACAAAAAGCGCCCATCCTGACAGTGTCTTGGGTATCTCAGATTCAGCAGTCCAAAACCAGAGGAGATATTTGATCTTGATTTCATTCTGCCTTCATTGTTTGCTTCTAAAAGACAGATAAAACTTGCACACCTCAAGGGTGTTATGAAGGTAAATTAATTATTTTGGGAGAAGCTATTCAGATATTACAGTGACGAGCATCATGAAAAGCCCCTGGGGAGAAGAATCATTTTGACTTCAGAGTAAGTGTCTGAATAAAACGCAGGAAATAAGGCCTGAGGACACATGTTGTACAAAATAGTGAACATCTGTTCATTAAACAAACCCTCTCCATCTCACAAACAGAATAAGGCAAGAATACTTTGGAAAAAAATAGCATGGAATAACATAATTAAGGACTACTGTATAGCATACAACTGGAGGCAAACTTCTGTTGCAAGAGTCATTAACCATACTTGACTATAAACTTATTTTTTCTTTTAATACTTTTTTAATTGCATGCAACGTCCTTGTTTGCTTCTTCAGAATTAAAACCAAATACCATATCTTTTGTGACCACTTTGTCCATTAATAATGTTTGAAACTCAGGTACAGCAAACAAACCTCTACCCCTTGGAGCTCAGGGAGTAAATGGTAGCGGTTTTTACACTATGGGTTTTTGGGGGTTAGAATTGGCCAGAAAGTTTTCACACATTTGCTGACAACAAGAGACAAGAACATGAAGTGTTATTGTGGGCTCTGGAAGGGGAAATACTCTTTTGGCAACAGACTTTTCAATCCATTCAACTCCCCTAATAAATTTTGTCTTCTACCCCATAACTCAAATCTATATTGGTCATATGTTGTTTTTTTCCCCCCTTCCCAAATCTCAATTTTCCAATTCTCTGCTTCTTGTTAAAAATTCAGGATGCCCATCTAGACTAACCTCATCCCACTCTTGACCTACATCACCTAGTTCTATTAGTTTTTTAGTTCCCCATCCTGCATTCCTCAGTCTAGCCACCTTATGTCCATCATTTTAATTTCTAGCAATACCTGTGCTTTTTTAGTAGGCACCAGCTAACTTTTGTGCTTATTCTCAGAATCAATACTCCTAGCCTCAATCTCCCAAGTGTTCCCATTTATTCAGACCTTCCTTGAAATATCATGAGACATATTTTCCCTTTTGTCCAAGTCCTTTCCCACTGCATTACTTTCTTACCCCAGCTATCTTTGACAGAGTGCCACCTGACTGCCATTCTTTATGCATGGGTAGGGTCCAATTCAGGATCATTTTCAAACTTATTTCTGCCCCAGCTTTTCTTCTCCTTGCCCTAGATCTATATTTCCTTTAGTCCGCATTCAGCTTGGGATATCTCACAGATTGCTAGGTGTTTACAGCAGCAGACAATAAAGAAAAACATCTTCCAGCTAAGTAATGATGTCAACTGTTAACTAATATTTATCTTCAATATTTAATAAAATAGTTAACTTCATCTTCGAACTGAAAAAATAAAAAAAAACAGAGAAGTTCCCTCCCAAACATATTTAACAACACAAAATAAATGTAAGAACATAAGCTGTCAAAATGGAAATACGTTCATATTCGCAGGACTATATTCCAATACATGTAAAACCTGAATGTCACTAATAGCTTTCAATGAGCAAACGCTGAGACTCATGGAATGGCCTGCTATACAGGAAAGATGAGCACTCATTTACATGGTAGTAACCATCAAGTGACATTATACTTCAACCCAAACGCAGCTGGAAATACGTCAGAACAGTAGTATTCACAACAATTCATAACTTCGTGATGCTAAACTGGGCCTCAGAAGGAAGATGCTATTAAAGAAAAAATGCATGCAGAGTCTTGTTAGGTGTGCATCACTTTCACTGAACACCCAACCTCCTGAAAGATGTTTCAAGGCAGCTAACGTGAATGTCCAGGCTCAGGTGAAATCGCACAGGCACGGCCTGAACACAGGAATCAGCCTGGAAACATAGGAACAAGACACTGCTCCAGGACCCTTCATTAAAGGATAGAAAGTGCAATGCTAAAAGCTAGCAGAGGCCAAGGGGAAAACAGGAGTAGGGCTTTGAACTCAGAAGGCAGTGGGCAGGAAGGTAAAGTTGCCTCTCCTAAAAGGACATTTTTCTTCCCTACACTGGGAGGGCAAAGGAAAGCAGGGCAAGGCAGCACAGCTGCCTTCCAGGAGGTCCCAGCCCCACAGGGGGCTCCTGCCCTCACCAGGAACACCTTCCTTCCTCAATTTCTAAGCCCATTTTCTGAGGGAAACACCTCATTCCCCTGAGTAGAAGAGCATCCAAGCTCCCGCTCCAGGAGATCGCTGTGTAGTCCCTGTGCCCCCACCTGGGGTGGAGGGAAAATCCTAAAATCCTACTGCTCACTGTCATGCAGCTGTGACAGCCAGTAGCTCCCGAACAGGGGCCTGGGGTGGGGGTGGGGAATCAAAGCTCCTAAAGGAGTTTCAGATGGTGCAGCAGAGGCACATCGATACAGCATATCAATGCCAGCTGCCATTCCGTGGACACTGTAGAGACAATAGCCAGCATTACCTTCAGGAAACTCCATTACCTCTTCCGGTGGAGCTCTGCATTTCAGAGGATTTAATCCATGGTAACATCAGGCACAGCCAAAAGAGATTAATATTATGTTTCAGAGCATCTAAACATCCTGCAAACTTACCTTACACCTTTTAAAACAAGATCCAGAATAGTTTAGAAATTATTTAAAGCACGACTTGGTACAGAAAACCAAGTCAAGTCAAAGAAAGTAGATTTTACATTCTGCAACTCACACAATGAAGTCAGCTGTTTCTCTCTTCTGTTTTCATGAACTGTCTAGTTTTTTCAACTCAGATACATAAATCCCATATTTATTTTCAGGATTTCAAGCCAAAAACTTTGTAAAGAATTGTTTTGTACCTATGCAAACGTACAGCTTCAAAATCACCAAGGATTTTCGGTCAGGCTTTTAACAGGACAGTCTAAAATCCAGCCAGATACGTAGAGAAAGGTTCAGGAAGAGAAATTAAGAGGAAAGACTGGGTTCACACTCAGATTATACTTGAAGTCCACAGTGTTTCCTATTTATCACAAAATTAGTCGATCCCAAAAAAAAAACCTAAACCCCAGTCGTATAGCAAGTTTTTACAATAAGTTAAATTTTCAAAACTCCAGACCTTTGGTAGGTTTGGTGTTTTGTTTTGTTGTTTGTTTTGGTTTTTTTTCCCTCCTTAAGAAGTATTCTATTTTAAAAAACTGGCTAAGAAAGCTGTCCTAATTAATATTCAGTTCAGTGATTAAGCACTCTCCCAAGTGACCTATATGTGTAATAGCATCAAGTACCACCTGCTCAAACTGTTGTTTTGCAGTGAAATATTAATCCCTTGTACCTTCTGTTACCAAGCTTGGATGCCATCTGAAATTCAAAAGGGAATGATTCACTGTAGATGCTTTGTAAACTCATTGAAATTTATACAAAAAAGTAGCAATCATGTACAAATAATTTGAAATAATGTAATACAAAAAGCAAGTTACAGAATTTTAGATGATTTCTCCCATTTGAAGTTCATTTCATATTGCAGAATATATAAATAGCAAACATTTCTTAATGGAAATCATTCAGTTTTTTTGCTTTTAAATGAGCCTTTTGTATTTTGTATGAACAAGTGTAAGGAATATAGCCATCTCAAATTGCTTGTGTCTGTTCCTTAAAGAGGAGGTGTAAAGGTAATATTTCATAAAAATCTATTTCTCTAAAAGCACTGGCATAGAAAGCTGCACTGCTTCCCTTTACACAAGTTCGAATTCATCCTTAGCACAAAATACATAAAGAACTATAGCATATTTTTTTATACGCACCATGGGTGGAAGAATCCTTATATTTCTGCCAACGTTATACCTAACATGCAAGCAAAACTGAATACTTCAGAAATGTTTGTGCTATTGATGACATGCAAGCAAAAAAAGAAACAGAATCAGATAATTGGCAGCATAACAAATCCAAAGGTCAACATCTGACTTCACTGACTTCAATTGAGAGTCTTCCTATTTCACACAAGTCTTTATTTAAAAAAAAAAAAATAAAAAAATATCCTCCCATGCTTTCTGTCTTGGGACCACATACGTAAGAGACCTCAGCTTCGGTCCACATTGGTATGCAATCCACCTTACAGAAGAACTGAAGGCAGGAAACAAACCAACAAACTTATGCATACAAAGGAAATTTTGTGAGCAACCTAAGCAGCACCTTATATAAGAAAAAAAAATACTGTAATTTCTTTGAAGGTATTCTCAGTACATTCCTAAACATTTGTGCAATAACGCAGCTTTCCCTTATCCTGTGTAGTTTGGGGTCAAACCAAGGCAAATGAACTGTAGATAAATTATGCATAAACAGAATTTTCAAAGGCCACAGGTTCTGTACTTGGAGACTGAAAAAGTTAGTAGCATAAAGCAATAGATTCTACAGTAGGAGAAAATTTATTACAATTAAATAATAGATTTAAAAGCAAAATCAATCTTTGAAACAGTCCCATCATTTCTAAGATGACTTTCTTAACATAATGACAGAGGAGGCTTTGAAGCTCAAGAAGAAAACCAGACTGTGTCTAAGGGAACTTGCAACTAGGCTCAGTTTTGGGTTTAGCAGTGCCAACAGCATCAATGTACAACAGTGTCTGAAAAATCTCCAAATGCACTGGCTAATGGAAAATTTTGAATAAAAGTCTCAAGATGTTTCCTCAAAGACAAAACAAGTTAAGGCCTACAGCGTGGTCATAATGGATTTCAATAACTTGCCTTAGAGTCTATGAGTCAAATTGAGCATGTCTTCTAAAAGAAGATGACATGCTTCTGAAACATAACTCAGTCTCCCTCTCTAAAATGGGTTGCACTGCACTTCATCTCAATGGGGTCTTGTGAAACAAACACCTTAAAGATCTGTGACAGATTCTACTATTATAGTAATACATGCAATGTAAGTACCTTAACCTTTTTGTATAAGTGCAATATATTGGAGGAAGTATTTGTTTTCACAACTTTACCTCTGTTACAATTAATCTTTGGGAATTAGTGATTGCCATGGTTTCAGCTGGGATAGAGTTGACTTTCTTAGTAGCAACTGGTATAGTGTTGTGTTTGGATTTGGGATGAAAATAACATTGATAAAACACTGATGGTTTTGGTTGTTGCTAAGCAGTCAAGGCCTTTTCTGCTCCTCACATCACCCCACCAGCAAGCAGGCTGGGAGTGCACAAAAAGTTGGGAGGAGACAGAGTCGGGACAGCTGACCCCAACTGATGAAAGGAATATTCCATGCCATGTGACATCAAGCTCAGTAAATAAAGCTGGAGGAAGGAGAAGGGAGGGAGGGATATTTGGAGTGGTGGCATTTTGTCTTCCCAAGTAACCGTTATGCATGATGGAACCCTGCTTTCCTGGGGATGGCTGAACACCTGCCTACTCATGGGAAGTGGTGAATTAATTCCTTGTTTTGTTTTGCTTGTGGGCATGGCTTTTGCTTTACTTATTAAACTGTCTTTATCTCAATCCACAAGTTTTCTCACTTTTACTCTTCCAGTTGTCTCTCCCATCCCAGCTCTGTGGTCCTAGTTAGCAGTTGGGGTTAAACCATGACAAAACACAGTCAAACACAAAATTCTTAAAAAGACAGCAGAGATTCTATGAGTACCTTAACTAACATGATTACTATCCTCCCATTGTCCAACCAGAGCATATTGGCTTGTGTGTTTGTAAGGCGCTCATTTTATTTACATGACTTTCATAGAAGAAGATTGTAGATCAGTTGTAAAATGCATGAAAAATAGAACCGTCTAACAGATTTTTGGAAGCATGTATTCAGATAAATTTTTATCATTTTGAACGGAAGCAACTGAAACAAATTAATGAGATGTATAAAGACTTTTTTTTTGAAGACATAAATGGGAATTACATAGACAGCTCTCAAAGGTTAATTGCAGCTGAATCCTTAACGATTTGGCCTCTTCTGAGCTGTGAATGGAAGTGACTTTGTACATTTGCACAAACTAAATATATAAGGAAAGCAAAGGCTCTCACTTGTCAACAGGGACAATGTGGTTGATAGGACTGATGGGGTGAATTCTCCCAGCTGTCCACCCTCCTTAAACCTCAGGCATTCAAGGTGAACCATACCTGCTTCAGTTCAACTTAAATGTTATATTTCAGACCATGAGGGTTGAGGGAGGCAATGAGAGGCCTTACTGCCCACAGCCATCCCAGCAGAAGGGACTGTGAGACCCAAATTTGTTTCAAGTATCAATTTAAGGAGCATGTTTTCTATCATCTCAAAATGGGCTCATTTTGTGGATTTTTGCTACTAAATAATAGCAATATCTTCAAGACATGTAAGTGGTAGGACACGTTCTGATATCTGTATTGATGGCTGGCATGTTTATTTTCACAGTAAGTAAATGATACCACATTATATGAAGTCTCCAAACAGTACTTGCTTATGGAAGAGAAGGAAGATTTGATCTGAAGAAGTCTTCAAACAAAATACTGTTGAAATATACTTTACCAATTGCTTACCAACGTGGACCGAAGTTGAAGTCTTACCCCGAGAAATAAAAGTATACATTAAATATTTATTCAAGAGGTTAAAATTAGTTTTCTTCCCAAGGTATGCAAAGTAAGTACGTACTTTGAACTTTCAAACCAATTTTAATAAAAACCAGAAACTGCAAACTGTGTTCAATAAAATAATACGAACAGAGACATGGAAAAGAAATTAAATCAATCCTTATGTATTAGTTTATGCTACTGCTTTGATTTGTTTTCATCTTTGTCTGAAAACTTGATCTGGTACTTACTAGCTACCTGCTAGTTTTTACGGCTACTAATTCAAGAAAAAGGCTTTGCTTTCGATGAAATTTTCCATTCTCCATGCATTTTAAAGAAACAAAAATAGAAATAGCAACATTTTCAAACAAAATTGGACTCTAAAATGGGCATTTCTGGAGTACTTTACCAATGATGATAAGAAGACAGTTCTACTCAAATATTTCTACTAGCTCACCATTTGTGACCTACATGCATGAAAATCATTGCAGCTATTCAAACGGGTATTACCTTAGTCCTATACAATGCAATTATTTACATATTTGAATTACCTACCTGAAAGGCACAGAACTATTTTAGAGATAACACTAAATATATCAGACAACATAACTAGTGTTACCATGCAAAAGTACGATTTTGCTATGTTTATGTTTTAGTTGTAGCAATGACTGTGGTAGAAAAATTTTCCATGATTGAGCCTGTTCTAATACTAGTGTCAAACTTGCCTATCCGGCAGAGTAAAGCAGAGCAAGACACTACTAAGTGGGGGAAAAAAGCCTGCCTTCATCCTCTGGCTTTCATGAAATACTGCAAATGTTTTAGGAAAATAAGTAGTAGCACGAGAAAATTACCCAAATGCAACCTGACACTACAGAGCTGTATCAAGCCCAGCTGTACCTTATTTGAATAAAAGCTGAAATTTCTTCAGAAGTGCTCTGCATTAGGAAGGGAAAGGAAAAAAAATTAAAAAAATAATCTGACAGTCACTAGCTGCTGTGAAGACTTTAAAAACATGGAGGAGACAAGCTAAAAAGCACTGAAGCAGGGTCTTTTCTCTACAGGTAGTGAATGACTGCTTGCTTTCTACCTTAAACTGGAGTATGTACTGCAATAGAGCTCCACATCTCCAGAGATGGATGCACTGTAATATTCCTCTTATTCCTAAAATAGTCTCACATCAAAAGGTATAAAGGTCAGATATGAATTCTTCACATAATATTTTCATCTATGAAAAATATGAGCAATAAGTAGTTTTGAATTCCACAAAATGTATAAAAATAATTTCCCTGTTAAAAAATAAAACACCTAAGGAATGCTGACACTACCACAGGGCATGTGCTTTAGTACCACTGACTTGGGTTGATCAGAAAGCTGCACTTGCTGTATTTCGTTTATAAGCCTGTGACTTGAATTCATTTCATGCAAGGGAAGCCATTGTGACAGTCTATCAAAAGCCTTTCAAACCAAGGCCACAGATGTAATCCTATTTTTATTTTCAGTGTGATAATTTTACAGTGACTACAAGTTAATATTAACTGAGAAGGTCCCAGAGAAGTCAATAAAAAGACTCCCCTTGATTTCATGGGTTTTTTCTTAATTACCCCTTAATTTTATAGGCTGTTTCCACACCTGACAGAGAATCATTAGGATCTTACAATTAAAGTGGTTACCTCTTATTTTTACCCTTAGCAAACAGGTCTTTATAATGAAGATGATCCAATCAGTCACCTTCAGTTAGTTTTATGATTATGCACTAAATAAAAAATGATCAAGTTAAAATTAAAATAATAAACTCATAGAAAAAGTTTTTAGTGTGAAAACATGGTTTTGTGAAATTTACTTCTGGCTCTTCTCCACTTTGTTCTAGACCATTTTCATATCATTTTTTGTACTTCCCAAGCACTTGCATGCATATGATTCTTACAACAAAAATAAAAGGTGAAACTAAGACGTGTTCTAGTATTACCTTTTCCAGCCACTAGTTACAGGATATGTGAAGAGAAGATCTAACTTTAAAAGGAGTATATTTAATTAGTAATCCACAATATTACATGCCACTTGCCTTCCCCCTCCCCCTCCCCCATCACAACTCCCTTTTCACTTATTGTTTGAAGTTCATATCAATTTAATATCCAAAACACACCAAATAATAATGCATCACCTTTTCTTGTTTGCAACCACTTTTCACTTTCCAAATTATCTGGACCACTAGGTTGGCCAGTCAATGCCGACCTTTGTTGCCTTCCCTCTTTTCTGCAAAGGAAGCAAGAAACTCCACCTTCACTCAACTTTAGGGTAACCAGTGCATCATGATGTTGTGCACTTCAGCTACAGGTCATTTTCGTTTTCATCCCTCAATCACCAAACATCAGGAGGAAAGGAGTATTTGTTTGAAGCAGCAGGATTAATTCAAATTAGCATAAGCCATTTTACAATGAATTAGTCTGTACAGTTGGATTTATGTAACTGTTTCTCTTAAGACTTTTAAATGGTTGCCCATCACTTCTGTGTCTGAGCACCTCCCGCATATAAATCAACAAAAACAACTCAGCACTGCAAGGATCACACAGCTATACTCACTCCACAGCTATGATGAACTATCCTTCTGTTCAAAGGTACCAAGCTGTGGTCTTCATGATTGCTAGTGGCAGAACAATTCGATTCAAAGTACACGGTATATAAACTTTCTAGCACTGAGGGTAATCTTTGGAGAATGTGTTTTTAAATTGGAAAGTATTTCCATCACAACACACAGTAAATGGAATGAATTTTATCATTCCTAAAGTAACTCTTGAACATCACTTACAAAGGTCACAAGGACCCATTTTGTACTTCAATCTGAAATTCCAGGTAATGCACATATTAGAAGGGCATTAAAATGCTCTTAACCTGATTGGATTTTTAAAGGGGATGAAAGGTGAATAAATGGGTAAACGTGTTACAGAGAAGTCTGAAAATTGAAATTCCAACTTCTGAATTATTTATGAAAAGTAGCATGGCAAATAACTTGAGTAGCGTTCCTTTTTAACTTGCAAAATGAACGTTGTCAACAATTTTCACAACTCAAGTTCAAGCCTACCTTTCCATCAAAGCAACTTCTCGCACATAGACTTCCCACAGCTCTAACACCAAACAAAATACCATATGTAACACAAATCAATACCCTTTCATTTTGCATTAGAGTTGGGTACCGTTCCTTGACGGGGATAGAGGTCCCCCATATTACAACTGAGGCAAGAAGATGCCTCGCTGCACAGTCGTGAAAGAAGCTGGTCCCCAGAGGCATCAGGCCACTGGGGAAGGTGGAAGTTCTGCAGACCCTTGTGGGTTTATATCAGCTGCAATAGCTTCCAGAAGAGATTTCAGGAGCTCCAATTGCACTGCTGATGGAAATTATGGATCAGTAATGACAGGAATGTTTTCAACCTCTTTCAAAAACTGGATTGTGAGAACTTCTAGTTTCTGAAAACACAGATTTCCTTCCAGCTGGGACTAGACACGTGTGACAAGGTAGTAATGTTTCTTACACATCACTTTATAGGAAAACATTTTCAAGAAACATACTACCTAAAAATACCGCTACCAATTTGAAGAAAATGCAGGCTTTGGTTAAAATGGAATGACCTGCGTAACACTACGCTTAGCATTTATTAAATAAAAAATTTGTTTCCATACTTAGGTTTTTACTCACTGGTTTAGTACTCATTTTGTTTACTCAGTTTAACAATGTTTCAGATCCAGTTTCTAAGCCTTGGCATACTTATGAAATACCTGGAAGCTTTTTACACCTCTTCAAAATAAAAGATCATCCAGTAGCAGCAAAACAGTCAAACATCTTCATGTATATTCTACTTCTTCAGCAACAATACATCCCATAGTCATGACAATAAAGGAAAAGGCTCTGCACCCGCTCTGCCAGGCTGACCAAATATCCAGTTTCCATTGTGGCAGTAAAATCAACAAAAGAAAAACCAAAAATGAAGAACATCCTAATAGTTTAAACTGATATGATTTAAAACAGAATTAAATAAATGAGTGCTTCATTTTGAGTTTGATTGTTTGGCACAGGGAAACAAAACATCTAGATTTAGTCACAATTCATAAGAGGGAAAATAACATGCTGCCTTTGACAAGTCAGGTACTTAGGATACTTGTCAAGGATGTAAGAAGGGCAATCTAAAATATCACTTCCTGGATGAGACAGGTGCAGGAATAGAGTAGTCAATCTCCCCCTAAAAATAGTCCACTGAATATGAAAGAATAGTAGACAAAAAAGATAGAAAATAAGCGTTCTACAGTAAGTAAAACAACAGTTTGGTGATAGCAGAGAAAGATAGTGCCTAAATTGATTATGAAATAAATCATGATTTATCAGAAGTGGAATTCATTAAGCTTTGTTTACATTTAGGTAACAAAATTGTGAAATCTGAAATACTGCTGCAGACTGCAAAATGCTATGGGATTGACAGAAACATGACAGGATATGTACAGTACTAAAATAATACATATACACACACTACCCTGTACAGAGAGCACACAAATAAAGAAAATGGTAGTGATACAAACGAGTAGATAAATTACAGGATAGACTAAAGAAGGGAGAGCACAGTTAAAAGAGGATGTATTTGGGTCAATATTACTTTGCAAATGGATTACAAAAATCCCTTTTCGTTCTGTCAAGAGTCAACTGTAGAGTTTCAAGACAAGATTTGATTACAGAAAATGTCTATGAAGTAGTTTGATTGAATAATAATGGTGAATACTGAAACAACAACTTTGCCAAGTTTAAAAAAATATTACATTTTAAACATTTTCAGGCAATTGAGAAATCACTCTAAAAGTTTGTTTGCTTTTTTTTAAACTGGGAAGAGCTGTTTTCCAAAGAGTATTGTTGGTGATGCCGATAAAGAAATTATAACTGCATGTAAGAAATATACTGCCATTTACAGAACACACATCAAGCAATTTTTAATCAAACGTTCAGAATGTAACAGAGTTTAATCATGATTCTAATAACATAAGCAATCAGAAAAAAAGTTGCAGGTACTAACTGTGTAAAGAAAACCCTTTATAAAGAGCTTAGAGAATTTCAAGTAAGGCTCTTAATCTGGGAATGAGAGTTAGCACAGAAGCTACGTTCTCCATTTTGCTCCCAAAATTATGTAAAGACTTATTTTGCAAGAGGAATACAGGGGAAAAAGTGGTTATGTTAATCATGTCATCAAGAATTATAAGAAAATCTCTATAAGTTTTGCTCAAGTAGAAACAGGTCCTCAGCTATTTAAGATTTTTCATTAAGTTCACTCCAACCAAATTCTGAATTGATTATAAGTGAGAAAGTTTCCTCTCCCATTGGGTTCTGCTATCAGTTGTAGTCACATAAGACCATGTTATAGCTACTAGAGCAAACTTTATGTATCACAGTGCATCAGGAGATAACGCGTGTAGAGAGAATGGCTGGGAAAATAACACAAGATTTGCAATATATGGATTCAATTATCCTAAAAACAGCTTTTGTTCTAGTCAGAGATAAAAAACCCAGTGGATTCTGGCTTGCTATATTATTATGGACTTGGATGTATAGAGGACCATTTCCTACAGCATTTGAAATTGAAAGGAAGTATCTGTGGACACACATCCAGAAAAAGAAACAGTGGAGAGGAAGATACCCCAGGGAAATGCTTTAGAATTGAACGTGTATTATCAGCTAGTGCGACAAACTAAGTAAAAGCTGAGTTAAGTAAATGGATTTTCAATATTTGCGGCTAGAGGCCTCTGAATTAGAATACCTTAGTAATTAGCTCAGATGAAATTTAATTACTCATAGAATTACCAATGTCTTCATTAGTAACTGGCCCTTTGGTATGTATTATCACATCAATCTTTTTCCATACTGTATCTAATTGAAAGTAAACAAGCCAAAGCTTGGTGTAAACCCATTCAACATACGCAAATTAAGCCAGTATTTATGCTAGATCTTATTTTCTCTGAACTCCAATATCCATTTACAGTGCCTAATAAAGAATCAAATATGACAGTAATGCGTAACTGGTCTCCTGCCAAAACACTTGATGGTGAGTCCCTGCCTAAATTAAGTATATAAATTGATATAGCAGATCCTCCAGCTCCAAATCTGAGGCAGCTACTTTCCCCTAATCGCAAACTTCACGTTATGAATTAAACATCAAGACACATTTTCGAGACACGTGTATGTGAGTGAGAGAGAGGTTAGGAACCTCCGGGGTGGAGGAAGGGGGGATGGTGGTACCAGATGCATGGTGTCACATTGCCCCACAGTGCCAGCAGCCCCACGCTATCCCAAGGGAAAACCCATGTACATGCGGGTGTCCCATTGGGAAGGTGGACACACAGGCAGCTGCAGCAGGAACTAAGCCATTGCCATGGAGCTTTGGTCTCCTCAGGGAGAGGCAGCTTCAGATTGCTGCCAGAGGGATGCTGCTGTAGTTCAGCAAAAGATCTTCAATACCTTTGCACGTCTTTATTCCTCTAAAATGAAGGAAGCAGCCCATACAGCCAAGAAAGCAGGGGAGCCACACATAATGGCTCGAGATGCTGTCTACAGGAAACAACGGTGACATCCCGGTCACTCATGCCACAGAAGGGCAATGAGCAAGATGCTTCTGCTTAAGGAGACGGTCCTAGGCACCCAAGGCCAGGAGCCCCTGCTTTCAGACTGATTTGGTTTGAAAGCCTGGGAGACACAAATGCTGTGCCTTATTCGCTAATTGGGCAAGTTGTTGCAACAGGTACTGCTGCCTTGATTAGGCAGTGGCATTTCTCTAGTTTCTATTAATATTGTGCATTAGGAAGGCAGGACGCAGCATTTAGTATCTTCCCAGAAACATAAGCAAGATCATTAGTAGTAATCTATTTTTCTTATTAGCCTAACTTTACTGAACAAAAGTAACGCATACTTGCAAATTATTTCAGTTGAAGTGGAAATAAATTCTCCCTGCTGTGTTCCTACACATCACACATTGATGGAGAATGACAGATATATAAACTAAGAATTTTCATAAAGATTATTTAAGTAATTAAATTATTCCTGTTGCCTGGAGCTATCAATACCATTTACAACACGTGTGCAATGCAATAAAATGAATAGTGTTTTATTGTATGTGGGATTTCTCAACATAATACAAAGAAAAGTTTCTCTGAAGAGGCGGCCTGCAGCCAGTCTCCAAACAGCATATGCTGCTACTTATTCCAGTTTATAATCCAAACATCACGTCCAAGGCAAAAAATAACATTAAACTTTGTGTTACCGTAGCTACACAACTCCTTTTGCCCTCTAAGGGAGGAAAAACCCCAAGCAGTTCCTTATTCAGCATGTAGGAATGACGATAGCTGTTTGCAGAACTCACGGGTTGTGTCCTTCTGCTCACACCTACACATAAATAGGTAAGCAGGTATCATAGTAGATTTGATAAAAAGTCAATATAGGAGCCCAGAGCAAAACAGCCTAGGATATGTAGGTGTCAAGCCATCAAGGAAGGCTGGAGTTCTATCTTATTGACGGGAGGGTTATAAATCCATATCATGACCCACTCCCCACAAAGGCCATTTCAAGGCCTTCTCACTGCTGCCTTGAAAGAGGAAAATACTAGACACTAATCAATATATCATCAGCTCTGGAAATCATAAAGATGCTGTTAGATGATCTAGGTCAGTGCTTTTCAACTCCAGGTACAAGGACCCACTGGAGAGTAGAAAGAAATGTAGATTAATTCTAAGGGATTAGTGGAAAGGATCTAAACTTTAGTATATTTTATATGAACTATATGAACTGTATAATCTAAGCTACACATGAATTTATGGATGTGAAACTTGTGTGCTTCCACAAGAAAGTTTCTAGGTGTTAAGTTGAAAAAGTTTTGGTTTTTTTTTTAAAAAAACAAAACAAAACCCATCATCTTTAATATAAATATTTCTACTATAAACTTGACTAACTTCTGTCTTTGTTTACTTACAAAGTACTTGCAGCTTCCTTCGATATTAATTTGATTTTTTTTTTTGCCTCCTCATCCTCGGAGGAAAGTCATTATTACCTCTCAATAAGGTAACTGAACCTAATACAAGTGCTCTAACGGAAATATCTATTTTAACCTATGACAGTTATTACTGTGAAAACAAGAAGAATTAGAACCATTTGTTTTCATGCTTTTACAGTTAGAGGAGACTGCTGCCTTCAGCGAGTTTGTGAAGCATCATCACACAAATGCTTTCTGGATTTTTCTGTGGAAGTTAATTAGAATTCATTACTTCCCAGAACTGCCTCTTCTAACAACTGCTTAGTAATGTTTTCAACATATTAATGCGTTTTGATGATTTGTATCCAGGTTAGCCAAAAAAAAACCCCACACCCCAACTTACATACACTTTAAAATATAGACTTCCCTGAAGAAATGTGTGAAATGCTACTATTTTTATGTTGATTCTAGAACTGTTCTGCATATCGGATCTAGAAAACACTGAGGAATATGCAGAGTTTCCTCTTTTTTAGAGGAAAACAATACTTCAAACATATGCAATCTGTCATCAGAAAGTCACAGACCTTCTCAGTGTCTGGCCTTGTAAAAGACCAAAGAATCCATTAGACAGGATTCAAGAATGGCAAGATTTAGGAGCCAGCTGTAGTAGAGCGCATAAATCACAACCCTACTCTTGCTCAGAGCTGATGTGAAGAAAGACCACGCGCGTAACAGGGACGCCAAAAGTAGTCAAGTGTTTCTCTATTAGATTATATTCTTATTGGACACGTAGACAATTTTAAACATTTAGAATTAGTTTATTTGCTTGCTTTGCCAATAAAAGTGAAGCTGGCTATCTTATTTGATAGCTCACGTAAAGCCAAAGCTCACAGGTGCTCACTTACACACGGCCTGTGTGCACGATGCCCCTCATCAAATTTACCCTCCATGGCATCCATTTTGAACTTGAAAACACAGGATGATGAAATTAGTTCTTTAAAAGTGTTTATATGAAGGAAAGCAGAGGTTCTCACATAAAAAGATAACAAGACAAATCAAGTAGCCAAAATGACAATGTTATATTCCATAGAAGAAATAGGTGCATCAACTGAACACAAATATGAATGACTATTGAAGCTGGATTTAATACTCATGCCATGAAAAATAGTAACCTTTAACACAAAGCCACATGCAATAAAGAGAGAAGATAAGAGAACTTTTGCATACAATTTAAGTTTTTTGCCTTGTGCTTGTAGAGCTTTTGTTGACCAAGCTAAAACTCCATCAGATAAGGTGCCAAATTCAGCAAAATATTCTTATACTTCATCACAAAAGTCTAAGCCTTCATAGATTTGAATAGAGCTGAAGAACCTAACTCCCTTGTTTGCTGAGCAGAGGCAGGCTCTATGTGCTATGAATTCAGCATGTTTAAGTACATTGGAAGCTAAAACAAAGGGTTCCTCGCAATAAGCCTCTTACTCCAATATGCAGAGTCTACAAGAGAGACATTTGGGGGATTGGGGGGATAACAATGCTGCCACTGCGTTTCAAGTCAGAGATAATAACAATGCAACCTGCCATATGAAGTTAGCACTTCCGCATGAAAACCTGTCATGCTTGCGTTCATTTTTCTTAACAGACATGTATAAGCTCACGCTGTGTACAGTGGCACTTCAAGCACAGCATCTGCTTTCTGATTTGTGCAAGAGCGAACATATTTGTTAAACTCATTCTCCAGTTGACGGACAGCCCAGTGAAACAATCAACACAGGCTGAGTTTGCCTGTCACACACACGCATAAATTAATATACAAAATTACATCCAGAATTGCAAATGCACATACCCCCCTCCTTTTTAAGATAGTCTAGAGAGCAATAATAATTCAACATCTCCAAAATATTTATATAGCACAGGTGTCCGTGCATGGTCCCGGGCAGCCTGGACTAGCTGAGCCTTCGTTGAGCAGGGAGGTTGGCACAGACGACCTTGAGAGGTCCCTTCCAACCTCAGCCGTTCTGAGAACGCCTGACCACTTTCTATATACAGCTAAACATCTTATATATACTGCTACTTCAACTGAGATTTTAAAGGAAAAAGAAAAAGTGAAATATCTTTCATAAGATACTCTTGAACCTCAAAATACAGGTGGACAGTGCTAAGTATAAACATTGTGAAACTTGAAGCCTCACGTTTCTCATAAAGTTCCCTTGGGAACTTTATGCTTCTCTAAAGCAAAAAAACTAAGAGCTTTATACCAGGTGATTTACTGTCTGTTACTATTGAAGAAAAATTTCCGATGTGCACTCCAAGAGCAGACATCTCACGTAAATGGAATTATTCATTCATTTCAAATTAATAAATAATAAAATGTTGTAGCAAATCAAACCAGCAGGTAGTAAGGGGAAAGTGCTTTCCACATACACATACATATGTATCTGCAGTATTACAATATATATGATAAAATGTCCCTTAGGCTACTTTTCTATAATAAAGAAAATTCATAGTATTTATTACTGGTAATGATCGATGTCAGAGTTTTTGAAAGAAACAAAGATTGCAGACAGAACATAAAGAAGATAGCATGCTTTGGAATTTAACTACACAATACAGTATTTCCTGGCAGCAAAATAAAACTTCAATTCTCAATAAGCTTTTCTTTTTAATTTGTATAGTTGAAAGACATACCTCTGATACTATTTGCCAAATTTTAGCAATAAAAAATAAATCTAGTAGATGCTATTTATTCCTTACCTTGAATGCAGACTGAGAAAATTGAAAACACTCACTTTCACAGTAACAGATTTAAACAGACAAGAAATAATCTGCATTTTCTACCACATGTTAGGGTAATGGAAACAACATTCTTACCTATGTATTTTTAATGATATGACCCTACAACTATGAAGCACAGTCACAAAGCACTGAAACATCATTTAACAAGATGAGAAAGCTGTGACTTATTTTATCTGATCCAGAAATGAGCTGTCAAAGTTAAATTGTTATGTAATTAATTGTGCATTTGCTGGCAATTTTTAAACTGTGAATGAAAGACTGTAGTGAAATTGCAAATCATTGAACACTTTCATCTAATAGATTTGAGATAATCCTTTGAAGACCGCTTTCCCTGAACAGAGTGTTAATGAGAAGCTCCTCACTTTAATACAATGTCACCTAATAAGTATAACCAAAAAATATAATTTTCATTTTAAAAAAACAGCTTTCTCAGATGGCCATCATTGGATGGATTCCATAGCTGGTGTTGAAATACAGAAAGATTCAAGACCTTCAAGAAATAATTCACCTCCAGAGTTCGCGCTGAAACAGCCTAAGTGAGACTCAGCACAAATTTCAATTAACTCATGTACATGCAAGATACTGCATAGGACACCCCGCCTTTATATTACTACATGTCTGCAGTTAAATAATCTTTGGTTCCTCTCAATTTTATTCAAAGAGGAGCTAGAAGAGCTACCAATGACCTTTTAACCTTGTTCCACTCTTCCCAAGCATGTCACTTCCCCTTCTGTATCTTCACGAAACTCATTGATTATTGACCATTATGCAGATAAGTTTTGCCAGTTTTCCCCAGATTTTTTTTCTTTTGGAAGTTGACATTTGGTGTTCTGATAGTCAAGACTACTCTTGAGATACTTTTATTGGCTTTTTTAGTCAAGGTTTGTCATTCCAAAAAACCTTTGCTGGGCTGTGCTCCTCCTGGAGAGGTGAGGATCTAAACAGAGAACAGCAAGTGGCAGAAGGAAAAATGAATATCTGTTTCCCAAGCGCCACCCAGTCAGCACAGGAGCTGACAGCGTGAACATGGGCAAATGCTGAAATTGTCACAAAGTAGCTATCAATGCTGGAACCCAGGCTTGGTATTTTCACTCTAATAAAGCTTCCACAGCACTTGTTTATGAGGAGTTCTGTTTTTAAAGAGGCTAAAATGACTTTGCTGTTGGGTTTGTTTGCTTTTGTGTTTTTTGTTTGTTATTTTTTTTTTAATTATTATTTTTTAATGTTGAAAGAAGCAAACCCCAAACAGCAGCTGAAAAGTAAAAGAAACCTTGCTTAAAAACAAATGTATTTCAGCTACCCAACATATTAAACAAGCTTGTTTGAGCTACAAGCTTCTTGCCAGAATATCCTTTCAGATGTTCATTTCAACTCGCCAATACCTGAGAGTCTATGGGTATGGTAACATTTTAAAATAAAGTATATACAAAAAGGACAAAGACAGACAACTGAATCCTGAAACGCTTTAATTTAAAGTGCAGCATAAATAAAATGCCAAGCTGTATCTCAATAAATATACATTAGGACACTTAGTACTTGTACAGGTTCCAGGATTTATACTACATGCATTGTATCATTCTCTTTACTGCCAATTTTTATTATTTTTTATGAAGCTTACTACCACAATGTCTGCCAAGAGCATTTTTTGAAACCTCATAAATTCTGTTAAAGCATCAAGAACACCATATTTCGAAAAATGAAAGATTTACTTTAAATGATATCAAGTGAAACTATTTTTTAAAATGGTATCAAGTGGTGGTTTTATTCATACCCTGTTTTCTAATGAGTAAATTTACCTTTTGTAAAGGAACACTTAAATTGCTTTTGAGTTTGGTGCTAGGATCATAGGATCATTTTTCATTTCTACATGACAGGGTGTGAGTTCTGGCCCACCTAGAGCAGCAGGTGCCAAAGCAGCACCAACAGTCATCTACATCATCAAAGCTTGTTTCTAGATGACGACCTCTGAGGTTCTCAATTACACATACCTTCATTAGAAAGTTCTCATTATTCAAAATTAAAGCTTCCTAGAAATTAATTCTTGAGGACTTAACCTGTTGCAGATTGCGAACACTGAATCTCCTACATAAAAACCACCAGCCAACCATCCCACGCAAACCACACTGCTATCAGAAGCATTCTTCCTATATAGCCACTTGAGGCCCATAACTAAACTTTTTTTTTTAACACCACTTCATGTCAAAACGTTTCCTACATCTTGAATTGTGTTAGACCATTAATTCAAGAGTTCAACAGTGTGATTGTCTCATTTTCTCTTAATTTTTCATATAATAAAAATATAACATCTACTTTTGCAACACAAGTTCTACTAAGAAGTTACATCCTGTACCTGCTCGCTCTCCTTTACCTCTCTCATCGATCTTTGGTTCGCTGAGGTAGGAGAACTGAAGACCAACAGAATACCTGCACTCTTTGTGTATGGAACATGAACACAACACCTGAAGAATAAAAAGTCGCATCTCCTACCTCAGGTCTAATTTCCTATATATTGCTGCCCAATGGAACAATTAATTTCTTGCTCCCCATAAAACCCTTTGAGGGAAAGCAGGTTTTTCACCCCTCACACATGCAAACTGGCAACCCTGGGGAGAACAGCTACAGAAAATGCAGCCCACAGAAAAGGCAGGTACTCTTCAGGTCATAAAACACGGTCATACAAATAACTTTAGGCAAATTTATGCAAATTACTCATAAGGAAAACCTTAATTTATGCTTAGATAATTCACACAGTTTTCATTAGGATTTTCAAGCCTTTTTATTACCTTATACCAAAAACATCATGATTTTGTCACTTCGGTAATAAGAACCAATTGTCCCCAGCTACTTTGTTAGCACTTAGTTTCATGAACTGTTACCAAGATTTTCTACTTCCTCATTAATAATAGGTAGTCTGCTCAAGTTATTGTCTCTTGTACTTAATGCTAAAAGTATTCTTACATTCTATTGTATGATATCTGAAAATTATTATTGTGGAATCTTTAATGATGATATGTTTAATTGTGTATTGTTTGTTTTATCTTGAATCTCTCTGAAACAGGCATGACACCAAAATATTTTCTGATTATTGGTAGCAAAGTGGAATGTCTGCAAGCTTAATATCTTATACTTTTTGTGGAAGCCAATGAAGATTAATTCTAAAGAAAAATACAGTATTTGTAGATTGCATTAACTTTGCACAGTGTCTTTGCCTGCAAGGAGGATTTTTGACAAATGGAAATATAATTGATTGAAAGCAAAGCATGCTTTCTGATCAAATTTAAATTCCACGGCTCATGTTCAGCTGATTCCAAAATGTTACGTGCAGTTGCTTTTTTTTTTCTTTTTTTTTTTAATACTGTGGCTAAATTGAAGCAGGCAGCAAACATTTCTTTTCTCAATTAGCCAATACCTGTGGCAGGAACACATACAAGGAGAGAATACTTTAAAGAAACACTTGATTGGTTTCTTCTTCCACCAAGAGTTTCTGCAAAGGGTGTTGCTTAGACAAATGAAGACAACCAGACCTCTTTTCAAAAATGTAACATTATTATTGGTTAACAGTCTTTTTTTTTAAAAAAAAAAAAACCAAAACAAAACAAAGGCTACTTGCCAATTTTAAAGTGTCTAAGATTAACCATCCCATTAAAAACAAAAAAAACAAATCCTCCCTTCAAAATATAGTGTTGTTATCCATTAGAAAAGCTGCATAATATACAAGAGACAAAGGTTAAGTAATAAATCATGTTCAATTGCTTTAAAAAACTACTGGTACTTTGATAGGGTAAAGGTACATGCTGATAGTGTGTTTTCAAATGTATTTTGAGAACTTTATTATGAGACATGCAGCAGTCATTTTGTATTAAGGCTGAAGTTTCTTTAATTAAAGCTAAGTTATCCACACCCCTCCAATACAGACTGCTGAACCAGAAATAAGATTTCTCCTTGCAGTTCAATTTTTTTTTTTTTTTATACACAGACATCTACAAACCACCTTTCCCTTCCACCTATAAAAAGTAACATCAAATATGCATAGGCAGAAGAGAGAACGTGAGTTTTAGGTGTATTGTTTGCACACATGCCTCCTATTCTTTCCAGCATGGTTCTTCTTGGTCCCAAAACAATGGCTTTGGACTTGCTGTTTCTACAGAAATCATTCAAATGTCTCTAAATGCCTTTACCCACCCACTGTGAGGATACAGAAGACAGGTCTAGCCCTATCACCACTTAGTTTCTTCGTTACAACTTAACTCAAACATCTACTAGAACTCCACAGTGAGGAAGCAGTAAGAAAGAAGGAACAATTGCAATGTAACACAACATGCCTGCAGAGCTTTGGTTGTCCTACCCCCCAATTATTCTTACTACACCACCTGAATGTATAACAGGTGGTAGTGCTCAAGCAAAGATTGCTAAAGTTTGTCAACTGGGTTTAATCTAAATTTGTATCAAAGAGCAGGTCTATTAGAGACTCAACACAGAATGCCAAGTGAGAGATCACCAGCTCTCTGCAATAGGATACTTCACAGGAGAGCAGTACAGTTCAGTTTTATTTTGCTAGAATAAGCTTCAGTTTCATTTAAAGGACATGAACTAATTACCTTAAAACTATTTAATACATTCTACAACACATTCTGATAATCTTTGGAGAGATATTAAAAGCACATATATATGTTTCATTAGTACCTACTTTCCTAAAAGGAGATATTAATTATAGATGATGATTTCCTTTAAATGAAAGTTTTACAGTATATTTAAGTAGAGACTGGGGTGAAAGCTCAGACTGCAGAGAGATTCAGAAATGTGTCTTGCTGCACATCTGCTTTCCAGCCCCCAGTCAGCTTGGTGGCCCTCAGCTGCACTCACCACATTTTGCCAACATGTCTCTTACACTGAGGGGCCCAAAACTCAATACAGCATCCCTGATGCAGCCACACAAGTACCAAACACAGGAGCACAGCCATTACCCTCAGCCTGCCTGCTGTACTCCTGCTAATGCCACAGAGTGTTGTGATTCATTTTCATCACCTCCAGGGCATGCTGCTGACTCACATTTCACACTGTCCACAAAGACATCCATGACCTTTTCTGGAGAACTACATTAAATGTACATTATACACTTTAAAAAGTTTATAGATTACCTGTGGCTTTGCACTTTTTTTTTTTTAAAAAGGCTATTCTGAAATACTGTTGTAAGAGGACTGATTTTAAGATAGTGGAAGAGCCTACCAGTTGTCTAAGATCAGGCACCAAGAACAGATCTCAAATTTCTTCCTCCAAGTGTCCAAAACCATCACACGCTGGGAGGTTATTCCACAGGCTTTAGAGGAGCTGGGTGACCTGTTAGCTAGCTGAGCTCCCTGCGCAGAAGGCTGGTCTGGGCAGCATCCCTCCCCACAGCCCTAGGGCAGTGATGCCACCTGGATCCTACTCCGTATCACCACGGAGCTGCTTATCTTCACATTAGGAGTCAGGAGCCAAGTTACACACATGAACTTGGCAGATTTGCCCGTGCCGGAGGCAAGCCATGGCACTGCAGCACCAATGCACAGCATCAGGATTAGCTGAGGTGTGAAATTGGAACCAGATATTAGACTCTCGCTTTCTACGTAGAGATTTGTCTTCTCTGGTGTTTTATGCTTTTTTTAAACCAAAATCACTAGTCATTCATAAATTTAGTGTTACACACACATACACGCTCCATATATATAAAATATTTATTTCCTTACCTTGTCAGACAAGCAAACAACTGACCACAAGGAAGTTACTTACACACAGCTGCTTTAGCCCACAGCGATGTGCAGTGGTGAGAAACAGATACCAAAGCTTAGTCTTTCCATTTCTAACTATTGCCACAATTTTCAGCACCCTATTCATAATCAAAACAAGTTACTGCAGTTATGTTTGTGAAGAAGTCCCAGGTATCCTTAATCTGTCTTCCTTCCCACCAATAACGAGCCACAATAATCTCAGGATTTCAGAGCTGAGAAAATGACATTTTTATTCATTGTTTTTGGAGCACATTTGTTTTTCCTCAACAACACAGACAAAGAAAAAAAGGTGGAAGTGAGGTGATTTGCATGCTTGTTTTCAACTATAAGCATCAACGTTGTGACTCTGAAGTCCAGCAAAGCCTCCCTTTCCCTGTTTCTGAAGGCATATTGATATATACTCCTGTATATTCCAAGTTAGCTGTAATCCTGGCGGAGCATAACCTGCTTTCTCATTGGTTAAAGTTACTAAATGCAAAAAGAAAACAAAAACATCCCCTACAACGTTGCTTCAACTCAAAAGTTAAGATGATTTTTCTCCAGATAGGCTTGTGTTGGGGGAAAAAAAAGAGTTGCTGCAGGCAGGGGGGAGGAGGGGGAAGGTCAGAGCTCAGGCAGCCAGCAACACCCACTGCTTTCTAGCACATTCGGTTTGAGCTCTGAAGCCTCATGGCTGTAGCACATTGCACAGCCTTTGTGCTTGATCATTAAAGAAAGCAACCTGTCAACACTGTAGGCTGACAGCTCTGAAAAAAGAGATTTGAAAGAATCTTCTTCTGCAGGAAGCATGCATACAAGAACACCAGCATCACTGTTGCATTCTTCAGAGAACAGACACCATGTTATCCAGCATCGCTGTCACTTCAAAGACAGCACTCTGTACAACAATGAAATTCCACATATTATGAAATTCCACATATTATGAAAACTACTTTTGCAAGTCTGAAAATTATTAGATTATAAGACTCATTCATCTTCTGTCTTAAAATTTAAGTATCAATATTAGCACTGTTTGAGAATACCACAGAACAGTAATTGTCTGCCTACTGCTCAAGTAACTGAAGACTTCCAACTACACGATTTCTCAGAGTTCACCAAGAAAAAGAAACAAGCGTAACTGTTTCAAAACACTCTTCTTCAGATTACTCACGACTCAGTGTTAAAGAGATATAAAACTTTTTTCTAAAGGTACTTATGAACTATCTATAAAATACAGGCCAGGGTTGTTTTGGAGACAGAGAAGTGAACCTGTAATATTCAGGTGAGAAAAGCAGAATGGGTACAGAACTCCACAAACTGCACATTTGACTAATGTGCAAGAGCTCAGAATGAAATGAGACACAGTTTCTTTCATCCTGCAGGCTCCACTTGACAGTTACACTGGGCAGACTTAAGTAACTAATGGTAAGCAACATGTAAACAGAACAAGACGCAGCTCCACAGACCCCAAAAAATAGAGAATGGATTGGGTTAATGTGTAAAAAGAGACAGATAGGAGTAGCTGTTGAAAAACAAAGGCGTTTAATTCGACTTTACTATTCAGATTGGAAATGGAAGTGGAACAAATGTTGGTTTCTTTCTAACTTCCACAGCAACCCACTCACACTCAAGTTATGTGACTCAGAAGCTGTTTACTTTAAATGCAGCCATATGGCTTTTGAAACCTTTTGGTTTGATGCCCAGACACAGAATAATTATTTCTTCATTTTATTGTCCTGATAGACTCTGAATACTCAAACTTTATAGTTTTACTCAAATTTTCCTTTACGTTTCTCAGGTTCCTGCGAGTCAAGCCCAGAGGGCTTTGATTTTTACTTTAAAAGAAAATGTTAATAGTCATCCACAGCAAAATTAGGGGTATCTCTGGCAACTTAAGGAGATTTCACGTTTTCCAAATACCCTGTGTATTTAATTATACCAAGAAAATATTTGTTCCTCACTTTTAATTTACTACTTCATTGACAGAGGATTAAAAATTCACATTTCTCAAATGAAAGTTTAAGCAGTCATCAGCAATTGCAATAAGTATGTACGCTCAAAAGTCTACACTAAACTTCCATCACAGCAGAGCACAAAGTCTACCAGAACTGAAACACAGCCAGCTTTATTACACCGAGCCTGCTTAAATGCATTTCTTGATATTCACAAGCTGCATACCAACTTAGCAAAGTTATTTAAAAATAAAGCAAAATAGCATGATAGAAGTTCACATCCCTTTCCCAGCAAGAGTTATTGCCAATTTTAGGAAGACATTTTACATTTAAAGAGAACATAATATTTTGTCACACTACTAAGTTGCATTTTTCTAAGTTATATTTTGGTAATTTTTAGAAAGCGGAAACATATAGAACTACACGGCCGAAAGATCAGCTCACAGATGAAGTCTGCAATCTTCAACACCTCTTATCAGCCAGAAACTCAAAGTAGGTTTAGAGCCATGGAAAGCACAAATGCCCTTACATTGTCCACTTTGAAAACAAACTCTTTCAAGTTACTGTTTCTATGTTTCTTTCCAATATCCTGTTCTTTCCAATACCATTCACCAGTATTTCATAAAACACAAAAGTTTACCATATCTGCTACATTTAAGGACAATACCACAAAAAGTTGTCAAGTTTATCTGTTTTTCCAACTCAAAGACTATAATGTCAAAATGGGAGCTTTTTTTTAATATTAAGAAAAAAAAAAGTCTTTAGAAAACCAACTCACCTTTTGTACAAAGACAGTTTATATCACAGAAAAGCTCCTCTGCATGTCTGGTGATTGGCTGCAAAATGTTCATGACCCTTACCCCATAAAAGTGCTCTATGGGCTGCGAGGCTGGCTTTTAGTAGCTGAAGAGGCAACACTACATTCTTCAGAAGTTTCCTGTATACATCCAATTTCTACACCTACAGCTGCACCAAGCAAGAGTAAGCACCATTATGATTTCCAACAGCCAAGAACTACTACTTCTCCCCAAACTGTGCGGCGGAATGGACCTAGCCAGCATCATGCTTGTAGTCATTAACTACAGTAATATAGAGCAGATACCCTGTAGCTGGAAAAAGTGCAGCATTTTCCCCACTTGAGAGAGTAAAGTTAGGACATGGAAGTCTAAGCTTGCCTGTAACGTGCATTTACTAAAGCTGGCCTGACACACCTCAAAAAGGAAGGCCTATCCACTTCCCTCTAATTTCAATGCCTCAAAATTATCACTTACAGATTTCTCCTTCCCCCAATTTGACACAACATGCAAACATCTTTTATATTAAGTATATATTAAAAAAATACAATAGCCTCTTATTACCCCTCTTGTTACAAGCCCCTTAGGTACAGTCTTCAGATCAGAAACAGGCAATAACACTTCATTTTGAAAAATTAAAAACCCAAGAATCTAGACTTTTCTTTTTGCCTGTCTGCATTTGCTGTTATTATGCACCACCATCAGTGAGACAGGAAGGCAACTTGGAAAATATTTATAGCACTGCAATAAAAGCCTTTTTGAATATTGCACCTATCACAGCTAAGTAATGCAGTGTCCATGTCTATAAACTCTTAAACAACTTCTCCACACCTAGAGAGCCAACAACAGATAACAATAGGAGATTTGTTTCAAGACATGCTCCAATCACAGAGCACAAGAAAACAGATTCAAGCATATGCAAGATCCCAAAAGGAATTGTGACATCATTTTCCAAACAGCATTTGACTTTTCAACTGAAGTACTTCATATTTTGATATACTTATTTCTTGTCAGCAGTTCACACAAGTTCAGCACTTTATCACACACCCTCGTTTCTCCAACCAATGCTCTGCAATACTAAGCAAGTGGAAAATTGTAGTAAAATATCTCCACTTACCTTGTCCTTGTCCACTGATCTGGTGACCGCACAGCATCAGAATTACTGCTAATATCCAGTGTGTCCGTCCAGTTACTCTGCCACTTCCTTGTCTTTCAGCCATTGCATTATTGGATGCTATACAAAGATATATTATTGAATGTTTTAGTTATAACTGTTGGGAAATATACCTTTGGGTGGAGGAAAACAAAACAAAATCCCCAGAAATTTCCTCAGTATGTATCTGTCTCTCTAATAAATACTCAATGGTAAAAATGCTTTTGCATTCAGAACTTCCCTGTTTGCTCAAGACTATTACTTCATGGAAGTAAGTTTCTTTGAAAATGATTGAATTCACTTTTCATACAAAGGTCCTGAACTTCACAAAAAAAAACAAGTTCCAACCCTGCCAGGTTTAGGAGTCCCAAACAATCAGCACTTCACTGAGTCACCTGCAAGTTTTGCTGTATAGTACAGAAATTCTTCTGAAGCAAAGTCCCTCAGTCAGTGTTTAACTTGACTTTTTTAAAAAGTCGTGTGTTTTGTTGTTGGTTTTTTGTTTGTTTGTTTTTACACCATTGGGTTGCATTTCATTGTGGGTTTTCCTGGACCAACTACATCTTCCCATGGTTACAGTTTCCACATCACTGTCATATGCAACAATTAGCTATTTATTATTCCCTCTCACCCCCCTTTTTAGCACTCTGACTCAGGTCTGCTTCTTCAGAAGATCTGTTTAGTCAAATATGGATTGGTCACAATTGCTCTAATTGCGCAAGCCTGGCTGGACCCTGGCTGAAAAAAAAAAATTAGGATGTCATTTCTAACCTAAAGCACAGGCAAATATCACGGAAATTGGTATACGAACAGGTAATCTATCCAGCACGTGGAAAGTCTTGCAACAATTCCTTAAGTAGTTTAAAAAAAGATGTTACTGTAAAAACTTTTATGTTTTTCCATTATGAACTGCTATAAAATTCTTGTGAACAATGTTGTAGGCATTTTTAAAGGTTAACTTATTTTGAAAAAAAAAAAAACACAACGAACAAACATGAAAAATACTAACAGAAGGGAATGTTTACATGTTGGCTGATTAAGCACACTCTAAATATTGCTATTTTGTAAGTTTCATTTTGAAAAAAACTCCAAAAGTATTTTACAAACTCATGGATGCAGAAGCTATTCATAACAAAAGGTTCAACTGAACCTCAATAAACCTCAGTCCTGAATTCTTATAGATAATCTGATAAAAAAAAAAATCTCTGCTGTATGCAATTAAAAAAACCCCAAAACCAAACAGTATTATTTGTGCAATTAAAAAACTAAGCAAAACTACACAGGCTGTCATGTAGAATACTACACTTGAGTTTCTCACCTTCCCACCTACCTCCAACATATGGGGGGAAGGAAGGCCATGGGAACTATGAGAGTTTTCTTGCTTGCTTAGTTTGAGGGGGTGAGGGTGAGTGTCTTAAGTTTCTCTGTTTACTGTGACACTCAAAATTTCACTTTTTCATTTAGTCACTGATCCAACTACTGACCCAGATCACTAGATATCTTCTCATGTACTTCCTGTAGCTGTTCAGAATTAAAATTGGCTTTTGCTTCAAAACTGGTTATAGAAACTAGCCCTTTTGGACAGAAAAACTCCCCAGTGTTGCAAACACCTTGATTTTCTTGTTAGGAGTTTTTTTCAGGCTCCAGTAGAACAGTTGTTATTTCAGCAAAACAGTGCCCTCCCCAACCAGCACTCAGCAGCTCCTCCCCATCCCTTCTCACACAGGCATATGGAGGGAAGAGAGGAAGAGATGTTAACATGCTTTGTTTGTTTGTTTTGCCTTGCCTTTTGGGCGCTCTTTAACTCAGAGAGGAAAGGGGAAGCAAACAACTGAAAGTGGTAGTCCCAAAGCAAAAGTGTAGAACAATGAATATGAATAAATACACTAAAAAATATATATATATTTTACCACTTCAAGGTCAATAAAATAGTTTTGTCAAAACAGTATCTTGGAAAAGAGATACTCTGTTTCATGAATATTCTTTCCCCGAACTAACAGACACATTTTTTATTCTCAGTGTAAGCAAACAGATGGTATTCAATTAATTATTTACCTACTTTACTACTATTAATTAAAATCTCTAAGATAATTTTGGTTTTCACTGTGTCTACAGAAAGCTGGAGTTCCATAAAAATCTGGCATTTGTATCTACAACCCTGCTAGTTGTAATATAAATATCACAACTAAGAAAGCATTAAGATGCCTTATCTGAACCCCACAAGGTAACATCTGACTTTTAAGAAGGCATTTTTGCTTGAATATTCATAACTGGTGAATAGAGGAAGATGACAGCCATCTTACTATGAGGAAACCTAGAGATCAACATCCATAGCATTTGAAATGGGAAGAGAAGCAGCAAAAATTGTGAATTGTGATTTTGGATCCAAGAGACATTTTCTTCTCAGTGCAGCAACTACCCATAGAAGACAGACAGAGAGCCAGGCAGAAGGGGATGCAGGGCATGGGATGAAGCTTCACAATGACACAAGACTGCAAAGACAGGGAGGGAATCTAAGCTTGATAGATACCATTCCTGTCATATTTCTTGTCTTCTATGAGACAATTTGTAAAGGAAAAGAAGTAAAGAAAAGCCCCTGACACATATGTAACTGAAAGTTCAAACTAGAGCTTCCATTTGTCAAGGAAAATTCAACAGGAGGCTGTCATTATAGAAGCTGAAAACTGACTCAGAACCCAAAACATAAATCTCCTCTGAATCCTGAACTCACTTTCCACACAATAGGTGCAGGGAAACAGGTTTATCTCGAGCAAACACGTTTCTTAGTTAAAGAACAATTGCTCTAAGAGAAGCTGTGCTGCTGTAAAAAGGCTTAACTACCAGGACTACGAAAACATTTATATCATTTGGGTTTACACCCAAATGCTTCAGCCCTTCTAATACAGGAATAAAATGACCAAGGACAGAATCAGGTCATAAGTATGCTAAACTAACAGGAACAGCGGGTGCAACAGGTCAGAAGAGGTAGAGGGGAAGAGAAAGTCTTCTCCCCCCCAGTTTTTCCTTTAGTTATCTTGTGAAGGAGGTAACAAGAAATTACATTTGAAAAAAAAAAAAAAGTACCCCAAAAGATCTTAAAAACATACTTGAATTTTTGTTGTTGCAAGACTTATTGAAGGAAACACAAGAGATATACAAATCACATCCTCCAAGAGACAAAAACCTCATTAATCACTCTATCCAAGTCTCCATGGAAAAAAACTATTTTCATCCCCTGCCACCTCCCCCACCCCCCAGACCTGCTAGAAGAGGAAAAGTATCAGAGGAGAAAAAACACCAGAGTAAGAGAGATATAAAATATTACCTATGGAGCTTCCTCCTGTCTATTCCATCTTCTCAATCAACCATTCTCCCTTCACTGTTGGAGACAAAAACAAGGCAACCCCCACACCCTTTATGGTCTCTCCATCCAGGTCTCAGCTGAATTAACGAGCACCTCAACATAACTTAATGCAACTGTGCTGACACAACATGCACCAGAAAGTATAGAGAAAAGAGCAGTCATCACCAGTATTTGCTCTTTTTTTTTTTCCCTCTAAACTTATGCATATAACAATACTCTACTTGAAAAATAGCTACGAGAACTACACTTGCCAGCTTCACAGCCGAGAGAAAATGGCAAGGGGAGCTTCTTCCCATTTGTTGACAGTTAGCTGTAACTAATTTAGAGTGAACCAGGTGCAGTCAGTTGGCAGGAAATCAGCTAACATGGATAAATCTATCATATAAAGGATTGTAACAAAGTTTGAAGCTTGTTTTAAACAAGACTTTTACTGAAGCAGTGTTGGCTTGAAAAGCTAGGAGGCTTTCAGCTGCGCTACCAGAGCTTTGTTGCTATCTCAGCGGCATGATCCATTAAAATAGATGGGCTTTGCAGAATTTGGTTCAGGTGTGGCAGTAACTTACATCTATTTTGCTTTCCTCCTGTTACCGCTTGAGTTATTTTATATGCTTTTGTCTCGTCTGAATCACTGATTATATCAGCTATGTAGACTTAAATACCCTTTTTAGTGTAACTAATTTATAAATTTCTTTACAGAGTTACATTTTTAAAAAACAATATTTAGTCGATGCAGGCATAGACTTGGTAAATGTTTGGTAGATGACATGCAAAAATATGCCAGCTTTCTGGCAAATCATGGGAATGTCCCTATTGCTTCATAAAAGTGAAAGTCACTGTTGCAGATGAAGCAGAATTTAGTCACTTGACTATATTTAAGTACAGCTTTCCTCTCCATACAGCACCAATGAAATACCTGGTATAGATAGCGGAAAGGGATAAATGGCTTCTCAGGCCATTGTTAATACAGACAGCCTCCCTGTGTATATTTTTCACTCATGCGTTAAAAAGATATCCGTTTATTTATTAAAAAAATATAGAAATAATCATTGCATCTTGTTGCTACCACTCTGTGGCTAACACTACAGCCTGTAGCTTCTATGGCTATAAATACATTCTTTGAACAGTCATCTTAAAATAAATGTTATGTGAATATATATATATATATATATATATATATATATATATATATATAAAGTGAGGCAAAATGCTATACCATGTAGGACCACAGTCCAAAAATTGAGGACTTGCATATATGCTTGATGTTGAAACCTCTGGTTTGCCCTACTAGAATTTCTTGTGCTTTGGTTTAGAAAGTAATCCCACTCTTCCCTCTCCTTCAAGAATTTTTGTACATTTGAAATTTGTAACTGTGCCTAATAAGAGGAAGACAGTAATAGAAAATATATACCTTAAAAAAAAGCTTATGCAGTACTCAGCATGTTGTTGAATGTATTACGTTCAACTGTTTTCACAAACTAGATTTGAGATAGATGGAAGAACAAAAGAGTCCCCCACCATTAACTACTAGTGGTGGTCATTAAAAAGTTGATAGGTCATGTGTCCCATCAGCTGGATCTCTCTGAAATGGAAATCTGATAAAAGTTTTGGCCGGTATGTGAAATGCTTAGTTACATAGCCAGGCACAAACTCAAAACCAAGCCAAACCACCAAAAAACCAAAATATCTTTTGAAGTATTTTGAACTTTATAATCATTAGGAATCACGATGCCTTACAAAATGCAAAGGACAGACTAAAACTTTTGTGAATACAGATTGCTAAATCTAATCCGGATGCATTTTATTGAATGAGAATCTATGTGTCTGAAGCCAGATTCTGACCTTCCTTACATGCACAGAAACCTATGATACCAGCAGGCCTCTTTATATCCACATAACTGAAATCAGAACCTGGCCTGATGCATTTAAAATAATTGAATTTATCACTGATGTCTTACTTTGCCTGTTACAAAGACTCTATTTTTTAACCTCATTTCTGTTAGTGCATTACCAAAGACATTACAAATACAAGATCCCTCAGAGGGCCATCTGTGGAACCAGATACTATCTGACGAGGACCTCTCTGCAGTATCAGGATTGTTTACACAGTGTAGTGAACAGTAGCGATAAGATTTTTCCTATTTAAACTCAGAAGCAATATGAGAGCAGCGTAACAATAACCATACCACATCAGAGGTTTTCAGTGCTGCTATAGGTGGGCCAAAGCACTCTTAGTCCTCACCTCTAGCTGGTAGCCACTGCCTTTGCGCATAGAAGGTGAAAAGTCATGAACTCCCACCTGAGACCTCCAAGAGCCCAGGCAGAGGAAAACAGAACAGATAACCCTATATGTCTGTCAGTTTGGAGACAGCTGTGGCTCAAGTTACATATCAAAAAGGGTTCACATGCCACCTACCTTGCAGGTGTACCTTCTGCACTGTGCTATAGCATGAGAGGAAAAGTCACCTTCCTCCCTTTCCGCAAAAGTGGGCTTGGAGCACATGAGGCAGGAGGGCACCCAAAAGCTTTCCCCACCTTCCTAGCACTACGACAGATTTATGAAGAGGAGGGAATACATACCTAGTGAAGAGAAAGAGAACCCCTGAGAGAGCACTGGAGAGCACCAAAGTTGGACTCTGGATGGGGTTCTCTGCAGAGTAGACAGTGTGTCCTCCACTGGGTGCTGGAGGAGGTCAGAGAGTTTGCCTCCAGGTGAAGCATAAAATAGGCTAAGGTGGGTAGTCATGCTCATATGGGTATCTCCATTGGAGGACATTCCCTCATCTGTTGCTAGAATGCAGCTTCTTGTGATATCAGGACACGTGCTTCTGTATGTCAGGATGATTTCTTCCGCAAAGCACACCCGCCAGAACTTATGTGGTGTAATTACAAACTTTCCAAAACATATTTACTAAGAGTGATTCAGAGCATCAGTTAGCCATTAATGATTATTCAGTAACATACTAAATCATTAATTCACTGACTTATAATCAGGTTTGCTTTCAGAACCTTTCAAAACTTAAGTAACTATTGATTCTTCCATACTGTCTGATTAAAATTTAAAGTGAAAAATGTAAGAGTTTTAATATTTTTAAAATTGAATTTTTTTTAGCATCAGATTAATGCTAGAAAGAAAGCAACATATGTGTAATGCTAAGAGAAATAAAAATTACCTACAGGCATACTGTAACTGTGAATTAATGGTACCTGAATGAAGGCAAATATGTTTTAACCTCGGCATTTAGGCTTTGGAAAGATAGTTTCTTCCGTTCAGTTGTGTATTGAAACTTATCAATTTCACTTTTATGAAACACTATGGATCTTCATGGCAATTTCATTAGGACTGAAAAAGTTGTGGTTTTTTTTTTTTCCAAAAATGTAAAAATTGCCCTGCAATAGCAAGTTTAATTATTGGATGACTTCAGCTTTTAAGATTTTTCTTGCAGTTGTTCAGATGATTACATCTGATACAAGAATTGGCTGTATCACTATAGCGATAATTGTGGAAACTACACAAGTGGTTGAAAGCAGTTCTGTTGCCACCCACCACTCAAAAATATTGTTTTACTTCACAAATGGCCAAATAAAAATCAATTTTCTGTTTGTCTTCTGGTGTTGCTGCCTTCAGGATTCGCTGTTTCAATCCTTTCACAGAACAGCAGCAAAATTCAATCTCAGAAACCAAGGTTCCTAGACAAGGCATTTTTCCTTAAACAAATGCTTTTAAAAAAAAAAAAAAAAACACAAAACATCAAAGATCTCAAAGAAAAAAAAAGAAAACTCTTAAGCCACATATATTCTTTCTTGCAAGAAAATGAAATGCAGCATGCTGAAATGTGAAGATCCTACTTAGTTCCCTTTATTATTTTCCCAAACCAAAAAAAACCCTTTCAAATGTATGTATATAACAAGTTACACAGTATCAACAGGTTTTGGATAAGTTTGAAGTAACCAGCTACAGGAAACTTGCAGAAGAATAGAAACTTGCAGCCCTATTTATTTATAAACCTCAATTTCCACATTCAAAACACATCCTTATGTATAGTGTCCTGAAGATTATGGTTAAGAGACACCATGTGAATGCGGGAAAGTCTGCAGTGACCTGTCTCGCTAGATTTGCATACCAGTTGCTGCTCACATGCAGACTGGGTTGCACAAACAGGAAGGAGCTGTGGTATCATGGCCGTAGCAGTGAAATGCTGCATCTTCCTAAGGCTCCAGGCACAGGCAATGGGCAGCTCATAGGTCTTCCAGCAAGAGTCTGGTATCTGGCTTTCCAGAGGGGCAGAAAGCAAGTGTCACTGTGCTGCCAGCTCACAAGGTAAGCCTCCTTCTTACTATACCTTCCACATATGCACCACTTCATGCAACATACCCTAGGGCTAAATAGGCGAGAAAGAGAAGGTCCTCCTGCCACCATCAGCAGGCATCTGATACTGTTCGTATTGCCTGGCATATGAGAGAAGGACTCCAAAGTCACACAGTGCTCTCCACTCTGCATTGGGCTGCATCCAGCCCTGCTCCACCCACCCCCCTCTAAAACAGGAATACAGTTATCATTACTTACTACCAGACAATAGCATCCATAATCGGGTAACACCATTTACCCACAGGTACTTGACATGCTGTAAGTTTACACCTAAGCTATATGAACACTTCTCATCAGTTCTAAGGTGCCCCCCATCACACAAAATTGGATCCAGTTTATTCCAAGCATTGTAAGCTTTGCTGGACCTGGACAGTGCATCGCTTATGTAACAATCCTAAAAGAAGAAGAATGTTATCCACATTCAGTTGACACTACGGTATTTTAGTCTTTAAGCGTTTCTGATTCACAAAGAGAGCAAAACGAAGGAGTAAATAAAACTGTGACCAATAAACATAAGTTACCTAATTACAATCATTCATGCAATCTGCTTTTGCATTAACAGATCAAAATCAATATAATTGACTTCTGTTCCATAAAACCATTTGTTTTGGTTTTCTTCACTCTCTCATACACTAAGAAGTAAACTTACAATGCACTAAGAAATTTCAGATAACTGGCTCTGTCAATACAGCGTGAAAGATGAGGAAAAAGTGAGTAGAAGAGTAATATATTTTTCACGAAGTATTGGATCCCATGAACAAGTTAATGATGTTTGCAAGGGAGAAAATGTGAGGACCAAAAGTTTTCAAGTTGCTGAGTGATAATAATGGTGCCATCTATTGTGCATCCATCACACTGAACTGCTTGACACGTATTTTGGACTGTTTTCATGCATTTTCTTTATGATGATTAATAATGGCATTGTACCCTCTGAAATAACAGCCCATCACACAGAGAAAGGGGTACTAAATTAAATTCAGATGATAATAACTTTGATCTCAGACACACATGGAGAAAATACTGAAAGGCTAGAACAAAAAAGCTGTGAGAAATACTCATTTCTATGAGGAGGGTCCACAAGAAACAAAGAGCAGAGAAAGAGGAGTAGGGACAAAATGCACTGCTTAAACACAAGCGCCTTTCTGAAGCATCCGTTATTTTGATTTCTTTTCCCCACTCTACATTTAGATTAGAAAGTCGTGAGGTTTAAGATGTGTTTTCTTTTGTTACACTTTGAAGGAGAAAGGGGGGGTACTACACTAGATAAAATGATTAAATTTCTGTAAAAGGAAGGAGTAAAAGGTGATGTGTATCACCTGCCTGCCTCTCACGACCTGGACATGCTACTGTGGTCTGTTTTATCTCTGATGCAAATCAGAAGTGCACAGGGGTTGATGTAACTTATGTTTGTTTCCCCCTCGGTTGTTAAACATTTTGGCTAAAGCATCTCTTCACTTTTTTTAGTGGAGAGAGGAAGCAAAGTCAGCATAGAGACACTCCGCCAGCGCCTTTTGGTCTGCTGAGACTGGAAGCAGGTCTTCCAAGCCTCCTAAGGTGACCAAAGCAATGGAAGGACATTTCAATGTGAGTGTGTTTATGCTGACACATGTTAACCTGCTGCCTAGGAGGGTGAAGGCAGTTACTACGGCTCAGCTAACAAGCTCTAACCCTAATTTCATCTCTTCAGAGGTGGAATTTAGCAGGGGAAGTCAAGAATTTTCAGGGTGCCCACTTTGCTCTGACTCAACAAGAAATACTAAGGGAAAAAAATCCCTACTACTCCCATCAGAAGAACGAGCATAATAACTATCTGCATGAGTGTCATAATGTATATTTAATGACTGGAAACCATTCTGAAATATCTGGATGTGTCATACACAAACAGGGATGGTAAATCACTGCTAGAACTTGCACAGGAACCCACGCAGCCCCATGAACTCCTGGGAACGCAGAAGCAGAACTACACTACATCTTCCCCAACGTGGGAGCATGGTTGCACAGATCAATTATTCAGTCTCTTGCAGCAGTCAAAATACTTGCAAGTCTTAATGGAAAGCAGCTGAGGGATGGGAGATCGCAGTCTGATTTATGGAGCAGCTCAGGTGCATGCAAGCAGCACAATAAAGTCTGAGCAGGTTCAAGACCACCACCTTTCCTAACCACCAACATATGAATAAATACATCCCGGTTGTGCTTTTTGATATGCATAGGATTTCCAAGTGTGGCTGAGAGCAAGTTTAGTCCCTACTGGCTTTTGCCTCTTTTTTTTTTGTACAGTTACAAATGTACATAATAATATTGTACAGGACTGTTTAGAAAAACTGAATTAGCTAGAAGCTGATCTATTGAATACATTCCAGTGAGGCATCACATAGTATAGTTAAGAGATCTGATTATGATTAACTTACTAAATTACAGTGTTTATATACTACATATTTTTACATTATTACCACTACCAAGGAATATTGGCATAATTGTTCTTCTAAATTCCCCTTGCCTAACATAAAATAATCTTGATGGACTTGAAAAAAAAAAATTCCAGGGCAGAATAACTCTGAAGAATGAGAAAGATCAAAAATTCACCTCGTTTTTTGAGTGGGAGTGAAAGCAGTTGATTAGGTTTTTTTCCTGTTACGTTGAGCATGTAAAATACAAGTAGCCATAAACCCCAGGAGAATGAGATAGTTAATATTCCACCCATACCAGTAATTACACTTTCACATATTCAGAAAGTGCATAATTTACCAAAAAGTGTTCCAAGAGTAGTCTAGAAGGTTTTAATATTTATTGGAATTACACATATCTCTTTTAAAGGATTTCTCTGGAGTTTATCTGCCTGGGCTTCTATAGGATAAAAAGCATGATAGCTAGTAAATTTTAAAATCCTCAAGAAATTCTTTGAATAACTTTCCTGTAAATAACAACATTGTATCTAGTGATTTAAAATACCTGATCCACCAGGGCTAGACAGACCTAACTTTGAGGGCAGATGCTTGCTATCTGTGAGCTGAAAAGTCTTTATTCTGACCAAGCTTCCTGAGAACGTTACCTTAAATCCATCATTTGTCCAATATTTTATATCATCGATTCTAGGCTGTAGCTAGTGTATTTCTGTGACAGAGATGTCTTGTTTATGGGGAAAACAGGGGAGGAAAAGCTTCTGCAGATGTTGGTTTGGATTTATTGCTGTGGGACATTTGTCTTATGTTTTAAAGAAAAACTTTAACATTCTTGGAGGTCTTGAGTCTTAGAAGCTATCCTAATGAAGAAAGCAAAGCTACTTTCCACATCATGTTTTAAAACAGGTAAGAAAAAGAGAAACCATTATACTGTGAAAATCAGCATAGTTTACTGTGAATGTAATATTATGTTTTCCCCACAGCCAAGGACATGATACCTTACAGAGGCCCAGCCACAGCTCCCAGCCAAACCCCATGCAGTTGTGAGGTGCCAGGTGGTGCTGATGAAGAAATTCTGCTGATTGAGAAGTAGGCCAGCAGATAAAAGAAAAATCAATGGCTGAGCATCAGTACAGTGTAATAAAAACAATATCTCATTTTGACACCTTGACTGAGTGTATTTTGGACAAGGATTACCATTATTTTTCCCACTTTCACCTAAGTTCAACCCCTGATGTCAAGTGAGGCTTTTTCATGTTGTCCAGTATGGGTGACTTCTGCCTCGGCTCCAATTGTAGCCACATTGCTTGTTTCTCTCTTTCATAAAGGCTACTACTATTCTATTTTCTGCAAATATTTTTCTCTCGCTCATAGTAAGCTAAACATGTTTTAGCAGGATATCAGAGACTAATTAAATATTGTGACTGTGATACTCAGATGAAGAGGTATTTGGGCTCCAGGTCTTTTTTTTCCCCCAAAGGTGCAGACTGCTTTCTCCTTACAAAATATTTCACCAGTAGAAGCTTCATAAGTGGTCATTTGTTGTTCCTTATAATTTCTAGCTGACCCTGGAACAGGTTCTCTGCCTTCAACGTTTAAAGGCAAAGCTCTTGAGATGAAGGCACTCAAGTTTTTCCAATAAGTTGAGCCATGGATAAATATTTAATCTGATGCCAATTTCCCACATTCATTAAGATCAGTTATTCCACAGAAAGACCTACACATTCCAAGGGAATTGATGTTAGATAAACCATTTCTCCACTGCTCAGATAACTGACAAAGAAAAACGCCAGTTCCAGACATTCTTTAAACAGATGACTTGGCTTCCAGTTTTGTAGGCAAGTCAGGCAATTTCAATTGCTTCTTGTGAAAAAGCCTGATGACCTCTCCCAATTGGGAACCTTCATTTTAGCACAAACAAGAAGCAGTCAATGAGGGACAAAAGAAGGTAGTAATATTCACCTAGTACTTGAACCTGCACGAAAATTTACATTGGAAACATTAATCCCACTGAATTTTAGTAAAAAGCTCTCATTCACAAAGTTATTTCTTTTCCTTTTCATTTCTATATGACTGGATATAGGATTGATGGGATTTTTTCATATTCATTCTGAAGTTTGTTTATAACCTGCTTAGTTTAGGAATTTTGGAATAAAGGAATCCTCAGTACAAACATTTTTCTCTGTTGATTTTGAGAGCTACTCAGAGAAAGAGCACACCATAAGTAATCTATAAGAAGCTTGAGCAGCACTTAGATTGGGTGACAGTCCTCTGCATACAGGTAAAGGTCATTTAAGAGAGAAAAAACACACATTTACACCCAATTTCTACACATTAACTAAAAAGAAACCTATACATCTCTTGTTTTGAGTTTTCTTCAATTGCTCATGGGTTACTAATGTTACCAAGTAAGACTGACAGCTGAATGTAAATTGTAACTGTTAGTTATATCAATATCCTTATGAAAATACTGTGTCTATGTTAATTATTCTTATTTCTCTGACTCATGTTAATGGAGTCTTGGATGGGCGAATGCAGGTGAACACCTACTTACATCAGATTTGAACTGCAGTAGAGTACACCTACTTCTCACTGCTCAGCATGAGACATGAAACAAGTGAATTAATCCTTTTAAAAAATTTGTCTCTGTACTTCTGGTTTACACTTTGTGTAATGACCAAATGCAACCACCTGGGCATTTGCTCTCTCCAGCTTTATAAAAATGCCAGAGAAGTAGTGAAACATGTACCAGCTGCAAAGAGGTACCTGAAATGTAATACATAACATGTAACTCCACAATTAATTTCCATTCTTAGTTTCCATAACAGTAGGAATAAAATAGGGTTGATTTTCCACAGGTATTTTATTTCATGGAGTTTATATATATTGCAAGTTAAATCTGAAATAAGTGACCCACTATCAACAACTTTAAATAACAAGTTATATCTTTGGCTAGCAGGATAGTTATTTCCCTGATTTACAGCTTGTACCCTTGTTATTGTTGACCTGAGTTTTTGAAGAATAAAATTAGAGACTATTTCTGCAATCCCAAAGGCCTGTGTAACACCCTATCTTGAGTATTAATGTTCCTTCATTACTATAAATTATCTATACACATATATATGCAATGGATATCTTTCCTCTTATCCAAAGTTATGAAAACTGCAAAGGAAAGGCCTCCTAGTGTGTTGGTTGCAGAAGGCTTAAATTTATAAGGTTGGATTTTCTTTGGTGAAATGTGGTACTGAAGTGCCAAACTCATTTGCATTTGTACTACTTCTCCCAAAGCTAATTGCAACTATTTTTATTGCCTAACTTTCTTACTATTAACATCAACAAAACTGAATATATTACACTAGTCCCAGATTAATAAAGGAAGTCTGCAATTTCCAATTTACATACTATACTCTAATACCTTTTATGAGCTAAACTGCTTTGTGTATTGGAATCCATAATTTGAAATAAGAGACTTTGGCATTTTTATGCATTAAGCTGTAATAAAAGAGGATAAACGAGCAAAACTCCTATGCCTTTTCTTCACAGCAGCGTTTTACTGATTCCTCCCTTAGCTTTGCCATTAAGATTTTGAGAGATGCCCAGAACAAGTGCAACTGGAAGCAAAGCGCAGTTTTGCTCCAGGCATTATCCCCACTACCCCATGATCTATTTTGCCCCCGGGCTCCGCACAGCTCTCCCGCCCCCGCGAACTTCCCTACCTCAGCCGCCCCCCGGCCGCTGCTCCAACCCCAGCAAAACTTCGGGAAGTTACCTGGCGGAAGGCTCCTGCCGAGGAACCACCCGATGCCGGACGCACCGGGAAGGCACCGTGGAGAGGCGGCCTCTTCGCCACGCATCCCGGGGGGAGGCTGGGCGGGCGAGACAGGGGCTGGGCGGGGCTGCCCCGCCCAGCCCCCCTCTCGTTCCACCGCCTTGAGGGGAGGATAAACCGCAGGGTTTCACCTTCCCCTCCTCCCTCTTCCTGTTTTCTCTTACCTGGGGAGCGGGAGGGGGGCACCTGGAGCCCCGAAACGCAGTCCCAGGAGATGCGGGAGGCGTGGACGAAGTTTGTCGCGGAAGGGCGGCGGGCAGATCCCGCTGGCATTTAATCCCCCGGAGGGCACGGTCAGTAGTTTTCACAGTCCAGGCGGAACAAGCTTACTCGCTCTGTTAAAGAAAATAAATTAAAAAAAAAAAAAAAAAAGGAGTGGAGATGGAGAGCAAGAGGAAGGCACCCTTTCCTACCGGCTTCTGGCGGAGCAATTATTGCAGCTGAAGGGAGGAGTTAGTTTAATTACAGGCCGCGCTCCCGGGAAATGTGCCCGAGCGGACGCACGCACGGGCGGAGTCGGAAAGTTGCCGCGCTCTGGCGGGCAGCTGCCACCGCTCTTGAGCACCGCGGACAGCGGCAGCCGCGCATCAGCACCGCGGACAGCGGCAGCCGGCCCGGCCCGGCCCGAGGGGCGCCAGCAGGCAAGGGCAGACGGAGCCGCTCGGCCCTTGCTGGAGGGTCCGGCTAAGATACATATTAGGCAAAAACATGCCTTCTGGACGTAAATACCTTGAATGGCGGAAAACCTACCATGCTCCTAGGCAAACTGTTCCAATAGTAAATTGTTATCACCCTTCGAAGGTTGCACGTTATCCCTCCTGGGAGTTTGCCAAGGGGCTTCTGCCAGCCATTGCCAGCTGAAAATAGGCATCAAGTCATGATTGCCTGCAGAATCACTCATATGCTACCAATACACATAAATTATATTTAATTGCATGCATTCTGACTCATTAGTGATCCACTACCACTGGCTGATAAATATGATTAATCTTGTTCTGCCGCTGAGGACATTGGAACAGACAGATCAAGAAATAGTCAAGATTACGTACATCAGGCCAGATCCTTACATGACTCCAGCTCTGAGTGTACCTAACCTGTTGGGTCATCTTCTTCCTCAGATCATTTCTGTCCCTCCTCCTTGCATGTAAGTGTAGTGCCTAAATGGCACTACAAGCAATAGCTTGTCCATCAGCTCTGGAAGCTTTTAAAAGACCTCACCTGAGCACTGGAATATGATTTGAGGTCCTCCAAATTCAGAAAGTTGATATTGTGAATGTAATACCCCAAAACAAAGAAGCATGGTTTTGTGAGGAACCGTCAATAAGGAGCATGAGATTAGAACTAGAGCTTTTATCTACAGAGATGAGTGTTACCCAAGTGGGATAAGAATACACATTTTAGTGTCTCTTAAGCAGAAGGGAGAGAATTCATCTTTTCTAAATCTCAGCAAACAAAATTTTCCAGAAATTAAATACTTTTTATTACCTCCAGAGTTCATGAAATATTAAATAAGCACTCCAGGACAACAAACAAGCTTTGTTTCAGCATTGTAGAATAAGTGTTGCTACAGGGGTTGAGCTAAGTTATTTTGGAAAAAAAAAATTTATATATTACAGTGAGAAAGGAAATCTTCAGTACTAAATTAATATAAAAAGTAAACAAACAGAACCCACTGCTGGAAATAGTTCAGAGATTGGGAAAAAAAAATAAAGACAGGCTTGGGGAAAGTTCATCAAAGATCCAGACAGACAAGAGGTAGATACAGTAAATCTTAAAAACAATACTGCATGACTCTTCAGTTCATCAACATTTATATAATCTATTTATGTGCATGCCTTTTCTAAATACATGTATGACATGAGAATACAAATTACAACAGTGAAATGGAAGGGAGTATGGAAGGTTGAATGGAGGGAAATCCTATAAAAAAAAAAAACTCAAATGTCTAAATAATTACTAAACTGTGATAGCTCATGCACTTTCTTCCTAATCTTAAAGGGACTCTGAGAACTGAAAGGTTGAGCAGATTTTTTAATTATTTTTTATGACATAAGCAATTATATGTATTTTAGGTATTTTATTTTTTTTTATTATATATGGAATTTTTATTATTTTTTTATTATATATGCAATTCCTCACAGCCTTCCCAAGATTTTTACTGTTTAAAGTATATTCTAAAATGTCTTTTTTTTTCTTCTGAGCTTCTTTTTGTTAGCTAAGAAATTATACATATATATATACACACATATATGACAAAACCTAATGCCAGGCATTTACAACATTTTGCAAAATGAAGCAAAACCAGGAGAGAAAAAAAAAAAGAATTTGAAATCTTAAGATTTGGGATGTAGACAGTAACATAAGCTTAGAAAAAGGTTTTCAGAGTAGTAACACACTTAAAATCGCACCATGCAAGTTTTCCCAACAACAGCCTGAAAGCAGGTGTGCCAATTAGGCTCGTCACAGATTGTGCAGTGAAGACACAGGCGTCTTTAGTGAAAGTGTCTTGGAGCATATCCAGTACTGGTACACGACTATGGATAGGATTGTGTCAAAAATCAGGCTGCTATGGCTTCAGACTCGTAAGTCACCTTGCTATACAGATGGTCTGAGAGATGAAGCATGGAAGAAGAAAGCTAAAATGCTAGGGGCAGAAGTCATGAACTGAATGGGACCAACTGCACGAAGAAACGTATGACACATCCTGCTGTGGCAGAGAGGAGTTTCTTTCCTTCCCTGTGCTAACCACTAATTCCCAGTCAGGCGGCTTGTTTAGGGTAGAGGCTAGTTTGGTATGTTCATTTTACAGGACAATAAAAAACATTCTTATGGTTAACATTTGGCAGTTCAGGTAAGGTTGCTCTTTTATGACATGAGTTTTTGGCATCTGTGGTCTCAGTGCAGTTTCCACAGGAGAAAATTTTTGCTCAGGTAGGAAAAAAAAAAAAAAATCAAAATTAAACAATGGCCAAGAAGTTATACTCAAAAATTATTACAGACTGAATAATGATCAGCTTAGAGCAGAATTAAAATTACTAGCTGAACTGCATATTTTTTAAGACAAGGGATATTCCTTGGTTTCCTCTACTTTTGCTATAGAGCAGACAGGGTCCTCTTATGTTATACAGCAGACAAGCATGGAAGAACAACAGCAAAAATCTTCCTTCATTGAAGAGCTTATAGTCTGTTAAGGTAAAAGTCCTGATAAGAATAATGTACTTACTGTGTGGGCAGCATAAGTTTTATGTGTTCTTAATTATTCATTTCTTTGCTTCTAAGTGCCTTGATTTAAAAATGATGTGATGTGTACATGCAGTGTTGATACTCAGATAACTTAATTGTTTTGGTAATATAACAAGGCATATGATGTAATGTCAATAGACTGCACCTTGTGTGCATTACAGAGCTTTTCCATGTGATGCTTATCCTCTAGTGACAAATTTAATGATTCCTAATATGTGTACAGGGTAAGAAAGAGACTTCTGTGACAGACACTTAATAAATGGTTAAACAGATTGGTGGAAGAGCCAAGAATAAAACTCAAAATCAAATCTTGGCTTTGAACAGGTTTTGAATAATATAAACAGATGCAAAAGATTTCAATGTGAATAAAATAAGAGAAGAAAAAGCCTGAGGGAGAAAGACACCAAAGTAATGCAGCTATTTGTCCACACATACAAAGTTATCAGCTCCCTCCTAAAAATATGCTCCAAGCAATACCAACTTCATGATATGTTCCTAGTAGTAATCCAGGCTCCAAAATATTAGTTTCTATAGGGCACAATGCATTTCCTTTGCTAGGTGTTTCACTAAAGGGGTACAAAGTATCTAAAATGTAAACATCCAAGTGGGTATTCATACCTTCTAACTGTTGTCTTCTGAATTACTGCCTGGGAAAAACTTGTCTCCATTGACTATACAAAAAAACGTCCATTTCTAATCCTATCACCTAAACAGTGTTAAGTAGACGGCTGGCATCTTTCCCCCCCCCCCCCCCCCCCCCCCCCCCATCCATTTTGATGAAACAAATAGAACTGGATATACCTGAAGCAGAAAGAAAGGGAATAAAAGCTAGACAATTAGTATCGTTGTGGCCCAGGCACTCAGGATCAGTGGTCTTCTCAGGTCTTCTCAGAGGTTAAGGGTCTAAATGTGATATGTATCAACAGCTGACTTTTCAGAGCAAAGAGGAAATGCTTGCCTTTATGTACCAACTGTGTTCTACATAGCCTTTTTAAACACATATAGTCTATTCAATAACGTTCTTGTAAAGGTCATCCTAATTCTGCTGTGAAGTGAATCTTTCTGGACAGACGGTGGGGGTTTTTTTTGGTTGGTTTTTTGATTGTTGATTTTGGGGTTTTTTTGTTTGTTTGGGGGTTTTTGGGGGATGTGTGGGTTTTTGTTGTTGGTGGTTTGTGGGTTGTTTTTTGTTTGGGTTTTTTTTTTTCAAAAAATATATAAGTATTACTTATAGGTAGCAAAAAAGAGCAGAAAATCACCTCCTGTAGTGAAAATAGGAATATCAGCTAGAGCCGTATTTCCTCTCAATAAGCTAATGCATATTTGTCTGTATTAGTCTCATAAAGCCTGAACTTCATGTATGAACATTCGACACATTGAAATAATTGATATTTCATCAGGATTATAATTCTATTGACCAATTTTTAGTAGGCATGAGGTAGGAATGTTTCAACAGAATGAGAAGAGGATGGACAATAGTCCACATCTGTAACAATATCTCTAATCTATAAAGAAATATATGCAAATTGCTACCATCACTGCTGTGATTCACATTTTCTTTTCAGAAGCAGTCTACTAACCGCTTTCTTTCCCCCCAGTTAGACTCAACTTAAGAGCCAGATTTACATTCTACTTGCCCAAAGGCAGAGCCCCTTTTGAAGGGCATCTGATACATCGGACAGAAAACTGATGGGACAAATAAGAACAAACCCATCATTGTGATATCAGTCACATCAGAACGAAATAAACTATTGCATTACCAGGATGAACTAAGAGTTCACTTACCTTTTTCCAATTACTCAGCTTAACAATTACGACTTTGAATGATAATTTGATTTGAGGTGTATCAAAAGTAGTTATACTACTAACAACAGTGTTGCCTAATTACAAATGTAATCATGATTTTGAGTGAAAATTAACCCCTAAAACTCTTATAGTCTAGAAGGTTAAGCATTTTGATTACTTTGTACCTAGAATCTGATCCCAAAATCTCAGTTTCATAATGCCAGACCAATTTCTAATTGATTTTATATCACCTTTGATTATTACAACAATGTAAGACTTCATCCAATTAAGTTATGGGGGAGGGCAAATCTATCACAAAGATACAGAAGCATCCATCAAAGATGCATTTAGAGCAAATGGACAATGCACTTCTTTTTTGAAGTTGTAATTGTATTCAAGGGAATGACATTTAGCAGCCATTGACTGTAGGTTATTGAAATATTCTGTGACCTTGGCTCCACTTTCAAGTTGAAAGCAAAACCACAAATAAAACTGCAGGGAATAAAGAAATCAAATTTTGGTCTCAATTACCTTGTTTTGAAGATGTTCACTAGTAAGATAATGATCTTAATTACTCTTACAGTTACCAATTTTGGAATCAGCGCTTAACCAAAACCCACATGTTGAATAACCCCATAGTCTGTAAACAGACAGAGTTCAAACACATGAGTGAATCTGTACATACTTACTAGAGCAGCCCAACTATTTTGGTTAGAGCATGGTTTTCTTGACAAAATAGTTGTACCAGTATACTGCTTGTCTTGTATAAGCTTAACAAACACACATGCAACACATGATAGGTTATTTCATTACTATGTAAGATTAAACTATGGTGATACAGCTGCGTTAACATTGGATAGGCATTTTTCACCCTACTGTACCCTGTCATTTAAAGCAGTAAGCTTATGTTTAGCAGTAATGCCTTTTTTTTTATTCATGTAGCTACTTCTTGTAATGCAAAACCAAAATCTATAGAAAACTTCTTTTTTTTCCCTTTTATTTCAGAAGGGACAGGAAATCGTAAAAGTTGAAAGCCGGGCCCAAAAATTCCAGTTTATTTAAGTTATTTATTTACAGCTTAAATCTTTTCACTGAATTTAGCTGTTAAGCAAAGGAGTAGGAAGAGAGGAGAGAGAGAACAGAAGCTCTTTGCCTGACAGCAGTTGTTAGAGCAGCACTCCTGATTATCGTAATGGGTTCACTTGTCAAATGCCTTTCATAGCAAAAGCAAGGCTGTTAAATGTGAAGTTGAGACTGTAGATTCCCTGCCCCCCTGATGAAAAAGCACTCTCCACCTCACCCCCCCCGCCACAGAGCATTAAAAGCATTTTGCTGCTTGAGGGAATCTTATTTCCAGGGGGATATCACAGCATCTACCTGTCTTTTGTTGCTTCTGAACACTTTTTTCATAACTTCAAACAATGAGTCAGTACATCATAAGGTTTCTTTTAGAATTTAGAATAACAAAGGTTTAGTTTTATCTCTTTTGATCAGCAACATTCATAAATAAGCTCTATTTCTCATTTCCCATTCCCTGAAAACAATGAGCATTCTACCAACTGAATTGAAAGCCATTGCTCATCTTTTCAGCTCTTTAATAGCAAAAATCCTTTAAAAAAATGATCAAAAGTCAGTGCTGTTTTTGTATCAGCCAGTAATCTGACCCTAAATCTGACAGTGACTAAATGAATATTTGGATACTTTTCCTTTAAAATGAACAAAAAAACAAACAAACAAACAAACAAAAAAGCCACCAAATACTTCCTCTACTGCCTCAGAGGCAAAAAAACATTGAGCAGCTAAGATGAAGCAAGCCTTTGGTTCCTTTTGAAAGCACACCTCTCCCATGCCTTCTTCAGGGCACAACTGTGACTGGCACGGCTGTTTTAGGTTGAGTGACAGAGCACAGTGCTGGAGCAAATGCAAGTGGCTGCCGCACTGCAAGGGAGGGAACCTGAGGCTTCTCCCAGTCATGGAGGTCACATTGTGCTGGGAACACACATTGCAGGGAACAGATGGACAGGTGGGGAAAATCATAACAACCAAAAAGACCAATGATTGCTCCTAATAAAAGGGTTGTTTAAGAAAATATTACACCCTTACAACGTAATATGTAAAATATGAAGATGCATCAAGAAGAGAAGGTAAGGAAGCCATGCTCTTTCTGATCTTTTCCAGTAAGCAGTGCTCAGTGGAGGTAACTATTCACTGGGTATATGGTAGCCTAGTTGGAAATGGATTCGGAGGAGAAAAAAAAAAAAATCACCCCCAAAACAGCAACTGGGATTCTGGCACTTAAACAACAACGAAACCCCCTGGGTTTTATCTCTTTATTTTCAAAGGGGACTTTTGAAACTTCAATAATGATTCACATACCTAAGGACAAGTAGAAGACTGAGTAGAGAGAGCTGAAATAGATTTGGTTTTGGTTTGGGATTCGGTTTTTTTTGTTTAGTTGGTTTTTTTTATTTTATTTGTTGTTGTTTTTTTCTTTTTTTTTTTTAAATAAGACTATTACCAGATGCACTACTTACAATTCCAGATATGTTAAACCACATTTCCAGGAGATGGAGGTTTTTTTGGTTTAGATATTAGGCTGTCGAAGTCGACTTTCTTCCTTCAGTGCAGGGCAAGTTATTTCATGTACCTATATGCTAGATACCTCATTTCAAGGACAGGAAAGAATAGAAAGAATAATGTTTGTATGCCTCAGATTTCACACCCCCCAGTCACCTGTTTTTTTGCTGTGTATCAAGAGAACAAACTTCCAGTTGTATTTTAGAGCAAGATGAGTATAGTGCTCTGTATCTTGACATTGCTTGTGTTTATTGGAAAATAAAAGTAATAATTATTGTTCCCAGCTTACCTAACTTAAAAAAGAACCAATTTTTGAGGCACTTCTGTTGGCTTCTAAACCAGCAAAACACCTGCAACTCACTTGAACCCTTACAGACCTGCAATTGTCTTTGCTGGCACATTATGCACAGATTTAAGTGTGGTATTCCATCACAGATACTGCAGGACATCCACCTGCTTGCAGAATTAAAGAGGAGTAAAAATAGGTATTTTAAAAGACAATAAAGAGGAGGAAGGGAATATAACTGGGGAGGAAGAGTCTCTCCAAAAGTGAAACTAGGTTTTTAATTATTTTTATAAACCATTTTTAGGTCAGGGCAAAAAAGAGAATGAGCTAGTCTATTCAAAAAAACTTCAGTCACTGTTGCTACTGTTCAGTAATACATGTACTCAAAAATCATTAATACCTTTCTGAAAGATGGAGACTTGGAAATATAGCACCACAGTTATTGGTTATGTCCTTTATTAGAAAGACAAGTGACTGCTGCAGGTTTTCTTATTATACATATTGAAAAAAGAAAAGCTGCAAAATGAATTAATTCTGGAAAATAGCACACAGAAGTAAAAAAAAAAAAAAAAAAAAAAGAAAAGTCAATAGCAACAGGGATGTAGGGAATAGATTCAAAAAAATCACAAGGGCTGGAACAGTAACTTGTAAGTGACAGATAAAAAGCATAAATCAATACAAAGCTTTGAAGAAGGTACCATAGGAATAGATGAATATATACTCCAGAAAGATTAATGTTTTGTGCGTGGCAGACAAAACCAATGGAACCAGTCATCATGAAATGGAAAATAACATCACATCCTATAACACTTTGTAATGACCTTGATGGGAAGAAGCTGGCTGCAGAGAATTTACATCTCACTTAATTAGGTAGAATTTTGTGCAGCTGTGATAGCATTTACTTTATCCTGTACATTAAATATAGCTTATTACCTACAAATTACTCATAACTTAAAACCATGCCTCCTTATAAATCAAAGAGAGACAATGGTAAATACTGTAACTTTCATATTTGTTAACTACTTTTTTACCAATAGAAATGCATCATTGAAAACATATTGAGACAGAATTGGTCACATAGCTACCAAAACACACTTTCTGATTTGAAAATGATGATTCAAAATGGTTCCTTTTATGCAACTTCCCAGAAAGTTTTATGCATACAACTTCTTTGAATTCCAAAGGAAATTTCTACTACCAAGCATGAATATACTGGTTAGGGAGTTTAGGATAAGGTGGAGATCAGTTCATTTGATCGCCTTAGATTTAAGCAACATACCTTCCATTCCATAGCTCAGGAGGAAAAGCCTTAAGATTCAGTGATCATTATTCAACCAAGAGTTTTCCATTATTTTGTTCCTGTTCCTGATTATATTTGTGTTGTATAGAGCTGACATTTCCCAAACTATACAGCTAGTATGGAAGGGGAGATTTCATGTGTTGGTAATAACGTTTAAAATAGATATAAGTTCCAGGGAATATATTCATCTAATGGGATTAAATGAGATAGGATGGGTTGTTTATTTGTTTTTTCTATTTTTTCATTTTGTTTTTTAAGAGACAACTGGGTAGAGTGTACTTTAGATCCTCTTTTATATATTCTTGAGCATTCGTGTTAAGAGTAGACAAGCACAAATATAGCAAGACTTCTTCTGAAAGTTTCCTTCTGTTGCACATCAGAGGACCACAAAATGCATGTAAAAATCACTTCAATGACTTTGGTTTCTGTGCGAGAGTGTCTCGACCTTTGCCTTGATGTTAACAAACAAAGGCAGTGTGCTCTTCTTGCTTCGAACTAGCCCACTGTCAGGACAGGTGTGACCAGACTACTGGACAGGCTACCTGAACAAGAATGTCCTGAGCTAGATTTTGTCCTGTAGTGCCTATGCTCTGTCTCTATATAAGGACAAATGAGCTGGACAGCCATGAATATAAACAACTAACTGGGCATTCCCCAGTCTGGAACAACTGCTCTCCAGCAGCTCTTGCCTGGCATAGTAGCCTTTCAGCGACTGTACATTGTAATTTGAGCAGTTAAAATTATACTGGACAAGGAAGCCTCCAAAAGGAAAAATTAGAACACGTGCACCATGGAAAGTACCATGGGATCACACAATCAGCAGTGTCTATGTCTTTTTGAATCTTAAATGGCTTTTCCAAAAATTCCAGTGTAGAGGATGCATGCTTTATATGCATGATAGTTATATCTTCCTCTTCCTGAATTTTCCCTTGCTTTTCTGACCTTCTTCTTGCATCTGTCTGTTTCATCCTTGAAGGACAAAGAATTGGAAGTTCACATTTTGCTCTGGGAAAGGGCAGAGCGTAACTGTTTGTGAAAAATTCTGAGAATGAACCAGAGAACGAACGTTCATCCTCTGGTCTTTGTGGTGCTTACATTCTCAGCCCTACCCAGCAGCCACTTAGATTAGAATCACTTGGTACCTCACAATCCACTCGGCATATTTGTGAGTCATTTGAGTTAATTCCATTCTTTTTTCATGAAGAAAAAAAGGTTCTGGACAAGCAAAGGGAAGAAACATAGGGTCTTTGGACCTTACCCTTCCTTCTTATGAGTATATACCTATGAAAGATTAAAGCTGGAGGAATCTTTATGGAAGCCTTGTGAAAATAGCCACAATTTTCCAGACTGAGCAGGGAAAACACAAATACTGCTTCCCCAGTTCTCTAGTCCACTATGTAAGCTACTCTCACAGCTTCTTTTCATCTTCTAGCATTGGTCTATATCTATACTAATATCACTGTTTATAGCTAGTATTCAGCTATATTGCATAAGCCTACGATATTGCCTCCCCTTATGTCAAAATAATTCTGTACTGCCCCAGGCAATTTTTCTAACCTTCGCAAACACTCTGATGTGAAAGGGAAAGTATTTTACTCTCCTTTTCTCAGCAACTTCTCAGCTGTACCCTTGAAGAATTTTAATCAGTGTTTCTCTGCGACCAAAGGATGGACACCTCTCCCTTCCAATTAGTTAATGGTTTCCTACTTTCTGCTGCTGTTGTTGTTTCCATCTCACTCATCGTCCTCCTTGACCTCAGAACAGCTGAAAGTCTGAAATTAGATTAGACAGGCTCCTGCAACTCTCTCAGCTGCACAAAAGCTGCTACAGTAATTTTGCTATCTGTGTCCAAAAACATACCCAAATTCTTATTTTGTTGTATAAATTGCAGGAATGGTAGGTGTGTATGGATGGACACGACTATTTCCAATACAAATGGAAGTATGAAAATAATACAAAGCAGAAGTAGGAGACAGGTGCACTTGTTTTTGTAGGACAAACACATGTAAGACACATAAGCCTTCCCAAAGTCTGTATTCAAAACAGTGTTCATTTAAAAGTATCCTGGGAACAGCCCTACAAAAAGAGAACTATTAATGATAGAATGGTTATATATTCCAATGATTAGGAATGGTTTATTATTAAAGATGCTGTACTGAGGTTATGACTGGTAAGGAACTAATCTTTCCATTTCAAGTATGCTGTCACTTTAATGCAAGGCTCATAGTAATACTAGAATGCTAGTGTGGAGAAAAGGATTTTACAGACAGACAAACCTCTATTTTACTAACCTCTGCCTCTTGTGAAGCAATATTAACTCAGTTTGACTCAAGTATGCTCTCTAACTCTCACTGCTTATATTTTACAGACATTTTAAAGGGCTATGGGCTTTAGCAGAAAATACTCACCGAAGGTCCTTTTCTGCACGTCATTAGCCCAGTTTTGAAAAAGTAGAGTGAAGGCCATGCAAGGAAAACATGTCCTGAAAACTACAGCTAGTAAGAGAGACAGAACATGAAGGCATTGGTTGAAAATGCAACTGAATGAGTAGTACAAATTAATTGCAGTTCAGCAAGTAACCCATTGTAGCAACTGATGGGATGGCAGTGTCCATACCGCTTAGTCACATTAATCTATTAATCAAAAAAAATAATATAAAAATAATCAAACCAGCAGTGGTGGAGGATGTAACCATCATTTCTATTATTTGCATCTATCTTCTTACTACATGCTGGGAAAAGGAAGCCTGTTACTATTCTTTATAGAAGACGTGGTGGTATGTATGTTAAAGCTTTTGCTCCTTTCTTAAGGAGCTGTGTAATTTGTTTTACACTCCTAGCAACAGTTCCTCTTTCACCTTGGTGTCTTTCTGCTATTAGAGTAGGGCAGGGTCAAAGAGAGATGTTTGTTAAGCAACTTCTCTAGCTCTTTCGTATACGGGTTCAGTTCCTCTGACTGTGACATTGCAGTTTCATATACGTGAAGGTCAAATATAGACTGTCCAAGCTCTTTCCAAACACTCGGCAATCCAACTGAATAATGAGGCTTCTATTTCTACAATGATATTACTTTCATTATTATACTAACATAAAATAATTTCCATTATTTTACCACTGTAACACAAAGCTTTATGAATGTTAAGGATTTCAACCATAACAGTCCTTACAGTTGTATGTTATTAAGCAAGAAAGTGAAATACAGAGCTGCTGAGTTACAGTGAAAGTTAAGGGAAAAAACCCCCAAAACAGCCAAACAAGGCAACCCACAACCAATAATAGCAAAAGCCGTCATGGAACATAGAATTTCTGGTAGCTAACCTGCCACTTAACAAACAGCAACTGATCTCAATAAAAATGGAGAAAACAAAGAAGGACATTCTCCAGTTGTCAGTCGTAGTAGGAGTGATATTTACCCAAAAGGCGGAAGTCCAGAAGTTTATAATCTATGTAAGCAAAGAGGTAGGCAGAATTGATCCTGCTAATTGTTTTCATCCTTCATTGTAATTAAACTAAGAGAAATCTAGTCATTCATTGGGCTGCGGGACCAAACCATTACTGTCTGGTCATGGCTACCATACATATCAAATATAACTTGATAGAGTCCTTAAACTCTGTTATGTTATTTCATCACATAAATAAATAAATAAATAAACCTCAACTCTACACCAAGATTCAACTTCATTAAAAATAACTGCAAGGGCTTGGCATTTGGAGTACATTTAGACAAACCCCCCTTATTCACAAGTGTCTATGGTTAGAAAAGATAGTCTCATCTGGATTTATGTCACTCTCCTGAAGTGCATGATTATGTCCCCAACAGAAAATTGGTATTCCGTTGGCTATAAATGTATTACTGCTGGTTTAGGAAACTCTCCCCCCACTGTCATCTTATTGGTAATATGATGTATTTCGATGCATTTCTCTGAGTTCAGTGCATTTTGACACTTCCATTTAGTGTTTTGCACTTCCTTTTCAATTCTCTCTCTGCAGTGTATCAAACTTTGTTCATTATATTTCAAATAGTGGGGCAGATAAATAGTGTCTGCCAAGATATACTTTCAGTTGAGCATTGAAAGTGCCTGCTTAAAATTCCTTTTGAATATTTTTTTGTTTAAAAAAAAAAAAAGAAGAAAAAAAGAAAAGCTTTTTGGCAAGCCATTAATTATCACACAATTATTTGTGTTAGACTGTCATAAGAAGTGGTGTAGCACGATAAACACATTTTATAATTAAACAGCAAAAAATATACTGACCATCTTTGCCATTGAAGAATTTGTTCCACAACCGTAAACAGATAACCTACATGTCCTGTGTAAAAAGGATTTTAGGTGCCTTTTTCTGGACTTGCACACTGTTCTATATTTGCCTCTTTCCTTTAAAACAAAAAATCTTTACCCTCATAGGCAGGAGAAGCCATACTTCTTAACAGTTTGCATCTGTAGCTAATGTTTTACTTTATGTTGAACAGAACAGAATGATCTCTGCAGATAAAACCTAAAAATATTCAGAAAAGTATTGAAACTCTTTCCAAAAGCATCTTACAGGTGCTTTGCAATGTCATCTTCACTTGAACATTTGACAATTAAAATTCTGGATACTTCATACTTTTGAGTTAGAAAACATCAAGAGCTTCTCTTTTATTTATACAGCACTCAATTAGGGACAAATATCACTCAGTTTCTCCTACTTTAGGAACATCAAAAACTCACCATAGATACTCATCTTTTCTTTTTACCCTGACCATGTTCTCTTGCTGTACTGGGTCTGTCTGGGATGGAGTTAACTTTCTTCACAGCAGCCTGTATGGTGCTGCATTTTGAGTTTGTGACTAAAGCAGTGTTGATAACACACCAATATTTTGGTTATTGCTGAACAGGTCTTCCGCAGAGTCAAGCCTTTCTCTTTTTCCCCACTCTGTCCCCATAGGGAGTAAGCTGGAGTTAGGCAAGAAGTTTGGAGGGGGAACACAGCTGGGACGGCTGATCTGAATTGGCCAAAAGGTTATTCCATGCCCCATAACATCCTGGGGTACGGGAAGAAAGGGCTGGGGCAGGGGAGGAGAGCTGGCTTTCTAGGTAGCCATTTCTCAGAAATTGTCTGGGCATCAGCCTGCTGGCAGGACGTAGTTCATGACTGCTTTTTCATCACTTTTTTTTTGTTTCCTTTCCCCTCTTCACCTATTAAAGTGTCTTTCTGTTGACCCATGTGTTTTCTCACTTTTTTCTCTTTTCATTCTCTCCCCTGCGCCGTCATGGGGGAGCAGAGAGTGAGTGAGCAGTAGTGTGGGTGCTTGGCTGCTGGCTGGGGTCAACCCACAGCACCTGCTGAGTTATTCTATGCATCTTCTCTTTTCCTGTGTCCTTTCTTGCCTGCCCAGTAACCTGTTCCCCAGCCTCAGCCAAGGTTCTTGCTTAGGGATAGAATTGAAGGACATCGTATGGAGGGCAATTCCCCCCTCTCTTACATTGTCTCATAGTACACCATTCAAATAAGTTAAATGTGCTACACGGGACACTGAGCTTTTAATGAAGCTTAACATTTTGCAGCTGGCAGCTTATGACATAAGCTGATCCTAGTGTCACCTTTTTAGTAAACAGGTTTTAAACTAATGGAATTGTTTCCCTGAGAAAGGCAGTTACCCACTGCTAAATTCACACGAGTTCCACTTAAACTGATATTTCTAGCACAGATACCCAGAGCAAAATCCTTGTTTCAGTGTCAACCTGAAACACAAACCAAACAGTAATTGCACCACGTATAACTTTAATCTAGTTGATTCGGGCATTTGTAACAATCTAACCATAGCAAAGCAGGCAAGCTTTAGCTGTAGTAACTTACCCAGGACCTCAAGGGAGGTGCTCCGCCAGGCAAACCTGTAGCTCTACTCAGTGCAGACAGACAAACCCACCACAAGGTGGCTGGGGTATGGGAAATTTCACTTTAAAAATTTCAGTGCAGCCACAACCTATATTAGATGTGATGACTCTGTATGTGGTCTCCCATAGCACAAAAATATACAGTTGAGTCTACCCATTTGCTCTGTTTGCAAAAACCTTCTTTCCAGATAGCACAGTCACAAAGCAAGAGAAACTATTTACCCTATCTACTAGCCTGTGAAGTTTTCATTAAATTCCTGGAGGAAATATTCAGATATTTGGAGAAAAAATAGGATTATTGCAGATATTTCAGGCAAGATAGTCTGTAACCACTTATTGGCACAATAACTTCTAAAAGGTCATTGATTATTACCAACTGTGTCTATTAAAATTCAATTTAATATGACATTTTAAGACGTGCATTGGGCAATAAATTGCTAGATTGAATGTGTTTTTCCAAAGAAGAGAATGTAGCCAGAGGGGCAGATATACATTGCAAACCAGTAAAATTGCAATAAACTAAAGTACACTATCAATCTGCTAAATTAATGCAGGGGGGTTGATCCATTGTATTTGTTGTAATACAGACAGCAGTTGTCACAGAAAAAGTATAGCATTACCAGGCTTGATAGCTTTACAGTGATAAATACTAATGGACAAGGCTATTCTCGAGATGCCCATGTCAAAGTTGATATCTATCTAACTCATTTCAGATGGGCCTGAAAAATATTTTTCCATTGCCCTTTTCTTCCAATGGACTCTGTCATTAATGGCCACTGCCATAAGTGTGGGGCTGAAAAAGAGGTGAAGGCTGAAGTTTATTAGGATTCTCCCCCCACTACCCCATCGTGCAACAGATCCCTAAATCCAGTGCTGCTGGCAGCTAGGAAACCTACTGTTTTTGCATATTATTAGAATAGGGAGAATAATTTTGCAAGAATGGATTACCCAAACAGTCCTTTTGCAATTTGCAGTGATTTACTGTCTCTCTGATATGCTTTTGTTTTCCACCAGCTACACAAAGAAGATAATATTAACTCAGAGAGGCTACTATTTACCAATCTGCTGATTTACAGGAACAACGAAGCTCATGAAACCGAGCATTGTATGATGTTGTTTCATATTTGGGCTCTCTGATGTATAATAACTACATCTGAATTCTGGAAGAAGTCTTCCTGCGAGTGGGGCATTGGTAACATCTTTCTACCTTATGGCTTCTCTGGTACTTAGTAAGGATTAAGTTCACGCCACAGCCCTTCTTTCCCTTGGGTTGAGCCAGTAGTGTCTCTCTATTCTGTGGCACCTACTGTCACAAAATGCAGAAGCTACTGTCTGCACGATCATAGCATATTTGTTAAGAGAAGAACTAAATTTCAAAGGAATGGTTGGACAGAGAAGCAGCCTGACACCATAACCTACATCCTCCTAGGAAACACAGGTTTCCTGCTACCTATACAAAGGAAGCACTTAAAATAACTGTTTAAGCCTGATTTGGGCAAGTTTTACCTCTTTGCAATTCAATTGTTAGAAAGCTGCTAAGGCCCAATAACAACTATTACACATTTTACTGGTATAGAAACTGTAGCAACGAGGGAGTGAAAAAGCAAACATTTCCAGCAAATCACTTCTCACTAATGGCAGCATAAATCTGCAGTTACCCAGTTGACTTCAATGAATCTACTTTACATTTACGCTGCTGTAGCCAAGCATGAAATTCATCCTAGTGATTTATTCCATAGATGAGATAGATCTAGGTTGGACTCAGTTCTGCACTTAGAAAATGGTCTGTACTTGAAAAATTCCTAGTAATTGGAGACAGAATTCATGGTTGGGGAGTGTTTCCAGAGCAAAATTTTTTAAACACTTCAGGGATTGCATTACTATGAATAGGCAGATGTACGCAGCCATCTATGACTTAAAGTGTGCATGTTTCAGATATGAAATAATTCTCAGGACTTAACTGTAGGGAATAGTTCTGTAAAGCTGATTGTTCCTCACATTTTAACAAAGACCTCATGTTGCATAATTCCTGTATCTGTAATACAACTTCATACACCAAAACAGAAGTCATAATCTAAGAGACAGAGTTGAAGGAGGAAATGGAATAAATCCGGAAGAAAATCGGCTGGTGACCTTACTCTAATCTGGAGTTACAAATACTTAAAACACTTTCATCATAATTACATAGGCATTATGAATGTAAAGAAGACCAAGTCAGACTCTTCTCAGGGGTATCCAGTGCCATGACAAGAGGCAACAGGCAGCACAAATTGAAGTACAGGGTATTTCACTTAACCATAAGTGGAAACTTCTAACTGTGGGTAGTTTAAGATTTCTATTAGGCTGTTGCAAATTACTCAGCTACTCTCCATGTAAAGCAGTATTTCAGCTTCTGTAGAAGTCAGATCTTATAACAAAATCTTTTGTACATCATAGTTCAACAGTTTGGGGTATTTTGTTGTTGTTAAAATAGATGTGTCTTTAGGGAATTAACCCTTGCTCTACAGCTCTTATTCTGCTTCTACAGAGAAAGCAGATGAACACTCACTGTTTGCCACCAGTGGCAATTGATATCACAGGATCAAAGTCATTTATATGGAACTCTCCACCTCTCCCCCAAGAAATGCCTTTTAATTTATTGAATGTGGTTTATTATCTAAAGAAAACAGAATTGGTAAGAGTGTTGGACATTGTCTACTCTGACTAAACTCAAGAGGAGATTTTCTGCCTCTTCCAACACTGGCCTGATCTGAAACTTACTTAAAAAAAAAAGGAAAAAAAAAGAAAAAAAAAGAAAGCTGTATTTCCACTGATTTCAGTCACAGCATTGGACAAGTCTCCCATGTCAGAATCCATGAAAAACCTAGAAAAAAAACCACAACAAGGTAAATCAGATGTTTTTTCCCTCAACTGACTACAGTCTCCACCCTTTTCAGTAGCTGCACAATAGATCCTCTGTAACAAAGTTCAGAAGAAATTTACATACCCATCTGGATAAAATATAAAATTCATTAACACCCTATCTTGTAGATGAAAATTGCAAATTTAAAACCTTTCTTCTTGTGACAAACTGGAGTCTTTTTTTGTCAGTAGTGTGAATTGATGTTTCCCATCTTTTACTTCAAGTGTTTGGTGGGAAAAGTACAATTTGCACTTCAAAGACTCACTCCAGATTAGTCACGTGCTTTGTGGCTGTAGGAAAGTCTTGCAATTGTATCATTAAAGTCAAGAGATTTCCATATATTTAAAGTGACAGGCTTACATTTATTTAATTCCGTAGGCAGTATTAGACTGTATATTGCTTGGAGCAGCATTTCAGCATATTTGGATCTCTGATCTATTTATTTAATCATGTAAACAATGAGCTCCAATGCAGTACAAAGTCTCGTGTGTGTGAAATAGTTTACCAAACAATCTTAAAATACAAGACAAAAACAAGCCAGGCTCTATGGCCCAACACAATCCTCTCAAAACATTTCCTCCTGCCTTAAGCCATTATTAGATTGTACAATTTAGCTTTTAAATCTACATGGTACCAGACCGAACCCTGACAACTTTACTCCTTCGGTATTCCTGATGGAGAATGTCCCATCACAAAGATTTTGGGTGAGAAGCCACCAGAGCACCCATCAAATCCTGCAAGCACCGGAATCGTTTCTGCTACACCTGTTTACAGGAGCAGCTCCATAATCGCACAGAGGCGCAGAAAAGTTCTTGCTTCCAATTCTTTTCCTGCGTAGAGAATATTTCTTCACAAAAGGGTTTGGAAAGCAAACGTGCCATGAAGTGCTATCACGGCAAGGAGCTGAGATGGCCTCACTCTCAGCTGCTGTCTCTGCCAGAGCTGGGAGGCAGGCTGTTCACACCTCGCGACGTGCTCTTCCCGGCGTCGGTGCACCGATGCCTCGTGGCAGGAACTACACATCTCTCCTACCAGCAACAGGCCCACAGAGCCAGGGGAGCTGCTCATCACCTGCCAGCTGCCAACTCCCCCCTATTCGGAAATATATTTAAAAAAAAATAAAAATCAAGGCACTGCTACCTAGCAAGCAGCCTGAATATATCTTTCTGCAATTGTCAAACCCTTGGGAGCACTATTTGCAAAGAAGTCTGTGACATTACTATTCATAGGAGCAGCATAAAGCGTGGCGGATCGAACTGTGCCAGGCAGCATGGGGGCAGGGGCTGTGGTGCTCTCCCTCCCCAACCAGCCCCATCCCTCAGCCTCCAGCGAGGCCAGCCAGGCTGGCAAAGGTCAGCCGCAGCCCGGCTGTCCCCAAGCACCGCTGCAGGCCTCAGTCCTGCTGGGAAAGCAGCCCCTGTGAGGGGACGGCATTGGGGTGAGGGTGGTGCCAGCCCAGCAAGGCCCAGGGGCAGGGTCAATGGCAGCCCCCAAGACACTCGGGGCCTGGACACTGTTTTTTCGCCCAAGTGAAACCAGCTAATGTACAGTATTTCATTAGGCTTTTAAAGCTTTGATTCTGTGTTGCCCGTGACAGCTTAATAACACCATGCTCCCCAACTCAGCAGTCCATTAGCGGAGGTGGTGAGGAATTGCAGAGCTCTCCTCCCGGCTCAGCAGGGCTGGTCTGAGTCCAGCCACTCTCTCCTCCAAGGAGGGAATGGCCCGATTTCCCAATCGCCAGTGCTGATTAACTTCCTCTTAGTAAAACCATGAAAGTATTTCCCCATAAGATATGAATTATCAAGCAACAAGAAAGCTGGCAAGTTTGTGGGGAGAAGGGGAAGACAAGGGGTTCCTTTCGCAATCTTTATTTTGGGGTAAGTCACCTATGTTAACAGTGTGTCCATTTATAAGATTCATCACTGCAAAATGCAGAGAACACAGAGGAATCGTATAAGGTAAAAGTTTTAATTTGACAGAGCCTAGCACAGCTTGGTCTAACTTGGAAACGTTGATAGCACTTGTAATTAAAAAAAAAGAAAAGGAGACATGTCTGAAAGCTCTAGTATTTAAACACTGTCAGCTAAAACTGATTGTTAGGAGTAAAATAAATGCTATGGAGAATTCCTTAATAGCAGAAAGCTTTTTTCACAAGGAACTCTGTCTTCTATACTTTTGCATTCCCCATCACTAAATAACAAGTACTTCACAAGCCTTAATGGATTTATAACATTTTTGTGAGGTAAGGGAGTGTCATTGTTTTTCATTTTACAGATGGAGAGATGAGGCAGAGGAAGGGGAACACTTTGTCCATGGCCATCAGTTTGAATCTTCATTTCTAGATTCCTGGGCCACTGTCCTAAATACTGGACAATGCTTTCTACCAGTAACAATTATTTTTTCTCCTCCGATTATGGATAGTCCTAGATAGAAGCACTGATTGCATTACATCAAAAAAAAAAAAAAATGGTAGGGTGCCCTTGCTTCCTTCCTTGAGGAACCAATACTGAGATCTTCCCCTGTTCCTTAAAAAGACTAGGTGATAGTGTAGTATTAATTAAATTATTAATTAACTCTTGAACTGATTTCAGGAGTTGCTGCTCCTTATCATCCTAGCAGAGATCCAAAAACCTGTTCTGTAAATATTGGCATCTGAAGAGGCTCCCAAGGCAAAAAAATTCAGCAATGAAAGAGAGCAATAGGATACCTCTTGGACATGGTTTTGACCTAGTCTCCTCACTCAGCTCGCTAGAGCAAGTGTCAGACATAGGGGTACAGGGCTAGGACGGTGAAAGTTTTTCCCCAGTGCTGGCAAACAGAGTGGTACCCAAGATATAAGCATCACTGAAACCAGATAAATGACCACCAAAGCCTTCCTATAGGCATACATACATATGTTAACAGATGCCTATGCTTTAACACGGGCTGACACACAGAAGCCTGTCACTCACCCATATGCAACTTCATTTTTTGTTTTACTGGTAACTGCACCTCTGCAGATTCTTTTGCTGATATATATTACATATACAGCTGACATTTCTAGATATATTAATAGCTTGATGAAATATAGTTACACTTGATGAGGAAACTATTACATGAAAGTAGGACAAGGACCTGAAATCAGGATGATTTCATGCTCTTATCAAATATGTGTAGCTTCTACTGTAATGTGTAACAGACCATATGAAAATGATGGGAGGCAGCACGCAGGCACCCCGTCACTAATGTTATAAACTACAATAGCCTATTTGCAAGGGAGACAGAAAAAACATCCATCAAGACTGCACTTTTTCCCTTGAAGGGACAAGACCTGGCCAAGGGCTGGACTCAGTCAAATCAGTGAGCAGGTGCATTAATTCACAAAAGGAAGCAAACAGCTTACAGCTTATTACATTTAACTATACATGTATATTATATGCTTATTAGTGAACACGTTTAATGTCCTTGCCTCTTTTCCCCATGGTCATCCTGATCCCATAAAACAACACCTCTTGCAAGAACAGGTGTCTCAGCACCTCTAAATCACATCACTTTTTTTTGCTGCTGACACGCACCACCATGAGGAAGGAACAGAGTCAATGGAGATTTGTTCTGCAGGGTTTCCCACAAAACTATCCTGGGGCCTCAAGAACCACAGAATCATTATGGTTGGAAGATACCTTTAAGATCAAGTCCAACCGTTAACCTAGCACTGCCAAGTTACCACCAAACCATGTCCCTCATCACCACATCTACACATCTTTTAAATACCCTCATGAATGGCGACTTAACCACTTCCCTGGGCAGCCTGTTGCAATACTTAATAACCCTTTCCGTGAAGAAATTTTTCCTAGTATCTATTCTATACCTCCCGTGGTGCAACCTGAGGCCATTTCCTCTTGTCCTACGGCCTGTTACTTGTGAGAAGAGATTGACCCCCACCGCACTACAATCTTCTTTTGGGTAGTTGTAGAGAGCGATAAGGTCACCCCTCAGCCTTCTTTTCTCCAGGCTAAACAACCCCAGTTCCCTCAGCTGCTCCTCATAAGACTTGTGCTCTAGACCCCTCACCATCTTTGTTGCCCTTGGAAACACTACAAACCCTTAGTTACTAATGGTTTCCATGGCCCTACTGTCTTAAGCCATCAGTATCAAAGGAAACTTGTCACCAGCAGTAGGGAGAATCAGAATATGTTCCCAAAATGCTGACTATTTTTTTCTGGCCTTCTGTAAATAACCCTGAATTCCTTCCTCCTTCTAAACACATACTACCTCATTCCAGAATACAGGAGAATTTTTTCCTCTATAGAAGAAAATAATACAAGAAGATTGCACAAATGAAACTTTTCTAACTTTTCCACTGCCTTTTCCTGCAGGATTTTCTATTGAATGGTGTTCTCCACAGACACATATACATGCATATCTATAGTGTATCTGCATAGATCGTATTTTTCCTACACTCCCAAATTCTGAACTCTTCTCCAGCTCTACTGCATTCTTTATTATCTGTTCTCCTTGTCTCTAGTTTAAAATATCTTATTTTTTTAAAAGTTTCTTTCTGCTACATAAAACAAAAACATAAATTTAAGGAATCAACTACACTACTTCTGATGTGAACTTCTTTAGTTAAACTGTTCACGTTCATAAATCTGTACTGCTTATGATTTCTTAATACAAGTGGATATAATCAGAGCTAGTCATTGCTTGCATTGATAATTTTAGCACTGCAAAAAAACCTGATTATAATGATCAGTCTCTTGGAATTTGTTTTATATTATCTGATCCTTTTGTTTTAACACTGTATGGTTCTAATAAGATAAAAAGAATGTCTACTTAAAAAAAAAATGTTTTCTGCCTTTGTCGTCTTTCAGAAATTAAAACTCCTCCAAAGTATTACAGATAATTGAAAAATTAAAATTATGTGCTCATTTTTAACTTAAAAAAGAAAACTCTTGCAGAGCAATTCAATCTGGGAAGTCTGAAAGATAAGGAGAGCTGTTATGCAGCATTCAGATAAGGCCCTTCCCAGTACTTTGCAATCAAAGTTCCTACTTGTTTTAATGGAAGTTTGCAGAAGGGTAGAGCGCTTTGATACTGAAAACTTTCACATATGGAAGGCATGGACACAGGAACAGAGACTATTTATTTAATAAGTAAAACACCTAATAAGGAATCCAACTGTAAAGAGTGAAATTCATGGAGAAGTAGATCTACTCCCATCTCTAGTAGCTGCAATGCCCTGGGTTTGGAGAAGTGTCATGAGACTACAACTTATATAGAAAAGTAGAGATGGGATATTTCAGATCAGCTTCTCAATTTAAGAAAAGCAGCCAGACGAGAAAGCTCAGCTGCTGAAGATACTGATCTACAGAAAGTCTGAACTCAACTGCTGAGACTGCAAACTGTTCCAAGCACAACAGAGATTTCCAAACTCAAAGGAGGCTCAGAGTGCATTCAACAGCTGTCATAGCTTGACCTTGAAACTTGCCAGCTTTGGGACAGGTAATTGTAGCCACAGCAGCCAGGGGCTCAACTAAGCTGGAATGACTGGGTTTGAGTGTATGCAATGAACTACATCTAGGAATTAAGCTGGGTCTGCAAAAGCTCTTTTCTGCTTTTGTTGTTATTATTTTCAAGCCAGTCTGTTTCCCACTGCAATTTGGCCATGTTATGAAACCATCATTTGAGCATCACTTAGGCAGATTTTCAGCTTCTTTCCTTTTTAATTACTAAAAAAAAAAAAAGGTGAGACAATCTGAATTGAGCAGATCGATTGAGGCACAAGACGATTTCTTGAGAAAAAACTTTGTAACCCTACGTACTTCTGAAAAAGCGTAAGTCTTCAAAACACTCAGGATAGAATACTTAACAATGTAAGCATACAAAGTAGATAATTACTGGCTTGCTTACTCTTCTTGCCATTCTGCAATTTTCATTTCACTTTGCCCAAGTGCTAGGCAAGAAAATATGGAATAGGAATAACACGGAAAACAGACTTGAAGTGCCACCCTTAACAAGTTTAAAGACATTAAGCATAGTTTTAATGATATTCTCTAGAATGACTGCAGTGTCAAAACATATTGAAAATAATTTATGAAGAGCTGCACACTAGGCACATAATAGGAATTCAAACCCCTAAACTTTGCAATATGCAAGCATGTAATTAGGAGAGTGCTATATAATAAACATCAATTAAGCCAGAACAATCACAGGGGGAATAACAAAATGAATACTAAAGCAGGAAAACCAAAGCCATCTGCACTTAGAAAAATACCATGAATTCAAAACAGTCTGGGCAAAACTGAATACCTGAAAAATCATTTATTACCAAGCTGGGAAGAAGGAGGGGGAAACAATGCCACAACAACAACAACATTATTGTTATAAAATTCTCCAACTGTGATGACATTAATATGTAGCCACTACATGAGAAACTGCTTCACAAAAGACACTATAGAAAAAAAAAAAAGAAAAAAAAAAAGAGGGTAAGAGCACCTACAATCAGTTGTTAAAATAAGAGATTTCGGTCTTCTCACTGCCAAGATTGAATACAAGTACTTTAATATTAACCTGATACATTAAGAAGAAAAATTATTTTGCTTATAGAGGTTTATTGAGTGTCTTCTTTCTGTGTCTCACTAACCTATTAAGTTCCTAATTACCATATCTAAAACAATTACCTGCTAGAGAAGTTTGGGGTTTTTTTCCCAAACACAACGTGGTTTTGCCTCCTTTATCTGTTAAATAAAGATCTCATTCTTACAAGAACATAAATCTGATTTCACAAGAAATTAAATCACTAGTAAAATTCACATCAACTGATTTTTGTGCTGAAGAAGTACACAGCTAGTTATATTTAGTACTGCATCTGTCACAGGAAATAAAACCTTAGCCATTAATGAAAAATGTGTGAATTAACTGATGCTTTTCACAGGTGAGTTATTTACAGAACAGTACTTCTGTTTCATCTAGCATCAGCATTGCAACCCGATATACAACCTTTGGGTGCCTGTGAATGCAGGTAGCCAACGAACTAGCAAATTCCCCTCCTCAAGTTCTGCAAAGTGATGGCAACAGCAATAACACCAAGAAGGAAGAAAATAAGGTGAAAGGGAAGAAGGACATGATGCAAGGGATATAGTTTAATTAGGCTGCAGCGTCATTGAATCTGGGATCACTTCTCAGCAGTAAGTCATTCCTTCCATGATTGCCCCAACTATTTCAGAGGGTGCTCATCAACTCCCAGACAGGGTGGCAGTGCTTCAGTCCCTCCTTGTCTAAAAATGAAAGGAGAGCTGATGGCAGTTATTTGTTATCCTGTGGCCTCACAGAGAATATGTATTTTGGTGTCCTACACCCTCTTCCTGCCAGCCCATTTCCACACTGGTTAATTGGATAACCAAACCCTTGTGGTTTTTCCTCTACTGTGGATACAGCTGGAGAAAAATCAAAGCAGAACAAAACAAGGAAGCTTGACCAGCTCAGCGTTGCAGGAAGAGTAAACTTCCCCCTTTCTCCCTTTCAGTCTCCTACAGAGTTCAACAGTCTTCAGCGTGCATCATCAAACATGCTCCTCTTCTGATCCAATAGGTGGGGAAAGTGAGGAGTGAAACTGGCGTTTAGCAGCGATGGAGTGTCAGGGTCAAAAGGAACGGGGTGTAGTCATTACTCCATTCCCACCATGCACATGATGTGACTTTTTCCAGCTCTTAAGTAATATCCTCAGCTGATTATTCTCACCTTCCAGGCATATGTGCAACAGAAGCGTTCAGAAGTGACCTCTCTGAAGAAAACCCCAGACTCAGGTGTTCGCATAGGGTGCTATTAGAAGATATTGGACATAGTCTGGGTAACTGGAGATCTTACCTGGCAAGCAAGATATTTCTAACTCTTTATGCTCATGTCTCCTGCAGACCCTCCTAAATATTTCCCTGTGTATTGTTTAAAGCTAGATGATGAATTAAATGTTGGAGTTCTATATTTTTGGCAATACATTATTTCTACAAAATGAAAAGTCAACAGAGAAAATAAAATATTATACTCAACAATATTGATCAGTATAAATTATGCATAACTCATTTTGAATTACTTCTATAACCTAATATTCTCCTCTTGTTAGTGGGAATAAATTAATTATAACATTAGAAGCTATTGTACAAAGGTTAAAAACAGGCAAGCATGCATTCAATCTACAGAAAACTAAAAAGTTTAGGTTAATGAAATGTCTGAGGAAAAGAGTCTTATTAATTAGCAGGTTCACAGCATTCTTCACAGCTATATTTTAGAGATGCCAAACTGTAATATATTAACGCTGTAGGCAAAAGCTGCATCTCCATCTAGAGAATCATTTCAAGCTTATTTTATTCAATCTTGCATCTTTTTTCTACTGATTTGTATGCTGCCAAGCACTATCTCTTCTTCAAAGTCTTGCATGAGATGGAAACCAAGTACAATGTTTATGGCCCTGTAGATAATGGGATAAAACTACTGAAAGAGAGCTCTAGTAATATTTATTAATTTAAAGGGATTGCATTTTCAAAGTTTCATAACATTGTACCTGATGTAGGTAAGCGTTTATGGATTTTTCCCCCTTCACTAGCTTTAGATTTGATGTTGATATAATCTCTTCTTTTTTTCTTTTTATTTTTCTTGGGGGGCCTGATCCAAGCCCGTTACAGTCAGCAGGAAACTTTCCACTGACACTGCTGAATACTTCAAGACCTAGCAAACAAAAAAAGGTACGGTACCTTGCAACCTAACAGACTCGGAGCTTTCTGTGTAATATGCAGAGAAGGCATGGAGTGAGGCGTATTGGCACTAGCTATCACACTGCTCCAGTCCTTCAACTGTGACCTGAAAGCCATTCAGGAGTAAATACTGTAATACTTCATTTTTTCTCTTTTCAGACTTTGTCCTTTGAAGAATGTGAACAATGTTCTTTTTCAGTGGGACTGTTTTTGTGAGATGGACACTTTTTTTTTTTTTTTTAAAGCACAAAGCTGCTTCTGTCACCTTTAAGAACCAAGCAGTAAACTAACATCTGTGGTCCTGTGGGTTGTTTTTGTTGGGAGGAAAAATTGCTGCTGGAGGGAAGTGCAGGAATGGGTGAGCTGCCAGGCTCGCAGGCAGTTCCAGGGATGGGGACTTCTTGTTCTGTGCTTGAGTGGGCAGGGGAAGGAGGAGCTGCCCGCTGAGCCAAGTTTTGGTGGCATGGGTCCCAGTAAAGAGTGTACCAGGGTGGAGAGCAGCCCTTACTGGAGGCAGCACTTTTTCAGCTGACAAGCAGTTCAACATCCAGCTCTCACTTTAAAAGCCACTCATCTGAACTAGAACAAATCACATCTGGCTCAGCCCAGGATGTAACTATGTCTATGAACAAAGTCCCCCCCGTGGACAGATCCCTTCTTAGCAATTGAAAGTTCTTTTCACAGATAACACTGTACCCAAAAAATTTCCCTCCTTTTCTGCGGGCACGTTCCAGAGCTTGTTTTTGTCATTATTTTGATTGTCTCTCCTTATGAAAGACTTCCTAGATTTTTCTTTGTTTCTCTCACTTTACACTGATGATCAGGTTGAATATTTGCGTTATTTTCTGTATTAATTCTTTGAGACTTGTCACCACTCTCCTTCTGGTAGTACTATGTCCTCAAACCTACAAGTTTCCTAACCGATCCCAATAAAGGTGACACAGTTTAGCTGGAGTAATTTAAAGAGTAGGTTTTTGATACCAGTCAAAACACACTGGGATAGATTGGGTAGCAATTACATTTTCAGGAAAGGCAAAAGTCTAAAGGATTACCAGCAGGGATCTGCCAGTTCTTCCAGCGACTGATTGCACTTTGTCCACATCGCTCTGCATTGTCTATCAGTTCTCAGGGAAGCACTTGAGGCCAGCTTCTGTTCAAGTCTCGACACCTGTTTGCACAGTGTCCTGCTTTGAAGTAAAACAGAACCAATTTTCTGTTCAGTAATTTTACTTTGTAGCTAAGCTACTTCTAACTAACTGAACTCTCTGAAATTAACAGCATATTGCGCAGAAACTGTTCACTTTCAGAGTGATAAGACCTGATTGTTTAAAGTTTATGCCAAGGAATGGTACGCAGAGAGGCTCTTGCTTATACTTATTGCTATAACAACCAAGGTCAGCCAACTTCATTATTTGCCCCATTAGGGGTTCAGAAGCAGAAAAGTGTAGAGGGGTCCCACCTGCAGGGAGAAGCGGACAGGACAGGTGACCCAAAACTGACCAACAGGCGCATTCCATTCCATATACCCCATGCTCAGTATAAAAGCTGAGGGATCAAAAGGTCACCCCACTTCCTTCAAAGGCCAGCATCTGAGGAGGGCTGTCTGTTCGTCTGCCTTTGATCCCGATCTGTGTGTTCCTAAATCCAGATCCGGCATCCAGTTCCCATCTGTCACCGAGTCCAGCCTGGGACTTTCCCAGTGACTGCCGGTGATACGATTGTCATCCTGGAAGCTTGATACAGTTTTGTATATATTGTATATATTTCATTATTTTCTTTTTATTATTTTATTAATATTTTATTCAATTAACTACTTTTAGTTTAGTTTCTTCTAAATTCGTAAGTCTTTTTCTCTCTCTCCCTCTTCTCCGTGGAGAGAGACGTGGGGGAGAGCACCTGTTATTCTTTTCAGTGGCCAGTTCAGCCCAAACACAGCACACATATTGGATAAAGCCTCACTTTTTAGTTTTTCCAATAAAGATGCTTATCTGCATATTCCCTGCCCCACTGACCTCTCCGAGCCTTCCCACTCAAAATAAACCCCATCAACCCACAATCTTTTTGTGTGGGCTGCTGAACAGCTGGTGGAACTTTTGGCCTCATTTCATTCAATGATATTCCTTTTCTTTCCTCAATTCATGGTATTTTATAAAATATAGATGTACGTACTTCAAAGAAGAACCAGAAAGATAGTAATAGCAAGGGGGAAAAAAGTTTGATTCAGAGACATTAAATATATATATATGTACATTTTCATTGCAGACATTAGGGCAGATGGACCAGATAAAATATAAATCAGCACAAGCCCTTCACTTGATAGAGCTATATACTATACCATTATATGTTATATTATATGTTTATTATATTTGTTTAAGAACTGGTTCTAGGTTAAGGCATTTTTTAAAGTATACTTTTAACAATAAGGACATATGATTTCAAAGTAAATCTGGCAATTTTGCTGACCAGAACAGCTTTCTCTTCTTTTATTTCAGAAAGAAAGGAATGCAAAGATGAGAAAGGGAAAAAAAGCCCACTTTTTAAAGTCAGATCCAGATATTGATAAACAAAGGTGGACTAGGGATCCTATTGACAAGTTAACAATAAAGGTTGAACCTTTTATTACACGCATATACATAGACAAGTATACAAGTCTACTACCTCCAATTCTACCAGGCTCAGAAGCAGACAGATCTTAACACATAGGCAGAGTAATACTCTTTCTGGAAAATTTCCAATTTATATGTGTCTCTTCAATAATGTGGACCTACAAGGATCCCATGTGTTTTGTTAGTCAAAACATTGGGAAATATCCAAAATTCAGTTATCTTAAAATACGATAATGTGCATTATATATACACCACAACACCTTCAAACCATAAGCACAGGTCCTGACACCTTTCATACAGCCCTCTGTTCCTTTAAGGAAAATCAGCTGGAAATCAAACACTTTAAAGTGAAAGCATTATTTTGAATAAGAACCGAAAAGCTAAAGCCCATCTGCTCTGCATCCACGGTGAAGATGCCTTGCTATATTTTATAGGAATAGGGGAGTGTCTTGGCATCCAATACATGCCAATGCATGCACCTCATGTTGAGCAGTATGCCGTGCTATGGTTTGCTCCCTGCCTTCCCCTTAATCTTGCCTGAAGGGTGGAAACCACAGACTAAAAGCATCCATGAGCACGGAGTAAACGGATAGGAAGGAGAAGGCTGCTAGAGCCTTTAGACACCCTTTGCTCCTTCCTTATGCTGTGTATTTGTTTCTTAATTGGAACAAATGCATTATATGCATATTATATACAAACCAAATATTTTATGACAGTTTCGAACGCTAAGAAAATCTTTGATCTTTGAGCAAAAAAAACCTTAATTGCTTGAGACTGCAATTAGGTAGACTCCTGTTTAAGTGCTTACTTAATTCTCATCTTAAACAATCATTTAAATCACCTGGAGTTTAAGTGCTTTGCTGAATCAAGGTCTAAAAACTTCATTAACTGTAGTTGAGTCCTCCCTCAGCCAAGTGCCTAGACCCAAATTTATAGTCTACCTAGATTTCCAAACCTTAAGGAAATTTTGGGACTTTTTTTGACCTTTAACACATACTAAAATAGACTTGGAGTTACAGAATTACATCAGTAGGTATTCAGATATAAGGTTGATGATTCTTCTCATTTCACCCCCTTCATTCCCACTGCCTTTCCAGCAACATAATTCTAGGGTTATAATTTCCTTCACTGGAGATATTTCTGATTTATATTTTTTAAAGTGACAGGTTTGGGGTACCTCACATTGACTTGGCCAACATCTGACTTTGCTTTGAAACACTGAGAAAGGCAAACTAGCTTTGCTTTGATACCATACATCTTTTTATTTCAGCTACCTAGGGGTTTTTAATTTATTCTTGAAAATCACTTGCCGTGCCCTCTTGCCTATCAGAAGGCCACAAGAATCTACTTCGATTCATGAAACTTTCCTCCTAATTGACAAAGAAAATATTCTGATGTAGAAAGAAAGTTTTAACATCAAGCCAGTTCCATTAGAATCCTAGCTTGTGCAACTTAAAAATCTATATTAAGAGATTATTTCTGTGGTAAGTGCAATAGATTCCTCTTGAACACAGGAAAAAACCTAATACCACATTGAGCAGGAGCTATTGCTTGTCAGTTCTTAAAAAGAAAAATAAAAAAATCACTGCAGCCTAATTCTCCTGATTTCAGACTTTGTTGTTAAAATGCTGCAGAATCTAATTCACTAAAGATTTCTGAAATCTGTGTTATCTTATATCTTGCAGGGATTCATTGACATATCAGTTAAAAGGAAATAACAACCTGAGTTAGAAGCACTTCAAAATGGGCAAAGTTCCCATCTTAAATATACACCAGCATATTAAGTCTCTGGAAAGTCAAGACTCCTAATCCTCCAGTTGCCTTGCTTTTCCTTACCTTTTTGTTTTTGAACAGAACAAAACGTGTTCCATTTGCAATGTCTTGCACAGCTAGCAGGTGAGGTTCCCATTCTTAGAACACAACAGACATATATTCTTCATACACTGTTTGGAACAGGGGGTCCAAAGACACTTGAGTTACTTTTTACTGGTGTAAATCCCTGAATGTTCAAGGAACTCTGCTGATTTAAGGTATAGTTACAGAACTGACTATAGCCTTCCTCTTTTGGCCTGTATCTTTTACATTTTACCCTTTCCACAGACATCAGATTGAGTACCTTCAGGTAGATGATTCGAGAGCTTCCTCCACTGCTGCTCTGAGCTGCTGGCCGTGAGATGCCTTTGGTCTTGAAGTCACTTGGCAACAATAGCTGATTTAATAAGCTTTGCTGAGATGTTGGACATTTTAATTTGAGATTTGAGGAAAGGTCTTAATGTGGAAAAGTTCCAAGAAATACTGATATATAATGCATGTAACTGTCATGTTTGTTTTAAATTTTTGTGAAATGTTCCTGCTTACGCTGGTGGTAATCTTTATAAAGCCTTAACTAGACAGTTTGGAAGTTCCTGCTCCATTGCCCTGACCTACTCCAGGCTAAATTACTTGCAAAGAGACAGCCACAAGGCTACTCCTTCCACTCAGGAATCAGAAGTTAAAACAAATACATTTTTTTAATCTCTTGTATCGGTTCACAAATGACGTTCATTCAAATTAGAGTTTGGTTTTTTTTTTGGGGGGGGGGGGGGTTTCCACTGCAGTGATATATTCACTGGAATAGTTACAGACTAGTTGTAGCTTCAATCTGCCAGTTGCTTATGATATAAATTTCACTATTTGAAAGAGTCTTCATGACTACATATTGTATTTGAATAAATACTGAGACAGATTGATATGATTAAGAATACATTAATAAAGCATCATCCATTTCATTTACTAGTGCTTCGTTAGTGCTTAATCAAAATATTGGCTTACCTCTCTGCAATAATATTTAAGCAAGTGTATTTTTCCCTGAATACCCAAAGTATTCAAAGTTCATCTGCCTTTAACTACTAAAAAAAAAAAGTATGATTGCATTTCCCTCTGTTGACTCATCTTAAAATCATTTCTAACTCCATTGTCTGAACATAAGAGGAAAAAACTGCTACTACAAAGCCAGGCCTCTGTCCTTTGAAGGTGGCACAAAAGAGAAGCATTTTTGTTGTGATCAAGATTTCTGCATTATGCAGTTTCCTTAACAAGGTTAACCCCCCAATGGCATGCTTAACTATAGTGAAAGGAATAATTTAAGATGTTTTCTGTACTGTTGGTTTATGGTTTATGTGAAAAGGCTGCCCTCTTCTGACAATTTTTTCATTTCTTCTAAAATCTTAACACATTTTTCTCATCCTTATATTTTATCCTTTGTTTCTCTGTATACATTGTATTGGTAGGAGCATTATCCTTTTTCCTTACACTCATATTCAGAACAATATAAGAAACATAGATATGAGAAGGTTAAATATACTATGCAATTAATGTGTCAACCGCATGCAGTTGATAACATGGTAAAAAACATCCCCCCTCCGTTACTCAAACAGTCAAGCAGGAAGCAAATGGATGTCTAGTATTCTGAGGTAGAAATATTAACTGCCACAGGCGTCACACTTCCACTTTTTAAACAGTCGTCATCTTCTTAGGGCTACAAAGCTGGTGACGGGTCTGGAGGACAAACCTTATGAGGAACGACCGAGGGAACTGGGGTTGTTTAGCCTGGAGAAGAGGAGGCTGAGGGGAGACCTTATCGCTCTCTACAACTACCTGAAAGGAGGTTGTAGAGAGGTGGGGGTTGGCCTCTTCTCCCTGGTGACAAGTGATAGAACAAGAGGAAACGGGTTCAAGTTATGTCAGGGGAGGTTTAGATTGGATATTAGGAAACATTTTTTCACTGAAAGGGTTATTAAACATTGGAATAGGCTGCCCAGGGAGGTGGTGGATTCACCATCCCTAGAGGTGTTTAAAAAAAGGGTGGATGTGGTGCTTAGGGACATGGTTTAGAAGTGGTTTTTGTCAGGGTAGGTTAATGGTTGGACTTGATGATCTTGAAGGTCCCTTCCAACCTCAGCAATTCTATGATTCTATGATTCTATGATTCCCATTTTTATGAGACATATATTGCATATGGATACCTTTATCCACAGCATTTTGGCAGTATCCACATAAGGTTTTTAGTTTGAATCAGGACCATCCTGACTTACCACGTTCTAGTTCGCATCACAGAGCGGTCTCAGAGCATGCCGAGTGCGTTGCTTTCAAATGAAATTAAATTGAAAGATGCCTTCCAGAAGCACACCTAATGCGCTTTGATCGGTACGGGGCCAGAACAGAGCTTGTCTGAGGACTTGCTAGATCTAGAGCATGTGGTGAGTAATCAAGTCTCACATCAATAGTTAAGGCTACCAACATTCTGCTACTGGATCATGCTACTTGTTGACCACAACCAGTGTCTCCAGCTGCACTGGAGTCACAGCAGGTCAGGGGCCTAAGAGCTGAGCTTATCTAAAAGCCACCACATTACTTTTTTAGGTCATAAAGCTCTTAATCAGTGCTCCTCTCCTACACTCCTACAGTACACAGAAGAATGCAAGGGCTGAAACTAAAACTGGATTTTGGTGCCACAGTGCAGAGCCTCTTTGGCAGCTGCAGTGAACCCAGGGCTCTGCGGCAGTAGACATACAGGCTGCTTCTCCACCTTGTGAGAAAGGACAGACTGTTCAGTTGGAATTGGGAGCAACTGAACACACACTTCTAAGAGTCAGCCCATTTTACACGTTGACCATTTACGAGCCCCTGAAATAAGGCCTGTCACTCAGGAGTCCCTGTCCCATTGAGTACTCCCCTTCTGCACATTGGCACACCTTCAAGAAGAGGGGTAAAATTGTGCCCAGACCAGGAGGGCTTAGAGCATGAATGAGGGCACCAGCAGTCCCTTGGGGATCCTTAGATGTAAACATAAACCTCCCTGATGCCATGGACAACTAACTTGTACTCCAAACAGGGTCTCTTAACCATGAACTGTGTCTGCTAGGGAGCAGCAGCATATAATTTTCCTAACACTTTTTTAACAGAAGGCAGAGTCTGTCTCAACTTTTTGTGTGGACTGTAGTTCAAAGTATTAGATGCGTGCCGGGCTTGCTCACCAGACTGAAGGGGGAGGTGTAACATGCTTAGACTTGGGATATTGATTAGCTAGGAGGCACCGTCAAACTGTTCAGGACTAAGACTGGTGGACACATCTGGATATGCTCAGAAGAAATCTTGGAAACTTCAAAGTTGAGGTACCCACTGAGTGCTGTCAGTGGCAGCCGTCAAATGCAGTAGGTGACTTTGGACTTAGCATAAATCCTGATTTAGTACCTCTTCATGTCCCCATGTCTGAATCCTCCTTTCCTCACTCATATCAGCTCTACTGTATTGGTCCATCACTTGCCATCCAGACATTAATATCTCATCTAATTATTAATTATCCTGAAATGATCCTTTAGAAGTAACCCATAACTCTACCAAATTCACATACAAAGAGCAGACATTTTTACAGGGCTTTCCTCTTCTAAAAGGATGCCTGACCTCCTTTCAGCATCTCCTTACTGAATTGCTTTCCACTTAGACGTATATAAACTTAGTCATTAATTCCACCAACATATATCTGCACTTTACCTTATACAAATAAGTAATCCCAATGTGAAATTGATCTTTATCTGAGGCAGAGATCATAAACCACAGCCTTAACTGTATATAGCATCACTGAAATCAATAAAGCCGTCCCAAATTACAGTGGCAAATGGTCTTGTTTTACATATCTTTAATCTAGACCATTTCAACCTATTGTGAATTAAGAGAGTGATGTAGTGAACATCGCCTGTATTATACATTGTCTTTTGTCTAAGTTACTGCTTACTCCAGCGACTACTAGTGCTTAATGAGTTTCTTGATGTATCCTCACTGTAATGTCATTTGAAATAGTACAGTTAAAAGATGAAATTATCAAATACAAATCGGGTCTAACATAAACAGGAAAAACAAGCTTATATTAGTTTTATACACTTGTCAATTAACAATTTCATGTCCCTGTGACTAAGCACTAAATATAATACTGCATTAAATCTCCCAAGCTTGTTGCATTTGATAGAAATAATTTAGAGTTCATTACTACAAGTATATACTAACGAGATCCCTTTGGTATTACTAAAACATGCTGGTTAATTACAGAGCCTATATTTACTCATGGGATGTATCTTTCTTCACATATACTGAGATTGTTCCTTATGGTTAAACACACTAGGTACAAGCAAACTTCTAAAATAAAGTTAAGAAAATTTATTATTACAAATGAGGAAGTGTTTCTTGACTGGATATCAGAGCATTTAGGGTAGTTCTAGGAAGCAAGTATTTCATTCCATTCCAAGTCAAACTAGTCTGAAATGACCTATTTCTCCATTTTAGATTTTCACAATGGAAATTGATTTGGGGTTTTCAGCTCATTCTGAATTTTCCCAGTGAAAACATATATAGGAAAACAAAAATTTTAGTGGATATTCTGTACTCTAACAGAGAATCCAAAACAGTACTGCAATGTGTCCAACCTTTCTTTAGGTCGGGTGCAGAAGAAGCGTGCTCCACTGAACTATCATCACCACTTGCTTCAGAACAGGGAACTCCTTGGAAGATTTTAATTTTCTGCTTGACCATGGTATCCTCTGCTAAGCTCAAGGGAACTGACAGAATTAGTACAAAGTGCCATGTGGCAGTGAGCCATAGAAAGCAATTACAGAACATTTTTGTTGGTGGTGGGAGACACAAGGCTACATTCCAAGTGCTTAGCCACTTGAGAAGTGCAATTATGCGCTGGAAATGCACTGCCTGGAACAGTCCCTCTTACGAAATGGAAATTACCAACTAAAATGGGAAATTAGAAAAAAAAAAAAAAGTCTGTCTCGCATTATTAGAACCTCCTTACCAACCCTGCTGCTTCTTTCCTTTTTACCCAAAGTTCACTGAAATCAAGGCAGAAATCACTATTCCTGTCCTACCCTTTTTATAGCTATGCTTAAAATGTGTGAAAATATCATTATTACTTTTACACCACACCGCTGTGCAACATTGTTAGACATGTCTGTATGTCTCCTTTTATCTTTTCAACAGCACCTTGCCCCACATTTTTTCCACACATTTATAATGGAAAATTTCTAGGCAGGTATCTCAGTCCTTGATTCTTCACATTTTCTTGCTCCTGCCTTACGCTTTGCCCCACAACTCATCATGACTGTTTGCATAGCCACCATTTTGCCAGTATGGTCACATGTTAGATAAAGGACGCATGAGGCTGGTAGTCTGTGGCATGTGACTTGTGACTACTGCCTAAAAGCATCTATTAGTGCAAGCTGACCTTTCCGAGGGCTGCAATACCAGAGTTCCATCCTAATTTTGGGAGCGAATAAATGGCAAAGGATACAGTTCATAGTGAAAATGCCAACCCCAGCAAATGCTGAAATGGTAAAATTTTATGTCTCTCTGTCTTTAAATAGAGTAAGCTGTTGAAAATCAAGCTCGTACACGTAAACAATCCACAAAATAGGGGGAAAAAAAGCACTTGTTTGACAACCACATCAATAATAGTAATAAACAAGCACTCAGTTCCATTACTGGAAAGAGCAGTGTATCTACACTTTATGCTGCCACTTTAGAGCTAATACAATTTCATTAATTTTTCCAGATATTAACTTGCAACTGAATATCTCAAGCAAATAAAATTTTATAGTCAAAAATCATATTTGTACCTCTGTACTTCAGTTCTTCTCAGCAGGACATAAAATCAATGAAAAACGAGTGAGGATATAAAACACTAAAAAAAATTAAAAACATATAAAAATATAAAACTTCAGAGAAGTTGTAGAAACCACATTAAAAGGAAATTTAAGGGGGCATCTGATACATTTCTATGCCTGAACATCTGTGTCACCCATTGAAAGATTCTAGTTCAAGACATTTGAAGTCTCTATGTTTTTTTGCAGTGATATGAGAAACAGGTAAAGTGCTGAAAGGACGGACGCTCGGAGACCTCTAAAAGGGAAGCTATGGGTGATGAGAGCAAGGCTGAACAAAAAAACGCAGAATGAAATGAGCAAAATAATAGCAGTTTAAAAAAAAAAAGGGTGATGAGAAATAAAAAAAAAAAACCACCCCTCCATACTCATGCATATAATCAGATAAAAACATCTTTTCCTGTGTATCTCCTAATGACTCCCTCAGAGGAAAGGAACAAAGAGGTATACAATAAAATGATAAAGCTGAGAAAGACACCACCTGAGAAAAATCTATGGTAACATAATTACCATTTCTATAGAATAAATAATTTTATTAAAAAGTCGGTCCATGAGCAAGTTCGTCTAGAGTTCTGTATTTTTTTGGTGTGTCCAAGCACTTGCTTGTCTAGACAAATAAAAGCATGCGCAATGGCTGGTTCAGAGGTTCGCACATACTGACCATCAGTTGTTCCCTGAGTACCCAGAACCCTGAGCTAGTAGACAAAGGCGGGAAGAAGAATGAAGCCCCCATAATCCAAAGGGAGATGGTGAGGGATCAACCTGCTCCAGCACCTAGACATACACAAGTCTATGGGGCCAGATGGGATCCACCCGAGGGTACTGAGGGAGCTGGCAGAGGTGCTCACTAAGCTACCTTCTATCATTTACCAGCAGTCCTGGCAAACTGGGGAGGTCCCAGTTGACTGGCGTCTAGCAAATGTGATGCCCATCCACAGGAAGGGCTGGAAGGAGGATCCGGGGAACTACAGGCCTGTCAGTCTGACCTTGGTCCCTGGGAAGGTCATGGAACAGATCATCCTGAGTGCCATTATGCAGCACATGAAGGACAACCAGGTGATCAGGTCCAGTCAGCATGGGTTCATGAACGGCAGGCCCTGCTTGACAAACCTGATCTCCTTCTATGACAAAGTGACCCACTTGGTGGGTGAGGGAAAGGCTGTGGATGTTGTTTACCTGGACTTTAGTAAGGCCTTTGGTACAGTTTCCCACAGCATCCTCCCGGAGAAACTGGCTGCCCATGGCTTGGACGGGAGTTCTCTTTGCTGGGTAAAAAACTGTCTGGAGCACTGGGCCCAGAGAGTGGTGGTGAATGGAGTTAAATCCAGTTGGTGGCCAGTCACAAGTGGTATTCCGCAGGGCTCAGCATTGGGGCCAGTTGTCTTTAATACCTTTATTGTTGATCTGGACAAGGGGATTGAGTGCACTCTCAGTGAGTTTGCAGTCGACACCAAGGTATGTGGGAGCGTCGACCTGCTTGAGGGTAGGAAGGCTGTGCAGAGGGATCTGGACAGGCTGGATCAATGGGTTGACACCAATGGTATGAGGTTCAACAAGGCCAACTGCCGGGTCCTGTACTTGGGTCACAACAACCCCAGGCAGCATTACAAGCTTGGTGACGAGTGGCTGGATAGCTGCCTGGCAGAAAAGGACCTGGGACTGTTGGTTGACTGCCATCTGAATATGAGCCGGCAGTGTGCCCAGTGGACAAGAAGGCCAACAGCATCCTGGCCTGTATCAGGAATAATGTGCCCAGCAGGTCTAGGGAAGTGATCGTCCCCCTGTACTCGGCACTGGTGAGGACACACCTCAAACACTGTGTTCAGTTTTGGGCCCCTCACTACAAGAAAGACACTGAGGTGCTGGAGTGTGTCCAGAGAAGGGCAACGAAGCTGGTGAGGGGTCTGGAGAACAAGTCCTATGAGGAGCAGTTGAGGGAGTTTGGATTGTTTAGCCTAGAGAAAAGGAGGCTGAGGGGAGACCTTATCGCTCTCTACAACTACCTGAAAGGAAGTTGTAGAGAGGTGGGGGTTGGTCTCTTATCCCAAGTAACAGGCAACAAGACGAGGAAATGGCCTCAAGTTGTGCCAGGGGAGGTTTAGACTGGATATTAGGAAAAATTTCTTCACTGAAAGGGTTATTAAGCATTGGAACAGGCTGCACAGGGAAGTGGTTTAGTCGCCATCCCTGGAGGTATTTAAAAGACGGGTAGACGTGGTGCTTAGAGATATGGTTTAGTGATGGTTTTTATCAGTGTTAGGTTGATGGTTGGACTAGATGATCTGAAAGGTCCCTTCCAACCCAGGCAACTCTATGATTCTACGATTCTATGACCAGTATGCTGGAGCTGCCTCTTGCAATGAAAAGGACAAAGTTATAACTTGCTTTCCCTTCCTTAGGACACTATCTTCCGTCTTCCTTCTCACCCAGCTGTTGACTTTCAAATTCATAGGTTTTGGACATCTCACTCTGACATTCAGATGAAATTGGTCAATAGTTTCAACCAAGTGTTGCTGTCAAGAGCAGGGACAGCGGGGGCATAGGAAAGAAAAGGATAACACGCATAGGACTCATTTACACGAGAAACCAGGGTTAAATACATAAAACAATCTTAAAGAAGAAAAATATACATATCTATTCTTCAATCAGTACTATCAGGAAAAGCAATCTGGCATTGGAAAACCTTTTTCTGAACCGGAGGGAGACATCTTTATGTAGTGCTTATTCCTGCTCACATTCCAATAGGTGAAAAGCTGTCGTCAATCTCAGCCTGAGCAGCAGCTCTAATTCCAAGAGGCTCAAACAGAAACAGAATGAAAATGCATTTATTTCATCTTTAAGCTAGTCTCTTCAGAATAGACTTTAGAATTGCTTCATATCTGAAATATTGCTGCCCTGTCCATAGATTTAATAGAAAAAAATCTGAATGGTTGCAATAATATTCATCTACAATAAGTATAAAGACAACTGATGTAAATAGTAAATTTACATACGTGTCCACAGATCTTATTGTTCCAGTTCTCAGACTGAGATATTATATAACGAGAAAATGTGCATTCATTTATCCAGTGAACAGAGCACAGCAAAACTGCTGTGTATTAGATCTGTAGATCACATGTACAGTATATTAAATTCACTTAGTAGACAGATAATTATGTTTCCATGTAAAACCCATTACAAATAATAAATAATTAAATATATGTATGACTTGACAAATAATGTGCCAGGATTATGCAGATAATTCATATTTAATTCAGTAGCTGCTTCACTGCTAACAAATAATAAGGAATAGACCATTGCATATTCTCTACCATGATACATTTACTTTATTCAAATTTCACAAATACATAGATATCTGAACTTTTCAATTACTTTCACCCTAAGGCACTCAAAGCAAGTAATGCATATTACCAGGTAGACTCTTGAAAATAGATTTAGCTTATCTCATTTCCTTTCTCATTGCAGTCTTTACCCTGAGGAAGAATCAAAATGTCACTGCTGTAAGAGAAATCAAGTTAGTAGAAGCTCGCTCTTCATGTACCCCTCTCTGGGCAAGGGATAGGTTTGAAGGTCAGTTCAGTGTTCTCCATCAGTACAAAATCATATCTGCACAGCTGCAGCCTACAAAAGTAGATAAAGAAAATAATGTGCACAACAGAAAAAGTTAACATTAATAGAAAACTATTTCAGTATTGGAATCATTAAACCTCCAGTATTTACCACATCTTAGAGATGGTACTCAGGACAAGAAGAAATGTCTTCTTGTCTACGTTTACACCCGATTTTATGCATCACTAGAGTAGTTTTGCCAGACTGTGCACAACAACCAGGACATCAGCTGGATGGTGCAAAATGGCATGAGTAAGAAACGTATCACATTAGTCTAAAATATGAAAATGCAATACTTCATCCATTAAAGCTATTAATCTGCATTCAGATTAATTCTTTAGAACAATGGTCCAAGAACAGCCCAATTCCTGTTAATACTGGGCCTGAATAATTTATTTTGAGTTTCCTACATGTGAATGTTTCTCTGCTTTCATTCCACAGACGAATGTAGAAAACCACATCATATCTTCTAACTCTTTCAGTCGTAATGACAGCACGTGTAAGAAAGTTTCATGCAAGAGAGTAATTTGTCACCTAAACACCTAGAAAACTCAGAACTGCATAATACTACATGAATACATACAGAGGTCACAAAGGGAGTCACACACACAAAATCTTACTTTTCAAGGTCAACTTAGATGTTCTGCTTTTTAGGGCAGAGGTAGGTCATAGCTCTGCTCTTCATGCGCTACTATAGACAGACAGTGAGAGTTGGTTTGAACAGGCAAATGACTAGCATACCCTCTGATGGCACCTCTAAGAGCATACGAAGTATGATACTTATTTAAAGTTATCTTCTGTATTCTCTGAACTCACAGATGTGGCTATACAACACAATCCACCTCAGCCTGGGATATAGCGTACAGTGAAAGAGCTAAAGGACAAAGCCTGGGAAAGAACATCCCGCCAGGCACTTCTGTTGTTGCCCATTAGTGTGAGATTTCCAACCAGTCAAGGCTCCACCTGTCTGTATGTGAAAGGACTGCTGGACTTCTATATAAGAATTTGAGGCCTTTTAAGAACCCCACAAAGTTAAGATAGTAGATTTTATGACTCAGGAGTTCAAGACGAATTCTGGTATTCTATATAACACAAAGCATACAATTTCATCCAGTCCTTCAGCCACAATTTGTTTTGATTTGAATTTAATGGTTTACTGTTATATTATTTTTGTACAAGGAGGGGGAAAAAAAAGACATAAAAGAACAGAAACTGCTTTTAAAAGCAGTTTTAAAAGTCCTTATAAAAGACCATGAAAGAATTCACAGGACAAATTTTCAACCAGAACAATGTAAGATTATTATACGCATCCATTTCCTGAGTTGACTTTCAATATCTCCTGTAACAAATCGATGCTGTATTTTAGCACATTTGCAACACTATTTGCAACAGAGCAGCACAATGTGTTAGCACAGCCAGTTCTCCAGCAGCAGTTGTCACCTGGGAAGGGCTCTACCTAACCACAGGGGACACGATGCTTAGACAAACCATAATGACGAATACTAGAAATAAAAACATAGTTTCCAACATATTGTATCTCATTTGAAGTGCAATTAATCTAAGTTTGTGATTGTTGAGTACCAGGAATGCCTTATGGGAGAGTATCCCTGAGCTAGGAGCAAGTTCTCCAGTTCACCGACAAGGAGCAAAACACAAATAATTTTTTTGTGAGGTGAGGCTTTCATAATCTTTCACCCCATGTGGCCTCTCGCCTGACTACTAAAAAGCAAGGGCATGCCACACTCTCTTGTTCAGGAGAAGTATTAATAAGGTCATCTCTCGTATTACTCCTGTTCTTGTTTAAGTTAAAAAAAACCAAGGTGGCTGGGGTAAATATCTTTGAGATATTCACCTTCCCCATCAGTTGAGTTCAAATTGACTGGCAGGTTCAAAAGCTTTTTGAAAGAATTGACACCTGGACACACACAAGTTAGGAAAGCCGTCTGGTTTTGTGGATGAGCAGGAATGACTTATCTCAGAGACCAGAAGAAGAGTCTGAAAACTATATGTACCTTTTAGCACTCCCACATTCACACACCATCTGTGTGACTAATGGACCATCCCAGCAGACAACTGTCAGTGATATTCCACCAGCTCCCACTGTCTGCTCTTAATCCAGATCAGGGGAGGTTGAGACTCCTATTATCTTTTATCCCTGCACCTGTCCCCTGGTTTTTACCTACTACTTTGTTATATGAATAATTTAAATATTTTTAATGAAGTTTCTAGTTGATTACCCTGCATTCAAGTAATTGTTGTAATTATACATAACTAAATAAGGTAAATATAGGTAGTTATAATTACAATGAGCAATTATGTAATTATACCAACTAATAGTGTGGTAACAACTGCATTTAAATTACCTTCACATGCAGATTCAATACACTATTTTCCATTGCTATCTAAAACTATCAAAATGCCTATATGACTGCCACCTGATGAGGCTTGACAAAGGACTTCAGTGGATCCTGTACTAAAGCAAATCAAGTGCATCTTACTTTAAAACTAACAAGAGTCAGAGTAACAGGAAAGAAAACTCAAAACCAATGAGGGCTGTTCACTAAAAATCTTCCTTATTTGCTAGATCATTATCTGAAAAAGTCCTGAATGCTGATAGGCTTGCATGAAATCTATCATCTGATTTATCACCATTGGGATGAGAAAAAAAAATTGCAATATGATTTAGAGCTTTGACTATCTCTCATCAACAAATGCTTTTAAATAAAATCATGCCAGTTCACCTGATAGCGTGAGACTTATCGCCTTCAACAAGTTAATAAAGTCTAATGTATATACATTCTGGGGTACTATTTTGATTACTGAGTGTTCTGTTTCTTCCTAAGTCTCTCCCACCCATCTCCTCCTCTTTCCCAGTAAATGTGAAATAGTAGATTAATTTAACAAAGTTTCATAACTTTTACAAAGTATCATACCCAGTTCCTACTGGACTATTATCACATACCAAATCAGAAAGCTTTAATGTTGTTTCTCAAGTTAACAAAATATACTGACTTAAGACTTACTCGTATTGTAATATTATTCCCAGTCATTACTTATTTGATAACCATTATTAGGTTTTATTTTAAATTCTGACTTTGTTGAATCTGCCATTCATAGTAAGCAAATAAATGTAACAACTCTAAAATAAAGTACTCTTGCTACTCCTGGATATTTCTTACCTATTCCGTGTAATATGTTATTTGCACAAGATGTCAATGGAAAATTTAATTGCTAGTGCTATTGTACAAGTAACTCTGTAGATCTAAAAAATGAACATATGGCAATACTGCTGAAGTACTTAAAACCAGAAATAATTAATAAAAGCTCAGTAATTACACTTAATTAGTAATTTTAAAATGCAGATGGTTTCATTTGAAGCGTAGGCAAGCATAGACTGTGTTTTGGTCTTGGAAGGTCCTTACTTTCAGCAACAAGACCAAAAACCTATTCCAGTCACACAAGTAGCTGAAGTGCTCCATTTCATATCTGACTGTGAGAAGCTGTGTACGGACACATGATTAAAATCAGAAAAGTACTTAATAAATTTTATCTTCTGGAAGAGAACTTAACCATGCAGGTGAAAGTCAGGCTGGTTTATAGTGAGTGGTCCTTGAAGACCCATTGTGACCAGACAGCAGCAGCAGCCTGCTGTACCAAGCAGCATGCATGACATTTACATGTAGAAGGGTGCTGTGCACTAAATGTTAATGCACAGAGCAGCTCTTCCACATGATAAATTTGATCCTAGGTAGGACGAGAAGGATATTCCTGCATCTAGGAATATGTGATTAAAAAAATCTATATACGGAAATTTCTGAGGAAACATCCTGAGCAGTTTATTTGATACACAACTTTGATATGTGACAAACGCTTACCTTTCTGGATTATTAAGAGATTTCAGCTTCATCTGGAGAATCCTAAGCTTGTGTTTTGGGCCTATTAAAGTCTTCGTAGAAAACGTCAAGGAAATTTTTGATATTTTGTCAAGGTCTTGGTTAAATCCAGTTAGTATTTTGACTCTTTTATATTGCTGAAATGTTGAAGCTTCACTAAAGAAAAATATTATTTCTAGTCAGCATTTTGTTAGCTGAGTAATATTCATTATTGCTAAGCATTATTATTAAGATCAGAAATCTTGTAAAATGTATTGACTCTGAGCATTCAGAACAAGGGCACCTATAACTGGATTCAAATCAGTACCATGTAACGGCCTGGGCTAGTTCATAAATGGAGAGAGGATCATTTCAGTGAGAGGAGCATTGCCTCTGACACTAAGCCATATCCAGGAAAAGGAGCCATGGCCAAGTCTTAACAACCTTGTGATACTATTTTGACTTACAAGTTAACAAGTTAAAATGTTTAGGAAGCTCAGAAAATTAGTCCTATAAAATGATAAAAAAGATTAAGAGACAAAGCACAACATACCTATTCATCTCTGATTCTACTGTGTTTCCAGTATAATCTGTTAGTTTAACTTTAATGAAACCTCTCCTAATGTTTTTATTCCAGGTAGTAATATCCAGTAAGTAGTTATACACTGCAAAAAGAAATAGGAAATAATAAGATTCAAAAAATGATCTCAACAGGATGCAGTTGCTGTTATCACTCCGTTAAAAGTATTCACTGGTTGATGATAGGAATAGTGACTCTTTACTTTCAAGTTATCAGCTCAAAGCAGAATAAGAAGGCTATTGACAAAAATTAGGTTCTACCAGATGGAAACTTGGAGTTCTGTGTAATTACTGTGTCATTTCCTCCAGTTCTTACATGGAAAAGATTTGCATCTGAAAGCTACCATCAGAATTAGCATGAAGAGTTTGACCTGCCTAAGGAAAAAATGGAAAATCAAGCTCTAACTAACACCTTCAGGTTTTGGCAAGCTCTGCAAAGGGGATATTTGAGCTATTAGTGTAGCAACACTTTCCCATTATCCACAAAAGTGTCATGTCCAGAAAACAGCTGAGGTATGCTGTCAGGAGGAGGGGAGGAACAGCACTGGCACAAGCTTTATGTATAAGCAAAGTGGGCAGTTCACTAGGTGAGCAGATTAATCAGGTGGTAACAGCTGAAGAGAGACATTATTCCTATGCTTTGCTTGCCCAGCCTGAGCAGGTGTAGCAGTAGAGGTCCTCCAAACACCCTTCCTTCAGCAAAGTCAACCTGCCAAAACCTCTGGGTGGATACTAGAAAAACTCCATGGGGAAGACCGAGGAAGAAGAGAGGGATCTGATTTCTTTCCCGTGCTCCAGTCCCTTCTCCCCCTCCCGTGGAGGGCCCACAGCCTCAGGAAAACAGGCTGGGTACCTGGGGCTGGCATTGTCTCTGCAGTGGTACGGAGATGACCTGCTCCACTGTGCCCTCAGAAACCCTGACCTGCCCTTCTACCGCACTTCTGTAACCATCACCAATATTGTAACCGTGCTATGGCTACGCAGAGGAAACACAACTTTACTACTCCCAAAGTAAGAAAGCCATTTCAAACTTTTGGTTTTTTGGCATGTTGATTTTAACACTCCCTCCTAAAAGGCCAAGCCTCACCTCATATGAAAAACTTTTCCTGCTCAGGTTTACAGTTTCACTCAGTTTTAAGACTTCTTGTTTATTCCTATTTCCTCATGTTTTCAAATATCTAAGAATTAAAATAAGGCCTCAGTTAATAAATACCTACTTTTTCAGACTGGTTTAGTAGACTCATTTTTCTTCTTGACTTTGCATATTTTCACTTAGATTTATGCTGTCATTACAACGTTTCTTATTCCTCCCCATGTGCCTCCTCCTATGTTTAGTAGTATTTCTCCCCCTCTTTTATCTCTTCTACCACCCCTGTCCCAGAACACTGTACATAATCTTTTTCTTCTGCAATGCACTCTTTCCATCTTCGGGATTCTGCCTGGTTGGACTTTTGATGAATGCCCAGATTTTAATATGTGTGAGAGCAAAAGCAAAGCCTTAATTTTCTGCAGGAAGAATGAATGAGGGGACAGATCTAGCAGCTTGTGCAGCCTTGAGAGCATGGAATAGTGAAGCCCGAGCAGACAGAAGCAAGGGAGAACAGTGGTAGCAGGTTTGGGTTGAGCTGAAAGACCACTGGGAATGGGAGTTATTTTACGTAAAAATCCATCACATCTTCGTTAATATCTCCTTGGCCCTTTGGAAGAAATGGTGATGTAAGTAAGCATGATTACCACTATAACAAGAGACATTCAGTCCCTAGTCACAAAACTTGCCAAGATGATAGAAGAAGCTAATGGGAAAACCTGATTTCACTTGAATTCCCTGTAAACCAATCCCCATGCTCCAAATCAAAGAACCTTAAAGATAACCAATTAGAAAAGTGTGCTAACATTTGTTTATGGTGGTGAAGTCTGTTAGTAAGAATAGAAATTAGATGAGAATCTAAACTGGACCTCTGCATGGATAGGTAGATATCTAAACTGTTGCAGCTAAAGTGCACGCCTTGAGAGTTCATTCCCATATCGCATAAAACTGAAACAGTCAGCTGTTTCCCCTTCACTGTTTTATTCCTAGGGAAACATGGACTTTTAAAAGCCGGAGTAGCTTTAGTTGACTGTGGGGCACCCCCCTCCTGGGGTGGGACATAGAGGTCTCTCTTTTCCACCCCTGGGCCAGGGCAGTCTCACTTCCCATGTTTGCTCTCCTAAAATGGCAGCACTGATCCCATCTAAGCAGGTTCTCTCAGTCCACCTTTTTCCCTGTCACTTGATTCTCATTTTCTGGCTTACTTCATCCTCTTGGCAGCCCATCCCATTACTTTTAAAGTCACATTTCTTTCTCAGTTCACGTATCGTTTACTCTTCTCCCACAATCATTCTCCTTCCTCCAGTCTGCAAACTGACACTTAGTTCATGGTTTATTACACCATTTTACACAGCAGCTAACAATAATTTTCTACTTTTAACATGCTTTCACTCCAGATCAGTTAACAAATAACAGCCATAACATTTCATAAAGAGTTTTTTATAAATGTATTCAGCCACTCACTGCAGAATGGGTCTTGGTCCGAGGTATCAAAATAAGTTTTCATTGGTGAACTCATTGGGATTAACAAATTTTTCCATCTATCAGCATAATAACCTGAAATCCAAAGTTTAAATATTTAATTTCAGATGGTTAGCAAAATCCTGTTACACATATAATTACACAAAAAAAAAAAACCCAACTCACTCAAAGTGAAAGATTTGGCTTTAATTTTCTTAAACATTCTCTGAGAAAGTAAATTGGCTTGGAAAACACAAGAATCCCCTCAGTATAACAGAATGCAGTATGCAAGTATTTAATTCTTCTAATATATTAGTATCAGTAAAATTGTCATAATGTTGGAATCTATTTAGTCTAGAGTACTGTCTCCAAAAAATACTGCTCATAAACTCCTGCAGAAGTAATAAAAACAAACAAAAAAAAGTAGCCCACATATTTACAGAACCATAAAATAACAGAATCCTTGAATCATAGAATCATTTAGATTGCAAAAGGCCCTTGAAGTCATCAAGTCCAACCATTAACCTAGCACTGCCAACTCCACCACTAAGCCATGTCCCTAAGCACCCCATATCTTTTAAATACCTCCAGGGATAGTGATTGAACCACTTCCCTGGGCAGCCTTTTCCAATGCTTGACAGTCCCTTCAGTGAAGAAAATTTTCCTAATAAAATTGGGAGAACACTAACAGAACAGCTTCACATTAGGTAAATTTTTTTCATTTCTTTCTTGAGTCATTAAAGTAAATATTTTTAAACCCTCTAGTCCATAATTGTGGATATTATTTAATAAAATGTTAGATACTCTTTAAACCTCCTGAGCTCTTGGATGTAATGTAGAAAGCATTTTTGTTATATGCATTTCTATGTTTATTGTCTTTTGGGGCTTGATTACAGCCCTTGTTTCTAAAGCGGCTGATCCTATCCTCTCCCTCTTGATTCCTTTTCTTAGACTGGACAATGAGAGCTGATTCCAAGATGCAGAGATGCCACTGCAAGGCAGTAAGCAGGAAAGCTTGCAGTAGAAGGATGCTGTTTCTCTGCCCAGTTCCCAAATTCATCTGCCTGCCATTTCCTCATAGGTTGTTCGGTTATTAAAAAAAAAAAAAAGTGGCAGCTGACTGGTCAAATAATTCACTACCTCTAGCTTGAGCATTCTGTGTAAATGCATCAGGCACGGCTAATAACCATGCTGGGGAAGTCCTGGAGTCTTTCTGCCCTACTACAAGGTCCTGTTGTTGGGTTTTATTATAAAATATTATACAGATCTGTCTGTCTATGCTTTTTCTCAGACATGATCTAACTAATATAAGTAGGGCATACATCCTAACAGAAGGATGTAAAGAAGACAAGGTATGAACTAAAACTTAATTTCTATTTAAATATTTTTAAAATTTCATTCTTAAGAAAACCCTGCCAACCAGGAAATGTTCACACTATTGTAGCTGTTTTCAAGCTGTCCCCAGATCCTCTCTAAAAGAATAAACCCCCAAACAACTAAAAATCCCTCCAAATAAAAGCCTGATTCTAAAAGAAGAGTCAGAGAAACCATGAAGTTGCTATAAACATTATTACTTTTAAATAAAAACCACGGGTACTCTAGGGATGATAACACACTATGTGTGTCTAAAGTGATCGACTAAGTAGAAGCAGTTTCTCTGTAGAGAGGAAACACTCTGTGAATCCATTCCAGGCTGGAAAGCACAATAATCAAAGATTAGGAACATTCATCACCTGCGTCTAACAGAGATAATTCTAAAGCAGACAAAGCCATAAACTACTTTAAACAGTATGCAGTTCTGCATTCTGTGATCAATCTCTACAGATCCCTTAACAAGATACCACAGATCTCAGAAGCAGCCTCAGAAAGAGCTAGTCTGGATTTCCTGGAAAATCTCACCCAGCCCAGAGCAGATATCGTAACGCTTACCCAGTACTGGGCAGGACATTGGCTGGAAAGCTCCACAATCAACACATTTTCCTCTCTTGTAATCCAAGTAAGAGTTGCAAGGATATGTTATTATGTTGCACCTTCTTCTCAAAGATGATAAGAAGAGGAAGACAGATCTTTGATGGTCACACTTAAAATACTGAAGTCCTTCAGGAAAGAAAAACCAAAATATGCAAAGAATATGTAATATTTTTTCTTTGTGAAAGAAAAGTTGTTATCAAAGTAATCCCATTTAGCTGAGTCATTTTTAGTTAGCCATGCTTTTCTTCTCTGATTAGTTGACCACCAAGTGTAAAAAATGGATGTACATGCACAAGAAGAAGAAATTGAAGACTGTTTTGAATATTACAGGTACAGACAAAAGTCTACAGGGATTTATATGCAAGAAATCGTCTACTAAGTCCTATCAAGTTTACAGAATTTGTGTTACAAAGCATGAGTCTGAGTTACAATTCACCTTGTTGTATCCAGTGCAGAATGCTTTGGCAGAAAATTTATCATGAGGAATACTTCAGAGATTCCTCTCTCTGTTTTTTTTTTTTTTTTGTGTAATAAATTCCTGCCTCGCCTAGCAAGACAAACTAGGTGAATTGTACAGATGAAGATGATATTGAGTCTTAAGGAATTCTCCCATACTCACAGACACACAAGTGGAAGCCCTGTGCTTTTGCAGCAGCTCTAACTCATAGCAGCAGCATGCAGTTTAGTAATAGAAAAGTAGACAGACGTAAACATATCAAAAAAAGAGTAAACAAAAACAATGGGCAGGAACCTCGCCTAAGATTTATAGAGGTTGAAATAAGCAAAATTCTGCAGCAAAAGATCATGTCATAAAACTATTTCATCATAGAGCCTAAAAGACCTGTCCAAAACCTAGTTCATCATTGCCAACCAGGAGGAACCTAAGACACTGTGAAGACTTGAAAGCCTTGTCTTCCATGTCATCTCCAAGTGACCCTGTCCAAACCACTTGGACACAAACAACTTTCCCCATGCCTAGCCATGTATAAACACAGAAAAAATATTGATCACTATATGCAGATTGTATATATAATATAACAATATAATTCCATCATACCAATAATAATGGTATGGTGGAATATGCATGCTTACAGGAAGATTTTTATTTAAAAAAAAAAAAAGAAGATATCAAATGTCTTTGTTATTTCTCATTTGCCGAGCATTTACAATGCCCTCAGCTCCTGTATTACCGAATATGTGCAGTGTCTATTGAATTCAGTTTAACCTTTTTTGATCTGATCTCAAATTCTTTTCTCCTGAATTGAACACATTTTTATTTACCACTGAATAATGTTTGTGGACAACCAGGCTGATCCTTTCCTCCATTTGCATAGAAATCAATGGTTCCTAAAGGCTTCTTGAAACCTAGTGCTAAAGTAAAAACATAATGAATCAAAAAAACATAAACAGAATTATGTGGTCAATCATTTATCATTACATTCATTACAGAATAAGGAAAGTCTTAAGAAAACTTTTGCAATTTTACTGTTCTTTTGTTCTGTAAATGGAAGTCACATTATGAGTTAAAATCCATGTTTTTTTTCTTTTTAAGAAAATTATACACATGTCAAATGCTGTACACAAATATATACAAATTTGTGTAAGATTCCTACTGCCACAAAAGAAAAAGGAAAGAAAATAAATAACTACTTAGTGCTATAGCTGAGACATTATTTGCACAAAGAAGTTTATGAAATTCATGTTATCTCCAGCAACCAAAATTCTTTCCCAATGTAATCTTCATTAGAGTAAGATTTTCCATTTCTTTCACGTGACATTGGGTTCTGAGCTACGCAGATATCAGCAATATATCAAAGCAGAAAAATCTGTATCTGTCCTATAAAAGACCATGAGTAAGATTTAACTCAATCTGACCCATTTTCCTTTTTACCACACATTATCTTTATGCACATAATTGGAACATTACAAAAATTGGTATTTTACATCTTCACATATACATTTGTATAGTGAAGTGTTTAATTTTTAGTATTGTTAAAGAAACTGATATGAAACTATACAAATAATGGGATTAGTGTGGTAGGTTTGAAAGATTTACTTATGGTTTTGAGAAAAAAAATTAAACCAGATTATAGCACGGATGAAGCAGACTTTACAAAGTTCTTCATTTTAACCTGATAATAACATGACTTAGAATTTTAAGCAGTGGATCTGTAGTGTACTAAAGTGATACAGCTGAGACTAGCTGTCTTAGAAGGGACTAATTCAGTGATAATCACGTGCTTACAACCTCTATGTTCATACACACTAGCACAGCAAAAGAATGTTAATGCTAAACTATTTTGCAAATAGCAGTATCATAAATTAATGCAATAAGCATGCTTTAGTCAATGTACAGACTTGTACTATAACACTATAGTGTTATACTATAACAACTATAACACTAACTATACTATAAAAACCACTATAACAAACAAGACAAATGACAGTGGTGTAATCACTACTTTTGCATGACATTAAATGGACTCATGACTATATAGTTATCTGCATATGCCTTCAGTTAGCTGTTGGACATAAACATTATTTCAATATTTTCAAGTTCAGTCATGAAACTTCACTCAGTCAATAACATGGCTACTCGTGTCAGAACTGAACAAAACAGCCCATCATTGCTTAAGTCATTAGCAAAGTTGAGTTTCAATTTTTTGATGAATAGGCATAATAACATACAGTATGATTTCAAAAGTATAGACATGGTTAGAAAGCAACAGCACAGGAATCCATCTGGTAACACAAAATAGACCTCTGCAGCACTATTTGGATGTTACTGAAGTATCCCTTCTCTTTTGCTTTCCTGCATTTCCTCAAGTTGAAATAGGAAAGTTAAGGCTATGTCATTACCATCAGTATCTGAATGGATTACATCAACAAATTGTGCATCAGTACGATCCAGTCTCTGCTCTGGTGGTTCTCGAGTGAATGAAGGGCCTGCTGGATCAAGACCTACATGAAAATAACACTAGCGTTACAGATCCTGGAGTCTGTTTCTACAGATACATACAAGACCGACATTTAGGCATTATTCATCAATGACTCTTCATTTTCCTGGGATAACAAAAATAAAAACCAGCACAATTCTTCTCAAGTTTCCGTTTTTCAACTTGCTAAGCAAAACAAGGGTTCTTACCACAAGACTGATCAACCTGTATCTTTGAATTTCTCTTTTCTCATAATTAATTGTGCTCATCTCCCAGATCTCCAGATGAATTATAAACCAACAGCATCAGGGATCAAATCAGGAGAATTAATTTTGCCTTTTCCCCAGAAATTACCATACCTACTGTGTACTTCATAAAAACAAAATGCACAACATAACTACTCACACCAGAGAACAAGATGAAGACATTTTGGATGGAGACAATTTCAAACACACCTCAATTATTTTATCACTTGGTGTTGAAATTACTTATAGAAAAAAAATTCCTACATACAACAAAGTGAAATACCATTTCTCAACCACATTTTCACCTGAAGGAAGTTTAGAAATCTTATACTCAAATCAAAACTCAACTATGATTGATTCCAGCTGAGATCCACAAAAAGCACTTTGTATCAAGGAGGGGGGGATTTGGGTGGCAAAGTATTTGAAGTATAAACACTGCATGTTCTAGTTTTTTTTTTTAGGGATAGTGAATTAGTGTTGTGCAGCCCTGAAGCCTGATAATTTTCAAGATGGTAATTTCTGTCCTTCACAGGAAAGCAAAATTGTTAGCTGAGGTTTGCTCTGCTCCTATTTTCTTGACAACAAAAGCATAGACAAAGAGTGGAAAAGAAAAAGATGGAAAATACAACTGTCAAGGAAAAGCATACTTGTACATTTAACTGACTCCTAATTACATTCTCACCAACTGGGAGACAGGGACAGTGTATGACCTTAGATTATCCAAATTTGTATTACGATTTAACTGAAAGATGTGCACTAGTTAGTTTTATATTCCAAAAACCTCCAAACAGTGAAGAAGAAAATATGGGTTTGTTTGTTTTTTTTTTTTTAATCTCATTTTTTTAACATCAGTTTGGGCTACTAGCTCAACTTGCTTGAAAGAAAAAGTATCAAAACAATCACCAAAGAGGTTATGAGGTTTGTGTGTTTGGACCACTCAATCTTTGCCTATATTCATCCGTATCTGTAATTATAAGAAAGTGATTGAAACATTTCATATAATCCCTTTTAACTGTGAACATCGGAGTTGAGAAATTACATGGATCTACTTGCTCCCATTTAGTGTATAGAGAGGACACAGACCTGCTAGCCTAACATTGCAATCAAGACTGTTCCCAACCATTGATGCCAACAAACTCTAGGGATTGTGTAAAGTGGAAATGAGCATTCTTAATCAAAGAAATACAAATGGAGCCTATCACACACTTAGAAAATGCCCTGACTTTCAGATTACTCTGTGGAAAGGGGAGGACTCTCCAATTCCCTTTCTTAAGGCTGGCTACTGGCTCCTCTTACATTTGGGGAAAAAAAATTATTTAAGTATTCTGAAGAGAGGGTTTGGAGCTACAAATCTCAAGGAGAGAGAACTGCCTCCTTCCAGCCTGAAAACAGCTGCTCTTTTAAATCCTAAACACTCAGAATCCATCAGTCCCTTTTCTCCTTAACACCTTTCTGATAGTCAGCTTTCTTCTCAGCATGCTAGCTGTGGTGAGTTTTGCTCTTTCACCAAAAGAAGTACCTGGAGCCTGTGCACCCAAATTAGCACTGTGGATTCTGCCCTAGGAACCAGCATCTAAAAGTTAATCCTAAACTTCATGCAACCCTAGTCCTGAAAGATGTACCCACAGGAGGCTACTCCGATCTTCACTGTATGCACCACTCCCACGGATGACGATGCTGATGATGTAACAAGTATGAGGTAAGATTTGCAGTATCCATACACAGGCTGGACACCGAATTTAAGCTCCCTGTAACAGACAGCTCAACCTACTAAAGCCTGCTCCACGTTCAGATAGCTCAAACTGAAACTAAATCTTTGTGCCCAATTCCTGTGGTCTGACCAAGAGCTTTTGAACTTCCCTTCAGAGGGACATGACTTACTCCATCAACTAGACAGAAACTCAGGTAGTGTGTATGTCATTTAACTTCAGTGGCATTTGGATGTAGCACTCAATTTTCATCTGAGATACTAGCCGTAAACAAGTTGGAAAATTTCAGCTGTATTTTTTGCAATTTTCTGAACTTCTATCATCAGGGGCACATTTTCCCTTGTGTATACTACTAAATAATCAGTTTTCATTTGTCAATATTTCAGCGCTAGCATCTATGTGACTCGCAGTTATGGCAACAATACAAGGTACATTAGAACACGTGGATTGGGTTTAAAAGCCTTACCTGTAATTCTGCCAATTTTGCCATTATACTTCTGACCGACAAAACCAGCTATATGAGCCCCGAGACTAACACCAATCATATACACAGTGTCAAGAGAAGCTCCACCTACCTGTCAGGGGAAAACAAAAAAAACAAAGCCACAACCACACACACGGTTAACTGAACAGACATCAGTAAACTGATGTAGTTTTCACTTTTTGTCAGTACTCTAAGTTATATTTCTAACTCTCTAACTTTAAAAACAAATGGGAATTACAAAGTTCTTTTCAGTTTGACATTCTGCATGAGTTCAACAGTGTAGTAATTATGAAATTCTTTGACTAGAAAAATGTAAAAAGGAAGCTTGAGTCACATTTCTTCCAAACTGTCACACTAGTTAGAAGGGGGAGCATGGGGAGGGAAGAGGAAGATATTTACCAGATACGAGAAAGATGAACCAAAACTATGAACTAGGAAAAAAACCCCGCATCTTTTTCACATACCTTATATTTCCAATAAAATAAATTTAAAACATAATACCATTAACACTTATGCCACAGATCTGCTGAATAATGGTGCCAAATTCACAGCTGCAGAAAAGCCTTAAGATGCCCATTCTATAAAGCAGGTGGTATTCTTTTAAAAAAAAAAAACTACCCAAGAATTCTGAAAGAGTATCAGCAGACCTATTAGAATCTCTGCAAAGTGATGGTATGATATGTGGGATCTGAAATACTAATGCATCTTAAAATGAATTAACAAAGGCCTCATGACAGCTTGCAAGTATGAAACTGATAGCTGTTGGACACAACATACCCCACCACCATCACTTTGATGACTTGCACAAGATCGGCCCAAGCATGCCCTGCAGTCATTGCTTTGCCAGGTAGATCTGCAACCAGCAATTAACCAAAAATCTGCACCAAGAAATTTGCAAAATACACCTTTTTAACCCACTCTGGAGTGGAGACTGTTCTTATAGTTCTATTTTATTTTTCTATTCCATAACAATAAAGTTACTGTCATAATTACAAATTATTATCAGTATATCTAGTCCCAGAAGGCAGATTCTGATAGGGTCTCTCTTCTTTCATCTCATCCTTTCTCAAAGTGTTGGGTTTTTTACTCAAATTCCACATGAATATTTTCTTATTGTACAGCATTCAAAATTTCTGAGAATGGCTGGTAAAAGAAGTGGTGAGAAGAAAAATCAAGTGATAAATAACAATGCCATAGACGAGATTATAACATGTTTTGCTCATTCGATTAAGGAATAAATCTAAAGCCCAGTTAAGACCACTGGTATCAACAATTATTTCAGCAGCTCCCTCTAGAATCATGAAGTTTATATCATTTTTGGAACAAATATTTATTTATATGTCTGCATTTTAATGCTGCATACTATTTGACCATCTCTCATTTTGCCCCCCACTGGTGCATTCAGTCTTTCCAGAAGACCTAAAAATTCCATCTGGCTACAGAAATCAGATGCACTCTTAGACATCCTTCAGTGAAAGGAAAATAAGAACTCATGTGGAGTTAAAGATATGTAGTAATTACTGCCTGCAAAGTTAGGAAATACTTAGGTAAAGAAATGTCATTTGATATTATTCACTGGGTTTCTCTTTAGACATGTTTTAAATATCCATTCCCACCCAAGCTATGCTATTTAAACTTAGTCAGAACAGATGTAACTCTCTGCCTTACCAGCATCTGGTCAATATAGTTCTTCAGTATTTCTGCAACTTTTCTGCAGTTTTCTACAGCAGTTATATAATTCACAGTTGTAGCACCACGATTCCAATCAACTATAATGAGATTCATATCCTCTGCAGACAGCAAAAGCTCCCTTATGTCACCCAGCCATGCCGGTGGAGACCCTGTTGGTCTGAAGCCGTGAATAACAAAGACGATTTTCTTGGATGTATTAAGGTACTCAGACGCAGTGACATTATGTTCATTGAGTCTCTCAGAACAATTTGGATTTTCCCTTGTGTATAGCAGTAGCTGGACTTGGAGTTCTGTTCCAGACAAAGCATTGCCTATATTAAGATCTGTAAATTCAGGACATTTTTTTTCCTCATCTGAAAAAGATGAAAATGTTAGACAGTCATTGGATGAGTTAGACCACCTGCAACACCACCTCTTTCCACATTTTTCCAGTAAAAGTGAAGACCTTCCACTTTATTTACTCAAGACCTTTGGAATGAGGTGCCAGAACATGTCCTTAACAATGAGGAGACACGGTTTAACTAATGACTCTGCAGATACGACTATGCTCCTCTGAACCCTTCAAATACAAAGTTAACGCTTCTAATTGTTCCTGAACCACATATTTTCTCCATAACAAAAACAAAACAGTGGTCAGTGTTGATAAGATCCTTTGCTTAACCATGAAATTTAGGTTCTCAGAATTTTTTCACAACTAGTGTGTGTTGTATATAAACAGCAAGACTGCTGTGGTTGTTTCTTCCTCTTTTGGCCAGGGTGTCAACGTTGCCAATCCTCAGGCCTTATTGTTTGATCTAGCAATAAGAAACAGTTGCCTGACAGTACAGGATGACCCAGAACCCTTCCCTAGTTTTAGATCACCATAAAGACACCATTACCAAGAAACAAAGAAAGAAGAAACAAAGGATCCTGTTCCAAGTTTGAAAAAAATAAGAATCTGTAATGTCAATGTACAAAATGGCACAAGAAAAACTGTAGTGTTTAGTATTTCTGTACTCAGACAGTTATGGTATACAAAGTTAAGCTGTAGATCAGCCAGGATCAACAAGAGGATGGATATTTTCAAGAGTCTAAAAAGACTTAATTTTTTCCCCTGTGTGCTTATCAGCATCAAAAGTTAATGCTTTGAGAAGTACCCTTTGGCTGCTGAGGTCACATTGTGTTGACAAGCCACTTCAGGATTCTGGGCACAATGCCGACGCCTGCCACAGTTCTTATGTATGGCCTCTTCACCTTTGCTATGGTGTTAGCTGGTGTATGGGCAAAGAAATTTGGGCAAATCTCTTGATTTCTAGTGGGCTAAGCTACTTCACACAAGGCTTTTGTCTGATATTTGATGGCATGTTTCTCAATTTTTCTGTCATTAACAACTTTGTAAAACAAGAGTCAGTCAACTTCTAGAAAACAAAAGTAGGAAGAGGGATAGCACCTTCTCAGTTCCTTAAAAAATAATAAAACTGTAACCTGAATTCTCTGAATATTTGAGTTATAGGAGAGGCAGTTCTAGCTCTTCTCCTTTTCCCAGCAAGTGGCTAGCAGGCAGAACCAAATCCACCACATTTGCACATCTGAGACGGACCGGTTTATAAAGCTGCAAAGGGCAAGTGCAGGGGGGTTACAAGGCATCTGAAAAAGTATTTGACACTATAGTTCAGACCTGAACAAAGTTACACTATGTGAAGTACAGCACTCAATATGGTAAAGACACTAATTCACTTCGGGAACTAGACCAATCACCTCTAGGCCAAACAATTTATCTACAATGACTAGACCAGTCACCTCTGGACAGGACATCACAAAAAATAATGGGTATTTCTGAAGTGGAGCAGGGTTGAAGTTACAGAGTGTTAGAGATGGCCTGAAATTTCCTGTCTCAAATCATCCAGACAAAAGTTTCATGCCTATCATCACCTTATGACAATAGGTACAATTATTACATCTGGGAAAAGTTAGAAGTACTTATATTTCAAAATAAATATCACCGTTCTCCTCATTTAGACACTGAATAATTTAAGTAACTTTTACTGAGATTACTGGAAAGGTTATTAACCAACTACTGATACAGTTTCATTGCTGAGACTTATCCAAAAAGTAGTTGTGAAATTAAGAGCTGTTCAGCTGCAGTTGCCTTGAATTTAATGACAATAATATTCAAGCACCTGGTAAAATGTCATACATGTGACATGATACTGAGACATTAGTAGAACACGTCACAATTAATCTCTAGTTTTCATATCATGATATATGACAATAAAAATAGAATAAAAACTCTATTACAGAAATGTCATAAACAAAGCTAAATGATTATAAACAGCCACTTGATTATGCCTTTGCTATTCAGATTCAAAGCTACAACGTGAAACTTTTTTAGTTTTGCCTAATACTGTTCTTAAATCCAAGTTTAAACACTGATCCTTACAATTCACTCCTACATATCTAACGTATAAAAGATTCAAGCTAAGATATTGTTGAAATGTTCCTCCATATCCCTTTAAATGTTTTGATTTCTTATCATGTGATTGGTAGAAATAAGAATTAATTCTTCTAAAGCCACTGGAATGACAGTGACATCAAACAGAGACACAGTCTGGTCCATGGAAGTGAGAAATCTATCACAAGGAAATTAATTGACGAAACCTGTTTGCTAGCTGGCAAATGTCAAAGGGAAATAACTCATTTACTTATGGCTGTGAAATGACAGCAGTTATTCTTTGAAAAGTAAATAGAAAAAAAAAAGAAAAGATGATGTCTTTACCATGGAATTAGATAAGTACTATAAATAGATTTAGAGATTTAATACTTTGAATTGTGTAGTGAGGAGTCATTGAGGGGAAGTTTTTCAAACTCCTATTTCTGATTGATTACCGGAAGGGATACCCAGCTGCCCTTTGTGCACGCTTGTGGGAGTACTCACATACACTTTTCTGTACATTCAGAACAAACAGGTAAGTGTTGGGCAGTTACATATGCAGTTTAACTCAGTTAATATACAATTTTCACTTTCCTGTGTACGTTTGTAAGCAATTAAGTATCTTCTGTGGTTGAAACGGGGAAAATATAAAGTGCACACTGACTTTTTTTAACTAAATTTTGCTATTGAATGCATAACGCATAACTTGAAAACCTGTCAACCTATCAAATCAGCAATAAACAATAAACTTACATTAATATGTTAAAACTATTTCACAATTTCCTCTTTACTTTGTACAAAGTGCACATACCTGAGTGTCTTTCTGTGCAAAGTACAGCCAGAGATAAAGTATCAGGCTTTGTTCTATTTACTTTTAAATGAAAACTTACGCCTCGGTTTTCAAGTGACCAAATTCTCTTTACTAATCGCCTACTCCATTAGACATAATTCACAAGGTTTAATCTTTCATCCAGATTAAATGAAGGAATATTCATTTTTTATGCTGGAATAAAGCCAAGGGGCTACATCACAAATAGTAAGCTAATGGTTCTTACCTGATTTCACCCAGTATATCAAACAGATGAAGAAACACAATTTCAGCATGTGGAAATGGAGAAAAGCAATACGTAATATCCACAGACAAGTGGCAAATCTAGTGTTTCCTTACAGTATGCTAGATTTGACCTGACTGAATGCCACTAACAAAGTAAGTGACATGTAGAGTAGGAAGCAGAAAGCGAAGCTGTACTCAAGCTTCTGCAATTCATGACTCCTCCTATTGAATGACTTCAGTAGGTAGGTCTTTAAGGGTTGGGATTTGTTTTTAATCTATTTCCCTCTCTCTTTGGCTATCAGCAGATGTACACGTAAGCAACTGATGTTATATATTACTAACCACTCTGTTATGTGGAATTTAGGAAGCAGAGTAACTAGAGGTACATCACATTAGAGACCCATCGTCTGTCTTTTTTTAAGTGTGACACTCAACTGCGATTAGAGGCACTGAGATAGGCAAAAGAAACTTAGAACAAAAAGTCATTCTGGTGACAGAAGGATTTTTCTGTAAGAACTTGAAAATAATTCTGAGAACTCTATCTCCATGGATTATTTTTGCACAAAAATATTTTCTGAGCTTTTTCCAAGGAGTCATTCTCTAATCTAAATCCAGAGGAGGTCTGTGAAAGCACTCATATGGGAGAGAGATGGAACTTAGAGCCCCACAGATCTCACCCAGACACTGACTTGCTGGGTGTTTTGGGTATGTAACTTAACTTCATCCCCTCTGGGTCCGCAACTACAAAACAGATGAGGAAACATTTATTTTTGTGAAGCTCATTTACTTACAAACCAACTCACTGGGTAAATACAAGAGGACAAACTTCAGTTTCTTGAGGTTCACGGTGAGGCGAAGAGGCAGGTAAATTCTCCATTATTCAAGTGAGACATCTGGATGCTCAGTTTGCCTATATCTGGCCCCCAATTATTTTCACTGCAGGGGAAAGAAAAACAAAACAAAGCCACTCAAATACCAGAGATGCATCCCAGAAATGTTTTTTGCATAGAGTATCCTTCACGGTGCTTCTACACATAAGGTCTAGGTCGCCTTCTTTTCCATCCACAACAGTTAAGGGGGTGTCTGTGTGTTTCATTATTTACTTTTAAGTGATCAGTCTCTTCAGCTGGCTTTGTGATTCCAAGCAGCTCAACAAAGCTGTGCTACACAAGCTCCTGCAGCAAACAGCCTTTAGGAAATCTCTTCAAAGTCTTTTCCCCTTTGAATGCAGCCACAAGGAGAAGAAGATGCAGGATGTCCACCCATACAAAAATCAACTCAGCTTAGCCAGCAACCTTTTATTATATTTTCGCTTCCATTTCTCAAATCTGTCACCCTATTCTCAGTAAAGTTCACTAAGGCATTATTTCTTTGCATTCCCTCTTCATCTCAAATCTTTGACGCTTTGTCCAAATATTATTATAAAAGCACAGCCCTGCTGACATTACATATTACTTAGAACAAGTAATGGTATAGTGTTAATTTGGCTCTTTCCCCTCTCTACTTTTTAATATAGATTATTGTTACAACAAAACTTAGTGCACCCAAGCAATCACCCAGCATGCACTACACATGTGCAGTACACATTCATACACAAGTGAAAGCATGGAGAGGTCAACACCAGTGAAAATGAACTGGTAATAGTCCTAGTAAAATATCTGCTGTGCTTACACAAGGACCAACCACCTGATCTTAGAAGAAAATCTTATGTATGTACCTTTACATATACCGAATGCCACTAGTTGTGAATAAATTAACACTTGTTCTTTTACACATGAATGGGGAAAAGAAAGGAAATTTTAAGTTCCCTCTTAAACTGAAAACCAGTAAGCCCAGTTCACATGGAAATAAAGTACTGTGCTACCCATGTTGACATAACAACCCATAAAACAGTTTTAAAGCCCTCTGAAATCAGTTTCAGGAAAGAACTCCTCTACTAAATCCACGCCCAGAAAGTTTTGTGGTATTAATCAGGATGTTGAACTAGGGCTTGTTGGGCTCACCTCTCTGTCGTATGACAAGGGGACTTTGTTCACCACCATTGGCACTAATGCCACTTAGAAATCTTAACTACTGTTACTGTTTACACAGTAGCTTCTACTGACATCCCACTGTCAGGTAAATCCTTCAAGGCGACTCTGAGTTTCAGGTACACTGTCGCAAACATGTGCGAGACCCTCAAAGTTCAGCTATTGCCCATCCCTCTTCGCTGCATATTGTTCTGTCCACTGCTTTTCTCACAAGGATACACTTCTTGCACTGAAATTCAGAGTAACCTGCTCCGACAGTGCCTTATGCAAACCAGTGGAGGATGCCAGCACTGCCTCTCCACCACTCTGTGTCCCACAGTGCTCAGGACTGCAGGAGTTGTACCTCCTGAACAAACCTGATGCTCTGGAGAGATCCCACAGTCCACCAGCTATTAAAAAACCCTCAAGACTGGCCAAGTATCCAAGTCAAAAAAAAACCCATATAAAAACTGCATTTTATTACAGTAGAAGATTACTATGATTTACCGGTAACAGAATGACACTTCAGTTTACCCAAAAAAATTTCTGATAAAACAACAGCTAAAAACATCACAGCGTGGTTTTCCAGATTAAGATCAAATTCTTACGCAAGCCTTGATATCATGATCTGTGGTTTTATGTAAATGTATTTCCCCTTCTAATCTTCTCTCTACCCCCAAGGGTTTCGTAATCTTGGTAAATCCCATTCTCATAACAATTCTCATTTTTCATATGAATCAAGCCACTTCTCCAGAAAAATTCCTCTCCAACCACTAACTTAAGAGTGCTGCTCCCTTTCAGGGAAGACAAAATCACAACCTGGCTTTTGCAATGCAGCATGTTTAACTATGAAAAAAAAAAGCTGTCTAAAGATTATAAAGGGAAAACCCCTGACTAGTTGGAAGAAATTTAAGACTCATTATGTATTCTACATTGAGGCTTGTAATTCCTGTAAATTGATAATCCCTTTCTAGCTAGACTTGACAAGACAGTAACTAAGCCGCCACTAGAAAATAATGGGCACTGAGGCCATCTATGCTTGGGAAAAAAAAAAAAACTTTAATAATATTTTTCACACTGCTGTCATTAGGATGACTTCTGAAAACGTACTCCTTTGTAAAATAACTTTTGAAACATATACTGAATGTTAAATGTATGATGTGTTTGAAACCTGTTTGTAGCAACCACGCAACAGTGGGTTATAAGGCAGGTATCACTTCAGCTTTAAAGACAGCAATCATATTCCAGTTCTTTTTAAATCTTGAGATATGTACAATACCCGACACTTTATATGTGTATTTTATTACTATCACAATGCTTTATCACGCTGATGGCTAAAACACTTGAGGGCTTTAAAGGTTTTTTTTTTCTGCTTTGGTGAGACCCCACCTGGAGTACTGCATCCAGCTGTGGAGTCCTCAGCACAAGAAGGACAGGGACCTGTTGGAGCGAGTCCAGAGGAGGGCCATGAAGATGATCGGGGGCTGGAGCACCTCTGCTATGAGGACAGGCTGAGAGAGCTGGGGTTGTTCAGCCTGGAGAAGAGAAGGCTCCGGGGAGACCTTAGAGCAGCCTTCCAGTACCTAAACGGGGCCTACAGGAGGGATGGGGAGGGACCCTTTATCAGGGAGTGTAATGATAGGACAAGTGGTAACGGTTTCAAACCGAAAGAGGGGAGATTTCCATTGGATATCAGGAAGAAATTCTTTACTGTAAGGGTGGTGAGAAACTGGAACAGGTTGCCCAGGGAAGTTGTGGATGCCCCATCCCTGGAAATGTTCAAGGCCAGGCGGGCAAGGGCAGAAGGCAGCTTGCCAGAGCTGTTCCTGTACGGTTAGGCCATTTTCTTCTGGCTCATCACTGCATGCTTGCACGTTCACACAGGCGAGAATGAAAAATTCCCAGAAAAAAAAAAAAAAATAACGAAAGAAGCATCTCAAAACGTTGACGTTCCCCGCAGAGTAACGGCACCCGCGAGCGCCTGCCCCGTCTGGCACCAACCCTCCGCACAGGTAGCGTCCCTCACAAGCGCTATTCAACACAAGGCAGGCCCGGCCGCAGCGGTGGAAAGGCCTGCGGCGGGACCTTCCCCTGTCCCCTCACACCCCGCCCGCACGACGCTCCTCCCCTCAGCCGGCAGCCCGCCCGGCGGCCCTCCCGCGTTGCTAGGACACCGGGCCCGCTCCCTAGCAACGCGCGGCGCTTTACGGCAGCGGGGGGCGCTTCTCCCGCCTTCCTCCCTCGGCGGGAGCCAGCGGCGGCAGCGCTGCCATGTCCTGCCCGGGGCGGTCCGAGGAAGCGGACCGGACGCTGTTCGTGGGCAACCTGGAGAGCCGCGTGCGGGAGGAGATCCTCTACGAGCTCTTCCTGCAGGTGGAGGGCGGGCCCCCGGGGGCGGGACGGGGCCGCGGGGCGAAGGCCTTGGCGGGCCCCAGCCGGGCGCGGGTGCCGCGCTGTCCCCGGGAGCGCGGCAGGGCCGGGGCGAGGCCTCGGGCTGAGGCTGGGGGGCGGCCACGGCAGCCACCGCCGCAGGAGCGAAGGGCTGCGAGCGGCCGGGAAGCGCGGAGCCGCCGGTCGTGAGGGGCTGGTGCCTGCCGGCAGCGGGGGGCCGTGGCCGGGGCTGCCGCCCGCAAGGCACCGGGCAGGGCCAGGACCCCTTCTCGCCTGCCCCCGTTGGCCACCGCCGCTGCCGCTCCGTGAGCCCCGGTTCGCTGCGTATGGTCCCGGCCGTCTCCCTTTCCTCGGCTTTGTCTCCTCCCGGCTGTGCAAGTGTGGGGGCCACAGATGGGCCCCGCGTTAGTGAGGAAGTTAAGTGGTCTAAAGATGTTTTAAAAATCCCCAAGGAAAAAAAAAATCTTTTTTACACCTTTTTTTTTATATATATATTATGAGCAATAAATCTTTGCACTGAGTTTTCTTGATCAAATTATTGATCAAAACCTGAAAATGCCTTGAGCAAGACTGAAACTGCTAACGGAGTGTGGGAGGCAGTAGGAATGATCTGCAGGTGGGACTCTGGATTTCCACCTCTAAGTGACCTTTCTATCAAAATGTTTTAATGCTTGAGAAGATATTAAAAATTCCTTCGCTGGGATTTTCAGGGAGGTGGTGGGAACATACTAAGTAGCTGGACCTGTTTCAAACCTTTGGAAATCAATTATGCCAAGGAGGAAAGCAAATGGCAAAGACAGAAAATGTTAAGACGCTGACTTGGCTTCAGTTTTGATCCCATGTTGGCACCATCTCTGGCTAAGCCAAGCTTGTTAACCTGAAAGTAATTAATAGGGAAAAGAGGGGGGAGGATATGGAGAGGAGGGAGCATTATATCACTAATGCAAGCATCACATTTCAAGATGGATTGACAATAGTTGCTGATAATGGGCTTTTCCTGAATTTGCTTATGGTGTGTTTTGTTTTGTGGTTGTTTTGTTATTTTGTTTTGTTTTGTGTTCTTCCTCCTGGCGTGATCCAGTCAGTCTCTGTCAAGCTAAAAAGCCCCAGGCTCTGGACAGTTCAGGCAACAGCTTGGTGATAAACTTGCTTCTTCTGGTCTACTAATTGCCCCCAGTTTCAGAATGAACCTTGCTTCCTTCTGGTGTGTTTGCAAAATAAAAAGTGCAAAATAAGAGGTGGGCAGAATCATCTGTTCTCTTGCTATTTCATTGCTAATCAGAACTATTTCTACTTACCAGTTTTATTCTGCTGATTAATCTGGTATTTGTCTTGTTAACTAGGCAAGACCTCAGCATGCTGCCCCGTTTGCATTGAAAGCTCTTTGAGTTTTTAGCTGTTCCCATCTCTTCCTAACTTCCAGTTTTTAACTTTTCCCTAAAATTAGCCAAGAAACTGTTGTTTCTTCTTTTTTTGTCTTTTCCCCTTATTTTCTATGCAGAATTTTTCCTGTTTCCAATACTAAACAGTAGTCTGCTGTAAACATTAGGGTAAGAAAGCTTGTTTTACCAGAGGATGTGAGTAATACCATACAAATTCTGGTACGAAAGTGATAAAAATAAGCAGATGCTGTCATTATGCATGACTCTTCTGCATAATCTGCAACAGTCATCCAACTGATGACTTTTATCTGGGTCTTTAGGTCATCCCAATAACATCTACTTATCTTTTTTTCTGTCTTCATCTTGTTCTGACTCAGATTTCTCTATCTTTTGCTGCAACAGCATATGCTTCTCATTGCAGTATTGTCCTTTCTTGGAAAATATACAGTTCAAAATTCCTGCTGTGGCATGGTCCTAAAGGTGCAGTCCTGACCTGTAGTTTTCCCCCCATCAAATTATGAGCAAGTATCTATTATTACTTCTAAACTATTAATATTTTTATTTACGAACAGGAAGACTACGTATTTAAAAGACTGACCTGCAAAGGACTTGAGTTTGTTGCTTCTAGTTCTTGAAGAACCAGATCCTCTTTGTTAGGCAAATAATAAATAATAATCAGAAGACTGGATATATGTTTGTGTTTTTTTTTTTTAAAGCTGCAGTGTAGTGCAGAACAACAACAAAAATGTCTTAAGGAGCCAATTCAAGCAAAAATAAACATGTGCAGAATCTTCCTGAAATCCCTTCTTTAAAAACAAACCAACAAACCATCCAAACAACAACAAAAAAAGCCCCAGCCAAACAAACAAAAAAAACCTCAAACTTCAAGATATTTGGAAAGACGAGATCAACGTTTTGAAGATTCCCTGCACAGGACAACCTAGGTAATATCTATTGCTGTACAGCCTGATCACCCTGTCCACCAGTAATAAAAAATAGTACATTATTTTTGATCCTTTGTTTTTGTCTGTATGACTTCCTTACTTTCACCAGGGGTGGGGGTGTTTCATTTTTCAGCAAAACCATCTTATTTGTGTGAGGAGTAGTTTATACACAGCTGGCAAAAGCATATAGTGATCAGACATTATTATCACAGATGACAATCCTTAGTATCTTCAGTCTGACAACATGGAGGATATAATAAGGGAGATAGCTCCACATCATCACTCTAAATGCTCACAGCAGACAGATAGCAGATTTGTTGCTTGACAGTAATAATTGAAAATGCAGAATAATAAAGTAAATTACTTTCTTTGGCTTGTTTTCTTCATCTGAGCATATGATGTGTGTTCATTTTGAATGTTTAACTGTTTATGCAGTTTAATTGCCGTAAAGCTGGTATGAGTAAACTTGTGTTTGCCTGAAGCTATAGATGACTTCTGAGTGACTTTTACTGAAAAGTACATACTGTATCACTAGTAGTAGCGGAAGCCAGTTCTACTGATGAGTGCTATTTTTTGCTTCAGAACAATGAATTCTCCGTCTACTACAGTCATTTGGACATTCAGTAATTTTTTTTACTGATGGATTTTTTTTTAACTTACGTTCACTTCATTGCTCATCTGGGTATTATATCCTCCTAAAGTTAGGTTGTTGCATCTTTAACAGTCCTGAGCTGAGGCAGGAGATTGCTGTTGGCTGTTTCTTTTCCCTCTGCTAAATCAGCTCTGTAGATGCAGAGTTTGTTTTTATGAGAAACTGTTAATTTGGTGACTAATATACCGATTCAGTCTTGTGTTGAGAAGATTCATCATCTTTGCTATTTATTAGAAAAATGACAATTTATTTGAAAATGAAGCCAGTATTTATGAAACATCACTACTTTAATTTGCTTCTAGAAGTGCTATGCAAGGATTAAAATGGCACTTACAGGCAGAGATGAAACTTTTCAATGAAGATATTTCAGCCAAAGGGTGTGGTTTGGGGTTTTGTTTTATTGGGGGACTTTGGGGTTTTTTTTAGGGAGGTGCAGAAACAGTATGTCATCTCAGATGAGATGATAGTGTCTCTTGATTTCTTGCCATGCAGTTGTGATGAGGTTTAGGCAGTACAGAAAACTGTTTTGTGTTGGTTCCAGAAGCACTACTCTCTGTTCAGGTTTGCTTTCCCACAGTGTTGATGCTACCTATTTTATGAATTTAAGCGAGAGTAAAGTAGAAGCATATTAATGGAGTAGGTCACTTTTACATAGCTGATATTATCAATTTGCTTAGTTATAATTGTACTAGCAGCTGTACACGCATAAGGTAACTTTTGCTATGGAGTCAGTAAATCAGTCTTCCTCCTTGCAGCAGCTGTTAACATTGTATTTTAAAAATAATCATAAAATCTGATTTTTAAAGACTAAACATCACCCATGGAGTGATGCTTGGTTCCTTTCTAACATTTGTGTAGCTGATTTTTGTGTGTAGAAGGTTCAGAATTTGAGCTTGGGGAATGTGGGCACACATTTTCAAAATTAAGGAGAGATTCTTATACTGAGAAACTCCCACAATTTCTGACTATGGCAAAATATACATCATTATGAAATACATATCCAAAAGAGAATGAAGAGTCAATCTCTTAATTTCTGTGAGAAAATAATATAAATTTCTTTCAGGCTGGACCATTAACCAAAGTGACGATTTGTAAGGACAGAGAAGGAAAACCTAAGTCTTTTGGATTTGTCTGCTTTAAGCACAAAGAATCAGTGCCTTATGCAATAGCTTTGCTGAACGGAATCCGTTTGTATGGAAGACCAATTAAAGTGCAGTATCGGTTTGGTATGTTTAGTAGTCTCAATGATTAACTTTAATCTTTTGTAATTTTTTTTTAAAACTACTATTTTTGAATCCCACAGTCTTTTACAAAGTCGACGATTTATAGTTGAATAAATTATAGTCTGGCTTTTGCATAGGGAAGGATTCAGTCTTTGTATTTTTTGTTTACTAAGAGAATACAATAGCTTGGTTCAGAACAGCATAACTTGCAAGCCAGCTCAGACCATACTGTATGGAAAACATCGCAGCACAGGTTTTCACGCTAGATTACATTTATGAATCAGGGTGTGACTTTAACTTGCAGTCTGTCAGGAAAAGTTGATTCAGTAATTGCAACAAACTGTCAAGCTCTCTATAGTTTTCATACTAAAGCCACAGAGTTACCAGAGCTTTGCTTTTAAGTGGAAGGGATTGTAGTTTGAAGAATATAGTCAAATAAACGTCACATTCTTCATTGTATGTTTATGAAAATAAACCTAGAATGCTAATGATCAGGCGGCATTTGCAACACCAACATTAAGGACTCACGTTCCTGCTCTGCGCTGTGCCAGTCCGTCCTTCAAAGGCTGTACAGAGCAGTTGCTGGGTTTAAGGAGAATGGCTGAGGTTCCTAAAATCAGAAGCACCTCCCGTGTCTGTAGCTGAATAGGGATTATTCTGTTCTTGCTTACTTCAACCACCCTGATTTATGCTTCCTTAAGTGAATAAATGATACGTGAACGTTTTCAAGCAGTAAAATGATGCTGTAGATTATCTGCCATAAAATGGCACCTTAACTTTATATACTAGCTTAGATATACTAGCACACTACAGATGACACAGAACACTTTCTGTATTTTCAACTTGTTAATTGAGTAGTCATAACTGAATAGTCATTGTGCTTTTGTCTTATTTACAGGGAGTTCTTACTCATCAGAACTCAACAGCCCTACACATGGTTTTGAGAACTATATTGACTTATATTCACCTTCATATAGGTAACAAAGATCACCTGTGAATGAACTGTATGATTAATTTTAAAAAAAATCTTATTAAGAAAATTAGTTGATGTGGTAGAGCAATCTCTAGGCTTTTTATTAAAACAGCTGTTGCATGCTTTAATTGTATCCTTACTGATGACTTGCAGAGGACATCAGTTAATTTTAACGTTTGGTTGTTTAGCTTGCCAGAGGTTCAGTTAGCTTGGATTTTCCATTTTTTATTTCTTTCTGCAAGGTACGGGACCATGAGAAAATATTGAAATACAGTGTTTGTACTAGCAATGTTTGCAGTTGTTAGGGGGGAAAAAATCTGACAATGGAGGTAATCTTTTTAAACCCCACTGAATTTATATCTGCATATATGAATGCACAGGTATAAGCCTGTTATAATGTAAGTCTGAACACCCTAGATTCAGTATTTTTCAATGTTTCAACACTTTTATTTACAAATGTGGCAGAACTCTGTGGAAGCTAAACTCCCATGGTGAAATCCAGAACTCTTTCACATCTGTACTTAAGTACATGTGAGCATTACTCATTAATTGAGCCTTTGAATGCATTTGGCTTGTTTTATCATTTTTTTCATGAAAGTCCAGTCTTTAATATCTCAATTCTCCTCTTGGGTATACTCATTATAGCCCAAGAGTTAAGTCTCAGCACTCTGGTAAGCAGTAATTGGTGGACGTCTAGTCTTTGTACACTTGCTTGTTTTTCATAGGTATCAAGAGCCTTATGGAAATCCTCCATGTCCTGTTACTCCTTTTCCAATGAACAACAGTTTACCTCATGAATACTCAGGCTTTCAAAAGATGGTGAGTTTGTGCTAAAAGTTAAAAATTCGGGAGCTTTTTTATGAAGTTGAAGGTGTTCTGTATTTCTGCAAACAGTGCTTATTTAATGTCTCAAAATGTGGTTTAGGCTGCTAACTTTGTATTAAATCTGTTTATTTTAGTACTTAAGGGTACTATAATAACAGGGTATCTACCAAACCAAAATGTTTTTTTACTGCAGAATATCTTAAAGCTTAGGGAGGCCAGAAATGTCTGTGCAGATTGAGCTTTTTCCTGTACTGCGTTCCAAATCAAATCCCCTTGGTGATACAACTGACCTAGTGAAGTTACAACCCTGCAAGCAATAGCTTCTTTCCGTACAGCTACTTTAGTCAGGGAACCTCTTAGCTTTTCTACTCAATTTAGAAATGCTCAGCAGAAGTTTGCAATGTCCTAAAACCAAACCTAAAACTCCCCCAACAAATCGCCACTGCCCAAATTAGGGCAACAACAGTTTGAGGGTTTCTGGCCTAAAACTTTTCATGCCCCTGCAGTTCTAACTTTCATGATTTACTTCACAGCAGTAGACAGTGAGAACCCATATTCCGCTTCCTCTCTAACAGAGTCTGCTGCACAGGACCATTCTTGTCCTAATCTCTTTTGTCTGATATATTCCACAAGGCAAGGGAACTGATCTCTTCAGATGGCAACCTGAGGGCCAAACCCTAGTCACCAAACATATCATGGATCTTCTGAATCTGATGAGTATGGACTCATCAGTAGGAATGAAGAAACCCAGCATTTAATGTGAGGTACCAACTGTGGAGCACCCAGTCTGACTGGGGAATGGCCAGCCCTTTATAACTGTAGAAAGGGTGAGGTCTGGCTAGGTTGCTCTTGCTACCTGCAATCTGAACAGGAATATGGAGAGGGTCTGTTCCCTGTTGCGCCGATGTGGTGGTGGCCTGCCTCCCCTCTTCCCAGGCTGTGACCTCAGAAGAGCCGGTGCTTGCACAAACGTTCCCATCTCCTCCACTGTGGTGGAAGGCTTGGGAGTGTACCATCTCCCCCGCTGTGCTCACTGATGGACCCACACCTCAGTAACAATGCAGTACATAAACACCAAGAGATCAAACTCAGCAGACCAGCACACACAACCAACTGCATCCCATTTTCTGCTTGCTAGAAGGGATGGTAATTGCAGTATGTCTCCACTGATACTTTATTGCAACTTCAGCAGAAAGCGATCTAGTTGCTGATAAGCCATCAAACTTCTGCCTCACCTTTACGTGTGTGAGCCAAGCAGATCACTCACTTGAAGTCTGTCTACACATATAACATGCTCAAACATGCTCCCCATGATTTTTCTGGTTACTGCCAGTCAGTAGAAAGCTGCTCTTTTCTGACCTTTGTAATTCTGTTTCTGTATTTGGACTGTGCATTTTGTATGAGGCACTCTTGGGATACTTTAGGGACTGTAGCAATAAGCTGGGCACTTACTGCATTGTTCCAAGTGCTTTGATCTATGGATTCACTATGCCTTGTTGGAACGCCTAGTTCTGCATTAATTTAAAATTACTTAAATGAGGTTAAAAAAAAGCAGATGTGCATGTCTTTACGTTAATGATAGGCATTACAGTTACAAATGTTTATAAAATACATAGAAGAAATGAAAGGAATGCCATGTTTGATTACCTCACACAAAGACTAACTGGCAGTTTAATCTTAAATCAGATTATGTCTCTAACTTTGCCATGAAAGATTGTCTACTTTTTCCAACTATACTAGTTGATATAATAAAATATATAAGGTTTATTCTCAAACGTTCTGTGTTATTTTATAATTTATCAGTATTTTCATTGTAGAAGTTGTAATGCATGCAAAATTAAACTCTTCAGAACTTCCTCTTTACAGTGTTAATAACTGAAGTTTCTATTTCTCTAGATGAACCATTTCTTAGCACAGCAGTACGCAGTACAGAGTCCAATGGGTCAACAATTTCCTTACTATCAGATGACTCCGCCACTGCCTTCAAATTTTTCCTTTTCTCCCTATCAGAATCAAGCTGCAAATTTTAAGTCTGCACAGAATTCTTTTGGATTGGCCCTGCCACATTCAAGTGACTGTGAAGAGCACCAGGTGGATGAAAGGACCTCTAAAAGAAAGAGAGAACAGCAAAGCTGTGACAGTGACACTAGTATTGAGGATGACAAAATGAGGCAAAGAGAGCACGACCAAAAATACAAGAAGTGCAAAGCCAAGAAAAAGATGCATTAATACTGTGTAATTAGATTAATATTTTTTTATTATATTTGTTATTTTTATTTGAGAGAAACTCATTCTTTCATCTTTGCACTTTATTAAAAAAGGAATGTTCAAGATTCATATTATTTTTGAAATATGTTATGCATAAAGAATATTGATACTTTATTTAATCTCAACCTATTTGAAGAGGAAAGTACTATTTAAGGTATAGGAAACATTTAAGAAGATAAAGTTTTGTTAATAAAGAAAAAAAATTAGATGGTCATGCCCCCTCCCCCCTGCCTCCCGGAATCATGGAAGGCTACTATTTCACTGATATAGAAACTTTACGAAAATGCGTAATTTCAGACACTCATTAAGCATTCCATCACTTATGGAATGTATTTTTGTGAATGGTGTAAGAATTTTCTGGAGCCACTGAAGAAAGTGAGCGGGCTAGAAATTCTAAGTGAAACATCAGAGATTTGCTCGTCACTGAAGTATCAATGCCTATAACTTTTTTTCTGACTTAGCTCTGTTGTTATTTTCGGTTAGAATCACCTTGTGTGGTTATTGGAACTGTTTTTTTTTCCAGTAGTAAATTTGAGGTAAAATATGAGCATTTGCACTAACTACAAGACTTACATATGTATCAATACTCAATTGAATGTATATACTTCATGGCCACAGTATGTATTGACTAGAACTACATGCATATATATGCATCTTTATATAAAGTTACTCTCTAGTGTTTTATTTGCTTATTTGAGAATCTAAATGTTCATTGTAACAAATGGATGAAAAATTTAACAAGTATCTCATCTGATTGATAGCACAACAGCATGAGTCAGCAGAGTTAGTACTACCTCTTAAGAAGAAAAGTTTTTCCCTTGTTTAGCAGAGGAAGAATAAACTATCTCATATTGTGATGAATTGAAGAAGTCAAATGACCTATTTACTGCCACAACTGCCACCAACAACCTATAGACAGATACGGAGGTATGATGCAATACAGGTAAAACACTTTTAAGATCCTGTTATATGAGAAAGCACTCAGTTTTCTGCTACTTAATATTGCTGAAAGTTAAGTCTTCTGTTCAGGCTAGATGTAGGCTTCAAATTGAACCTGACAGTAAAACAGGATTTTGGTTTTGTTAAAATCAATTTCCTTGGTTATAATGTTGGGTTGCTTTAAAGGAATACTTTTCATCCTTACACTGGTATTGAGAAAGAATATCCAAGTTTACTGGTTTAAAGGTGGTGTGTTTTACAAACCCAGATAAGTTTTAGAAATGGAAGAACGTTTAGCTTGCAATGATTTCTCTTTTGTCTGATGAGATAAATTACAGCTAATAAAATCACTTTGTCAAGACACTGCTTTTAACTTCCCAAAGGGACTACTTCTTGAGCCTAAGAGACATTCCTATAACGCCACAGTATGGCACCCTTGAAATGTCATTGGCAACTGAATTCAACCTTCTCTAGAAAGAATTTACATAACAAAAGTCTGTGCCTTAAATAAGATTTATGCCTAATGTTTTAAGAAACTTGTTTAGTTTCACTTTTTTCCTCTACCCTTCCACGCAAACACTTGCCCCTTTATACTTTTGGTTTGGGTTTTTTTTTCCCCACCAGTAACTTTAGGACTAAGCTATGTAAATGTAATCTAACTTCTGTTGGAAGATCGTGCTGATGTTATACCAGTATGTCAGTGATCACAAAAGCTGCCACACTAATGGAAAAAGTTAAGAAGTAAAATACAGTGGTTTTCTTTCAACCTGTTCCTTATGTTACAGAAATTTAAATATAATCGAGTAGAGGAAGAATATGTTAACACTAACTTAAGTTAGAAGTGAAGGTCATCAGACAAAAGAGAAAACAGATGAATGCCCAAACCAGAGTTAGCCTACAGAAGGAGAAGCTTAGTCATGCCTGTGTGTCCTTGCCAGACTTCCCCAGTGGATAGATAAGATAATCTGTTCTATGCAATTATACTCTACAAAAGGAATGTCAAGGAGCATCATATTGCATATGGCTGATAAAATATCAATATAGTTCTTCTACAGAAATGTTTTTTCTTACCCTCTTCCTAGTATTTTTTTTTTTTTCCTGAAGGAAGTACATATTTTAATACTTCTCAATATCCGCTTACTTAAAACTCATCAGTCTGTTAAAAGAAGAAAAGCTGGGCATGTGGGAATGTGCTAAAATTGCTTTAGCCATAATTAAATTTCTTGTTTACATATGTTAACTTAAGATATCACTTTAATCAGGGCCCCGTTGTTGTTTTAATTACATTGTCACCATGTTTAAGAAATAAAATACTGGAAACAAAAAAAACCACTTGAGTTTGCTCTTGACCAAATATTTATTCAACCCCCTATCTGTTTTAGCCACTTTTTAAAATTCTTTATGAATATGAATGCATGTTTTCTATGTTAGTTCTGATTCTAAATTATTGTTTTGTCCTGGTCTTTCAGTTCCCATGCTACTAGCTGGCCACAAGATTTTGCTTTCCCTGCTGTCACATTGATCTTGCGTTTAGACTTACTTCTCTGTATTTTATAATATGGAATGCAGTGCATAGTGATTTCCGTTACAATCTCCCAAACTTTGCACAAATCAGGATAACTGCAGTGAGTGATGTGTTCTCATTTAAGTTGGCAATGTGCCAGGTCAACGAGTCAAAGGGGAGGTGCTGTATTAATTATAGAGTAAGATCAAGATCCAGATTTTTACTAACTTTTGGAAAAACTTTACGTCCAGGAAAAAAACACAGCAATGGAAATTACTATTCTAGCTTCCCTCCTACCTACGAAGCCTCCAAAAAGCAAAACCAGGAAGCACTGAGCAGTAAAAAAGGTCAAAACTTGCTTATGTGGTATGGGTTCTGCTGGAGTTCCCAGTTCTGCAGCAGCCTGGTTCCAGAGACAAGCTGGCCTTTCACCTGCCCGTCCCAGGTGGAGCGAGCAGTTCAGTCGCCAGCGAGCACGTGCTTTCTGTATTTTATACAAAAGTGTTTTAAGTTGGTTCTATTCAGCAGCTGCAGCACTGCAGTGCCCTACTCTAGGTGGGAGGGACAGTGGGTGTCATGAGGTGGCTCGTGCTGCGGGCCCAACTCTAAGACGAAAGTACTGTTGTCATTTTCTGATGCACTAATGAACTTCTGGTAGCACACATCCAGCTAAGAGCTAGTAAAAAAAATAAATATTTTTTTTACATGTTTAGTCACAAGATATGCACACATGCCACTGATGTCGAAAGAATATGGTTAAAACGTTACATAAGTGCTTTCTATAAAATGTAATAGAAATTTGAACTTTAGCTGAACTCCTGAAATTAGAACTTAATTGGGCCTTTTGTGCATGGACTAGATGTAGAAACAAGTGAACTTAATTGTGTCCTTGCACATCCACCTGGACTAGATGTAGAAACAATTAACTGGAACTTAGATCAAAGAAATGGAACTGTTGAAAGATTACCATATCGAAAACTTACTGAAGGCGAACAAGGCCCACAGAGGGAGTACGCTCCTGGTCTAAGTAAAGGATGACAAGACGTATAGTCTTTGGAATGGAGTCTAGATAAGAGTGTGTCCTAGAGAAGCCCTAGGAGTTTATAATATTAAAACACACAGCCTCTTGTAAATCATGAGCACGCTAATTAAAGGGATCTCCCAAAATGTTTAAAACATTAACTTGAATGCATATGTATGATGTGGGATAGTAAAGGAACTATATAGCTCACCAATCACCTGCATCTTATCACTACAAATACTGGACTGTCAGAAATGTGTGGTGTGCTGGCTGCTGTTAAACACCCGGCACCCAATCTGGCGGAATTGAAATAAATATCTTGACTCAGTGTGCTGATTGCTTTTTTTTTACACAACAGGTGAAGAGCCCTTATTTAGGGACACCACCACAGGTCGTTCCCTCTCCTGCCCACTGGTAAAAGACACATCTGGCCTGTCATTACGTGACACCGAGGAGACCAGAACGATGGGCTGACTGTGCCCTTGGCGGCCGCCGGTGGCCTTTTTGGGGCACAAAGCCCCATTTCACTGCAATGCTGAGGCACCGGATGGGCCCTGCTGGAGCCAGGCTGGCGGGAAGGCTGAGGCAGCGCCGCCCTCCCGCTCCTCCGGATGGCCGCCTCCAACGCCTGCCCGGGGAGGCCCTTAGCAGCCATGGCTGCCTCAGGAGGGAAGCAGGGCGGCTTCTACCAGCGCCCCAGTCCCACCGGCAAGAAGGTGAGACGGTGAGTGGGGAGGAGGCGTTATGGACGGGGCTGAGGGCAGGGTGACCCCCTACCAGGGCATGATGGCTCGGGGCCCCTCGGTAGCCACCGGCTCCCTCCCGGGGCAGCCACAGGTGGCTGTTTTAAACCTGGTGGGATTTCATGTAGGATGTGTGCTGGGTTCTACCTCGAAAAGAAATGCAGCTGATGACCACTGATATTGTCGCGGGGTGTATCCTTCGCATTTCTGAGGAGGGAGGAATCTTTAGGCGGGGGTTTAGTTCGATATTTCTTGTCATTCTTAAGGAAATAGGAGCTGTGCCACGGATTTGAGCGGGAATGTTCGTGCCCAAGACTTCTGCGGTGTTCTTCAGTAGTTAAAAAGCCACAGTTCCAACAAACGATGCTGTTTGTAGGTAAAATTCAGAAATCGTAATAGACCGTGGCAAATGTTTACATCTGATAGTAAAAGGCAAGCAGATGCACAGGCAGATGTACTCATTACAGAAGTTTGTTATATACCTACTTGTTGCATATTTGTTTCTTGGATTATCATCTAATAATTTGGCTTTTCACTGAAAGTACAAGAAAAACTGTTGTGGAAAATATGCAGGATCTCAGAGCACCCGCAGCATACCTTTTTTTATAGGTGAGGTTTTTACACCACCTACTGAAAAGAACTGTAACTGCATCTTTGGTAAAACACTGTAATTACTAAGGGACAGAATTTACTCCCTAGGTGTGCTGAAGTCACTCTTGGGTGTGGATACCCATTCCTTAAGAAGTATGGGAGAGTTCATATTTGCTTGCGTCTATTACGCTTATCTCCAATGACTTGGAGAAATGAAATTGGCAGCAGTGCACAAGTCTCATATTCTTATCATTTATGTAAACAGTACGTCTTAGTAGTACTTTGTCTCTTACAGTCTGAAAGGAGTTTGCTGTTCTTTAGGTATTAGCAGTTAATAACTTCCAATAGCTAGGTTTTCAAATGGGGGGGGGGGGAACAGGATTTTCACTGTCAAAGATTTAAGGAAGGTTTGCTTGTATTGGACATAGAATCATAGAATATCTCAAGTTGGAAGGGACACACAGGTATCATCGAGTCCAACTCCCATGCATTACTGTTGGTGTGATCATACTCATGGGTATGTGTAAACAGTGTAAAATCAAGCTAAGGTGGTGGTTAATATCATCTTACAGCAAGTTAAGTTGTTCTAGTAAGTCAAGAGACTGTACATCTTTTTCATTCTTCATATCTTGTGGTAGAGGGTATTGGTAGGAGAAGGTAACAGATAAAGAAGTGTTAGTATAGCCCTTATTATAAGTCAGCATTAAATAGCTCCTAAAAACTACATGTTTAGTAAAAGAAAAAAACCAAACCCAACTCTTTCTTCAGTCTTTCAAGTAACATTGATACTTTTTCCTTTTGTCTTTTTTAAACAGAAATGCAGCCCTGAAGAGAATGTTTTTTTCTTCAGTAAAGTAACATATTCCTGGTTTAGCAGGTGAGAATTTAATAAACTGCTTGTTGATGTTCAGTGATGCTCACAGAATTATTGAGCACGTGCTTACATTCCACGCCATCATTCTAGCTTGGCCCAGAGCCTGAGCCTGAGATTGCTGTTAGCTGTTTGTACAAAAATCAAAATTCACAACTTTTAGAGATTACATTAAAATTTTTTTTATACATAGTAACAGTCATTTTATGCATTATCTAATGGCATGATTTAAAACATTAATATTTTAATAACTAAACACAATGTTCTTGTCATAATAGACAATATTTTTACACAATGGGATATAATAGACCAAATTAGGCTATCCTTTTTTATTTATTGTCTGTGTGAAGTTTGGCAATAGACAAAAATTAAAATAAGATTTCCTTTAGACTCCATGTAGTCATACAACAATTTGCTAGATCTCCAGGAATAAATATTCAACAGTACATTTAAGGTATTTTCCAAGTAGCCAATTTCATGCTTGTTTTTGTCCATCTTCTATGGCAGGCCGCATGTTGTTACTGTAGATCACCTGCTCATAAACACCAATAAAGTCTCTCAGCTTCTGAGGAAATCTTCCACTCAAAAATAGGAACTGAAAGCTCAACTATATCAAGTCATGCAGCTTCCTGTCACTTAATATTTTGGATGTTATTTCATTTCAAACAATTTCATGTGTTATGTCTTGTGTCTGTTACTCATTTTTAACATTTTTTTTCTTCTTTAAAAATCATTTGAGTCATACATATACACCTCAAAAATCTAAAAGTGAGAAAAACATTTCAAGAGTATTGTAACTGTTTCTTGCTTTATTCAATATTATTAATTTTAAGGAAAAAATGAAAACAGTATTTGCTATTAATAAGCTGAGACAAAATAATCATATTGTTTCAAGGATTCAGAGTATTCAGTTAAACTCTGGCCCTGTTGAAGTTAGGAGTTCACCATCAGTTTTAGAGTAGCTGGAGTTTTTACCAGTCCTTACATTCTATACAATAAATACAAATTTGCAGTTTTCCTAGAAAGTTTTGAAGTATACTAAGTGCAGCACTTCTATATGACATTTATTTGTTCATTATGTCACAGTCCTCACCCAAACATTCAAGCTAGGCTGTCCTTTGTATTTTTTAACCAATTCAACAATGTTTAACAAAAGAAAAGGGGGAAAAATGCATTTCACTTCTACTCAGTGAGAGCTTGTTTAGTTACGAAATAACTACCTGGATGCGATTAAACTAACGTTCTGGCATTAGATATATTCCCTCTTTCCAATCACAAGCAAACACAATAAATTTTGGCTAATATATACTTGCCTTAAGTGCTTGCAATCTAAATGAGGAAGTCTTGACTTAATTGTTATATAATAAACCCATAATGCTATATTATGTTTCTTTAGAATTCAGGCAGTCTGGAGATTACAGTGTGAAGGGCATTTGGTAAATCTATTTATCCTCTGGCAGCAGTGAGTTTTAGCACTGAGATGAGTTATGCAGAATTCTTAAACAACAGTTCCCACTCAAGTACCAATTGGTCTGCTTCCCTCACCTGCCTCAAAAGCTGGCTCTCTTAGAGAGAAGCTGTGTTATTTTTGCCTTCACTTTCAAGCGTAAGGCTGGATTAATGTCGCAGCTTCCATAGATGTTTGGGTGGCCCTTGGGGGTAGTGAGGTCCACCCACATCAGAATTTTACAACCTCCAAAAAAGTGTTTCTGGGTCTTATTTTCTGTCCTGTGATAAGCACAATGGCACACACATTAGCCTCAAGCCCAGCGCTGACATACTTTAAGTTAGACAACATTGTCAACGTTAATCCCCACCTCAGAAATGGTATAGCATGGTTTGCTTGGAGTTGCCATAGATCTGACACAGTCATCAAAAATTCCAAATCCTCTATTGTTCTTTCAGAGTTCCTGTAGGTTCACTGTATTAATCAGCCCTATTTTTCCATTTTAAGACCAATTTTAGTTTTTGTTGACACTTAAGTGGGTAAAAGCACTTTGTTAAAACAAAATCTTAACAGCTGAAGATCTATTGTAAGGAAACTTCTGTTGTACTTGTGCAGAAACCCAGTAGTTTAAAGTTGTTTGTTGCCTTGGTTAAAGATAAGTCACAACATAATGCAGTCCTGTGATAGAAAAGGTACTTCATTCCAGATCACAAGAATAAGTGGGTAATGATGCTACACACTTCTTTTTTTTTTTATGAAATAGTATATTTTCCTATAAAGAAATACGGGATAAAATATGTAAAACGATTCTGAGGTACAAAAGTTCCTCAGAATTTGCTGTTCAGATGTGACAATCTGCTTGGGCTCTTCTTACTTCAGGTGAATTTCAGTGTATTTAAGGTGACTGTAAGTATGTTCCACTATTTAGTCTGTACCCTTTATAGGATTACATACATTATTTTGATTATAGAGTTCATTTATATACACTAAATGATATACCATTAACTTTTTGACTTAGTAGTTCTGCTTTTTTTGTCTGCTGTACTTCATGCTATCTAAATTCATCGCTTGCTTTCAGACTAATATCTATAGGCTATAAGAAGCCATTGGAGAGGGATGACCTTTTTGAACTGAATGAAAGTGATTCACCGTACAGTGTGTGTCCTAAATTTAAAAAGCAATGGAGGAAAGAAATCCAGAAATCTACCACAGGATTAACGGTAGTTATAATTCTGACAATAAGCAATATATTTTTCTAAATTTAAGGATTCTAGAAGGTGGAGATGATTTCTAAGGTCTTGTTGTTTGTTGAACAGCCTGCATTTTGTTGATCACAAAGGCCATTCAGCATTGTGATCAGTGATCTCTAGTGTGGCTACAGGATTTTTCTAAATTGTTTAAGTTCAAACTTACCTCTTAGAAAGTTATCCAGTTACATCTTAATACTTCAAGTGATATGGAATCTACCATGACTTTTATTTTGGTGATTAATTACCATCTTTGTTAAAACTGTCCGACTAATTTCTCTCTGAACTTGTCTGTTTTCTGGTGTCTTATGTTTGCATCTGTTTTTCAGATAGGTAGGAAAGTCTATTATCAGTTTGCTTAGCAGTAGACGCTCTGGCTTACAGAACACACAACATAGGCTTCAGTTTTCTTTAAGTTTAACAATATTGAGTTTTACAGATAGTTTGGGTTTTTTGCTTGAGTTATCCTGTGTGACTTTCATGTGAACCCTTGATGCTTTCAGTCACAGTTATTTTTTTTTTTTTTGTAGTTGAAGTGCACTAGGAGCTCTGTAATGTTAGGAAGTTCAGAAGAGAGCCCTCCATAAGTCCAGTAAGAGCGTAGCTTTTGTTTTTTAATAACTTACTGAGAAGAGGGCTCCTGCAGTCTGACCTACACATCTCTTCAGTATTTTTCTTATCTATTTGTAGATTTGCCCTTTCTTTCACTGATACATGTCAAAACCCTTTCTACCAAAGCATTCAAAAGTATTTTTCAATAAGTATAATTTTTAATTCAGATATTTGTTTTGTTATTCAAGTAAAAAAAATCTGTAATTATTCTGTAAAAAATATCCTGTCCTTCATCACTGTGGTAATTAAGAAAGGCTAACTTTTTTTTTTGAGGCCTTGTAAGAATATTTGCAATTGTTTGAGCTAAATTCTAACTGAAAAAAATAGTTACTTGACAACTGAAAATATTCTGGAAGAATAGAAGGGTTATTCAACCTTAAATATAAAGTTGCTGTAAGCCTGCTATAAATGATAATGCATTTATGTTGAAGCTTACCTCTGTTTTTCTGATACAGTTTTTTTGACCTGTGATAATCCTTTGAGGATTAAATTATCTTCTAATTATATTCGTGGATAAATGGGGCAACCTGAGAAATTATACTTACCCTTTCCTGAAAGACTGCTAGCCAGGCTAAATAAAACCCGACTTCATTTCTTTCCTCAAAGTTTTTATTCTAGCTGTAGAAAATGCACTTTTTCAGATTATAAGTACAGTCATGGCTTTAGATGAATACTTTAATATTACATATTTTATATTTGTAAATGTGTGTGAAGTTAAAAAATATTTTTTTTTCTTAATTCTGTACATATTTTTGTAATCTTGCAGGCTTCTTACATCAAGAGAGTGCTATTTAAGAAAACAAGTTTCGATAAACCATCTTTGATTTCGCCATTATGGCAAACATTTAAATTTGTATTGATAAAAGTTGCATTTCTGAAAGTTACAGCTGACATTCTGGCTTTCATGAGTCCACAAATCATGAAGTAAGTTTTTAATGTGTTTCACATTATGTTCAGAGAGTAACAGTAATTATAAAGCTAAAGGGTTACCAATATCAAAACCAAACTAAACAACAGCTTAGATGTGTAAAGATTTTATTTGCTGCTCCCCTCCCTGCCCTCTGATTATCTAAAAATGATCTAATGAAGGAACGCTCAGAGAGATCAGTAATTTCTTAGTCTAAGGACTGAGACAAAATCAGTAGAAGTTCAATTCCACACTATTGTATTTAAGGATTTAATATATTTATATACAAAATCAAATGTTAAGAAAAATGGAGTACCAAGATATTTAACTTCTCTGCTTTTTTTGTTAATATTTTTCCACCTCTATTAAAAAAACCCAGACACTTAAATATGTAATAGTATCTACAGCTTCAGCATATAATGCAGAACTGCAATGACTCTGTTGTTACAATGTTGTTGGTACCAGGAGGCTGATGGAAGTGGTTTTTAGACATCTTGCTTACCATAGAGGTGTTAAGAATTTATCAAATACCTGTGTGTTTATAAAGAAAAGAGTAAACTAACAGAATTATTGTTAGCTTCCAAACTATACTCTGAATCAGTGTAATCCTGAACAAAATTCTTAACCATAAAATCTGTTTGAAGACGTCACAGTTGCTGGTTATTTATGATAACCTTTTATTAACACAAAAATAAGAATTTTCTACTAGACTTTTTTTTTTCCCCTCTCTCATTTTAATGGTTGGTAGGTACAACCTTTTTAAGTTCAAATGTCTAATTTTTTTTTTATTTTGTGCCATTGTTTATTTGTACTCCATTGTCAGTGAAGTCAGCAATAGCACATTCATGTCTAGAATAGTATTTGAGAATTGTTTCTAAGCTAACAAATTGGAAAACACAGGTAAGACATGCCTTTTTTAACATCTTATTTCTTTATGGCCTTCCACCATAGCTGGATCCAAAATGGACTTAAACAAGTTGCCAGTATGTCAGTTTATTGAACTTCTTATTGTCGGTTGTTAACCTAATGTACAGAACTTAAAATGTATTTTTCCTCATTTTCAGAGCAATGATAATGGTCAGTGAAAATAATCCTAGTTCGTATGGGAGTGGATATGGCTATGCTGTTGCCCTCTTTTTTGTAGTTCTCTCACAAGCTCTTCTCCATCTGTTATACCAGCGTAACAACATGCTTACTGCAGTCAAAATCAAGACCGCAGTTGTTGGCCTGATATACAAAAAGGTAATCATGTATTCTACATTTCTTTCAAAACAAAAACTAGTATAAAGAGTGTTAAAAGGCAGTATGCTTATCAGCATGATCAAAACCCAGAACTTTATACACTGGTGACAGGCTAACAGATTGACTTTATATTTTGATGATTATTTATTTATAATAATTTGGAATTTCAGCAGCATTTCTATTATAAGACTATAATCCTGAAATTACATACTCTTGCCAGCCAGCTGTACAGACATAATATTGGAGATATATGTAGACACTCAACTCTTCCTATTTTGATTATGGGTTAATTTCCCAAATTTGCTGAATGAATCGGGAAAGCTTTTTAGGTTGGATGTCTGGGAAAAAGCAAGGATATATGTGATCACCGTTTTTACTATATAATAGTAGTGAATATGAGAAGCAGAAGTTTGCCACATTGTCTCCTTTGGACGTTGAAATTTCACCCCTGATTTTAGTGAAATTGATTTTCTGTTCAGTTGAATACCTAGTAGGTTTGTTGTTTTCCAGATGTTTAAAAGATAGCTAACTGCTGTGGAAATCTGTTTATAACTTACCCCGTCTTTCGTAAAATATGCTGAGGTGGCAGCATTGTTAGCTACAAGAAATGCAGGTGCTAATAATGTAGAAGTAGCTGTCTGACAGGCAAAACATAAAGGTGTTTACTATACTGTTAATATGTAGCATATGAGATGAAGCTGGTTTCTCAGTGCTGCATCTTTAGTTTACTTTATTATGAACATGGCACCTTGGTATTTTTACTGCAGTATTTAACTCTTAAGCACAAGTTAAGGAAGACAAAAAATAATCCAAATCTGAAATAATTTACTTCTTTGATAATTTAAAATACAGTCTCTTTTCTCAAGAGAGTCAAACCAATCTTTTGACATAGGCTTCTCAAGTATTTTCTGAACCATACGCAAAGTTTTACTTGTAAGTTGCAAATCAGTTAAATAAAGGAATTCATTCTCTCAAGTCACCTGTCAAGGTGTGTCAGTACACCAGGTCATGAACAGGGGAATAGAGGCTCCGGGTGGGGGGTGTGGGTGTGTGTGGGGGTGTGTGTGTGTGTGTGTGTGTGTGTGTGTGTGTGTGTGTGTGTGTCAGGGTGTCAGTCCCGTAACACCTGGGACTTGCGGTATCTGCCTGCCATAGTGAGATGGTACATGTGCTTGCTGTGAAGCCTGCTGTTGCTGGTTCCTGCACTGGGACGTTCCAAGCTAGGCCAAAGCTGAGGCTTTCTGTGCCTTCTTTGCACCGTGTTGTCCTGTTAATTCACTATAAAGAGTTGCAAGTCTGTTTCACAGAGTTCAGCTTTGCTCTAATTACTGTCCTTTTGCCTTCTCCTGGGCAGCTAAACCCGTCAAAATTGTTGATTTTTGTGACCTCTGTATTTTCTGGTTGCAGGCCTTAACTTTAGCAAATTCCTCACGCCGAAACTATACAACTGGGGAAGTTGTTAACCTGATGTCAGCAGATGCTCAGCAACTCATGGAGCTAACTGTGAACATCAACCTGTTGTGGTCAGCACATTTTCAGATCATCATGGCGGTCGTCTTTCTCTGGAAAGAACTTGGCCCCTCAGTCCTAGCAGGTGTTGCAGTGCTGCTTCTGGTTATACCTATAAACGCGCTCATTGCAGCCAAAGTAAAAAGACTGAAGGTGAGATATTTAAATAAGCATAATAAGGAGAGGTTAAGTTGTCATTAATATAGGAATAAAGGGGAAGGGGGGGATAAATTATGCATGTATAGGAATACTCTTGGTACATCTCAATTAAACCCAAAACAAAGGCACAATGCTAAGCCATAGCTGGTTTTTGTTGAGGGGGAAAACATAACTGCAGTAAGAAAGACATACGTTTGCTGGCTAAACTAGTATTTAGGTTGGATACCTAAGTTTTCATTATACTGAAACAATACTTTTGTATTAGTAAAAATTACTGTGTGACTCAATTTAGGAAACAGCTATGTTTTTTTCATATTGCATGAGTTAATTCCATTAAATAAGGGATTTTGTAGGATTATGGCCCTTTTCCGCTTTAATTATTGAGGCTAAGCTGCTCACTCAAATACAGCACATTCTTCTGAGATTATGGGAATTCCCATAGAGGTACTGCATGTGTTCTGACTTCTTTTCTGCTTCTCTGATGCTACAGTTCTCTTGGCACTGTCTTGCCTGTTACTATGACAATTTCTGTGAGCTCCAGTGAAAAGAAAACAACAAACTACAACCCTGAGTTTTGCATTGCTATCAAGGCAATTATTTGTCTCTGTCTTACTCTGCCTTTGATGGTGCAATGTACAGTGAAGACTCTGGGTCTCCACTGATTCTTTTGTAAGGCTGCAACACTTTAGAGACATTGAAAAAAAACCAAAAACCCTTTCACCTCTTTTGCAGGTGAGATGCAGCAGCTACATATGCACTTAGATCCTTACTGTGATATGAGAGATAGAGAAGAAATACAAAGGACAATCAAATAATTCTTTCTAAAAGTTTGCAACTTGTTGTTGTATTTGAATAAGACTCAAAACATTAAAGAGGCGTTAAATAGTAGTTTAAAAATGTGAGATGCAGAAGAGGCTGAGTATAGCATAGGAGTGAGAAGAATTTCTATGTTTCTTTGCTTGGTTCTTTCAATAAGAATGTATTGATCATAGGAAACATATTGAACATAGGAAACTTTCTTCCTAACTTTCTCCTGTATATATACATATATATGTATACAGTGTTTTGTATCCATATAGTGTTACATATGGATTTGTAAATGTGTGTATGTAGTGTTATCCTATATTTTTATTGAGTCTTTATTAAACTGCTTAGTGATTTTGAAGATTGAAATCATATTATCATTCCTGAACACCGTGGAAACCGGAAGCCTGTTAAGATTTTAATTCAATGTGAAGAAAAATAAAAAGGACAAAAATTGAAATACACTCTTTAAGATATTTTAGGGGAAAAATGTTATTTTATTCTATTTAATCCTTTATCCTATCTAATGATTTTTTTACTACATATATATATGAAAATGGTATAACTGCAATGCTAGTGTGTTTTTCAGCAAGGTAAAAATAGCGTAAAATGTATTTATTATCTACAGTACACTGCATATTTTACTTTCCAAGCTTTTTTGCTCATTGAAAAATGAAAACATTGCTGTCTTTTAACCAGAAAAGCCAAATGAGGTATTCAGATCAACGAGTCAAGCTACTAAGTGAAATGTTACATGGAATAAAGGTAATGACATAGCTAATAAGGGGTTTGGGTTTTCTTTTTGTTAGGTTGTAAAGATAGAAATTTATTTAAAAAACTAAGGTTTTGTGAGTAATATTTCAGCTGATAATGATAAAAGTTTAAAGAGAAAACGTTTTAACATAATGTTTTGACATAAGCGTTTTTGGAAAATACTGGTTTAATTTTATTTGAAAAACTTACTATCCATGATCCATTAATTTTACTACCACATTTTTACTGAGAAAGTAAAATCTGTTAATAGATGTATAAAAACCTTTAGCAGAGTGAAATTTTAGCATAAAAGAAAAGCACTTTTAAAAGTTGTCTCATTTTTCTTATTTGTCCTATTTTGAAATAAACCAGCTCATCATTTATGATACATAAGAGAAAGTTGAAATCCAAAGAATTAAGAGTGACTGGAGTATATCTTCCATAAAAACAACCTAATTTTGAGTTATCTCAATTCTTGCTTTCATTTGTAAAACATTCAAATTTTTGTAGCTTGGCGTTGCTAAATATTTGAAAATGACATTTGGAGCTTAAGTTTATTTTCTGAAACATGGTCACTGCTTTTTTATTATTAAAATATGTTTGTTTGATTGTCTAGATCCTCAAACTTTATGCATGGGAACCTGCATATCAAAGGAAGGTCATGAGCATTAGAGAACGGGAAGTGGATGTTTTGAAGTCATCTGGGTATCTGATGACTTACTCCATGCTAACATTGACGTGTATTCCTTTTATGGTTTGTTTTATAAAAACATTAATTCATACATGACTGTTTCTCATGTTCACTATTGCTTTAGTAGCTGAATGGCTCACAGATATTGCCGCACAGTATCTCAAAACATTAAATTTATCAACTCAATATATTTGAATTCTCAGGTTCTAATAGTGTGTATATGACTGGAGAAGAATGAGATTGATTATGAATTGACCAAACTTTTCAAGACCTCTGTTAGAAAGTCAGAAATTAAATCCGAAGCTCCTGAATCTCATTTCACTGTTTTAATCGTACTGTTTTATTGCATAGAAATCAACTACCTTCTTTATACTCCTTTTTTAAGTTTTAAGGGAATGCATTTTCTATCTGTAGTTTTTGGCTGTCTTTTCTCAAACACCAAACCTCCGAATACTTGAAAAAGAAACAACCAAAAATAGGAACCAAATTCATCCTAGCCCTGTTTCAGTGGAACTCTATCAAGAATGCTTTCAGATCCTTGGATCTTTAAATCCCTCTGTTAAACTCTGTTGGAAAGTAAATGGAGACTTTGGGGTCTTGGGGCGACTGGTAAGGTGGTCCTTTCAGTTGCAGGAAATTATGAGGGGAGAAAGAGGAAGAGCCAGCAGATCAGTACCTGTCTCTGAGCCTGGTGTGACTGGCAGAATTTGGGGTTTTTTGATCTGGTGTCGGTCTACACAACACCAGGCCTGCTGGTGATAGATGGGATACACCTGTCTCAAAGGGGGAAAAGGATCTTTGAATAGGAGTTAGCAGGGCTCACTGGAAGAACTTTAAACTAGATTTCCAGGGGGAAAGGGATAAAGCCAGGCTCGGTAGAGATAAGCCTGGAGGCGGCACACCAATATTTGAGGGACGGCATGCTAGTGGTGTCCTTTGGTCTGCCATCTCAGTGGAAGCAGGGATGGAGGTCCATGCATCAGCAAAGATGCAAGGGTTATTGATGTGTTAGCAACCATGGAAGCTCCTGAGAACAGTCACATAGGAATTAGGGCTTCTTCCTCCAAAAAAGTGGTGGGATCAATAGCCCAACTGAAGTGCATCTACACCAATGCACACAGCATGGGCAACAAAGAGGAGGAGTTGGGAGCCATTGTGCAGCTGCAAAACTATGATTTAGTTGCAATCACAGAAACATGCTGGGGTGACTTTCACAACTGGACCATTGCATTGGACGGCTATAAACTCTTCCAAATGGTATGAGGTTCAACAAGGCCATATGCTGAGGTGGGAAAATTACTTCATACAGTTTCATATGTATCTGGTTGGGTCAAACACAGTAGCCATGTTTTTTGCTCACTAAAATTATAGTATTCCTTCACTCAATATTGCAGCTATGCAATAATTTCCATGTGTAGCAGTTACAGAGTTTACACATGAGCAGAAATGTGTTCCTACACCTTTCAAATGCAAACAAAAATAGTATCTGTGTATAAATTTTAGTTGTAATGTGATTTTGCTTCTGGATATATCTTTTTTTTTTTTATTTAAAAGGTCTCATTGGCTACATTTGGAGTCTTCTTTCATCTGGACAAAGAGAATGTTTTAACAGCAACTAAAGCTTTTACATCTATTTCTTTATTTAACATTTTGCGACTGCCTTTGTTTGATTTACCATCTGTGATCTCTGCTGTAGCCCAGGTAAGCATATTATGAACAAGTGCTATAAAAGGCTGATGTTTATACTCTGTCATGTTTCATCTATTTTTAGGAGTGATTAAGTCATTTAATTATTTTAAGTTACATTTTATTGAGATGAAACTACATAGTATTTTTGTGGAATGAGAAGCATGAAGGCTGTTCAAAGGATGACTCTCAGTCTTTTAAGTAGAACAAAAATTGGGTAGCACATCTAATTGTGACTGAGCTTTCTGTTTCTCACTTTTCTTCCTTCAGTAGGCTAGACTAAACTTCTGCTCCTACTCTCTCAACTCCTCTTCTTCATAGTCCACTGAAGATAAAGTAAGAACAATTTGGGCTGCACAAGTTTGAATCACTCAGCCACTGTTATATATTGGAACCCTTGGTACTAAGTAGGGGACACCCATTGTGGACTCTACAATACTGTTTTTCTCAAGTCACCACTGAAGGAAGTAGAGAAAAAAGGAGTAGAGCTACTGAGGATACTGTATCAGCAACCTTCAAACCTAATGGTACACCAGTAGGGTTACCATGAGTTTGGAACTTCTAGCTTTTAATGCTCTATTATTGGTATATTATATGAGCTGCTCATGAATGGACTCTGTCATAGCTTGTACACAACTCAACTTTTTGTAAAGAAGGGGGCCACTGTGAGCAGATACTCATCCTAATTTGATTTCATTTATGGTTAGCATACTGTAAGATCAAAACCTTGTCTTTTCCTAAGGTTTACTTCTAATAGCTTAAAAATTAGCAGAAGTGTCATTTCATCTCACTTCGTCACAGTACAGTGATGGACATCTCATGATGCACTCACAGTAAACTGTTGTCTTTCTTCTGTATGTGAAGAGAGTTACTGTGCACTAGTTGTTTTGTTTTGTTTTGTGTTGTTTTAAAAAAAAGAGGGCTAAAGTGTTTTCACCACAAGTTTATGAAAACAAACTAATTGAGTAAGGGGAACGAGACATTCAAGGATTAACTATATTTTACAATGTTAGCTATGTCAAGCATGCTCTGTTACTTTGTAACTACCTCAGGAAAAAAAAAATACACTTATTTATGACTAGATTGTTTAGTACTTAAAGGAAAATATTTTTTAAATACCTAAACACCATTTTTGTCTATCTTAAAATAAGACAAATAATATATTTTTCCATATTAGGGAGTACAGGCATGTTATAAATATTTTATATATATTTTTATATATATATATATATATATATATATATATGTGTGTGTGTGTTCATCTTGCAGACCAAAGTTTCTCTGAGCCGTTTAGAGGATTTTCTGTGTGCTGAGGATCTCAACCCTGAGGATATCAATACAAGCTACAGCAGAAATAAGCAGTAGTTATTAATTTTTAATTGGTCATGGGTTTGTATGGGTGATCATTAAGAAACTTAACTGAGGGGATGGATTAGCAACTTTTTGCTCTTTCTTCTTTACTGCAACAGATCATGCTGTTGGCTTTATTGGTGCTTCTTTCCGCTGGGAAAAAAATGGACTACCAGTCTTAAAAAAGTGAGATATTTCTTACTTATCTTTATGAGCTCCTTTCGCAGAATGGGATGCGTATAGAGATTTTGTTCAGGTTTGATGTATTCTGATTCAGACGAGTTCATGATGTTACATATCAAAAGGAACATCAGTTATTCTTTCCAGAGTATTCCATATGATCAGTGTACTCTGGAAAGTCAAACCTGTCATGGTATCACTGATGCTCCAAGAGGAGCCGCATAAAAGTGCACGCTCTCCAACATAGCACTGTATAAGTGCTGTGGGAAGCCAGTGTTCTTCTCCCTCCCCCTCGCCCTCCCTCCTTCCCTTCCCACCTCTCTCCTCAGTTTGCACGAGGGAGATTTAACTGCAATATCATTTTTTCCTGAAATGCATTTTGGGGAGTATTAACTGGCAAGATGCCCTTTTGTCAGTGTAGCATTTTATATTGCCTACAAGTAAGTTAAGGTAGTTCATGCAGCCTTGCATTGAATGCTGATCTTAAAATTGGGCTGTGGCTTCCTTTCAAAAGAGCAAACAAACAAAAATTTTGCTTTTCTCATAGTGGACTCTTACCTTAAAACATCCCTCTTTTTGTTTGTCATTTCTTAACAAGGTATTTCTTAGGTGTAAATTAAGCTAAACTGCTACACAGCGAACACATAGGAGGGTTAGTAGGGAAATGGAGTAACCAAGCTCTGGAGTGGAACGATGAACTTATTGATAAGCTCTGTACAGCCGTTAAATTTTACTAAGAGGTTACAACCCACCCAGTCTAACCCTCTCACCACACTCTCTGCCCTATTCCTCTCAGGACTGGGGGGATCGATTCCCATAACGTGGCATTCAGTATTCACATCTCAGCCGTCGTAGCCTGCAGTATAGTATCCAGGTATGAGCTGCTTTCAGCATCATACACAGGCTTTGTTAAAGTCTGGTATAGTCTCTGCGTACAGTCTTTCTCTACCTCATTTGTGCTCCAAGCTTGAGTCTGAAGGGACTGTGCTTATCTTAGAAGTGCGCCTTCAAATCAGAACACACTTAGATGCAGATAGCATAGAGTAGAGATATAGCAAGTGGCTGTCCCTGTATGCTAAAGGTTGCGAGTACGTATTGTGTTTATTTTGACAGCAAAATATGCAGATGATGAAGGGCAGCTTTTATTTACCAGAATAGCTATTTTTTTCCTTAAGACACACTTCCCTTTCACGCACTGGCTACAGTAGATGCTACATGAGAAGTCTACCAGTTGATGATCAGAGTAAGACGGAATGTGAACCACAGGCCTGAGAAGAATACAATAAGACCACTGGTTGACTATTGGTTAGACTGTCTCCTATTTGATTTTATTGTAACCAGATGAAAGTACAACCTCTTAACTTGCAGAAAAATAAATTTATACTTAAAGCCATTATTGCAAGTTTCTGAAGGGTACATAGTCAAAATAATTGCAAACTTAAGTACGAATTTCTCATCGTTTTGATGGTAAAATAGAGCATTTCTTTCTTACAGTGACCACAATCCATATGTGATGGAGTATTTGCAAAGAAGATAACTAATTTGTCTTCCTCAATATTTCCAGCTTGAGTGTCAGCATTCCTGAAGGCTCTTTAGTTGCTGTTGTGGGACAGGTTGGATCTGGAAAGTCATCTTTTCTTTCTGCTATTCTTGGAGAAATGGAGAAACTTGAAGGAATAGTTCAGAGAAGAGTAAGATTGTCTGTCCGTGTCGCCCTACCCTGCCCCACTCAATACCTAAATTAGCAGAACTGCTTTTGAAAGTGCCGTTTTTCGTCCTCAGCTATTTATGTAGAAATACTGGCAAGGCTACCTCCAGCTTCTTAAGTCTTCAAAGAAAAGTAACACAGTGACACTTTGTTAACAGTGTAACAATTTTTCAACCTAAGTGATTGCAAAGCTATTTTCATTTTTTTATAATCTATATAATTCACACATGGAATAAAGGTGCTGGCACTCCTAGTGATAGGAAACCCTGTAGCTTAACTTTTCTTTTAGTTACATAGAGCAATGAAAGTCCCCATCACAGAACAGAGTTTAGGGAACTTTTTTATAGGTTATAGATATGGAGAAAATGAACCTCTGATGACAGACTACAGTGCTTGAGACAATAAATACCAAGGGATAAGCACAATATCAGTTAATCTTATTGTAAGTGGGTGTGGCAATGTTAAAAAAGTGTATCAGCCTTGAAAATAAGTGCTGAACTAGAATCCACTCCTGTAGAAATGTCACTGTTAGGGGATGGGGGAAGAATATGAAGTTGAGGTGTCCTTAATCTGAGAGTAGTAATTAATAGGAAAAAGATCAGCTGTGTAGAATCTAATAAGGAAGGCATATACCCAACCAGTGTATCTACACTATCAATTTATTGTAAAATTAATAGATTTCACAGGGCATGTAGCCTAAGGTAAGAAAATATCTAGCAGCATTTCTAGATATTATTCCTATCCTGTAACCTTAATTTCTAATGGCTGACACATTCCACAGCATGCTATGTAAAAATACAAACAATGAAGCTGTATTTTGTTATATGCCTCTTACAGACTCATTTTGCTGTATATAAATCTTACAATGGATGCCTGTTTGTCACTGAGGTATTTCCCTGAAAGACTGCTCAATATATGTCCCAGCTCTGTCAGTCTTATTCAAAGTATGTCCTCTTATAATAATTATAGGCAAGCTGTTATAAAGGAATATTCAACAGGTTTTTATTACCTGACTTAGTCAAAATTTTAGCAGTTTAATAATGCTTAAGTTTTGGAAGTAATTACTGGTTACTTTGAGGTAAAGCTGGAATTTCAAATGTAATTTTAAATGCTGGTTTTTTTTATATTCAGAAAGCACAAGTAAAAAAAGTGTTTCTAATTCTTTTTAGGGTTCAGTGGCATACGTTTCTCAGCAGGCTTGGATTCAAAATGGCAGTTTACAAGAAAATATTCTCTTTGGTGCAAATCTAAATAGGCCATACTACGAACTTGTTTTAGAGTCTTGTGCTTTACTGCCAGATTTGGAACAGTTACCAAATGGAGACCAAACAGAGATTGGAGAAAGGGTGAGAATTCGAGGTGTCAGAAATGCTGCAATAAGTTAAGTTATGTCTTTCATGTTTTATATATTATCTATTTGATAATTTACACTGACAACTAATCAGTTCTTAGCCAAGTACATCTAGTCCATCTCCCTACTTAGCTTACTTACTTTGAACTTAACTTCTGTTCAAGCTCTGAACTCTTACTCATTTTTAAAATGGCTCTTTTCTATACAGAAGTTTAAGTCAGCCCTGTCTTGTTCCCCGAGGGTTTCCTCTATATGACTGTAAATAATAGTTATTTTTTAATTTGCTGAAGTACCTTGCATTTGCCCATTTTGGAGTGGGAATTTAATCAACACAGCCCAAACTTTGCTCTAATTACTTGAAAATCCAATTTTCTATTTTCACTACTTCTGTAAAATTTACTTTGATTGCCTGAAAAAAATAATGACGAGACTGAGTGTGATACCCTGGTCTTCTTCAGTATTTTATATTTCAGTGTGGATTATTTTGGCTTTCTTTTCTTAGGGTGTCAATATAAGTGGAGGGCAGAAGCAGAGAGTGAGTCTTGCTAGAGCTGTGTACAGCAATGCTGACTTGTATCTTCTGGATGACCCCCTGTCTGCTGTAGATGTACATGTTGGGAAACACCTTTTTGAGAAGCTAATTGGGCCTTCAGGTCTCCTAAAAAGCAAGGTAAAGTAGGGTGTCTTCCTTTCAATTTGGGGATGAACTGCTTTGTACAATACAACAGACACAGTAAAAGTCCCAGTCATTCTGCAATAGTTCATGTATTACCTAGTGTGTTGATGAAAATCATTCTGCATAAAGAGGCTAAATAAAAAGCACAGCTGATTGTGCCAGTTCAAAGCCTGTTGGGTAGACACAGCACAGACCAAAAAAAAAGATTGAGAGCTGGCCTTACCTGGGAGTCTGAAAAATTCATGTAATATTTGCTAATTTCTTCTTTACTGGCAGTTTTTGAGGAGTGCTGTTGTCTGCATATGGAGGGCAGGGTGGAGCCCTTTATGGTCACTCTTGATGCCTCACTGCAGTAAATAACTTATAGCCAGTAGTTTTGTCAAACAAAGGAAGGGGAAAGTGGAATCAGAAGGAATAGATTCTCCCATTTAAAAACTGTTCACGTGGGAAGCTAAGATAGCTTGTAAAAAATCTCTCCTCAGTGTTATGAATTAATACAGATTATTCCCACTGGCCGATGCCTACAAAACACATGCATTGCTATGAAACACTTACTATTATGACTATATTACTTACTGTGAAGTAAATGTCTTTCACTCGCCCTCTCTCCCTTCTCCCTTTTCTTAATTTACCTGCTCCATGGATTTTAAGTATCTGGCAGAAGCAAGAACTCTAGTAATGGTACACTTGTAAGCAGATTTTAATATTGAGACTATCAGACTATATGCAGTACATTAAAAGCTGTGGTATCTACCTCATCTCTTTAAAACCTAATCTAAGCCATTCCTGAGCAGAAGATACACATTCAGAAACAGGTAAGTACAAGTAATAGCAAGTAGCTATAAGCCTAAAGTTTGACATTACAATCAGCAATTAAAAGAGTAAAGTGGCAAAGTAGGCAACAAATAACAATAATAATAATAAAGTAGACAAATAAATGCACAAAATCACAGAAAAATTCCATTATACTATTCCAGTTATCATAATATAATGTCTACTTTCAATATATGCTTTGTATTTATATGTTAAAATGGAAAACATTGTGTTTCAGACCCGTATATTGGTGACCCATACCCTAACACTCCTGCCTCACACTGATCTTATAATAGTAATGGACGAGGGCAGAATCAGTCAAACGGGGACCTACCAAGAACTCATTTCAAAGAGAGGTAATTTTGCTGAGCTTATTCAAGTCTTCAGTGCAGAGCACACAAGGGAAGAAACAACCCCAGTGGAAGGTGAGAAAATTTGTATACTGGGTTTGCTTAGCAGTTTTTCTTTCCATGCAAGCTTCTCAGAATATTCCTCCTGCCCTTGCTGGAAATGAATAGAATAATTGCTGGAAAACATAGAGCATTCCTGTCTACATTTTGGTATAGAATTATAACTTATAAACTGAAAAAAATTTAGGCTTTAATGTCTTGAGATCAAATGGTTTACTCTTTCAACTAATGCATGTATGATAAAGGTGCCTTATGCAACTCTTTTCTAATTTTACATACTGTATTAATTACCTGGTAAAGTTACCTGATTCTGCTAAGGATTTATCACCCAATAAATAACTTATGGACATTTCAAATTAATCTTGCAGTGTCAATTATTATGTCTTGTTTTATATTTCCCATTTCCATCGCCTTAGACTGCTGTAATCAAGGAGCACAGCAGAACTAGTAGGAGAATATGGTCCATTTGTAGGAGGAAAAAAAAAAGAAACTTTTAGTACTCCTATGAAATACTTCCAGCCAACAAGTAGACAGCATAAACAAAAAAATACTGCATAGTACCTTAAAAAAGCATAGTTAAAAATCATTCACATGGTTTGGAACGAACTTACTTCTCTACCCGAGTTGTTCAATGTGTGCTCTTTATAGAGTTGTGGGAAAGAAACAGGAACATTGATACATTGACAATGCAGTCTGTTTGACCTGTTTTCATCATATACTTCAGGAGGAGTTTAATTGTGGTTATTTAATTTTGAGAGAAAGAACCTCTCCACATGACACAGAAGAGTCCTCAAACAGATAGGTGGCTCCAGATGTTTATAATGCTAGTTTCCAGTTAGCTTAGGAACTCTAAACTGAGCCTCTAGTAAGTACAATGCAGTTTGGGGGGCTTATTAATTCACACCCTGTACTGGCGCCAGCACTCTCAAATATTTCTGGGGTTGACAGGGAGGAGTGGAAAGACAGAACGGCAAATTTGCAAAAGGCAGCAGTGAGAATTCTTGAGTTAGCTGTGTTGGGATAAAAGTGTGAGGTAGCCATGTAAGGAGACCTTTATTATTCATGAAGGGTAATAAAGAGAGGGAAGGCAGACCAAAGTGATGAGGAGAAGAAACAGCATGAAATGTGTTGTGATACAAGATTATACAGCAGAGGTACATTCATCAAGATGGATGGTTGTAGAAAACGTATCTTTGTCTTGACAGATCTGTTCACAAAAATAACATCAAATATGAAAAGAGGAAAAAAATCCATTCCTGAAAGAAAAGTGTTTCGAATCCTTTCATTAAAATGCAAAGAACAGCAAGCTCAGTTTTCCAGCCACGATGCAAGAATACTATGAGATAAACACTTATGTTAATATTTGCAGGGATACTAATACTTTCACTAAGGAAGAATGCGATTCCAAAGAGACTCTATGCTCATAGGGGAGATTTACCTGCTGTCACAGTTCTAGCATTTGGTCTTAAATGTCTGTCTTGTGTAGTAGCTGTCCCAAGATTAGGTCGACTTAAGGAGTTCATAATTTAAAGTATCCCCATTCATCATCTTATCCCCATTTTTAATTTCTAGCTTCTTGTACTGCACCTGTCTACTCATGGTATAATATTGAAAAGATTTTTCCTTTTTTTTTCTGTTATAGTGAGTTCTTCAAAAGAAAAGGGCCAGCTGGCAGGAGTCTGCAACAAATGGAGCTGCTGAAACATAAAGAGTAAGTATTTTTTAAAAAAAAGAATAGCCATTGCTTAACTGATGCAATACTAGAACAACCCTAAGAGCTGAAGGCTGTGCCACTGTCCTTCATTGAGTAAACATGGGTTAAGCCTGAATGCCCATTAGCAGTCGCCTGGAGAACGTGCATCTGAAGGTCATTTTCTGGTTTCGCTTTATACAAAAGAAATCCAGTTAAAGTGCTGCGTAAGTTCAAGAGGTCCAGTTCACGCTTCACTGTGTGAGCAAAAGTACACTAAGCAGGAATGAAGGTGACTTTCAGAAGACCAACTGAAGTCACTGATGTGGGTGGACCCACAATTCCCTGGCAGCAATTTGACTTTTTAGTGTATTAACAAGTGGTTTATGCTCTTTGTTTTTCCCGTGTAACATTGATTTGTCTTTTTCCACCGTTAAGAAAACTTCTGGGCTTTCAAAAAGTTGAATGACCTCCTAGATCAATTTGTAAAGCACTGTAGTGGTATATTTGCAGTGGTAGAAGGTAGCATAAAGATGCTGTAGAATACACTCAACCTAGCAAGTTCAGACAATGCAGGACAGTTAAATTAACCACCCTGTTCAAGAAGTAGTAGAATTGGATGTGTCAAATAGTAAGCCCTTATCCTGGGCCCAGACAAGGGCTGAGACCCAAGTTGCACCACATTTATATGCCTCAGAAAAGGGCAGTCATATCTCTAGCTGAAGCCTATGCAGGGCAAGGTCAGTTTTATCTACACGTATTCGTACAAGAAATGAAAAGGACAGACCTAGAGTTGTCTTCTGACCATAATTTTATTCTAAGAACAAAAACAGAACAGCTGAAGACAGTTTGTGTCTCCATAGGAAAAATTTACAAGATTTTATAGTATCCATTTTCGCTTAGGAATAATGGATATAGTCTTTGTATGATGATTAGCAAGAGGATTTGAAAGTGTTTCTTATTTGCAGTTCTTCCTTTGATCAATCGAAAATGCTCACTAACAAAAAAGAAAAAGTTGCCACTGGTGGCGTAAGTATATCACTAATAGAAAAGGCTTTGACATTTGTTTTTATAAAAATGTATTATTTTGCAGTTGCAGTTTTCTGTTTCTTGTTAAGGTTGCCTGACATCTCATTACTGAATCAAAAATAAATCTTACAGGTTTTTACTGAATTTTCAGTATGTAGTCTGAGATTTTCTGTTTTGATGATGTGCTACTGGCTGTATTTTAATATTACACCTAGGTCCAGCCTGTTTTGTGTAGTTCAGAAAGAAGAAGATTAAAAAAGCTTTTTCCTCTATTAGAAAAACATTCTGTTTGTCTTACCTTTAGGAAGTGTAAATACCTGTGTGCTGGAGCAGAGACTAGAAATTTTGCATGGTAATACTGCTGCAGTATTGTTTTATGTGCAAAGCACACTTTCTGCAGTCTCCATTAAAAAATTCTGCCAGTTGTTAGGAAGAGGGAAAAGAACAAGAAACAGAGTATGGATAATGTCAAAACTTCCTGGGAAGCTATAGTTGAATTAAAATAAGAAGGGGTGGGGGGTGAAGAGGGAAAGAAGGTATGAGTTTCTAGCAAGATGGTAAAAATAGTTGCTTGAAAAAAATTAGTTTGCAGAAGAGACAGAAGAGTTTGGGCCAACTAGAGTTTATTTCACCCCAGACCCTGTAACAAAATCCAAGAATCTGTCACTGTTCTGCTTCTACCAGTTCTTCCTTTCAAGCGGCCTAGCTGAGTTTAGCCCCATCGGTTCTCATGTACACCAAGGATAAGAACTTTCTCCTGCTGACAATAATTTGCTTGGTTCCAGTAGCCCAGAGCGGCAGTTCTAAATTTTCTTGTTCCAGTGATGATTAGAGTAAGATTTGCTTCATACAAACTGCCTAGAAATAGCACTCGTTTGTCTGTTTGGTTGGGGTTTTGGTTTGTGTTTGTTTGTTTGTTTGCTTTGTATAATCTACATATATAAGATTTTAAAAATCTGACACTGAAAAGTGTCACAAGCACAGTTGCCTATGATATGTATCATTAAAGAGCAGAGTGTAGTGAGAGAGGAAACCATTTTACGGTATGATTTTATATACCTAAGTTATCAGATATAATTAAGAAATTATTTAGATTTATTCTGAATTTAATGTATCCAATTCCCATTATATAATGTGTATTTGCCTTCAACAATTATAATGATTTTCAGAGTAACTCCTTTTTTTATGTATTTTTTTTTTATATATATTTAGATGAAAATGTCAGTTGTTTTGAAATACCTCCAAGCCTTCAAGTGGCGATGGATGTGGCTAACCATAGCTACTTATCTAGGACAAAATGCGCTAGCCACTGGACAAAATTTGTGGCTTAGCACCTGGACTGCAGAAGCAGCAAAAGTTAGTGATATCACAGAATGGAAACAATCACAAAACTATAAACTTCGTCTCTATGGACTTCTGGGACTCATACAAGGCAAGGATGAGCATTTATGACTGTTTTCTCACCATTTCTCACCAAGTCTAATCTGCCTGAACGTGTTTTAGTAAAGAAATAATGCTGGTTGTTTCATAAACAGAATTGTATGCAATACAGTGTAATGGTTTAACCTGGGAAGAGGAGAAGAGATATACAGACACGTAGAAGAAAATGCCGTTTAATTTTATGATACTTCTGTGAATTCTTGGGACATCCAAGTGTAATCTACTGAAGTTATGTTGGCATCTCAGTGAGGAAGGAAACCACTGTTAATGTGTAGTGACGTACTGGTGTAAGAGACTTAATTGCAGGAAAAACGTGCTTATGAACTAGTAAGATCTATCAATGAAATACAAATACATACATTTGTAAAACTAAGATATGAAGTGTGACTGTTAGATTGCTCACTATGGTAGAAAACAGTGACAGAAACAAGCTCCAGCTCCATTCTCTCCCCAGCCATTCATACTGTCTTTTAATTTACCCATTCCCAAGGTCTTCTCATTTGCTGTGGTGCTTATGTGCTCACCAAGGGATCCCTGTCTGCTTCTCGGGCATTGCATCATCAGCTGTTAGACAACGTATTGCACCTTCCTCTTCAGCATTTTGAAACTAATCCAGTTGGTCAGATCATCAATAGATTCACAAAGGTAAAGGGAAAACTCATGCGTTTTTTCTGTTTTATGACTACGGATTTAATTGCATTTAGTAGGGTTGAAAAGTTAAAGATACCAAAGCAAGCGAATACAATATCTAGCAATATAAAGCTGTTTCAGTGCATAAAAACTTAAAGAATTGTCTCAAGCTATTTTCTGACAAAATCATCAAAATATGGTATTAGTAGAAGCTGTATAGAACCTATCAAGATAATTAGGAGGCCATTCCTCAAAAACCATTCCTGCAGTGTAAGTTTACCAGACCTAAACCTGGTCTGTTTTTTAAAAAAACATACCTTTTTCTTAGATAGTATATTGCATATCAGAATCAAATGTTATTGTCAAAATTAATTAATACATTAAATTCACGTTCTCAGAAGTATATAGACTTAAAGGGAATGTTATTTTCTATTTTTGTAGTGCTTTGGCTTTAATTGGAACCTCTAATACACATACAAGTGTTATTTGCTATGAATTGAATATTTCCCACTCTCATTGTAACTAGATTGTTGCAATGCATTACTGATTACTTCAAATACAGTGACTGTTGACGGCTGTGTTCTCTAGAAGAGTGTTTATGTAATACACTAAAAGATCAGTTGATTTAGGTTTCACTCAAGCCCCTAGTCTTTGGTAGCAATATATTATAAACCGGGTTTGAAAAAGCTTTACCATGTGCAGTAAGGGATTAGTAATATTTCAGTACACTTCTAGATTTATTAACAGGAGTATACAAGAGGTAGGATTTGAATTCCTAGCCTCCTTTTCAGTCTGATATGCTTTACATAGGCTAAATAGTATTGAGTAGCAAAATATCCAGAGCCTGTTCTCTGACATACCATGACTAGTCTGAAAACTATTGTCTATTTTCACATTTAGACAAATAATAATGATATAAGAATGCATTTCATTAGGATATAATCAGGGTGGATCCTAGTAATTTTTATTGAAGGTATTTTAGTTTGTTTCTATTTTTAAAGGATGCTTTCTTGAGGTTTTTAGTGGAATTTACTCACAAAATCTTGATTATTCTGTGCATTGTTACAAGACTTATTTATAGTGGACATACGTTTCCATTACTACTTACGAACTTGGCTAAATTGTACACTAGATGTTATTGGAACCATTCTAGTTATTGCATCTGCCTCACCACTGTTCATAGTGGTAGTTATTCCCCTGGGATACTTTTATTTTACTATCCAAGTAAGTGCATTAAGCTTTTATAAGGGTTTCTAGATGTATGTGGATGAAATGTCCAAAACAATCAAGGATACAGGCTTAAATTATTCCTTATTGTGAACACTCTCTCTCCCTCCCCCCCCCCCCCCTGCCGCCCCCAACATATATATATATACAGAACACATCTGAAATTGCTTTCAGAAAAAAAATCTTCAGGTTTCTTGAAAGGAAATTAGAACACTTCTTGAATATATCCTGTAATGCATGGGAACTTTTAACTTAGATTTTTCTCTTTCGATTTTCCTTTTTCTTAGGAAGATACAATATTGATATAGATCCCACCAAGAAATTTCATGAAGTTACCTGAAAAAATGTGGTGTATATTATAGTGAAAGTTAAAAGTTGAAGAGTAACCCTGAAACAGCAGACATAAAATAGAATGATGCCTGAACTACCTGTGCTATTTTTTGTCTAGAGTGTCAGTCATGCTACTGAGAACACAAAAAGTAATGTTTCAGAAAGACTAATGGCTGCATTCACGTTTCTTGATGCTCAAAGTATGGTCTGTGATTAAAGACCTTAAAAGATTCTTAAAATAAGAATATCAAGGAAGGAAAAGAGTGTCTGGCTTCAGTCTCTGCTAAGGAATTTAAATACAGACATCATTACGTTGAAGAAATAAAGGCTGACTTTCACCTGAGAAAGCAGTGGGATGCTCTAATTTGAAAGTTTACATAGAAGTTTTAGTTGTGGTATAGCACATTTTCTGCAGAATTTGGAAATAATCTTATCATGTTTTAACCTTGCCAGTAATTTATGTATTGCAGTTATGTCATCATTACAATGTTGGTGCATCCCAAGAGACAGATTCTTTGTTCGTGAATATTTTTTTTTCTGTGTAAACGCTTCCAACTTTTTCATATTCAAAATATACAGGGATTACTTAACAGATAACTGGAAATAAATATGGCAGATATTTTAAACAATATAAAAGAAACTGTAGCAATTTAAAATGTCTGGTTTGTCTGTACTGTTTTATTAGTGATACTACATAGCGAGTTCACGACAAATTCGACGGCTTGCAGGAGCATCGCATTCTCCTGTGATCTCCCACTTCAGTGAGACTCTTGTAGGGCGATCAACAATTCGAGCATTCGGCCACCAAGAGAGAATCATTAGAAAAGATAATGATGTTGTGTATGAGAATTTGGTTTACTTCTACAACAACGTCATCTCAAACAGGTACTTTACAGCAGTTCTGCATCTGTGACTAAGACTGCCTTCTGTAGAATTCCACAACTAAGTGTTTACCTTTAGTCAGCATAAACCCATTGAGAAACAGAAGGACAAAAGCAATTTGCCCACCACTCTTTGTAATGAATGCACAGATTATGTCCAAGCACTAGGATGATTTCTTATTTACGTACCAGAAACTGGCAGGTTTATAGGAAAAAAAAAAAAAAAAAAAAGGTTTACCAATAGGTCATGAGCAGGGACTGTACTACATTTCAACTAACAGTTCCTCTTACAAGCTTATGAACAAATCACATTTAGATTTCAGTAGTTCATGTGGAAGTAACCTGGTGTCTGTACCCAGAGGAACCAGGTAGGTCTTGAGAGTAGAAACTTGAGTTTAAGGAAAGAAATCCGTTTCTTCTCCTTCCTTTGCGATTCAGTTCAGTTACATGCAGAGATTAGCAAGAAGATTTTCAGTTCTGGTTTTCAGTCATATACCTGAATCCTTTCCAGATAGGAAGAGGAGGGAAGTAGTATGAGTGAAGGGAGCACTAGCCAGGAGCTGGGAGACTGCATTTTTTTTTTTTAGCAGTGCTGCCAGTTCTAGATATGTCATATTCCCTTCACAGTCCATCTGTAAACTGGGAATGATACTACTTATCTCTTTTTTAAAATGTGTAAATTGCTACCATAATGATCTCAAGGAATCATTACATTAGCAATATGTTCACTATACTATGAAAAACATTTTAGGTAATTAACTTTTTTCTTTGCCTTGATTTACTAAAGGTGGCTATCTGTGAGGCTTGAATTTCTGGGAAATTTAATGGTGTTCTTTGCTGCACTGTTTGTAGTACTGGCTGGAAATACAGTGAGTTCTTCTACAGTGGGTTTATCGATATCCTATGCTCTAAATGTAAGTAATAGTATACTTTTTTTTTGCTGCTACCACATTGCCTATGAAAAGGGAAGAATACATATAATGAAGTTGAGGAAGTGAATATACATGGTGGCATCAAGGAAACTAAATCCCATGGGCAGAACAGAGTTTTCCTTTGAATTCCATTAAAACTGGGAAGCGTCACATTAATTTTCCATTTCTGAATTTAGATGAAATAATAATTATTAAAACATATTTAAAAACCAAGTTAATGAAACTAGGTATGATTTGTGTTTTGTTAAACCAAGTAAGAAGCCTAGTCATGTACAACTACATATCGATTTCTTGTTCACTTACTGAATGTTACTTAAAAGTTTATTTACTTTTACAATTACTTTGACATTATCCTTGTAAAAGCCGTATGTAAGAATCTCATTTGAAATGTGTCTTGAAGTAAGGTAAACTGTATTGATAGGTTGCTAGTTAAAATAAATCTTAAGTGTTATGTATACACCAAGCACCCAAGTTCCTTTAATCTTGTGATGTTTAGGAGACTAGTGGTGTCCAGATTCTCACTGTGGTCAGCTGACAAATACTAATGAGTAGAAATACAAAAAAATATATAGACAATTACCTGTCATGGCATATCCACACCACCCCCAACTCACAAGAGTTCCATTTTCTATTGTTCAGAGACAGAACAATCTCCTTTTATATCATCATATACTTGGTGGTACAGTCACAGGTACTTAACGGTTTTTCACCTTCATCTGGTGTCAAATTGACACCATTCTTTATTTAGTTACATACAGCATCTCAAAACGGTTGATTCTAAGAATGCTTTTGGCTCACTTTTTTCCTATGGAAGTGGGAATATTACACCACAGAATTGGTACCATGGAAGTGGTACCAATTCTGTCTGCAGAAGCATTCCCAATGCTTGAAGATGAGGAATTTGGCAGACATGGTAGATCAAATACATATCTCCTTTACAAATTCGTTGTTCTGTATTGCTAGCTTAGTTTACCTAGGGAATAGTGTAATAATGTGTCCACAATATGAGGGGTATGTTTTTCCTTTCAACATGTCATACAATTACTGTGCACTTTCTGTTGCTCCTGAAGTAGTTTCAGTTTTCTGGAGCTGTTATGTTAGTGAAAATTACAATAGCTATTGGGCAGTCTGAAAGCAGACAAGAAGTGCTCAGAGTAATGCTGAGATCAGTCATTTTCTAAGTGACAGTTCATTCGGCGTGCCATCATTTTCTGTACACTTTTTGGCTTCAGTGATTAAGCATCCTTCTTATGAGATGATTAAGTTCAGGATAAGTTTTGAAATCAGTATGCTGTATTCTAGTAGAATCAGTTTTTTACGTTCTGTGATGCAACTATTTCCTCAGATAATTCAGACTAAATTTTTGGGTGCATAAAGCGTGTGAAATCGAGCCCGATGCAGTTTCAATTGAAAGAGTTTGTGAATATGCAAAAATGGATAAAGAGATAAGCATTCTTCTTGAAATGGTGAGCATTCTTCTTGAATATTTAATTTATGTGCATAGAAAATGACTAACAAATTGACTTTAAGATTAGTGAGTGGTAATAGTAGGTTATAATTTGTTATTAAATACTTTCTCTTTTTTTTTTCACATTGAGAATAATACGTAGCATCTTCATTACAGTTATAGTCATAGCAGTTTTATTGCTATTTTGACCAGTAATTTTCTTGGCATCCTTCTTAGCATTAGATTTTGTAGTAAGACTAATGCAGCTAGAGCTCAGGTGAACTCTCTGTGCTCTGTGCAACCAAGAGGAGCGTTTTAAGAGGGGAAGAGAGGCCTGTCCGACCACTACCTGTTACTCACCTCATGTCTGGAGAGACGTGTGTTTCAAACCAATTTGCCTTGGTTATTGTGCTTTTCTGAAAGTAGTGCCCATGTCAAGGCATAAGAGCCTTGGTCTGTCTTGGAAACAAGACTCTCCTCTACTTCTTCATTCTTTTACCCTTCCCCCATGTTTATGTTTCTTAACCTGTGTTCACATCTTTCTGTTCTCTCCTACTCCTCAAAACAAAATGTTTCTCATAAAATATGCATTTTAAATATGTGGGAAATTAGGCATCAGGTTAAATTCAGTTCCTGCCAATTGATGGAACAGTTACTAGACTGTTAGCAACTACCCAGTTAAACTGGGTGCACTTTTTTAAATGGGTGTATAAGATGTTGTTAAAAAAAACCCACAACCTAAAACCAAAACCCCTAACAAACCCAGCTAGAATGTTTCTGCCCAGTGTTCATGAAAGTATGTTCTTCCCTTATATTGCATTGCAATTATCCTAAACCTGCTGGGATTTTTAAAGATATATATATAGTTTTCCTAATGTTTGTATTAACTTGTAACGTTTTTACTGTTATATGCTGAAATACCAATGCTTTTAATTCCAGAAACCATGGATAATGTCAAAAAGACCACCAGTGGGGTGGCCTGATTGATAGAGGAATAATAGAGTTTGTTAACTACAAGGCTCAGTACAGGAAGGGTCTTGGTTTAGCCCTGAACGATGTCTCTTTTCAGACACAGAGTAAAGAGAAGGTAATGTATATAATAAGAATGAATCAGAGGTATAAAATTATGTTTCCCAACTTTCTACTTCAAAAAGATTTCATATGAGGAATCTCCAATATTAGATACAGAAAGATGATATCATACAGGGAAGATGTTGAGTGGGTAAGACATTAAAGAAAAGACAAATGGGAAAAGTATTTTATCCTACTTCGTAGAAATTCTTATCCATGTAAGAAATGAAATAATGTTTTATGAATTTGACAGTTTTAAGGAAGATCCAAATTTGAAATTAAACCTCTTGTCCACTGTGCTGAATATATATGTAGAGAAATACGCTGCCAGATTAGTGCTAATCAACTTTGGTTTGGGATCAAGGAACACCAAGCAAGACCTAGTTTAGAGTCATTGGTTTGAACTGAGGAATGCTAGACAAAAGGGAGGGGAAACAGAAAGGATTTCCACTCAACCAGGCATAGGCTTTTACAGCTTCTGAAGGGGAGCTGTAATTGTGAGTCACATGTTCCAAAAGTGAGTTTTAAAGTTTTATCCACCTATAGGATTGCATGTTGGTGAAAGAAACTGAAGTTTTGAACTGAAAGCTGAAACTGAATTCGCTAATCATTTTTCATATAGAATGTGTAGCATGGAAAGTTATAATCTTTATCAGAAAACTTTCAGGTTGGAATTGTTGGAAGAACAGGATCTGGTAAATCAACACTCACAAATTGCTTGTTTAGAGTTCTAGAGGGATCTGAAGGCAAAATAATTATTGATGGAATTGATATATCAACTGTTGGACTCCATGACCTACGTGGAAATCTTAACATTATTCCACAGGTGAGATGTGTTTTAGAGATAACTATTTTTGACTAATACAAGACACTTTTTTTTTTTTTTTTGAGAAATTATAACCCTGAAGTCCATAGGCTGCCAAGAGACAGACAGAGGCATAAAACTCCAATAGAATTTTACTGATCTTTGAAAACTCTGTTATGGCCTAACAGGTTTTAGAATTGAATTTTTGAGAATCTTAGCTATTTGATTAGACAGTAATCTTCAGTGCAGCTGACAATGCTATCCTGAAAAATGTCATAACGGCATGTTAGCGATGATATGGAAGAAGCCTCAAAACAGGGAGACCACAAGTATGACATTAGGTTTTATTATGCCAGGTTTAGTTTAATAGTCTTAGCCAGAATGACTCATGTTGTCCAGAGTCTTTATGTGTATAGCTATACGTGGTGTTTTCAAGTCTCACGTGAAGGCAAAAATATTTTAAAATAACTCTGTGTCTGGAGAATGTAGGGAATACACAAAACATGTAATATATATTTAAATTTATCTGCTATGGTCTGCAATGTAAAGCTGTTCCTGCTTACTTCAGACAAGGGCAGGAAACTCAAGATTAGTTCACATATCGTTATGATTGTGTTCGTGCTGGTAAATTGATTTACGTTGAAATGCTCTGGTATAAAGTAAAACCTAGAACACAAGTTTAATGGTCACCTGAAGGCTTTTTGCATGTTCCCTGAATGCCATTCATAAAACTATATTTGTGCATGGGTGATGTTAATATCACTTATAATAAAGTTATCTGACATTTTCCAAAGGAAGGTCTGGTTTTTTTCTAGCTTTTCTGGAGCTTTAACCCTGGTGATATTTCCTGTGTGTCTTTACCACAGATGAGGCTAATATTTAAACCAAAATAGCTTGGGTCTTTCCAAGAATGAGCTGAATAGAAAAAAAATATTTTAATAGAAAAAAATATTTATATATTCCTTCAAATCCTTGTCTGTCTTTTCCTTTGAGAAATAGATTTGCTCAGGGGAATGATAGATTTAGTTTTTGATATAACTTTTGGGTCAGAAATGACAATACTAAACCAAATTTGTTTATGCTGCAGAACTTCAAAACACAACAATTCATACGTGCTCGATTATAACATTTTTCTTGTTTTAAGCAGCTAACACACTACAACTCTGCAAAATGTCTAACAGTTGTAAATTACACAGTATTTTCTCAACTGCAGTTGCAGGTCTGATTTAGTGTGGATGGCATATATCGGGTCCTCATCAGGGCAACTAAATTGAGAGAGGTACAGGAAAGTTCAGTGAACTAACAAGCTGGGATCAGGCAAGGAAACTAGAAGTGGAAGGGTACAAAAATGGAGAGTAGGTGGAGCCTGGAGTGTTGAACTGAGTGGGTCAAGATAATGGAATGGAAAAAAGGGCACGGCAAGATACCAAAGCTTTCAGCGTGCACATACTTTTTCAGATCAGCCAAATATATCTCATATAAACAGTTTTTATCAATAAAGTACAGATTTAAAATTACTTTAATGATGTTCTAATGCAAGTAACATGAATTTAAATTAAGAACGTGCACAAAATCTCATACCATTTTAGTAGTCCTTTTTGGTCACCTAGCTCCCTCAAAATTATCACTGTTCTGCTTGCACGTAACTTGCCAGTGAACTTGCTACTTGGCCTTTTACAATCTACCTATTGGGTCACAACCACTGTGGCTGCTCTTAGTCAAGATGTCTGTTCACTGCCTCTAAAAACATCAGTTCTGTTTATAAATCTGTGCAGGTATTCATACGTTGTCAAGAACTGACTTCTTAAATTTGCCTTTTTAAGAAAAAAGCTTTTTGTGTGCATACAAAAAAACTGTTTAAACTTAACTACTGAATGCTTGTTTCTATAATCAGAAGCGCTGGATATGACCCATATACATCCTGGCATGTACTAGTCTGTGTGTACTTTTCCAGACATTCCCTGACATATTCAGTGCACAGAAGCTCATGATGCTCTTTTATGCAATAATTGCTTTTGTTCTTATTGCTGAATATGTCACCTTTCCTGTAGGAAAGGAAGAATATTTGACTTAGAATCGTAGCCTTCTAATTTTTCTTAATGGTGCTCATGAATGTAGTATCCGGTGCTTCACAAACAGTAATAATTCATACATTGTTGCGGTTGCCAGGTGCTGGGCAGGTCTTTAGTCAGTCATAGAACCGGTAACACAGAGAATGCATACGAAATCTTTTGCTTTTTACATTTCACCTTAATGAAGAACTGAGCACACACACCCCACATGATTTTTGTCTTTTCATTCACCAGCTTCCAAATGTCACAATTTCCCTTGCAAAGCTTTATTTCAAGAATTGTTTGTCCCAGTTGCCTATGTTAATGTAAGGATTTATGGCAGACTTTTAGGTTTGTGTTGGAATTGTGCACTCACATTCTACTGTTATTTAGGACCCCATCTTGTTTTCTGGGACCCTGCAGTCAAATTTGGATCCACTTGGAAAACACACTGATCTTGAACTGTGGGAAGTAATGGAACTGTGTGACTTAAAGGATTTTGTCCAGTCTCTCCCAAAGAAGCTCCTTCATGAGATTTCAGAATGTGGTGAAAATCTCAGGTATATAAACAAGAACACGCTATTGCAGTTATTTTCTGGTACAGTAAAACGATGCATTCTTTCCACAGAATTTACTTCAGAAAGTATCAGTATAAAAATGACACTTCTGCCATCATTCTAAGTAGAATTATTCTGGTAGTACGAGTTTCTTTGAGGTGGCCAACAGGTCACAACTGTATAAAGTCCTGTGGCCTGTGCTGTATGGGAAGCCAAGGAAGTAGACTATTTTCAGCTGAAGTGTATCAGTAGGCATAAAGGGGGGGCAGGGGAGGGGCAGGGAGGGGACAGGCAATTCATGCACCACCTAACTAGATTTGGATAGAAAAATGCTCATTTATTGAAATTAAAAAAAACAACAACAAAACAGAACAAAAGAAAAACACCCCCCCCCAAAAAAAAAAAAACCAACACCCCCCCCCCCAAAACAAACAAAAAACCCCCACCAAAACAGAACAAAATAAAACAAAACAAAAAAAATCTCCAAATCTGGAAAGGCGGCGAAACTGCAGAGAGCTTATTCTTTGCTTTATTTGCTTAGGCAAAGCTACTAATTTTTTCCTTGTAAAATATTAACCCATAGTTATGTAAGGAGGGTGACACTCGAAATAAAAGGACTCTAAGCTCTCAGAGACAAATAGTCAAGCTTTCAGCAGCAAAGGTGCAGGTTTTAAATGGAGTGTACTGAATATCAACTTGAATTTTGTTGACAGATCATTTTCAGGAGGAAGTTTCTAGAAGGCATACACCACAGCTAACATTTGGATACAGGAGTATCCAAACTTTTACACTGAACATTATTAAAAAGTGGTTTTGTATTCAATCTGTCTATTATAATGTGAATATAGAAACTGAAGGCAAGACTAGGTTTACGGTACAAAGTTCAGCCACAGGTGTTTAAAAGTCACACTTTAACTATTATTAGTATGCTGAGCAAGAAGAAATCAAAACTTCCAAAACAAGGTGAACGTATGTCACTAGTCTTTTCAGAAGCATAAAGTGTTGTTAAGAAAGACGGAACAAATGGGCTCCACAGTAATCTCAGAGTTATATTGTTCTCCCTTCCTCAATGTGCCTGACCTGACCTTCTCCAATGTATTTTTAACAGTGTTGGGCAGAGACAGCTGGTCTGTCTGGCCCGTGTTTTGCTACGAAAGACAAAAATCCTGGTCCTAGATGAGGCAACAGCTTCTGTTGACATGGAAACAGATAACTTGGTGCAGTCCACCATCAAAAAAGAGTTTTACAACTGCACAATATTAACTATAGCCCACAGGTTACATACAGTCATGGATTCAGAGAGGTAAGTATGTTTTGGTAAGACATTTTAAAAAGTAAATGGTTTCTTTTAAATGCAACAGTTTTCAGACTTACTAAATTTTACACTCCAATACTTTTTACCTTAGTATCTTTGTATCTGTACAATCCAAGGTATCACAAAAGACTTCATCTTCAGTATTAATTAAATATCGATAACCTGTGTTCTGTCTCCCCCTTCTAATTACAGAATTAATTTAATATTTTTCCTGCTAGGGTACGGGTATAAGCTACTATTAAGACCACTTAATTGTCTAGAGTACATGGACTATACTGTAGCATTTTTACCAATAAAGAAAAAATGCCATTTTCAAAAGGCTTTTTTAATACAGGAGTTCCTAGCTTTAGAAAACAATGAATTACCTAGTGCGATGATATTTCTTCTGAACAAGAGTTCCCGTTGTCCAAAGATATCTGTATTAGGACTGGAAAATATGGTTGAAGAGCTGATTTTCCTTCCCCTGTAGCCTTTCTGCTTTTGCCTTGTGGAGTGCTTGTTCTGGACGCAGGAAGGATTCTAGAATATGATACACCACATAATTTGTTACAAGGAAAAGGTGCCTTTTCTGAAATGGTTGCAGAGGCTGGGATAAGGAGATAAAGAAAACGAATGAATGAATTCCTCATGAAGACGAGAATTCCTTACTCCAGTAATCACTCAAGGGATATCTGGCATTCCACATATATATGGAATATTTTATATTCCATATAAAACAGCTAGCTTACTCAAAAGCTTCTCTCAGCGTTGCTGTTTACTAAACTACAACCTGCATATATTGATCAGGTTTCTTAACATAACTTTCTGATTTTGTGCAAATCACTTAAAATTTTCATCCTATCGGCACTGGAACAACACAATGAAGCAGTAATTTTCATGGCATATTTTAACTGTTGCACTGGTAAAGACTGATTGAAAAATAAATCTTGCTGTTGACATGCTGTTTTTAATTAAAAAATAGTACTTCATTAAGTTGCTCTGACATTATGCACATTTTGTTAATACATTCTTATTATGATTGCAAATTCATAAAACAACGAAACTGCTTGTGGTGTGGACATACAGGCAGATGTCACTTGGTGCTGATTTTTAGGACATGCACATTTGCATGTATACTTGGGTAATTCTTGAGGCAATAAACTTGCCACATTAAGTTAATTTTCCTTTTGACCCTGTGATTTCTGAATAACTGAAAAATGATTTCAAATAACCGAAAACCATGTTCTTATGTACCTGATTGGGCATTACAAAATCACATTGTGAAAGAATCCCAGAAAAATGGAGTCAGATGTGGCTGTCTCTTTGCTAGTAAATTTTAATGCAAACCTCAGTACTAATTCCAGCAGCAGGACAGGTTATGTACACTTACTGAAAGTGTGCATTAAACATGCCTATGCTTCTGTAGGCCATAAATATTAATTTTCATTTTTATTACAGTTCCTAAAACTCCTCAAATTTAATATCAACTCAATCAATGCAAAGCTATTTTCAAAAAGAGAGAAGATCCTCACCAACTGCTTTAAAAATAATAAAAAACCCCAAAGAACATGAATAAAGTTTCAGGTTACAGCCCTGTTTCATTACTTTAATACTGACATCTGGTTAATATCGAGTAGGATCTTAATTTCTTGCCTGAGAGCAAGCAAACCATATTTGCTGTTTTAGAAAGGTGGTGGGAAGTGATGGAGCCTCTCTGAAGAGAGTTCCTCAAAGCAAAATCACAAAAGCTGTGATTCTGCTACAGTGAAGGTGAATGATTTCTCTACCCTTTCCTGAAGGTAAAAAAGAACGCCTGTCTTCCTACACTACAAACTATCTAGTTTAATTGACTACAAAACACGACTAAATACCCTGTCACTTGCACAAAACTATTAGAAGCATCTAACGATTTTAGACTAGGACAACGCTGCCCAAGTAACTATTATCTTCTGAAAGTGCTGAAGACACTGGTGTGACAGATGTTTCTCAGGAGAGAGAACAGCTTCCTGCTTTTCATCTGTTTTCCTCTTTTCCCCAGGTGAGGCCAACAGTACCTTCCCAACAGCGCAGAACCTTCTCATACCAATATTTAATTTCCCTGCAACATTCAAAGTGCCACAGGCAGGCCCTTCTGGGACTTCACTTCCCCCAACCTTGCCCCCATCCCTCACCCACCGTCATGCTCCCCTCCAAGCCCCACCTTACCTGGAAGTATTGCAGGACTAACTCGTAAGGACTGGAAAAGCCATTCCTAAACTGATTAATAAGTTTTAGGCGTAAGGCTAGGGGAGGTAGACTTTGGTACCTCAGAGACCAACCACTTTCGCAAGGTCCAGAGAAAATAACCTGAGGACTGGCATCAGTGCATGGTAATTTTTACTTTTTTTATTTATTTGTGGGGAGAATGGTTTTCTGTGCTTACTGGCAGTCTGACACAGTCTTTCAGCTTCAGATTACCTTCAGAACACACCTGGGAAAAGCTGCAGACAATAATTCCAAAGTGTGAGAAAAAAGAAAATGGTGGACTAGTGTCAGCAAAAGCCAAATAGCCGTTCCTCTTTCAGCAAGCCATAGTCCTCGTATATAGCTATACTTTGAAAAAGGAGATGCAGTGAAGGCAGAGGCAGCATGATATGCTCCTGCTATGTTTTCATGAAGCAATAGTTTACCTAAGTAAGCCATCTAACAGGTTTAGCGTAGGCAGGAAAAGGCAACGTCGCAGTAAGAGTATCACTCAGGGTCTGCAACCTCTATTCTCCTCACATACCTGAATCAGAGACTCGCTCTAAGAAACAAAAAGGGGCCACTGGGCTGCCTCAAGGTCAATATTAATTCAGGTTTTGCAGTACCCAGCACGTGCCACCAAACACAATGTCACCAGTGAACTCCCTTGACAGCACAGACAAAGCCACGTCCTAGCCCTGCAGGCCAGCTCAGCACATACCTCCCCTCTCCCGCACTTCCTTCTCCAGACACCAACTCTCCTATGCCTCCAGGGCATTTGGGGATCAGGTCCCAGCCTCATCCCGTGGGGCTACTCATAGGCACCCACCACCTGTGAAAGGCGGAGCCCCATGTGGGCCACTTAGGGCTGTTCTGAAAAGGCCACCTGATTGGGCAGGTGACGTTCACTTGGTTGGAGATAGTATGAGGGATCCCCTTGAGGAACTACTGCACAGCCTCCTTTTCCAGCTAGCTTGCTTGGGTTAGGGAAAGGAATGGTGAGAGAGCCAAGGTATCAGGGCAGAGTCTAAAGTAAGACTGAGGCCCAAAAGGGCACCATGACTCTGTTTTTCCTTTCCCCCACGTCTATCCTGCAGCTGTTGACCAAGAGGAGGAAGGGTCCTGCCCCACACACTGTGATCCAGCAGGCTGGGCACAAGGAGCATACACACAGAAGGGGTTGGAACTGCTCCCACTCCCTTCAGGAGCAAGGACTTCATTGCCACCCCCTTTGACCAGGGTTTCCCTCGCTGTTGTCGTTTTCTCCTTCCTCCCAGTTACTCCTAGCTTTTCCTTGTACCAGCTTGCACTTTTCTTCTCAGTTCCATTCTTCCACCCCAAACCGTGGCTTGAGGAGAAAAGGTTTTTCCCCCTCCCACCCCAGTTCCTAACACTCCTCTGTGCCACTTCCCAGAGATCTGTCTCTCCAGGGTAGAGCAACCCCTCGACAACTTGAGGGATTACAACCTCATCCTTTAACCTCCAAAGGAATTTGAGGAAGACAGGGAAATAGTGCCGCTAGTATACTTCCGTGAGAAACTGAACCAAGACATGTCCAAGGGACAGAAATTGCTTTTATTAAAAACATTCTAAAAGGTTATTTATAAAATGCATTTAATCTGCACTTGGAAACAATCCAGGGACACAGAATTTGTGAGGCAACTTAACACTTTCAGAATTTCAACTGACAAAACAAGCTTTAGCTATATAAACTTGTTACACACCTAACACCACAGGCAACCACACACGGATTTCAACGGTTGTTTGTAGAAGGATTTCAGCCTTCAAGTAACAAATTGTTTAAAAGAGAGACTTTTTGGAAAGCAGTGCATGTGCATACCGGGAAATATCCACTTAGTGCAGTGGATTCATCTTTAAAATTCAACGGTTTGTGCCAAAATGCAGTATTAAAATCCAAAAATACAAAATAAATAAATTGATTGCAGAATTCAAAAAAGTTATTTAATAAATAAGGATGCATTGTGAGATATCAATCAAATGTACAGTTTCTTCTCTACTCAAAAAACCCCAAACTGTACAGAAATCTGAATAAATAGCCTTTTGTGATTTTTTTTTTTTTTTTTTTTTTTTTTTTACAAGTGACAACTCACCCTCCCCCTTACAATTCCCAGATTAACACTGAAGGAGACTTAACTCCTTCAGAGTGAGGGAATATGCGAAAGAAAAAAAAAAAAAGGAAAAAAAAAGTACTTCATTTATTTGCATTGAAAGTTTAACAGTTTAAAGTTACTCCAACTGCCCCTCCAACCCTTTTGCAAGACTGCAAAAACCTTTTAATAGTTTCACTTCACTGTAATGCGGTTCTATTTTTAGATAGGTCTGTTCATTTTACACAGTGCATGAAAGAAAATGAAGACTAAAGACCTACTGTAACTCCAGTAGACTTTGAGATGAATTTACAGCAGAGCAGAAGGAAAGGCCACAATGACTCCAAAGACACCGGAATATACATTGAATTAAATACATACATTTATATCTGCAAAGCAAAGGCCCCACATAGCAACTGCGCATGAGAGCTGTACTGTATATTGGCATTCATCCATGAATTCACTACAGAGGCACTTCTTTCAACGCAGGAGTTTTAGTTACTGGAAGTTCCATACAGACTTAAAGAGGGTCGCTTTCGAAGAGGTACAAAGGGGAAAAAAATTCTTCAAATAAAAAAATCACTTTGGTTTTCAACTTAGGGAATTTAAACAGATGTTAGCAGTATTTTGGGAATCCCCTGTGAAGTTAAGCAACGCGGATGGAATGGTTGTGTGCAACTATGCTTCAATTTAAGAGGTTTTTAATTGGATTACTTCAAAGATATGTTTAGACAATAGCTATGCAAACAGCTGAATCAGCACAACTGATTTACAGCAGCATCATAAATCAGGCCTACTGCCAGGAGAATAATAAGCCTATTTTAACACAGTCATAGGTTAAACAATAAATTTAAGCCCCACACTTTATCTTGGCAAGCTTAATAAAAACAAAATTGTTCTGGAGAATACAAGAAAATGGTTAGAACCACCTGTTACTAGAGTTTACCTGATTAAGACTGGGTTGATGGATGTAGAAGCCAGTCTTAGCTGAATGAAGTGTTTTCATTGTAGGAAGTTCTACAGAGATAAAAGAATTCAACTGGCCTTTAAGCATTGATTTAACCCTCCAAAGACAGTACAACTGTCACCAATTTTTATTCTGTTTTTCAAATCCTTCATTTTTTTTCCTCCTTGTGCATTTGCTAGACATCTGGGTAGAAAAAAGTTTGCCTAAAATAAAGTCCTAAGAAGTGCTACCTCAAATCCTGAGTTCCACACACTGCTTCCTTCCCAAAAGAACAGCTATGTTCTCCGATCTATGTTCAGTTTAGAGTGGAGATATGACAAAACTTAAACCAGAGATACGAGCTCAAAAGTACGAAATAACTGGGTGAGTTTTCATGTACTAGGTCTACAGGAACTAGACTTCATCCAGGCAGTCCCTTCTGTCCCACACTTTCTCCCTGAAAACAGTATGGCTTGGGGTACTCCAGGGGAAAGACATCACACACTCGTAGATGCGCAACAATGAAATATGTGTTGGCCAAATTCAAGGGAAGATACTCAGGTGTGGCTTTAAGATACATAAAATTACAGCAGTTTTCAAAGAAGGTGGGGGAGGTATAGATAGTTGGCGATATGCCCTTGCTGTCTGTGGAGAACATCAGTGGTATGACAGCAGCACCTGTACGTTCACCATAAAAACCAGATGAGGAAGTAAGCCCTTGGAGACACGCTAAGTAACTCTAAATCGGCAAGAGCCAGGTTTCTGAATATGGTGCGGCTGAAACATGAGACAATTTGCCATACAGCCCCAGTAATAGCATTATGCTGTTATGAACAGCAGAAGAATCAAGTGTGTCCATAAGTCTCATTCAAGCTGCAACATGCCTTTTGGAAAGGTGCTTAAATGCTCAAATGACTCAATTTAATAAATAAATTTAAGCTCAACACTGCTAGTGCTATGTGCATTAATACTGCTTCACATTCTTTCAAAGTAAATATATTGGACCTGGGAATACCTACAGTACCATACCACATTATCTCTAACCTTTGGTCACACTCGCTTTATATTTTACACATACATCTCTTCAGGATTTGCTAATAAAATTTAGCAAGAAAACGTGGGTGCGTCATCACTAGCATTTTCATCCAATATCCAAATTGGCAAGCAAATACAGGGCACTTCAGAACTTCAAAAATCACTTGTACCTTTAAAGTAACACGTAGCTTTACCACAGTTAGATGTCCAGTAACGCCTAATGGGAACAGATAAAAAAAGAATATAATACAGGTAAGATTAGGCTCCCCTGCCAGTCAGAGAAGTATGCACCATCAGAGTACACTTTTGGAGAGATGGAATGCAACGGGGAAGAGTTTCTTTTCAGTTAAAATTAGTCTTCCGTAAATTCTTATTAGGAATTTCTATTGCACTGACTTGAAGAGGCCAGGACCCACCAACAATTCCTGCTTGGATAGCTACCCCCATTACAACTGCTAGGTCAGGATCTACAGAGGTGTTAGGTTCCTTTCCAAAGAAATCCTGAATAACTTTGCGTATCTGAGGAATCCGGGTAGAGCCTCCAACTAACACAATTTCATCCACTTCTGCTCTGTGTAGGTGACCTTCCTTCAACACTTGTTCAATAGGCACAAGAATCTTCTCAAAAAGGTCCTCATTTAACATCTCAAATAGCTTCCTAGAGATTTCTGTTTCAAACACAACTGTGATAAAGGTGTTCTCTACTTTTGAAGCGTCTCCAAGATTTTTCAGACCTTCTGTTTTTTGTGAAGGCTTGCCTTTTAGCACATCATTTGTTTTCACCTCACTTTCTGGAAGTTCTTTTGTAAGCTTCCTTTCCGGCATAGTCAACAACACCCTTAGCGTAGCTGCCTCATGAACAGTCAGATTTAATTTAACCGCTTCCACAGCCTGTCTGAGGCGATGTATTTCTTCTTTTCTTGTTGGCAGAGAACCATACATTTGATGGAGCTGATCATACAAATATAGCATCAACCTCTGATTAAAGTCCTGTCCTCCAAGTTTGTTGTTACCTGAAACATCAGAACAGAAGGCATGAGACACATCACCTTCAAAGCTTCAGAAAGCAGCACACATCTTCTCTTTTACGGGGAGACCGTGTGCAAGGGCCAGAACAGTGATACTAGGACCATAGGCATAGCGCTAGAGCTCTCAGAGCTGCAAAAATAGACATAATTGTTGTCCACTGAAGAACACGACAGATAGTAATCTCCAGAGTTTTATTTAGCAGCTATTTTAGAACCTACCCGCTCCCCTCCCCTCAGTGTTTTCCCCCTGGAACGGCTCTGCACCACTGTAACAGGAAAAAAAGCAGTGGTTGTTAACTCAGAGGTATTCTCTAGAGAAGAAAACATGTAACGATACATTTCTAGCTGGAACCCTGTAATCGAAGTGCAATCTCTCACAGAAAATTGTTTTTCCAGCTAAAATTCCCAGTTTCAATGGGAATCCATTCTCTGCCCAGAATGGATTTTTCTCTTAGCACTTCCACAGTACGGCTTATTGGGATTATTGTTTTAACAACTTCAAGGTATTCAATGTCTTCTTGCTGCACCCGCGCAAAGAAAATACACACTACTGAAGTATATATATATACCCTGCTGAAAGTGGAAGAAAGTGATAAAATGTAAGCAGTGAACTTCGAGCTCTATTAACAGGTTTATCTTATATTAGCCTTCAGAGAGAGAGAGAGAGAGAGAGAGAGAAAGAAAAAGTATAATATATAACCAATTTTTACTGAAAGATTATTCTCGCACCATGTTTTCCAAACCTTTCAAACAATTCTTCATGCTTTCCATTCAACAGAGCTGAAAAAAATGGCCTGCAGATGTTCCTGTGTGTTGAACAATATTCTCAACGTTTCCACCACTTTGTTTTGACTGAAACCAGGAATTCGCTGACTAGACCTCTAAGTAAATCAGAATGAAGCTGCTGAATATTTCTTGCCGTTCCGCTCTTACTGCACTGAGCGGCAGCTCACATCAAAACTTACTGAAGGCAACGCAGACAGTTTGTGCTGCATCTCAGACCTCTCTGAATCCAGGTCACCTGAAAAGCAGTTGTGTATTCATTACAGTTTCACTAAATGTTGCTGCCAGAACTCTTTGCTAAGTGATGAATCACTCTGGCATATACGTACCACAAAACTTACTTCTAGGTTAACAGCACATGCATTCCCAAACCCTGCCCAACTGAGCTGGAGTCAAACACAAGGTGAGGATACGCTAAAGCGCCAGTCAATGATTTGGCAAGTATTTACAGTTTGGATAAAGGTAACAGAAAAATTTGGACTTTTGAGGGCTGGGGGTGTTACAGTTGAAGTAACCGTAACACGCACCAGCACTTTTACTAGTCAGCACAAAATGTCAGCACAATTTTATCCATGGCACAAAACAGCCATGGATAAAATGGAACCACAACTTACTCGTTTGAGTCAGCCAAATCCGGAAAATTTATCTTAATTGTTGAAACCAGTCACCAATCTAATTTTGTATGAAAGGCAGCTGAGAACGCATTTGGAGAACACTTTGT